>OX016541.1:108627894-109827894 GCA_943590905.1 Sphaerophoria taeniata
AGCGTGAAGGCATGAAGGATTCTAATAATGGAGCACGCTTTGTTTACTTTTATGACTTGACTCTGGTGGCCTGTATTCAAGGTAATTACAACTCAGACAGAGGTGTAGGTGTTTGGAGCTAAGGGAGATATGCATAATTTTTTTTATTTGCTTAAAAAGTACCTATGACAGTAAGTTTTAGAAACTTATGTGTTCAACAGAGGTATCAAAGAATGTTGGTTTTATGGTGTCGCAAAAAGTATTTTTGGATTTTAATTAAAATCGGGGAAAATGAAAATAGGGAAATACCTTCAACTACTTGGTATAGTTGGTGTTTGATTCGCAGTACCTAGATAGTAAAGAATCTTCTCGAAGTCATTTGTACATTTACGTAGCAAAATTTGAAAATTGAGAACAGCTGACAGCTTAGTTTAGTAGTTCTGCGATCTAGAATTTAGTGGAAAAAAAATGATATCCGCCGATCTCCGTATCCTCCAGAAAAACGTAGGCAATTGGAATGTAAGTAATAAAAGAGTTATTTCAAAGTTCATCTGTTGCTGCCCGTAATTTTACAAACATTTTCAAATTTCAACGAATCATAAGGAGATATTATGCACAGATAGATATGCATATTACATGGGCCGATGACGGCCAACACGGTGAAAACTGTAACGAATTCTCCATCATCGAAGTTTTAAAGATGGGTTTTGTTTTCTTATCAAAGAATGAGGTAGAACTTAGCGGCCTTCAAAGACTGAATAAAGAAACAACAAAACTTTAGTTCTTTGAGAGTTCTTATAATATCGTTTATATTCAATATCTACATATTGAATAGACAGATACGGACTTATCAATACGGTGCACTCTAATTATTATTACAACCTGAAATAGCAGGCGCTACTAATTATAGCAATCTGAGCAAGCAAATGCCACTTCATTATTACAGCCTGAATTAACATTCGCCTTTGGTTGTTACAATCTGATGTCTGATATCTGAGCAAGCAGATGCCATTTGATTACTACAACCGAAGTTAGTGTGTTATTACACCCAGACTTTTTTTATGCTGCGTGCTTCGTAGATTTTCTTTTGAACACTCATTCCGCCAATCTCGCATTATTACACTCGGATGTTTTTCGGTTGACTGTTTTTGACACTTCTCTTTCATTGTTCTGTTCTCATCCACAAAGTCAAAGTGTGAAAATTATTAAAGAAAACTGCATTTTTTATTAAAATAAACACTCATAAAATGTCATTTGAAGTTTTAAATAAAGTATTCGGTAGGTACTGCAGAAATGATAATTGACATCATGGATACGGGTAATAGTTCCGATGAAGAAATTTTGTTAGATGTGTTAGAGAGTTGTTTACTCAAAGACACTAGAAACAATAATAAAGCAACGCCAAGAAATAAAGAAAGACAAGAAAAAGAAACGTCAAAAACCATCCGAAAATCCTGAACCCACAACTCTGACACTTTTTAAAGTATTTCTTTTTCACCTACTTTCTCGTTCGCACTTATTTGCGTCTTTCTAAAAACGTCTGAGTGTAATAACACACTTAGCAAACGCTGCTATTAAGACCGAGTGAATGAATTCCGTCAAAATTGATGAGAAATACTCCTTCAGTACAACAAGTCTGGTACTTTACCTCTGAGATATCGTTTTCTTGTGTTGCCTTAAAATTTCACCTCTATGAGTCAATTTTGTGCCAAAACATCAATGTGAATAATATGATGTCAAATAAAATAATTCCATACATTTTCTATCTCACTGATACACAATGCACGATTGGATACATATAGGCTGATTGCGAGAGGCAGGATTAGGTTGTGTGCATGCAGCTGTTGTTTGTCAACCGGTCGGTGGTGGTATTTGACTGTCCGCTTCTGCTGGTTGTCGCCGATCATCGATAATGGAGTGGGATATTTATTATACAAGGTAATTAACGAGCATTGTGCCAAAAAGCTAGAGCGTGTAGGTTGAGTTGAGACAAGAAAAAAATCGTATCGGAGGGAGGGTCTTTTCCCCCCTGTTTAGCCGGGAGGGGCAATTTTCTGAAAAATTGACTTATTTTGTAAAAAATAATATTAAAAATCAACGGCTTCGTTTACAACACTGTGCTGTACCTTTCTGGAAAGCTTTTTCTTTCATTTTGTTTTTAAATTAAATTGTTTTAACGAATAGTTTAAGAAATGTAAATATTCAAACTCAAAAAAAAAAAAAAATTTTGAACTAATTTTTTTCAAAATTTTATGTAATTAAATACAAATTTTGTTTTAAAATTAAAATTAACAAAGATTTTCTTAGAAAAAAGTGTTTTTTTTTCTAAAAAACGAAAAGACATTTTTGCATCCGGTTTTCTGCTTTCGACTAAAAATTAACAACGGCATTGAGTTTTTAAAACAAAATTACTACTTGATTACATAAAATTTTGAAAAAAATTAGTTCAAATTTTTTTTTTTTTAATTTTGAGGTTGAATATTTATATTTCTTAAACTATTCGTTAAAACAATTTAATTCAAAAACAAAATGAAAGAAAAAGCTTTCCAGAAAGGTATAGCACAGTGTTGTAAGCGAAGCCGTTGATTTTGATTTTTCAGAAAATTATCCCTCCCGGCTAAACGGAGGGGGGGGAATAGACCCCCCCCCCCCTCCCATACGATTTTTTCTATAGCTCTAGCTTTTTGGCACAACGCTCGTGAATCACCCTCTATATTGTAATGAATGTTTCATTGCAAGCAATATTCTTATCGTATGTTAAGAAAAAAAAGCTTATACATAGTATATTTTCTTGAACACAGCGTTTTTCGCAATGAAAATTAAAAGAAATGAAATTCAAAAAAAATTACCTATACATACTTCTTCTTTCAATTCAAGGCGGAGACAGCACATATTATAAAATTATTGTAGGTATTTAGGTACGCAAAGAGAAATTAAGTATACCTAAGCAGCTACATTTTAACCTCATATTGGTTTTTAGCTATAAATTTCAACTGAAACCTTCTTTATCTGATTTAGCAGTACCGACCGTTCGACATATGCAAAGTATCTACCAATTATTTCCCAGTCCCCTGTGTCAGAAGTTTAAAAAGCCAATAGAGTCCGTAATCTGGAATTGTTCTGGGATAAGAGCTGAACATATTTTACGTTCTACAGGAGAGAATGAATGAATCTCGAATCTGATGCCTATAATTCTATTAGTTCGGTAGGTACCTACTTCTTGCAAAATATTACCTACTTTTCAACATGTCAGTAATCCTGTTTTTAGTTCTGATTTCAAATCAGAATGGTCTGAAACGTTTCACCAGATTACCATACAACCCGCCATAAGCCTCCATAATCATTATTAAGAACCTTATATCAGAAAAAAAAGAAAATGCGACCAAATTTGTTGAAACATAGAAAAACACAGGTATTCACTTTTTTCCAATTTATTATCGATGTCTTCAAAACTTGTCAATTATAATTTTATAATTATAAACGTATAATTTAATGTAAACTCACCTATAAACAAACAGCATAAATGTAGGACTGCTACCGTAAAAATCCTCAATGTAAATTTCGCCATAATAACAATTTTATTCCTGCTGTTCTGCTTTTTTATCACTATCCTTAACACTTCTGGTTTGATGCTTGATAGTCGACAGGGGCAATTTAATTTTCGTGTTATAAATTTTTCACTTTAATGGATTTTTGTTTATTTCAAAATCAATTATTTAACTTTATGTTTTATGTTGCTGCACTAATGCCAAACTCTATTTTTAACACTTAAAACAGCAACAACACAATAAATAAAAATTGTCACGCACTTTTCTATTTTCTTTGTTTTACTTTTCCTGGCACGCAATACACTAGGTTATCAATCTCTCCTCCTCGGGGAACGATGAACGAAGTAGCAATATTCAATTTCATTTTCAGCACTCTTTGGCGTATGACTAAAAATACACAATTCCTCAAATTCTTTTTAAATCTTATTCACTAGCTAGAAAAATAAACAAAAACAAAACAGAAATTAATGAAAATGAAAGTTAAAAAAGGGAAGATAAAAAAAATGCCAAAAAGTAAATTCTTTGGAATTAACTCGTCAAAGGTAGTCAGTTTGATTACTCATTCACACTATTCACTATTCAACAATTCCACTTTCTGAACCAGATACAGTAGCCGTTTCTATCACTATTGCTTTCCACTATCCATTAACATTACGAACAACTTGTGAACAACAAAAACATTAACAGCAAGCTAACGTTAACGCTCGTTATTTATTTTATAAAAAGAAAAACAAAGGCACTCACGTATCTCGTGTCATGTGTTATTTGATCGCTAGAGAAAATCCTTTAAAAAAAAATGTGCACGACTCGGTCATACGAACTTGCTCCTGTATTCCAAATACTCATACAAAAAATTTAATTCATAAATAAAAATTTAAATTGAAATATCTACCTCAAAAAAAGATTCAATCCGAAAAAAAATTATGCCATATGATTTTTTAAGAAATTGTTGATTTTTCAAATTTTTGTTTAAAAAATCGTCGGAGCGGTTTTTTTTTTAATTAATTTTTTATATATAAAATTTTTCGAAAATGTCTAAAAATTAATTTGGGTATGCAGTATTCAAGAATGTAAAACTTTACATTTTATAAGTAAATTTCAATTTTTAATATTGATCCGTTTTTGAGATACAGAATTTAAAAAAAAAGTATAAGAATATTTTTAAAAAATCCAAAAAAAAATTTTGACATTTTTTTGAATACAATATATTAATACAAAATATTATTTGAGCAATATAAACGTACTTTCAGAAAAAAAATTACCCTGATCGAACTTTTACTTTTCGATAAAATCTGATAACAAAAAAACGGTTCTATGGGCGGTACTGTTTTGGAGCAATACAAAAAAATTTTTTTACATAAAATACATCAGAGTTTTAAACAAAAATTTTCGAGGAAGTTTAAAAAAAATCGTAGGAGTCTTTTTTGAGAAAATTGAAACTTTTGGTTTTTGGCCAAAAAAATCGTATGGTCGCTACCCTAAATTTTGATCTTAAAAAAAAAAATCAAAAAAACGACCCACGCGAATTCGCTCAAACCCTTAATTTTCAAGTTTCAAGTCAATCGGACCAGAGGTTAAGGCTGTAGATGCGTTTACAGACAGACAGACAGACGGACGGAATCGCCGGACCCACTTTTTTCGACTTCTCTATCATCGTAATGTCATATCTCATCATTACCTCAATTTTTTTTTTTACGAATTCAATACTTGCCATATATTCTATATGTCGCAAGTAAAAAATGCACTAGATACTAGTTTTACGAAAGGCACAAGTTGAGATACATTTTTTTTTCTTTTGGAGTTTAGAAAGAAAGACTTGATGTTGCAACAATTGCAAGTTACTTTTTCTGAAACTTGCAGTTGCTGCGTTATTAAAAAAAAAAAAATACACAAAGCGACAGATGGGCCAACTTGACAACAAAGTTAAGAAGGTCAGGTATCCGCGCTTCACTTGACTAGCTAGATCTTGTACATTTTACTCGCAAAAAAAATACAATGCAGAATTCATGGATCGATGGTCTTAACAGTTTATTGCAATGAAATATGCAAGCTGCTCTGGTAACGGCTGGTTATGTTCGAGTCGGCTTCCAAGGACTTGGATGGATACAGAACCCTCCTAGTTGGGTTTAAAGATACGAAAATAACGCGAGGGAGAGAACAAAGTTTGGGGACTTCATTGGAGTGAAGATCATTTTTTTGTTTCAATTTTTGTTAAAATCATTCTTGTTTATTGTTCCTAAACAAGAGTAGATACGGAGCTTGAATATCCAACTGTTTTAATTGGGTTAAGATGATTTTGGTCAGTTATTTACTTAAGGATTTTGTTTTTGTTTTCTGATTTAATTCGCAACGAAGTTCAAGATACAGTACGCGACTAAATTCCAACGACAACTGAATACTCAAGTGAAATTTCTCTGTTGACGTTCACAATTAATCGAACATACAGAGAAAACGCAGCCACAGTTGGTGGTTGTTCGTTTGAATCTAAACGGAATTGAAACGATGAACGAGGAAAAATGTTGCTTAGTTTGAGTGTATCGTTCCCAACTTGAATAGAACAGGTAGAGACTAGAGCGTAGGTAGAGGTACAGATACAGCGAGATACATTATTTGTGTCAGTATCAGTGGCAGTTGGAACTTGGAATTATGAAAAATTCCAATTGGAATATGGCTGTGCAACAAAGTGTAGGAGTTTATGTTGAGATCCTTCTGATGAGTGTTCTGAAAGAAAAAATGTTGCTAAGAATGGATTGTGGAAGAGGCCATATTATACGAAACACTAAAGCGTTTATTATCTCGTTCCGTTTTTGAAGAAACCCTGGGTTTGGATTGTGACACATTGAAGTCAACATGTTGCTAGATGTTAGTAGTATAAATAGGTAACTCCCAGATCAAATCGGCACCAACCTTGGTATCGGTACGGTACCATGGTACCATCCCAATTGGGATTTTTACCAAGTTTAAATTTTGATGCTAATTGGGATTAATTGTAACTGGTTGGATTTCTGTATTTTCATTGGAATATTGGTTGTGGGATTGGAAATCGAGTGATAAATTGGTTGTGAGATACAATTTTCTAGTGTGAAATCGTTGGGTTGTGCTTGGTACCGGTCGTATTTCTAGTTCAAAAATTAAATTGTTGTTGGAATCGTGCTGATTTGGTTGGGTAGCTCCTACTCCTTCCAATTCAAAATCCATGTCACTCCCAAGCCACCGGCACGTACCGCACGTTCCAATTGGGATGAATACCAAGTTTCCATTTTGATTCTAACTGGGAATAATTGTCACTGGTTGGATTTCTAACTTGGCACGGCTGCCAATACATATTTAGTTGGGTAATTTCCGACACAACATTCGCACCTGCATTGCATTCAATATAAAATTGATATGTGCATAGTGCATTGGCTAAACATATTCTTTATTCTTATTAGGATGTTCATATGCTTAGGATCAAATAGAAACTAGCATTCCAAAATACTTACTTCTGTTGGTTGTGCTGGATAGAATTGTGAACAATGCAAGATAATGCCAGAAGAGTTTGATAAAAAGACACATTTTTTGTTTTTTTTTTTACGATATTTATTTATATTTTATTTTAGATTTTGAAAACTTTATTACATTGTTCTAATAAAAACCTTAAACATAAATGACCACAAATAAATGTATCAAAATCTTGTTCTTGTATATAATTATAGTTTATTTTTGTACCAAGATAGTTTATTACTTCTGAGGGTGGTCTTAAATTTCCAAAACTATCAAAATACTTAACAATATTTTTTTGTTTATTTCTTATATATGCTACCCAATGAGTACCCAAACCACTTTCATTGTCCAGATTTATAACACCACACTCTTTTAATGTTGGTACTTTTGGTAAAGAGTTTCGCATAAAAACTCCTCTAAAATGCTTCAAGTGTTTCTTTCCAAACTGGTGAATATCAAAATTGCTTAAAGGATTGTTAGGTAGCAATTCAATTAGTTTTTTGTATTTTTTGAGTTCAAAAAAAGTCCAAGACCATTTTTATATGGTTTTAAGAACAGCCCATTTCCTTGAATAGCAACTGACTCCATAGCCTTATTATGACGCTTATTTTCTTCAAACTGTCTTTTAGCAGATCGTACATCATTGATCGCTTTTACAACGCCAGCTGCTCCACCTGTTAGCGATCCCACAGCAGATAAACCAGCTAGAATAGGAGCTAGAAGTGGTAGAAAACCACCACTTTTCGGAAGTGGAATTACTCTCGGTGTTTGAATTTGTTTTTTCTTATTTTTAATAACATTTTTTGCAGCCTTCACAGCAATATTAGCAATAGATGTTGTTCCACAACAATTTATATTGTTTTTAATAGCATATCTTGCTTCGCTTATAGCCTTTTTAAACATATTCTGTTTGCAAACCTTTTTTGATTTTGTCTTCTTAGGTCTTTTAATTGCTCTTTTTTTGGTCTCGCAGTTACCCATTCCAAATTTAGATTTAGCTTTCATCATGTTGGTAACTAGGAGTCCACTCAACTTTTCAGAGGTTGATGAGTCGTTTGCTTTAAATCTTTTCCACGCTTGCTCGGTTAGAATTTTATCAGCAATATGTCGGTCTGATAGAGAGCTACTTTTTGAGTATGCAATGCCATGAAGACGACAAGCCTCATCCAATTGATTTATTCCTTTATCTCCTCTACGTAGGCGTTCCTCCAATTTCGTTCCAGGTCCACAATAATTATATGAAGGAATATGTAATTCAAATGGTAGTTTGTCTATAACTTTATTCAAAAGCCCTTCTCCTTTAATTGATTTTCTTTTTCTATTGCACTGATTTTGAGTGTTATGTTCAATCATAGTATGATTAACACACCTTCTTAGTTGAAGGTTGAAACATTTATGATTACAAGTGTATAAAAACAAAATGTTTTATTAAAAAATATCTTAGTCGTCATTATGCGTTTTGTAAAGCAGTCAGATGTCATAAACGTAAGGAATTTTGATTCCAATGTAAAAATTAAGAAAAAACATGGAAACTTATTTCCAAATAGTATTCGAGGAATTATCGTTGGACCATCAAACTGCGGAAAAACAAATGTAATGTTAAGCATTCTTCTTGACGCCAACGGTTTAAAGTTTGAAAATATTTATATTTATTCCAAATCCTTACACCAACCAAAATATCAATATCTTAAAAAAATTATTTCATCTATCAAAGGAATGGAATACAACGAATTTTCAAACAATTGTGAAATAATGCCTCCTTCAGACGCTAAAAACAATTCAATATTTTTATTCGATGATGTCGCTTGCCAGAAACAAAATAATATAAGAGACTATTTTTGTATGGGTCGTCACAATGGAGTTGATAGTTTTTACTTATGCCAGTCCTATACTCATATACCAAAACATCTAATAAGAGACAACGCTAATTTCATTATTCTTTTTAAACAAGACGAATTGAACTTGAAGCATGTTTACAAGGATCATATTAACTCTGATATGACATTTAATCAATTCAAAGAGTTATGCTCACATTGTTGGACTGACAATTTTGGATTCCTAGTAATAGACAAGGAGAACAGTATTGAAAAAGGTCGCTACAAAAACAGTTTCAATAAAATTGCTTTACTATAAATATAAATATTTCATTTAAAATCAAAACATTCTGACAACAATACTGTTTGGGAAAACTAGTCCTTCATTTTAATTCTAAAAAAAAAAATAAAAAAAAAATATATTTATCCGAACCATAGAAATGGATGAGAACGTGTTGAGAGATTTAATAAAAACAAAAAATGTGCTAAGAAATAAATATTTTCAACTAAAAACTGGCAAAATGACTAGAGAAACTGATTTAGAAGAGACTTTTAAACCAATTGTGGAACCATTGAACAAATTGGTTGGAAATGTTACAAAAGAAACAAAACAGGAGGATGACGTCATAAAAACAATCAAACCTCGGAAGCTACATTTCAAATCTTTTGATGAAAATATAAAGGAAGAAGAACATAACAAAACAAGTTACATTCAAGAAATGGATACTACAGATGATTCCATTTTATTCAGTACACCAAAAAGTAATTCAACCTTAAACAAAACATCTTCACACATTAAAAAAATATTGTCAGATTCGAACCGCGATACAACATATGGTCCATATTTTGATGCAAATACAAATTCTATTAAAATAGGAAAATGTCGTTTTGTAATGAATGAACATGAAATTGTTATTGATGATGAAACTTTCACTCGAACTCCTGGTCTCATTGAATTAATTCTAAAGAAAAATCCACGCCAGCAAATATATACTAGTAATGACCTAGAAGAATATGGAAAAATCTTATATAAAACTAATGCATATAAAACAACTAATCATGATAGTTCCGGTCGAATCAAGTCAAATAGAGGTGCAAAATATACAAAAATAGTTAAACAACTTGCTGCAAGATTTAAAAGTGAAACAGAAAAAACTGGAAAGTCTTATTCTGTCATATCTGATATGGAGTATACAAATAAAAATATTGAATATGTGTATTGGAACGATCCTAATGAACTTGTTAATAGGCTAAGACTTTTGATAGCATCCAAAAATGCTGGTAATAATAGCCATCAGAATGAAATAAATTCGTTAATTGAAGAGCTAAAAGAATCAAATATTATATATTAGCTTCGTTTCAATCAATTAATTTTACATATAAACAATGAACGTCGACAAGTTCGGTAGGAACTTCAAGCCTCTTCCAAATAATAAAGGTCTTGTAGGGCCTCCAGGAATAGGTTTTAAACTTCTATCGTCTGGTGATTTTGATATAGAAAGTAAATATTTAAACAATGTTGGAAGTAATCCTGAATATCCCCACCAAGCCGTATGCAAAGGATATGTTGATGATCAAATAAGTCTTAAAGAATCAAGCATTGTAAACCACATAAATTCTTCTTTAATGGAAGTTTTATCCACTTTTAATAAGGAAATTCGTATTCTAAAAAACCACATAGACTCTACGATAAAGGAAACAATAAAAAGTATGGAACAAGAAAATAAAGCATCACAATTAATTTCTCAAAAACTTAAAGACTCCAAAGAAGAAAAGTACGTTGACGAGAAAATAAAAAAAAAAGTTGAATTTATAATGAAAACGTTGTTTCCTAATGAACCCTTTACACCGATAGATTAAAATGGTATACATGTATTAATCTTATGTAACTGTATTTTATATATACAAATAAGTGGAAATGAAGAAAAGGTTTTCAATTTTCATAAAATAAAATAAAATTTGTTAGTAAGCACTCAACACTCGAACCACAAGGAACTTTCAAAATGGACACTGATAAAATAATAAAAGATATTTTTGATTTTTTAAAAACAAATGGCGAATCAATATTGGATGAACACTATGGAGAATTTACTAACTGTATTTCAATGGTTAGTAAATTTAAAAATACTACACACATGGAATGCGATGGCATGGATATCATTACTCCAACTGTTGTTGGTCATCCAACCTATGTGAAGAAGGTCCCGATACTTGCGTCTGTTACCATATGGAAAAAATGTTAATTAAAATTAAGAAACTTATGTTATTGTATAAAAGATTGCAATAAATGAAAAAAATATATATATATAAAAGTCTTTTCTTTGTTTTTTTGGATTCACTCTTTGTAAATATGAATAAGCGTGAGGTTGTTGAGGAGTTGCATAAAGCTGCACGTAGAAACTTCAAACGTCGTCATGTTATCATCAAAGGTTACGATGACTTATGGCAAGCCGACCTGGTCGAAATGATCCCATATAGTGAACAAAACAGAGGATTTAATTATTTAATGACAGTAATCGATACGTTTTCGAAATTTGCATGGGTCATCCCAATGAAAAACAAAAAGGGTATTACCATTACGAAAGGAATGGAACAAATATTTAGATGTTCTTCTAGAATGCCAAAGAATATACAAACAGATGATGGAAAAGAATTTTTCAATCAAAACTTTAAACTCTTAATGGAAAAGTACAAAATTAATCATTACTCAACATTCAGTTCATTAAAGGCTTCCATTGTCGAAAGATTTAATAGAACTTTTAAAGAAAAAATGTGGAAAGAATTTAGTTTCAATGGAAACTATAAGTGGATCAATATTTATAAGAAACTACTAAATGATTACAATCACTCTTTTCACAGAACCATTAAATGTTTTCCTGCAGATGTAACGAAGAAAAATTCCAAGTCATTGTTACCGCTTTTTAAAACTGATAAAGAAGGAGCAAGTAAACAAAAATTTAAGTTCGGTGACAAAGTAAGAATCAGCAAGTATAAACATGCATTTGAAAAGGGCTATACACCTAACTGGACAACAGAGGTTTTTAAAATAAGAAAAATCAAAGTTACAAAACCAAATACATATCTTCTTGAAGACTATCAAGGAAAACCTGTTCAAGGCAGTTTCTATGAACCAGAACTGATGAAAACTAAATGTGCAGATATTTTTCTTGTGGAAAAGGTTTTACAAAGCAGAGGAAATAAGGTTTTTGTCAAGTGGTTGGGATTTCCATCAGAACATATTTCCTGGATTAAAAAAAACGAATTATTATAAAATAAAAGAAATGTAAAATAAAGAAATGTAAAAATTATTATTATTTTTTTTCCGTCGATGTTTAAATGAATCATTTTCTACTCAACCGAAAACTTTACTCAGTCGAGCTGCAAATACCAATATGTACACGGGTTTCAAAGTATACACATTCCCTTATCTCCTTACTGAGTGATCGGGTTTCATCACTCAATACAAAGAAGTCCGAAAAAACACAGACGGTTAAAACGAATAAAAGAAAGAATTCGTTTTTTTTTTTTTAAACTATGTATTTATTGTGTGTTTATTTACAAATATAATTTTTTTTTTTTTTAAATTGAAATGGATTATTACTTCATTTTCATAAATTTTAATTCATAGGTGGAACCGATTTGTCTTACAATCTCTAAGACATAGCCACCTCCTCCAATTGATGCAATGCTGCTTACTGAGAGTTTGGAATATCTCTGAGGTAGAAAAGTCTGTAGGAATAAAGAAATTAAAAGTCACTTTAAATAAAGAACAATGAAATTTTTTTTTTTTTACTTACTGTGAACTCTCCAAGATCTGCGACAATGCGATCCCCCCAAGGCGTTTTAACTTTTCGTACAGCAAAAATATTGTACTTAATATCTGCATTAAGCTCAGATATTTTTTTTGATGGTTTATAATTGTTAATTTCGTTAAGCGAGTTAAGCGAGTTTGCTTCTCTTACAGCGAAATCATCTAGTGTAAAAATGGAATACTCCTCCTCTTCAAAATACATGATGTTATGTTGTAAGTGCTCGTAATCGACTGTGCTCGTTGGTAACAACAAAATTTCCTTTTATAGAAGCCCTAGTAGAAGTATCCCAGATCCCCACACAAAATATATATAAAACCTGAAGAAACAAATTTTTTCTGTTTTTTTTTCTTTTTCGAATATTTTTCATGTTCATTCAGGAAAATAATATTAAGTCAAAACGAAATTTCTGAGTGTTTTATTTGTTATTCATACGAATTAACATGTTAAGGAGGCGCATTTATACATTTTTTATTATAAGCGTAATTGTTCAGTGTACCTTTTTTTGTTTGTTTTTTTTATTACCCTTGAAAGGAAGTTGATAATTAAAAAAAAATTGAATCATGTTTATCCTTACAAATGATACTTAATCAAATACCTTCAATGTGGGATCCCTACGTGTTGATCCTATCAAATACATACAATCTGGGATCCTTACGTGTTGATCCTACGAGAAAAATTCAAAACGAATTTTCTGAGTGTTTTATTTCTTATTCCTATAAATTAACATGTTAAGGAGGAGCATAGATACATTTTTTTTTATCATAAACGTAATTGTTCAGTGTACCTTTCTTGGATTGTTTTTTTATTACCCTTGAAAGGTTTGATAATTTTAAAAAATTGAATCATGTTTATCCTTACAAATGATACTTAATCAAATACCTACAATGTGTGATCCCTACGTGTTGATCCTATCAAATACATACAATCTGGGATCCTTACGTGTTGATCCTACGAGAAAAATTCAAAACGAATTTTCTGAGTGTTTTATTTCTTATTCATACGAATTAATATGTTAAGGAGGCGCGTAGATACATTTTTTTTATCATAAACGTAATTGTTCAGTGTACCTTTCTTGGATTGTTTTTTTATTACCCTTGAAAGGTTTGATAATTTTAAAAAATTGAATCATGTTTATCCTTACAAATGATACTTAATCAAATACCTACAATGTGTGATCCCTACGTGTTGATCCTATCAAATACATACAATCTGGGATCCTTACGTGTTGATCCTACGAGAAAAATTCAAAACGAATTTTCTGAGTGTTTTATTTCTTATTCATACGAATTAATATGTTAAGGAGGCGCGTAGATACATTTTTATCATAAACCAGTTGAAACCTGTTTACCGGACCCATCAACGTCTTCAACAACAATCCTTCAAGAACACGTTCCATGTGCATTCTCATACTACATGAAATGTTCTTTCGATGAAACCGAAGATGTAATGCGGACTTTCATAGGTATTATTTAATAACTTATTTTCTACCAAACAAAATTCTTATATTTTTTTTTTCTTTTCTTTATAGGAGAAAACTGTGTTAGCGAATTCATTCACAGTTTAGTTGAAGACACGATGGACAAATATAGCAAGCACATTAGAAGCGTGACACCGATGACCCCTCTCACAGAAATGCAGGCGTTTTGTTTTGAGAAGGCAACAATGTGCACAATATGCGCCAACAAATTCGATATTGGAGAGATGAAGGTAAGGGATCATTGTCACTTAACAGGTGAATATAGGGGGGCAGCCCATAATCTTTGTAATATTAAATACAAGATGCCAACTTTCTTTCCAATTTTGTTTCATAATTTATCTGGTTATGATGCACATCTATTCTTCAAATCGCTTCGAGAAATCGATGGTGAAATCAAAGTGATTCCTTTGAACAAAGAAAAATATATTTCTTTTTCAAAGACAATCTCTATTGATGGAAAAAATTCTATAGAACTTAGATTTTTAGACTCTTTTCGCTTTTTGGGTGATAGCATAGATAGTTTAGCTCGAAATCTAGTTCATTCAGACTTTATTTTATCCAGAAAATGCTTTAAAACAGAGCAAAGTTTGGAATTAGTAAAGAGAAAAGGTGTATTTCCATATGATTTCTTGGATTCTTGGCAAAAAATGTCTGAACGATGTCTTCCTGAAAGAGCGAAGTTTTTCAACAAACTCACGAATGAGGAATGTTCAACTGAAGATTATCAGTTAGCCATAAGCATATGGAATCATTTTAAATGCCATAATCTCAAAAGTTATATGGAAATATACTTAAAAAGTGATGTTTTGTTGTTAGCTGATATTTTTGAAAATTTCAGAAAAGTTTGTA
The DNA here is from genome assembly GCA_943590905.1 of Sphaerophoria taeniata. Classification (NCBI taxonomy): domain Eukaryota; kingdom Metazoa; phylum Arthropoda; class Insecta; order Diptera; family Syrphidae; genus Sphaerophoria; species Sphaerophoria taeniata. Next base: position 108,642,857 of record OX016541.1, read on the forward strand.
AGCATAGATACAGTTTAAATCCTTGTCACTACTATACAGCTCCTGGTTTATCTTGGGATGCTATGTTAAAAGTGACAAAAGTGGAACTGGAACTCTTGACTGACATTGAAATGTATAATTTCTTTCAAAAAGGGATAAGAGGCGGCCTTACCCAATGCAGTCATAGATATTCCCGAGCCAATAATAAATTTATTGAGTCCTATGACTCTGAAAAACCATCATCGTACTTGGTTTATTTAGATGCAAATAATTTATATGGCTGGGCAATGTCTCAGAATCTTCCTTGTGGAGATTTTGAATGGCAGAACCCACTTAATTTTTCTCTGGAATACATAGAAAGTCTGAATGATATTAATGTTGGATATGTTTTAGAAGTTGATCTAGAATATCCCGATCATCTGCATGATATTCATAACGATTTGCCTTTTTGCCCAGAAAATATTGCAACGCCGGGTTCTAAATTCAAGAAACTAGTAGCAAATTTCTTACCAAAACGGAACTATGTTATTCACCTTGAGAGTTTAAAGCAAGCTCTGAAACATGGTTTGATTTTAAAAAAAAGTCCATCGTGTGATTAAATTTAAACAATCAAAATGGCTGGAACAATATATTTCCCTTAATACTGAACTTAGAAAGAAAGCTAAAACTGATTTCCAGAAAAGGTTTTTCAAGTTAATGAATCTTTCTATTTATGGTAAAACAATGGAAAATATTGAGAAACGTACTGATGTTAAAATTGTTACACGATGGGAAAATAAAAGAAAATCATTGGGTGCAAGAGGTTGGATTGCGAAACCGAATTTCCATAGTTCCTTACAATTTGCCCATGAGGATGATGAAGGATCTATCCCACTGTTGGCTATACAAATGAGTAGATGCAACATTACATTGAACAAACCGATCTATCTAGGTTTCATAGTACTTGAGCTCTCAAAAATTCTTATGTATGAATTCCACTATGACTACATCAAACCAAAATATCATGAAAATGTTCTTCTTAATTATATGGATACTGACTCCTTTATTTACAATATCAAAACAGAAGACTTTTATTCTGATATTTTGGATGATATACCATCAAGGTTTGATACATATGACTTTGACCCCAATAACCAACATAATATTCCTAGGTTAAATAACAAAGTCTTAGGTATGTTTAAAGACGAAACCTGTGGGAATAAAATGTTGGAATTTGTTGGTTTGAGAGCTAAAATGTAGGTACTCGTTCACTGTACAAAATGCAAAATCTGTCCAGAAGGCGAAAGGAGTCAAAAGATCTGTCACCAAACGATTAAGAATAGATGATTATAAAAGATGTCTATTTGATAAAATTGAAAGATATGAAAATATGTTAACTTTTAGGAGTAAATTACATACAATTTACACCCAAAATTTAAACAAGTTGGCTCTTAGTTTTAAGGACACAAAAAGATTCATATGTGCAGATAACATCAGCACGCTTGCCTGGGGACATAAAAATATACCCAATGACAATGAACCCTTACCTACAGAATAAAACATATGCATGAAATAATACATTTATATAAAAATAAAAAAAAAATGAATTATATTAAAATAATTTTGAAAAAAAAAATAAGAAATGTTTTTTTATAGAGGTTTTGACAGCAATCTATATACAGGTAATAGTTGATTGAACGTAGCCAATCTGACGTTTCGTCGTTATTCACGACTTCTTTAGGGGTGTGTTGATCTGAATTAATTTTATTTGATTTACATTGGAACAATTATTAATACTATAATAATGTTATCAATTTTAAATAAAATGATGTGTAAAGATGAAAAATGTGTCACTTGACTGTTAATCAACATGTCGTTAACACTTGCTTTAAGTGGGAATGAGTCAACTCTTAACGCTCAGTATTTTCCACCAATAGTGCTTAAATCTAATTATGTATGTGGACTTATAGATTTCCAAACATATAATTCAATTCCAAATGTGGATGAGAGTAATAATATGTTATGTATCGGTGATAGTGTTATTTCTTTTCCTATTGGTTCATATGAAATTGAAGATATTAACAATTTCATACAAAAGAAAATTAATGAAATAAATAAAAAAAAGAAAAACCAAATAAGGAAAACTGAAATTAAAATCAAGGCAAACAACAACACTCTGAAATGTGAAATTATCTGTTCAGAAGATATTGACTTTTCAAAACCAAATTCTATTGGTTCGCTTTTAGGGTTTAGTAAGAAGTTGTTGACTTCAAACTTGCTTCATGAATCAGATCTCTACGTTAACATAAATAGAGTTAATACAATCCGCATTGAATGTAATATCATAGATGGAACGTACATTAATAACCAACCGGCTCATATTTTACATGAATTCTCTGTTAAAGTAAGTCCTGGCTATAAAATCATAGAAGTTCCAAGCAATGTTATTTATTTACCTGTGAACGTTAAACGAATAACATCATTGTGTCTTAAGCTCTGCGATCAAGACGGTAACGATATTAATTTTAGAGGTGAAAACATAACGGTCCGCTTACATTTACAACCAGAAAAATGATTGTGTATGAAACCATTGACAACTCAATATCTTATAAAAACATTGTTAATAATAAATCAATCGTCAATCAAGCTTCGAACGCAGCTGCGGTAACACATTGCCTTACCAAACATAATCAGGACTTTTTGTTGTCAATAGGTCTTAAATTAAAAAAGAAATCGTAAATAATGTTAAACATTTTTCAAGATCCCGAGATAAATGAAAGCATTTCTAAATATGAGTATCATACTTATTCACCATATCAAAACAATTTTGAACGAAATGACATCATTCAGATTTGTATACAACATCAAAATCTTAATGTTCTACCTTCGGAAAGTTTTTTATACATTGAAGGATCATTATCGACAACTGATGTAAAAGATATAGTCAATACAAAACTTGTAAACAATGCTATGGCTTTTCTCTTTGATGAAATTCGCTATGAACTGAATGGCAAGGAAATTGACTACAATCGAAATGTCGGAATAACATCAACGATCAAAAACTATTTATCTTTGACTAAAAATGAGAGTGCTATGCTATTAAACGCATCCTGGTCTCCTGACTCACCTATTAATTTGAAACCATTTCATTTTAACTATTGTATCCCGTTGAACAAACTTTTAGGATTCGCTGAAGATTATAAAAAAATCATTCCAAATGCTCGACATGATCTTATTATCACTCGTGCAAGAGTGGATGAAAACGCATTGATCTCTTCGACCGATGAAAAAGTACAAATTAACATTCAAAAAATACAATGGAAAGTACCCCACGTAACCTTATCAGATTCCATAAAATTAAACTTATATAAATCTATAAATAAAAGCAGCTCTATGAAAATTGCTTTCCGAAACTGGGATCTATATGAATATCCCATGCTGCCAAGTTCTGATCATCATATCTGGAATGTCAAGACAACAACACAAATAGAAAAACCTCGATACATTGTTCTTGCTCTACAAACTGGGAAAAATAAAAACCTGACTGCTGATCCTACAAAGTTTGATCACTGCAGTCTCACAGACTTAAAAGTTTATTTAAACTCTGATGTTTATCCACATGAAGATTTCAATGTTTCTTTTGAAAAAAATAGATATAGTCTGTTTTACAAAATGTACACCGACTTTCAAAAAACCTACTATAATAAAACCATCACTGAACCTCTTCTTTCCTGGGAATTATTTAAATCACATGCTCCAGTTTTCGTGGTGGACTGCAGACATCAAAATGAAACTATGAAAACAGGACCTATAGATATACGTTTGGAAATGAGAACATCAAAACAAATTCCAGCAAATACTTCAGCTTACTGCCTTATGCTTCATGATAGAATTATTGACTATAATCCACTTGAACAAGTTGTAACCAGAATAGTTTGAGAATAAAATAAAATAATATTTACACATAACGATAAGAAAATAATTGTAAACCTGATGTAAGCAATGAAAATATGTTTTTAATAAAAAAAAAAAGAAAGAAGAAAAACTTGTATTTGTTTTTACTTAATATGTTCTTTGTTTTCTGACATTCTCTTACATTGTACACAATTCTAACCAGCACAACCAACAGAAGTAAGTATTTTGGAATGCTAGTTTCTATTTGATCCTAAGCATATGAACATCCTAATAAGAATAAAGAATATGTTTAGCCAATGCACTATGCACATATCAATTTTATATTGAATGCAATGCAGGTGCGAATGTTGTGTCGGAAATTACCCAACTAAATATGTATTGGGTGCCGTGCCAAGTTAGAAATCCAACCAGTGACAATTATTCCCAGTTAGAATCAAAATGGAAACTTGGTATTCATCCCAATTGGAACGTGCGGTACGTGCCGGTGGCTTGGGAGTGACATGGATTTTGAATTGGAAGGAGTAGGAGCTACCCAACCAAATCAGCACGATTCCAACAACAATTTAATTTTTGAACTAGAAATACGACCGGTACCAAGCACAACCCAACGATTTCACACTAGAAAATTGTTTCTCACAACCAATTTATCACTCGATTTCCAATCCCACAACCAATATTCCAATGAAAATACAGAAATCCAACCAGTTACAATTAATCCCAATTAGCATCAAAATTGAAACTTGGTAAAAATCCCAATTGGGATGGTACCATGGTACCGTACCGATACCAAGGTTGGTGCCGATTTGATCTGGGAGTTACCTATTTATACTACTGATGTTTTATGGATTGTGAAACAAGGGTGTTGCAATATTGCATTTCAAATTTCATTACTTTGGTAAGGCTTGGTTCGAGTTGATAAAGAATTTTCTTTGTTCTCATTACTCAGATCCCAAATTGCAATGTTTGTTCTTAACAATGCACTAAGCACCTTGAGTCTACAGTTTCTAAAACATGTTGATGACAGCTGAAGTGAGTTTTAAATAGTACTTGTACTTGTTTCCAATGCTCCAAGCTGGATTTTATCCCATTAGAATATAATTTCAATAAAGTATTTTGTTCCTTGATTCAATATTTTTGTATACTCTCTGATAAACCGTGGGAGGACTTCAAACATTTCATGTATCACAACATTATCCCAAATTATGTGTGTTTTGTTTAGAAAAGGTTTTCTTTTAACTTAGGATTGTGCAATAGCATAATAAAGGGTTTTCCAATAAGAGGTGTTATTTTGATATTCAAAGAAAAATGGCATTTTTTGAGATAAATGATCGGATGTTTATTTCATTATAAAGAGGAAGGTATGCCGTTAATAATGGAATACAACATCAGCCAAATGGCCGCCACGACCACGCTTATAGGACCATATCCTTTTCATGAAATATTCAATAACCAAATCGCAGAGTGGCTGCCCTATGTCCTCGATAGCCTCACGAATTCCATCTTTGAGGTCTTGAATCGACGCTGGGCTGTTGGCGTAGACCTTATCTTTCACGTGGCCCCAAAGGAATAAGTCGCATGGTGTTAAATCACAAGATCTCGGTGGCCAATTGTGATCACCTCTTCAAGATAACACGGTCCGGAAACTTTTCCCGTAAAAGATCGATGGTTTCATTGCTTGTGAAAGTAAACGTTGTCCAGATCAATACCATCCAATTCCGGCCATAAAAAATCATTAATCATCTCTCGATAGCGCAATTCATTGACCGTAACTGTTGCTCCAACCTCATTTTCGAAAAAGTAAGGTCCAATGACACCGCCGGACCATAAACCGCACCAAACAGTCACGCGTTGAGGATGGAGAGGCTTTTCAACAATAACTCTTGGGTTTTCCGAGCCCCAGATGCGACAGTTTTGCTTGTTGACGTAGCCTCCGAGGTGGAAATGCGCCTCATCAGTCAAGATGATTTTTCGATGAAATTCCGGATCATTTTCATGCATTTCAAGGACCCAATCAGCAAAGACACGACGTTGTTGATGATCAGCCGGCTTGAGTTCTTGTGTTAACTGACCTTATAAGCCTTAAGAGTTAAGACCCAAGTCTTTATGCAAAATACGGTGTAATGACGTTTGTGGAATGCCTAATTCCAAAGAACGACGAGGAATGGACAAACCTGGATTTTCTTCAACACTTTGGGCTACAACAGCAATATTCTCAGTTGTTCTTGAGCGACGTGCACGGGTGTTATTCTTCACATCACTAACTTATCCCAACAGCTCGAATTTGTCCACCAATTTCTGTATTGCAGTCCGACAAGGTGCTTCACGACGACCCAAAAATGTTTTAGTTTTACGAACCGTCTCTCTGCCAAATTTTCACCATTTTTATAGTGAACTAGCTGACCCGGCAGACTTCGCACTGCCTAAATCGATAAATAAAAGATCTTAACTTTTGTAGCCCACTACACAACCCGCTACCCTGCTACCCCACTACTCTGTTACCCAGTTATCTAGCTACCCGTTGACCCACTAAAAACTGCCGGCTACCCAGTATTTCTACGCGCTACACGCTACCCCGTTACCTGTTATCTCGCTTCCCCTTACCCTGCTTTTAACTACTCACTATCCGTCAACCCGCTACCCGCTTCCCATTACCCCGCTACCCCGTCAACCACTACCCTGACCATTTCTCATGAAAACAGCTTGGTCGATTTTGTACAAAATACTAAGAACCCATCTACGCCACTAACCGAACATTCCCTCAACATTTGGTTCTAAACGCTCCACTGGTATAAAATCAGTGAGTCCTCAGCGAATTTGTATGAGATTTTTATATATCTAAGAAAACAACGTTTACTTTGTCAGCTAGTAAGGTCGTGACAACTCAGAAATCTTCGTTGCCTCATGCACAACAACTTTGTTAACGATATGATCGAATGCATAGTTAACGTTCTATAGGGAAAATTGTGTTTAAACATTTTTTGCTATGAATCTCAATGAATCTTATGAACGGCTTGGCCGATTTTGTACAATTTTCTTAAAAACCCTACTGTAATAATACTTGAACATTTTGTCAAAATGTGATGACAAACGGCACGAACTTTCCATTTTAGGAACTTTCCATTTAACCGTTTTAAAATGTAAAGTAATGCATTTCATTTGAAAGAGTGTTTTTGAGATTTTGTTTAATCAAATTTTTTTTTGCATTTCAAATTTTCTATTTTTTTTTAACTTTTTGAAAACCACTACACCTGCAATAACATGCAATTTTCCCTTTGCAAACCATTGAATTTTCCGAGTTTTTCATCAAGAAATTTCTATTTTCTATTCGAAAACCCACTTTGAAATTTTCCATTTGAAAACCAATGCACCTGCAATAATATGCAATTTTCCATTTTAAAACCAATGAGTTTTCCGAGTTCCTTTCGAAAACCCATTTTGAAATTTTCCAGAGTTTTACATTTGAGAACCACTTTACTACAATTATATGCAATTCTCCCCTTGAAAACCAATGAGTTTTCCGAGTTTTTCATCGAAAAAAAATCTGATAAAAAAAGACCTTAACTTTTGTACCCTGCTAGTACACTGCCCACTACCCTCCTACCCTCCATAGCTACCTGCTACCCAGTACCCGCTACTTCTACCTGCTACCCGCTACCCCCTTACCCGCTCCTCGCTACCCCACTACCCCGCTACTCCAATTCCCGCTTCCAAGGCCATATCTCAAAAGAAACAAATCTAAAAAAGGAAAAATATCGACAGCAAAAAAATGTCAAGTAAAGTTTTTTTTTCAATGAAAAACAATTTTTGACAAATATTTTCTTCATTGACATTTTCTTTTTGTGTGATGAAAATAAAAATATTTGACGAAATTTTAAATGAAATTGTTTAATCGTAGGTATATTGATATATTTTGTTGTAGTGTGAAAAGCATTATTTTTAACATTTGAACCGTTTGTGATTTAAAAAGTACTAATTTTGTTTGTCTTAAACCATCTACCCTTAATCCTCTTTAGTTTAAGACAAAAATTATGAAAATCGGCCAACCAGTTTTTATGCCTATATGCCGCAAACGAACGGCGCTAGATTTTTATAATATGTATATACATATATAGATTTTAATAATTTCAATGCGTTGTTGAAGCGTGTATCGTTCCATTATTATTAATGGCGTAGTTTCTACTTGTCAAATGTCAAAAAATGACAGCTTCAAAAGTGACAGCTACCAAAATAGCGGGCTATTCAAAATAACAGCTCTTATTGGAAAACACTTTATAAAAATATTTTTTTTTGCGTGTGTATGAGTTATATGATATTAAATATAAAGAAATAAAAACTGGATGCGCTTGACCTTGAACTCATAAATATCAATGTTTCGCTTACCTGTCACCTGCCAGACGGATTGCTTGGCTTGACGAGTGCGATTTGGTAGAAATAAAAAAGGCTCGTAAAACTACTCAAGTGATTGCAATGATAAGCATGTACCTGAGTACGCAATTTGGTAGCTATCATATTTTGAAGTACCATGCTCCTGACGTTTGATGGTTTCGTATTTCGTTTTAACACTAGACAGGTGGATGAGGATGATGAGGATATAATGTACATATATCTGGTTAAACAATAAATAAGGTTTCGGTAGAATCAGGTGGTTACCTTTATTTTTATGAATGGGATGGTTAGTTTCTTTTTTGTTATTTGAAAGGTTTGAGGTTGAAAGTTAGTTATGAAAGGAAGAGTATGTTGGTACATGTTTTTTTTATTTTATTATTTTGTGCGTAACCGATATTTTCAGTGTATCCTAAAATTTAGTGAGTTGTATGTCATCCAAGGAAGGCATGCATTGTTTTGAAATGAAGGGAAAAAATTTCTATTTGAATTTTCGGGACCTAATACAACTTTTTAAGGTTCGATATTAAAAAAGACTTTCAGACCCTGTAATTATTTTTTACGAAACAACTAAGAAAAGACACTTATTAAAGAAGGTTGCTTATTCTCAGCCCGGAGTGTACACCAATAAGTTTGGTATCAAATTAGAGGTCGTGATAAGACGGATATATCCGCAAAAAAAAAATTGAAAGAAGTCATTTTGAAAAACAGAAAATAAAATTAAAACAATCGTTGGAAGAAACATTTTTTGAAAATATTTTTATTTATTTATTTTTGGTCAAACAATTTTGCTTACACCTACGTTTACAAATTGGATCAATCAGAAGATGCGATTGCAAATAGACAAACGGAATAGCCGGATCTACTATCACCTCTATTTTTCAAGTTCGTAATTGTTACTAATGCAAAACTTGTCATTATATGTTTTAAAGGTCACAAGTAAAGTAATTTTGCTTTCTTAAATTCTATTCGTCAGGGTTGTAAATTTTAGGTGAATCTGGCTATCCTGGGAAGTTTCTGGTTGGGTTGGGATAATCTACGCCAAAAACGGCGTAGGTCTATGCCTCACGACAAATAGTTTTCTGATTTAATCGTAGGTCATCTAAAAATTGTGGAATGGTATTTAAAAAGCAAAAATGTGAAGTATAAATTCAGTAAAATAAAAAACTTTGTCATTTGCTAAAACTGCCTCCAACTCATAAAATTAAAGCCTCCGGAATTTCTCTGGTCGCTCACAGTTCATAAATTATTCACACTTCGTTCTTAAGTTTCTTGACTTTTCAATGAACTAAGTACCTATACAAGATTCAAGTTTCATTTATAATTGCATACCCATACCTACCCTACCCATTTTGATAAGCAAGTGAACTTTTTAAACTCACACAACGGTAAAGATATCTGCCCACACCATACTAATCTTTTACAGGTAGTTTTGAGAAAACTTTCCAAGCATTGTGGTTTTAACGAGTCATAAAATACGAGACAAGTGTCAGTAAATGACAATAAGAACCTGAATTTATATCATTTTAACTAATTAGGGTTTAGGTAGGCACTCTGAGATTACGCATGATATAAAAGTGACAACAAGTTTAAGCTTGGAAGCTAACAATAGAATTAACAAAGAAGGTAGGAATCGACAGTTAAAATTTTATCTAATTGCTGCAGATGTTGCTTGTTTACTTGTTTAAATGAAGATCCTACTGCCTCTTAACGGAAATATTGTAATTGAGCATATAGGTGGGGAGCCCACGTACAAGAGATTCCCGTCATCGCGCCCACTAAAATTTTTAAAGAGGAATAAAAGATAAAGCCAAGACGAATAAGATTCGCTTGGTCGGTCGGCGTGAATTTAGTTAGCCGGAAAGGCCGCGCATACCTGCATACAGTGTGACAAATCGCTGATTTAGCGGGATTTAATTAATAGCTCTCACAAATAACTGTTTTCGTTCGGGTTTTTTGGTTTTTATTTATTGAAATTGTTCACAGAATGGAATACAACAAAGTTTTTTTTAACATACATCTACAAATTTTGTGACAAATGAACACGTGAAAAACAGCTTTTTTTCATGTTTTTTAATTATTTGGTACATCCAAAAGTTTCAAGACTCTATGTTCCACATTGCTTTTGTTTCTTCTCGGAAAGCATCTTAGAGTTGCTTGGAATGGATCCGAGGAAATAAGTTATAGATTTAAGAGGTCAATACTTGTATCTTAACGTCATATTTTTTTCGTAAGCAGTTCCCTATCCCTATACCTTCGAACGAACGAAAATATCGTTGTTTCTTGACTCTTGCGTTTCTTTTGAAAGTTGTCCGACTGGAAGTAGGTATATTGGAATGGAATACGTAATGGAAATTATTTTTTTTTCCATGAAACCAAGACCTTATGTACGCTTACTGGCATAAAATTCCTGGCATATTTTTAAGGGATACCTAGTTCCCTTGTTTTATTTGCATAGCTCAAAGGCATCTGTATCAATTGGGAACCCAGACCCAAGAGTTTCTAGGATGATATGAATTTCATGATAATTTCTTTATCTATCCCTGATTTATTTGGGCAATTTTTTTTAACTCTAAGGCCGTGTGTGAATTGCGTTAAAATGTGTATTAAAACTTGACGTTTGGTTAAAACTTGACACTATCGTGGTGAATAAAATGGGTTAAAATTTACCCAGCTGTGGAGCAGGATAAGTGGGTTAAAATTTTGACGTGTATTTTTTTCTCATGAATGATACGAGAAGTTTGCTTCTGTTTTATTGTTTATGTTTTTTTTTTGTTATGACTTTTTAAAAATTGCTTTGATATGTATTTCAATAAAATAAATAAAATCCTTTGAATTCATCATATTTTCAAATCGAAAAACGAAATTATTGTTTTTTCTTTTGAGAATTATAACAGATGTCAGCTGTGAAAACATGTTTTGCAGTGTTACCAGATGGAAGGCACCAATCATCCAAAAAGGGAAATTTTCGTTTGAAGATATTTTACTGTTGACTCAAATTATCAAATTACCACTGCAAAGTCGAGAAAAATGAATATAACAGAGTTTGTTTGTTATCTTAAGTGGCTTTTCATGAAATTTATTGCTTAAATTTTGGTTTTGTACACAAAATTATTTTACCTAGGTGGATAAAAACATTTTTATTTGAGGGAAATTTCCTAGTTCTACGCAGAAATGTTGGTTAAAAATATCCCTTTTAACGCAATTCACACAGCAAATGGCTAAATTTGATCCCATTTTCAATCAAACGTCAAATTTATCCAAACGTCAAGTTTTAATACACATTTTAACGCAATTCACACACGGCCTAAGAAGTCTTCTTGACGTGTTTCCGTCATTAGGGTTGCCAGACTATTGACTTGGCATATCTACCAATAACGTTTGTTTGTATTCTAGTTTTGAAATTAGATTTTTTCTGGCTTTTAATTTTTTCTTGCTTGATCTCTAACCTGTCACACCTTGACTTCTAGTCTATATGCAATACATTCCATAAATCGCATCCATGAGTGAAGTTGGCTTAGTCCAAATTACATTGCTTCTTGACTTCTTCACTTTTTCCCGGTCTTCCTGCTTTAGACGAAGAAGGAATTCGGTATAAAATGTATTGTGGTAAGGTTTGATTTTCATTAAGCCACAGAAAATTTTAATTTTCGAAGCGCTCTTTATGCAGACTATTTCTGGCCCATCTCTCATCAAATTTTGAAAAAAAAAGTTTTTAAGGTAATTTTTTCGAATTGGTTGCAGTCTCAGAAAATATTATGAAGCTAAAGAAACCCATAACAAGACAAAAATCAGCATCAACGCGCTTAACTTTGACTTTGGAAATCCAAACGACCAAAATTTGCTTTTTAGTGATTTCGATGGCCATCCTAAGAAACGAAAAATTTAGTATGAATGTCGCACCTGTGCGCAAGAAGTTGAGGCACATTTTAGTCATACATATGCAAGACTTTATAACAAACATGGTCTCCAACTTGAACAACACTGAACAACTATACTTTTCGTCTAATGAATACAAAAAACACATATTTTTTTCAATTAATTTTACTTTTATCAACCCCTTTTACTTAACGTAAGCTTAGCTTATAAACAAAAATTTTATTCTTATACCAGTTGACAATTTATCTATTGAGAAAAAACAAGAAAAATCTATAAAATATACGCAAACAAATTAAAAATAATATTAACACTTGCACTCTATATTGACCTACTTATAAAAAAAATTACACACAATTTGAAGTTTGAGATGATTTTTTGTTGTTGCACTAAGCCGCAACAAAAAAAAAGTGTACAGCCATTATGTGGGAGGTTTGCCCTGTTCGAGAAACCGGGTTTTGTTTGATTTTGTGCTTATCAATTTTTTAATTAAATCCCGCTAAATCAGCGATTTGTCACACTGTGGCGACCAAGCGAAATCTTATTCATCTTGGCTTTATCTTTTATTCCTCATTAAAAATTTTAGTGGGCGCGATGACGGGAATTTCTTGTATGGGGGCTCCTGGGTTAATATGAATATGTGGAGTCTCGAGACACTTCCGATAGAAGATAAAACATTTTGTTCTTCAATATAACCAAACTTATCGATAGGCGTAGTAATAAATGTACATTTTAGAAAAAAAAAATTGTTAACACTGTCTGGGTGTCCTCTGTCTTCATCGTTTTTTTGAATAATCTCAAATCAATTCCAACTCTACCGATTACCTACTATGTACTTACATCCAGCACCACGAAAGCTGCTGCAGCGATAGCAATTAATCTAAACACCTTACTCTCTGGTCTGGATGAGGAAACAATCGATAAAATTTCTAATGATTTAATCCCCGCCCGACCAAAACGGTGATAAATCTCTTTTTAAATTGACACACCGTAAAGAATCGCACTTCGACGTAACGAAAATTGTATTCGCAGCCCAGATTGCTGCAACGAGCTGTTCACATGAACACCTAAAACGCGATACAGGGCGAGGAAAAGATTACAATCAATTGTCGATTCAAATCTCGGAAGGGAACAGTGTCGTGTAACTTTTCTATCTTAATGCGGATCGTGTTGGAGTATTTAACTCATAAATTCATATCCCGCCCGAGCGAAATGCTTTCTGTGGTGTGATTTGTGTTAATAAATATTATTCCTCATCCTCGTAGACATGTCGCCTGATAGAATGCTTGGGATGAATCCGGCTCATTCCGGGTCCCAACACTCAGTCCGTAGCACGCGCACTATGTACCTAACCTATCGACTGCGGAACAAATCGCATTAAATTGGAGAAAGGAATTGCCCGGAAAAAAATTTGCAAACGGCTAGATAACATGTGCGCAGAATTGCATGTTGTCGATCTATATTTGAGGCAATCCTTTGTATCTTTTGGAACAAGGATATGTATTTCGTTTGCGGGGATGTTAAGAGGGTTTAGGGTGACGTTTTTGCGATAAAAATATTGCACAACTGGGTCGCACGAGCTTGCTCCTGTATTCCAAAACTTAACCCACTACAATATTCAAATTAAAAACATGTAATAGGCGGGGAGCGCCCACTAAAATTTTTAATGAAAAATAAAAGATATAACCAAAACGAATAAGATTATCGCTTGGTCGGCGTGAATCTAGTTAGCAGGAAAGCCCGCGAATACCTGTTGCAATGCAATGTGCTGAATGACGGTTAGACGTAAAAATACCTTGGTTTGCTTGCTTTCAAGCTGCCGAAAGTATCTTGCAAACCAGATTTTATTATAAACTTAAGTGCTGTAGTTCATAACTTATTCGTCTTTTATATTCTACTAGCTGACCCGGCAAACGTTGTTTTGCCATATGAGTTATTTCAAGAGAATATAAAAATATATCTTATAACATGTGCGTATGTGATACATAAGTGATATCTGTACCGAATATACAAACAATCATCGTCTCATCATAATTTACCGCCTTCAGTTAAACTCCAGAACACAGGAACCATTCCTGAATACAACAGTGTTTACCTAACATGAAAATTTCATAAGCATCTGTTTGGCCGTTTAGGAGATAGGAGTCCATACCAGACAAACAAACGTGCAAACATACAAACAAACATACAGACATGCATACATTTTCATATAGTATGATGTTGTTGGCATGATAGCTTTATTGTTTTTGAAATTAGTATGTTCTTATGATCTCTTGTTTGAAGCTACTAATCTACATTCCTAATTCGCTGACGAAAATTCTTAGCTTTTCAAAAGAAATAAATCAACAATGTGATTAAGGAAAGTCATTCATTGTTCTGGGCTTGGACGATATCGGTTACTGCTATCAATGATTGTGAATGTTGGGATCATCAGAAGAAGAAACGGTTACATTTTGTTCAATTTTTCTTGTGATAAGGTTCGTATGCACCTTCAAAACAATTTTTTTGTGATTATGTCATATTTCGCTAATTATACCAAAGCCTATTCTTCCCCGTTGCCCATAGGTTAGTGGTTAGGTCTTAGGTGCGTTGGCTGCTAAGCAGAACGTCGCCGTCGTGGGTTCGAGTCCTACTCGTGCCCATAAAAGTTTTTTTTTCAACTTTCATGGGTACTGCCTCCTGCCGTCCTGCGAAGAATTGACAAAACTTCCAAGAGTATCAATCTGTGATGAAAAAGTGCTTCTCAAATTTGCCGTTCGGAATCGGCGTTAAATTGTAGGTCCCCTCAATTCTTCACCCGCACTCAGAGAATTGTTGATGAGAGTAAGTCACTAAGGCCTTGGCTCTTCAAGAGCTGTCGCGCCACGCTATTTATTTTTTATTCTTCCCTAATCTGAGGTTTTGCTCCGTGGGTCGTTTTGCTACATTGGAAAGTAAATCTACGTGAAAAAAAAACATATGATTATTATGTCCTTGCGTAAATCAATAATCAATTACATAGTTTATGCAGATTTAAGCCACATGTGCCAAGTTATTGATTAAACTTTTAAGCCGCAGTGTTATTTGATTGGTAAGACTTTTGTATCACAAGGCATTTTACATCATAATGCAAAAAATGAGCCACTCAGCATCTTAACATTTTAGCGTAACGTATTTCAGCACACCCAACGGTTATCTTGAGGTTATCATACAGCTACTCTGCAACACTTCAAGCTTACCTCATGTTTTGAAATATCATCCTAATGAAATACTTAAACTTTAAGCCAATGCATTTTATGAGCCAAATTGACACCACACTGCCCGCCGCCTGTACATTTCAGCTCTATTTTATGTTTTCTGAAGCGCCCATAAAACCACTCGAAAAGATACACAACCCGAAAATAATTATTGTCCTTTGAACAACAGCTCAACAATAAGCACCGAAAATATAATTAAATGTTCTATTAAGACATGCTGAAAATTTTTTTTTGTCTGACCACATACATACATACATAGATTGGTCCCTAAGAAGAAGCAAAACAAAAAAAAAACGCAGGAAATTTTCATACTAATTTCAGGACACTCCACATTATGTCAGAAGCTCGACGGAGTCCAAGTCACGGGTTTCGTATGTAAACAAAAATTACATATAAAAATGGACGCTCAGACACGACAAAAATACTCGCCAAAAATTGAAGATATATTATAGTAATGATGTCCATTTATTTGTATTTCCACGATCTTTAGCCACACATATCCTTGTTTTTATACAACCACCATGCATGCATTTCGTTGCTAGCTTTAGCTTCGTTTATCACTTCAAACGTCTTTCCGCGGGTATAACAATGATCACAAATGTGCACTAAATCAACTTGCTTAAAATTTATCATCAACTTGGGAGATAAAGGTCCAAAATCTGCAGATGATTCTTCTCTTGGCATTTTTAAATGTTATGTAGTATTTATAGATTAGACAAATGCGGTTAAAAGGATTTTTCTTCTATTCACATGTATCTGCCAGATAATCTTGTTTTATTTTTCGGAAGTATCTTTCAAACATCGGCGATGAACGGTGGCAGTGGCGTTGCTTAACAAACATGTCAGAGTACAAATCAACGACAAAAAATGTCAAATATACGTTTATTATTGTTTTTTTTTCGATAAAAAACAATATTTGACGAAAATATTTGAAATAATTTTCATACAAAATTGAGTACCTATTCGTATATTGATATATTTTGCTGAAGTGGAAAAAGCATTGTTTCTTAACATTTGCACCATTTGTGATCTGAAAATTATAATTATTTTTTGTTATAAACCTTCTACCCTTATTCCTCTTTACTTTAAAGTAAAAATTTAGAAAATCGGTCAACCGGCTGTCAACTGAAAAGATAACAGAAATTTAACGAATTAGTCTTTTATATAATTATATAGAATATAGATATAGATATAGATATAGATATATAGAATATAGATATAGAATATAGATATAGATATAGACTAAAAATTTCAGTAAGCGCGATGATAGAGCTTTCTTGTAAGGGGGCTCCTGTAATGAAAATTCATAAATAAAAATTTAAATTGAAATATTAACCTCAAAACACATTTTTTCTGAAAAAAATTGATGTCATAAAATTTCTTAATAAATTGTGATTTTCTAAATTAAAAAAAAATATATTTAGAGGGTTTTTTTTTTAAATTAATGTTTTATGTATAGAATTTCTCAAAAATGTCCTAAAATTAATCTGTGTGTGCAGTCTTTAAAAGCATGTACAGCTGCTGTAAAAACTAGCAGCTCTTGTCTTTGAAGAATAAAGTTAAATCAATAGCTATGGAAAAAATTTAAAACATGCAAAAATCTGAAATACCTAATATGAAAGCAACTGATTTCCAAAAAAATTAGAAATTTTACTCATTGAATTTATTCAAAAAGTTTTTTTTTTTTCAAAACAAACCCTTAAAAAAGCCGGTAAAAAAATAGCACCGCTACCACATTTCTAAACAAAAAATTATGACTTCAAAAAATAGGTAACATAAAACAATAAAATATATAAAAAAAATAAATAGAGTGGCGCGACAGCTCTTGAAGAGCCAAGGCCTAAGTGACTTACTCTCATCAGCATTTCTCTGCGTGCGTGAATTATATTTATTCGTCGCGATAAAAAAAGTTATTTCAAAAAATATATTTTTAAATATAAACTTTATTGTTCACTTAACAAATTAAATATTTTATCGACAATAGTTCTTACATAGTTTCTTACATACTACTTGAAACTCCTTCTACGTTGTGTCTATTTATATTCTTGTCCTGATTAGTTAGTTTTCTTGTCTTCAGGGTTTTTGATTGTGTTGATTAATTACTTTTTGTATCTTATACTTTGTATTAATCATCTTGTTTGGTTCATCATAAAATATCTGTTTTACCTGTGGTAATCTTTATTATAGGATGCTTGTTTATTTGTATGCTTGTAGATTAGTACATTCGCAATCCTATTTATTTTATTGTTTCCTCTTATTTCTGTTTGAGGTACAGTTGAGTGTTTATAACTCGTGCGAAGAATTGAGGTGACCTACAATTTAACGCCGATTCCTAACGACAAAGTTGACAGATTGATACTCTTGGAAGTTTTGTCAGTTCTTCGCAAGAGGCAGTACCCATGAAAGATGAAATAATAACTGTATCGGCACGAGTAGGACTCGAACGCACGACGTTCTGCCTAGCAGCCAACGCACCAAACCACTAAGCCACAGGCTTCTAGGTACAACTACTACAAGATAAATTGTTCTCAATATTGGTGAGGGTACATCAAAGTTAGCTTTTTTTTAAACCGTCAAAAAGTGATGTCAATTATATTTATTTATTTACCTGTTTATTTATTTATTTATTTATTTTTTTCTACCTATTTATTTTTATTTATTTATTTATTTTTTTCTACCTATTTATTTTTATTTATTTATTTATCCTTATTTATTAATTTAATTATCAATTGTGTATGTAATTTGTTAATTACTATTTTGCTTATATGCTATTTGTTCATAAAATGTTTATATGAATGTTTATTATTAAGTAAAAGGCAATAATTGAGATCAAGTACTTTTTCGCCCCCTTTTCCTCCGCTCATGGAAATCACAAACACATTTTTACGAATGTTTTTTGTTGTAGCTTTTTCCTTCGCCATTTTCTTATCAATCTGTGATAATTGTAATAAAAATATTACTCTTTTCAGTTGTAAGGTAGAGTTATACCAGATCTCTGTAAACTGTGCAATATAGGTTCTATTTAAGAAAAAAAAAGTTAATAATTTGAGCTACGATAAAAATACAATACAATACAATTTTTTCTTAGAATATGACCAAGAATCACATTTCAAAGTTTGGCTGACGAATTACCGCACACCCTGTTTATTACCCTAAAAACACAATTTAAATTGTTTTGAAACGTGAAACCATCTGATAAATTAAAACCTGCACTATATCTAAGCTTTTTATAACCATAAATACGGAAATATCCTGAAATATCCGATGATCAAACAGCAAATTGCCACAATCACATCAACATCCTGTAGTTCTGCTGTTATTGTAAAATTTGAAAGTATTCAATTTACAATCCAGCATTTACAACGTGATAGATAAATAGATAAAACAGACCTTTAATGGTGTATTCTCTCATTTATTCAGTTCATATAGAAAATCACACAAACAAAACTAGTTTCTATTTATAGACGACACAATGTGTTGTTTGTTTATTAAATAGACCAAAAAAGGACACACACTGGCCGAAGTATACAGCTAGAGCTCAAAGGACATTTTGTGGTAATTGTTTGTCAAATAACTCGAAATGGAAAATATGCACAGGATAGAACGATACACCTTACACAATGGAACAAGATACAAACAAATTTAGAAACATTTGTTTCGATTTTAATAAGAATTCCCTTTGATATCCAAAAAATATCAAAAGATTATTTGGTAAAAAGATAAAAATAACCCAAGGAGGCTAAAGAAAATTAGTTCTGTTTAATGAAATAAACAAAAGACTTGAGTCTTGAGAGTAAGGGAAGATAACACTTCTATAAACTCACCTATACAATCAATTTGGGTATATTTCACTTTGTAGCAGTGAAATAAGGCCAAATTTTGAAAATTGGCATTACCTACCTTGTTTTTTTAATCAAGGCCTCATCAATGGCTTACACTCTTTGACAATTCTTTGAGTGCGTAGGCACTGTGACTTATTTTTAGATATAGTATTCGTTGTACCTTATTCACTCTTTTGCATTTACATACATCTTAAAAGCATTTCTTTTAGTTTAAGATAAAAGGTATAAACATTTATTTCTTCAAAAAAATGTAGATAGGAACGAATTAAAAATGTTTTTCAAGCTTAACACACTTTTAAACAAAGAATTCCTCAAAAAGAAAACCATGTACCATGTTTTCTAATATTTTTCGTTTCTTACATCACATTCGTTTTGTAAATTCACGCACATGAAACAAAATTCAAAGAAAAACAAGTGAGATAAGACTTCTAACTAAACTGCAAACAAACTGATGCAGCAACAAAACTTATTCAAAATATTTGTACAATGAATTTCCTGGATCGGCAAACAATGGCAATGACATCCTTTCCTTGTATATTTTTATTCCCGGTTTCCTATCTTTTGCTCCAGAAATGGAAAACGTACGCAAGCTTTAGCTGCAAAACTTTCTCCTTTTAAGGATAAAAAAGACAATCCGAAAAACAAACGAACTGCAACGAGGATACAGAGCGTATGTATTTATTCCACTTAATCCTTACCTACACATAAAACATGACGTTCACTAATGCTTTGGGTAATGGCTGTGGGGTAGAAAAACGACGCCAGGAAATAAATATCTTTCAGGAAAATATAGTTAAGGAGAAATCATTTTAACCGAGAAAATTGTGTCTACATTTTGATTATTCCCATGTCTTGATAGACTCCTGCTCCCCACCTCCCCCTCCGCTTACGGCAACGGACATAATTCCCAGATTGGTATCAACGCACACTTCCAGCCAGGTTGAACTACTAAGTGAATAGCCTATCAGGAGCGGCTCAGCTGGCTACTTTTCTTTGGATTCAAGGTACAGAACAGAGCTGCATGATATCCCGATCGATACCTCCACAAGAATAAATGCTAGGCAAAAATTCGATATCAACCGGCTACTATCGCAAGAGATCGCTATATTTCAGTTTGTGTCTGCAATAATCTCCATATAAAGAAGGCCTTTGTCGTCAACAGCGAATGTATCAAGCCATTGGCAACAAAGCATAAAAGATCTCAGAGATGCCGCCTCTTAAATTATAGGTTTTACACGGCAACCACAACGAGGAGTACCAGCGAGCTTAAATGCAACTAAGCAAAAACGCATACAAATACAAAGCGTCACAGGAAAAGAGCACTGAAGCGATCCTTCAGAAAAGGAGGGAACATGAGAAGCGCGTGGAGAAAGAGGAATGCCAAAAAAGGAACGCTTAGAATTAAGTATGTTAAAATTTCTCATACAAAAATCGTTTAGTACCATAAATTTTGCTGCTGTTTTCGGCGAATAGTGAATTTAAACATTAGTTCATTCACCCCAGCTATGAGGCCCGGCTTGCTGTATAGAATCAGCTTTTTCAAGATGTTAAAATAATATTATATAAACATTCAGGTAAAGTATAAATGTTTTAGTCCCTCCGGATGAATAAATAAATACACAAACATTTCACTTCATTCTAATTCATAACATTTTTCAATAAACAACCAACTCACCGACACTCACACCACATGTCTACGAATAAAACGTAAGCCCTGCAGACAATCATTCAACCATTTCATTGTCTTGTTCTCGCAATGAAGGAGGGATATACCTCTTCAACAGCCCTGCTCCACTTCCAGACCCACACCGACACGACCGTTTTCTTGTTTAGGATGAACACAGAAAGTCAGAAACTGGCACTTACGCTATATTTATTATTTCTGCAGAAAAAAATGTTATCCTTTTGATTAAGGTAGATGTATCCCTCTTACAACACCATGTTGAACCCTTTCTGTCTTGTCATAAAATTTTTAATGAAGCCCACTATCCAGTTTATGTAGAGACGGCAGATATATAGTATGGCGAAAGCGAGGCAGTGGTGGCGCCCGACAGGCAGACAACTTTAAGCCTTTCGTTATTATATTATGGATTTTATCTCTCTACACAGTGAGATTGGAAGTGTTTTAGATGCGGAAGTACGGATACGGAATTCAAGTCTAATGTGGAAGAAGATCCTTGAAGAAACCGACTTTGGCAAATTAATGTCTTTGAAGAGAAAACAGAAAACACAAAAGGAACAACATTTTTATTTGTTAGTGATAAATGAATTGCTGTTGATGGCAGTTTTATTGAGAAGTTGTGAGCCTTAGTAAGACAGATTGGAAGGCAGGATATGGAAGTCCTTCTTGCAGTCAATGAGTTGCTGGGGCATGAAGTTTTGCAGGGAGAGATGATTGAGGAAGAAATAATTCTTATAAAGCTTCGTTCAAAGGATGTAAAAAATTAAATTTTAACTATTTAAACGAATGTGGTAAATTTTAATGAAAAAGGCAGTACACTGGGACTGGAGGTCTTAGACGGACAAGACGTTGGTGCATACGGCCAAGCAGTCGATCGGTTTAATGACAAAGTTGATTAGATTAGGAGTATGATCAATCAAATTTCCATTAGAGGGGAGAACTATGGACAGGCAGGACATCCACCCACACATCATCATTTCAGGCAGCTTATGAAATAGCGTCTTAAGATGTGTTTGTGGCTATTGGAAATAAAAGAAAATAGGTTTAATGGTTCCAGAGGGCAAGACCGAGCTCAAGGTGTAATCGAAAAAGGATACACACACCCGACACAGTGGACAAAATGCCACCGGAGACGTTATTCAAACTACAACTACACCACGTGTTAAAATAAAATGAAGAACAGATCTTTCTAGCCCATTCTTTTGCATTAAGAATGTCAACTTGACATTGACAGGCACAAAAACGTAATTCAATAAACTTGTTAGCAGTGGTTCCTTTTTCAATTCTAAAGAGCAGTTCATCAGCACCCTTCCTTCATGATTTGCAATTGTTTTTAAGGGAAACAACTCAACTGACTTCTTTCCTAACGATCATTTTGAATTCGTATTTTTGTCATATTGTCATCTATGATGTGTGATGTGACTGTGACTGTCAAACACTTTTATTTTGTTTTGTTTGATGAAATCGGTACTTTTCTTTTTGCAGTCAGGTTTAACATTATTCTGGAATTGAATTGCGTTGTCATGCCTAATGTCCAATTAGCATTTCAATAGATTGTCCATGTACCAAAGGAGCTGAATTATACTAGTCTAGACTCTAGAGGGATAAGGAAGCGTACAAATTATGTTATACAAGTTACGAAAGGCATTTTGCTTTTGGCTCCAGTATTAACGACAGTCGTGGTGGTCATTCGTTAATTGCTTTAGCTAGTGAGCGGAGAGATGGCGAGAAGAATTGAGTTAAAACCCATCAGCGTCGATATAAAACAGAATTAGGTGAAAGAGTTAATTGCACCGTGAATTAGATACACAATTAAAGACTGACTGTTTTTAGGGTGTCCCTTCGGTTGAGTTGAGGGTTGTCCGATTCATTGCATGCATGGGTGGGTATAATATTATGTATAATATTATGTACTATGAAACAGGCGAAGTCCACATTTTCTCTTCGTTCATCGCAGGGAATTTCACATAACGGGTCATTCAAGTTGGTAGCGTTAGCATTTGACACGTATCAAAAACTCAACTTTTATAATATGAAGTGTCATAATATTATTTGAATGTTTGCCATTAGCGATAATGGATCGCTTAGAAATCTAAAAACGCGTTATAATTATTAAAACTTACTACAAAAGTAGTGGTTTCAACGAGCCACTTTTCACGCACTTCGCGATGATTATGGTCGTCATAATTGACCGGAAAAATTGTGAAGAAATCGGAAGAGAGTGGAGGCGTTACTGATATCGCAATTCGCAAGGAAGCACAGACACACATCATCGTAATGCACGTTCAGTCGAAAATATTGCTGCTGCAAGTACAAGTGTTGCTGATGATCCGAATTTATCAACTTCCCGGCCGGCACTCACAGCCATTGAACGTGTCGTACGACACCTCACTATGGCATAGTTTGCATTTGAATTTGCGTCTCCATCCCTGCAAAGTTCAAATCACGCAAAAATTGAAGCCTGCTAACCATTCGTATATTGCCAATGAGGACAACGAGAGGAAATTTTGTGAATGGTCTACAGTTTTAAGGTGCCTCTTTAGTTTCGGACATTGTAATTTTAAGTTTGGAAATATTAAAGCTTAGTTTTGTTATTTCTGTAGTACTGAGCATGACGTCGACTTTATTTAAAATAGTGAGGCCAAAAGCGTTTATATAATCCTCTTTCAAACAAGGATCAACAAATTTGGTGTATTAACAATCCAAACCGACAGTCATTTACACAAGTTCCCCATTAACTAAAGCTGAAAATCCCCAATAACCTTTATTGATTTATGAACCGAAACCAAAACGAACCGTTTATGTCAGCATCGAAGCCCATCGAAAAACCCATATCTACCTCAACGATTAATTACGCCGTTAAATTTCACATCACTTCACATTTATATTTTAAAACGAAGTGAACCATATAAGGTTGTGCTGCTAGAACAAAGTTTAGAAACCCGTTTGAACCGCATGGCAATTTCAATTTTATACATCAGCATCGTGAGAGAAATCAGGAAAATCCACTCTGAAATCCCCTCCATACGGGGAAGAGGTTCTAAAAAACGATTGATTTCTAAACGGTGATTTAATGCGATTATCCAATTCAAGTGTCAAATTTCGTCCTTTTTTTTAATGTTTGATGTCAGGCCTTTAAAAATAGAAAAATAGATGAGGGTTGCATAGAAAATGAGAAGCTGAATTATTTTCACCACCATAACAATTATCGGTGGTGGTGGGTTGAGTAATGACTCCGCTATCATTTGATATGAATCTTCAGAATTAACAAATAATAAGAACTAATCCTTATTTTCTTTGGCCTTTCCTATAAAGTATAAAGATGAACCTTTAATGTGTCATAGAATCGCAGGTTTTGCAGTGGTGGTTTCTGTTGTCTAGGATAGTCATGGTATTGTTCAAGTTGAAATTTGATATTTTCATTGAAATAAAACCAACCCTTTGTTCAATGCCTTCTTTGTGTTTTCTTACAATTTCAAAAAGACGTAAGAACCACAACAAACGGAAATAAAACAATTAAAGACATTAATCCCTATTTAACACGCATTCCGGTACACAATAAACAAACAAGGTTAGGTATTTCTAAATTACTGAAAACTAGTTCTTTGCTTAGGAAATTAATTTCTTAAACACACCCTGCCAGAAGTCGTTCATCTTTCTCAGTCAAAGCGAAAAGAAATTCTTCTATTCTATAGCGTTTGAAATCGGTATTGTTAGTGTGTCTACAGTATTGGTTAATATTTCCTGAACTTCTTTTATGGCATCCTTTAACGGAGCAGTTACCGATTTAACAGTATCTCTCAACACATCCGTTATTTTGCCTAATTTCCCCAATTGTCCCAATTGATGTGTTACAAATCAAATGTCGAGATGTCGAGGTGACAACCGATTGTAGTATGTTTCCAAGGAGGCCAGTGGTTCCACCTAAGGCTGTATCGAGAAGTCCACGGGCAGGGCACTCTGAGCAGAACATGTTGAACTTGTGAGTAGAAGAAAAATCGTACCTACTTGAAAAGAAATGTTTGTAGAATCTGTATGGGTGTTGTTCCAAGTTTTGTTACAAAAGTTGGTGTGCTTGTGTTATACAATAACATTTTCAGATGCAAACACAATTGCAGGTAGAAAGAAAGCTTCGGAAATAATTTTATTTGGAATTGTCTCGTTTTATAAGTAGTGATTTGTTTTAGTCACTAGTCTTAATTTTAAAAAGTCTGATTTAAGTAAAATGCAAATTAAAATTTGGCTCATTAAAGTTAAGGCTGATGTTATTTGTTTGCAAACGATACAAACTCTTCAGTGTTAGCATATTTATGCTTTAGTGTCTTCACTTTTTTTTGCGGGGTAAATGGGAAGAAGGGAGCGTATCGGATTCCCGCTTTTTAAAATCCCGTTTTTGAAGAATCCCGAAAAAAAAGTTTTAAAATCCCGTCTTCTAAAATACCGCTTTTGTTAAATCCCGAGTTTTAAAATCCCATTTAGTCAAAATCCCGACCTGCTTTAATACCGATTTTTAAAATCCCGAAAATCCCGTTTAATCCCGCCAACCGGTATTCAAAACATTTAAAATAAGATTAAAAAAATGAATGAATTTGTTCTCTTGGATTAAATTAAAACTGCTTTTAATTACTTTTACAAAATCTAGCGTTATCGGACGCTGCTTTTGGATTTCCCGTTTTAATTAAGTTATGTTGCAGTAACAAATGGTTGGGCATCACCACATGCATTACCCATGTACCTAGAGATTCTTGTTATTTAGTATTGTGCAAGTTTTGTTATATTATATCTTTGATTCTTGGAATGAATACACTACTTTCTTTTATGTTTTCTTTGTTAAAGTAATTATAAACTATGCTATTAAACTCATGTGTTTTAACTTAATTTTTTTTGCCGTTTTTACAATCAAAAGCAGTTGCTTTGTTTTGAAAAATCCCGCGATTTATTATCCCGTTTTTACAATGAAAAGCAGTTGCTTTGTTTTGAAAAATCGCGCGATTTTTCAAAACAAAGCAACTGCTTTTCATTGTAAAAACGGGATAATAAAAAACGGAATTTTGAAAAGCGGGATAATAAGAAACGGGATTATATAACACGGGATTACAAGAAATCGGGATTATGAAAATCGGGATTTTAACAAGCGGGATTATAAAATCGGGATTTTGAAAGTCAGGATTATAAAAATCGGGATATCGTACCCAACCCGGGAAGAATTCAAGGGACCTTTAATTTTTTGCAGCCAATGTGCTACTTCCAAACTAAATATGATGAACACATCTCAAGTTAAGGTGAATGGGATTTCTTAACATCTGAATACTGGAAAAATAGAATTGGGCAACATATTCAACTCATAGGCAGCGGGGTTTATCGGTTGCCCCCTCTCTGCTCCTCTGCTCACTGGGAGAGAGGTTAAACTATGCCCTGAAATTCACTAGGAGCGGGGTAGAACTTCGCCCTCAAGCTCAATCGGATCGGGTTAAAATGGTCGAGCGATACTGGAGGCTTAATCTCGGGCAATAAACCAAAGCAAATGGTCGGTGAGCTCTTATTTCTTGGTCGGTCGAGTGGTTGTCTTATTTATTGTTTGTGTATATTATAGTCCTGGATGTACGGTTTTCTTTTCTATTAGGTTTTTGGTTTTGTGGCATGGACTTTTTCCTTATAATTGGGATATATTTTTTTTTTATAGTCTGGGATTGTTTTGTTGTTTTATTCAGTTTTTGGTTTCCAGCAATTTTGGTGTTTTATGTCTCTATAGTAACGAGGAGTTCGCTACGGAACATTGTCTATAAGGAAACAACGATAGAAGATAGAGAGACATGAAGCGTTTCGCCAATGTTTTAACAACACGAACGTAAACGTCTAATACCATGTGAAATTATCTTCTTTTCACCGAAGCGCTGTACAGAATTATTCCACTGTTCGGTGAGATTATATTTCTATCCAGTAGATCTATTGCTAGGAAGCCCTACTGCCAGTCAATATGAATCAGCCTTTGTATGACTTTGGGGGGAACGTATAAGTGCAATCGATTGTTAGCTAGAGGCAGTGGACGATTTGCTATTTTTGTCTATTGGCTGGAAAAATGCAGATTTCCATCTACTCGGGGAGAGCCAGCTTGAAAGAACACGAACTGCTAACAAAAAGTCCTGAAAGATGCAATTAAGTGTCAATGCGGATAAGCGATGGAATCGTTTGCTAGGAAGAATTTCTCAGGTTTTTTACCAACGACTAAAAATATATCGAATAAGAATGTTGGCCTTCTTTGCTTGTTTAAATTTTATTTCGGTCTTTCTCTTTCTCACCTGACAATGCATTTCCTGTTTCCGTTATTATATGAATATTTTTCCTTAAAGACATATGTACATATTTTCTGTAAAATAATATATTCTCAGAGAAAAAGTTGTCCATCTTTTCATCCAAATTGTTCTCTTAAATTTTAAAGCAAAGTTTCTGTTCCTGACCTGAAGCCGAAGAATAATATTTTCCTCTGTATTGTATATGCGTATTGCAAGACTTCAACAAAATATAGCCACCCACTTACCCATATTCCAAGATCTGCGTGGGGTTGAACGAACGTCAAATTCTCCTAATCCAATTACATACCTACAAGTTGTTTCTTCCTTCCGGCAAAGACAATGTACCAATAAACACAAGATGACAGCCACCGAGCTAAGGACACATGAACACAATTACGTACATAAATCAGATTATCCTTGTTATAAAGGAGACATTTGTTTCTGTCTTGTATGTAACTTGGGCATAACTTTGCGAAAAAAGAGAAGAACACTTTCGAACAAGACGAAGGTGTCCACTTTAAAAGTTAACATCAGACAAAATTGAATACTTTTTGGGTTTTTCAAAAAATTCTTTAGTCGGGTTTCTTTTATGCAACCTAGAGTGATCCTTTGTAAACAAGAAGTTCTAAAACACGTTCAAATATATTTACACAAAACGATAAACATGAACATTTTTAATCTTTTTTGGAACCTTCTTGAGTTGTTGGCGATTTGGTCGTCCCTCATCATCGTTATATTTCAATATGGACCGATAAGGTTTCCATTGGTCATTAAGTCCACAAAGTTGTTGGCTTTTAAAATGTTAATTTTCCCTGCGGCATGGTTTTTAATGCGGTCGCAACATAAACATTTTGACTTTCACCTCACGCATGGCCTCGCCACCCGAACCGAACAACTCCAAATATTAGCCAGCGGATGTTTTTCTAATGTTATCGTAATGATTTTGAAAGCAGGAAGAAACGAAGTTCCTCAACCGCCAGCAAAGTTTCAGCATGGAGCAATATTCAAAGGATCTATGAAATTAATTTCTAGTGGAGTCATCTAGCTGAAGATCCCTTCGCTAAGTACACCAAACGAAATCGCATTAAATGCCAAGAAAAATTCATCTGCCCATCTTTCGTACATCGCCTTATCGTCCTCAACACACACAAAAACTCAAACACCCAAACCCACCCACGCGATATGTCTTGTCGAAGAATGATGAATTGGTGTTGTAGCGTTTTCTCAATTCGATGTGGTTTCTAGGTAGGTACGTGTTGATGAACACTTAACACGTGCTTCGAATTTAAACAGGATCCGTGGCAGAGGCTTGTTTTAAAGTTCGTGCGGCCCGATCTCCACCACAGTGCGGCACCGTTGTGTTTTTATTCTTAAATCAAGGATATGCGATATGCCTGTAAATAATTCAAGTCTTAGCTAGGCTAACCTCCTTTAATTGACTTGGGTGTAAAGGAATTTTTGTCAGAAGAGTACTGAATGGTGGTGGGAAGCTACTCAGTGCTGACATGAAAGAAGCCGGTTCAAAACAATCAATTTTAGATTAATGAACGATTTCAATTTTATTCCAGATTTCTATCACGTAACACTTTCTCTGTTTTCGCTTCCTTGCTCAGAAATTTATCGTCTGTCTGGAATTCTAATGGTGTAGTTGCCGCACATCAGGTGTGTGCAATGTCTAGCTAAGGATCCTTGAATAACGGAGACAAACTTAATTATTGGAATTAAGTCAATTTATTTCATATTCTGAATTATTTCAAGGATTTCTTACGAAACATTGCTCCAAAGCCGCCTCTCTGTCAACACAGTCTTGACAATTTGTAAGCAATTATAGGTATGTGGAATGTCTTCTTCCTCTTCTTTGTACAGAATCCAGTGGCGTAGCTACCAAAAAAATTCACTTAAATATTTAATAAAGTTTTATTACAAAAAAATATTCCGATGATCATGTTTTACATGCGTCAAATACTTTTTTTCCTGTGTATCTTTTCTTTTTTCATGTGCTACCAACCAACAATATTACAACTTCAATGAAAAAGTAAATAAAGATATAAACATCTGCGATTCATTTTTAGGGTTTGTACCAATAACTGATGCTAGTGCCGAAGGGCTAAAAACAGAAGTTTTTAAAACAATAAGTGAATATGGACTTGATTTATCCAAATGCAGAAGACAAGGTTATGATGGAGTGAATGTTATGTCGGGTGTTTATGGAGGATTACAAGCCCTTATAAAAGAGAACACTCCAAATGCCGACTATGTTCATTGCGCAGCACATACATTCAATTTGATACTTAATGATGCAGCAAAAAATATACTTGAAGTGTGAAATTTTTTTTCGATAATTTAGAGAAAATATATACATTTTTTAGTAACAGTATGAAGCGCTGGTTTTTGCACAACGATTCATTATGAATGATAATGAATACCTTACACCAAATCAATTTGACCTAAACAAAAGAAGACGAACGAGGCGAATGTAAAAATGTTATAAACATTTTAGAGACCTACGACTTTATTGTGTTGATGTCATTGTTTTCTTCGCTGTTTGATATTATAAGTCCAGTTTCCAAAGCCCTTCAAGATGAGGAAAATGACTTACAAAAAGCAAGTATTTTGCTTCAAAATCTTTTAGAAGGTCTAGAAAAAGAAAGAAATCAAAAGAAATTCAGTGATTCCAAAGATTTAGCCAACGATTGCGGAGTGACGCCTGTCTTGAAAAATAAAAGGAGGAAAATAAATTGGATACGGGGCCCCCAAAGGTCTAGCTACGCCACTGACAGGATCATACTATTTCTCTTGAGTGGCATAAGGCTCATATGGGATAAAGTAGAATTCTTGAGAGATAATACGGATGTCATTAGGATGTTTTATGTGTTAATGTGGCTTTTGGAATTTTTGTTTGTTTTCTTTTTCTTACTTATGCGATGCTAATTTGATAAGTAATCCAAGTGGATGCCTATAATTGCTTACAGAGGCTCATAATTAGAAACACTTTATCTTGGATTTGTGTTTGTGTCAAAAACACCTTTGGCTTCAACTCAATATGTTTTGAATGTGTGTATACTTGGAACAACTTTTTGATACAGTAGATAAGACGTGATATAAGATTTGATATTTGAGACTTAATTGAATATTAAATTATGGGAAATAATTCCGAATATTTGGATGAGGTTATCAATTCAAAGCACATGCATAATTGCATAATGGGAAATAGGTACCAACAATTACACATTTCATTTAGATTTAGAATATGGTGAAATATACTTACACATAGAATCCCAAAAAAACGGCTATATCTTTTTTACTTATGATGAATCAAGGATCACGAAATGATTCCGCTGTGCAATATGACAACAAATCATGCGCTGCAAATGGGAAACAGCTCATCTGATAATGAATAGTGCCTAAAACATAAAGAATGTTCAAGGTTCCTAACCAGTCTTATAAAAAGTCCAAATGTCTTAGCATGTAGGTATGTATAAGAGGGCTTATGCCAGCAACGTCTGCCGTGTTCATTAACTCCCTGAATCTTCATCTTTGGGTTCACCAAAACTAACCTCGCTCTTGACATTTAAGTACTGAGCCTTCCGCGAAAGATTTTTCTCGAAAGGATATTGCGGTAAATATGAAAAAAAATAATGGCAGGGGAGTGCTTTTAGCAATTCGTAGGAAATTTGAATCTTTGTTACTCAATATTCCGAATTCAATCCAATTTGTTACAAAGTTTTATCTTTTTGTTCTTTATTTTTCATCTATGTTCAATAATCATCTTCAAATCAGAAAAAATGTCATACTCACAAGAAATCGACACAAAAATTTCCAATATCCAAAATCCAATAGACACAAGGGATGCTCGAAAGAGTAGTACATTCTTTATGTATCACAAATAGGTAGACACATATGTATTTCAAACTTCAACAAGTGCTGCTGATAAATATCAAACTCCCAAAAAGTCAACCTTCGTTTTCCATTAACATATTTCAATTAGAAATATTCTCTTCTACCATTCTTTTACTACTACTCTACTCAAATAGTATTGCATGAATCTAAAAATACATAAAGATAAAATGCTCCCAAAGGCCATCGTCTACAACTACTTCAGGTTATATTCTGTTGAACGTCTGGCGCCTTTTGAATTTAAGAGATTACGGTAAAAAAAAACCAAATAGGACTTAACCACAAACCTCCTCAGACGAACAACAACAAACAGAAGGACCAAAAGGATGCTTGCGGTTGTTTTCCGTTTTTGTCGTAAAACTATTCAACCCCTAGAAATCCTCGTCTCAAATAATAATCATTGGTTATAAAAAAGGACGAAATTTAGAATGATTATTAAATGAGAAAAAGAATGATGGTCATTTTTTACTTAAGCTTGAACGAAACTCATGTGAGGCGCCATGCATCCGCCAGCGGATGAATTATGTAGTAATCTATGTACCTAATCCTGTTTCTTTTTTTATGTAAGGGCTCAATTACATTTTCAGAACATATCGAATGTTGAGAGCAAAATCCAGGATCAACGTGTGCTGCGACTGCGATAGTTCAAAGGTTTCACCCACTGTGTGATGGGTTAATTAAAGTGGAAAACCTGCTGTGGTATGGGGATGGGCTGGGTACGGTTTGTGTCATGACATAAGAGACCATTATGAAAGGAGTGTTTGTAAACGGGCAAAAATATTGAGCATGAGATCAAAATTATGCGATGATGATAATAATTAGGGTTGCATTCAAGCTGTAAATTGTCAAATTCGGGAAGATATGTCATTTCGCAGGGTTGGCTGCGTACGAAGAGGATAATCATAATATTTACATGGTACACAGAAAAAAAAAGTTGTCATATTAACAATCGTTGATAGTCAACTTGAAATTTGGCCATATTGTTGCATTGACTACCAAAATAGTCCATATAACAACCTGATTTTAAAAAATTGACTACTGGATAGTCAATAGAACAATTTTCGATTGTCAATTTTGGGTAGTCAATATGACAACAAAAGTAGTCAATAGAACAACTTCGGTAGTCAATATGACAATTTGGTTGTCATATTGACTACCAAATTGACTATCGAGAATTGTTATACTGACTACCCAGCAGTGAAATTAAATTTCGGTTTTCAACAAAAATTGTCCTATTGACTACCGTAGTTGTCCTATTGACTACCGCAGTTGTATTATTGACTACCGTGGTTGTCATATTGACTATCAAAATTGACTATCGAGAATTGTTATATTGACTATCCGGTATTCAAATTAGATTACGGTTTTAGTAACAAATTGTCAAATTGACTACCGCAATTGTCCTATTGACTACCGCAGCTGTCATATTGACTACCGTAGTTGTATAACTGAAATCCAAATAAGATTCTGGGTTACGACCCACACTGATAACTTCCCATCCCTTCTGTAAATTTATCTTGCTTAAAACTTTAATAAAATATTGTAACGAAGCGTTACACTCTTATATATACCTACGCCATAAATATCACTGCCCACCGCCGCCAACATTATCGATATCAGAAAAACCACAGCCAACAACAATCATCTACACTATACACACAACATCGGCGCCACCATATAACAAGCATTCAATCCAATAACCAACAACACAGCCAACAACAATCATCTACACTATACACACAACATCGGCGCCACCATATAACAAGCATTCAATCCAATAACCAACAACAACAACCGACAACCGCCGCGCCAACACAATTACCCACACACCACACTGAACACCGCCGCCGCCACCGTCAAACCGTTCACCAAACATCACCGTCATTAACTAAAAACAAAACAACGAAAATTTAAACCTTTATTTTCTCTTTATTAAATAAAAATTCACACCTAGTTTTTACCACAAAAGTGATAAGAGAAAGGTAAAAACCAGCAAAAATCCGAAGCTTGCTACCGAAGTAATATAGGTTTATTGCCTTAATACTGAAGTACTTGTTTCCCTCGATATTCCCATCCGTGGGCTTGTTATAACATAGCGTGCTGTGCGATAACAAAAATCCGATATTCCCTCGCACTCTTCTAGTCGTGGGCATTCTGATTGATATTCCCTCGCACTCTTCAAGTCGTGGGCACTTTGACCGACCGATATTCCCTCGCACTTTTTAAGTGGTGGGCACTTTCTTCCGTTTTTCCCTCGCACTCTTCAAGTCGTGGGCACTTTGACCGATATTCCCTCTCACTTTTCAAGTGGTGGGCACTTTCTTCCGTTTTTCCCTCGCACTCTTCAAGTCGTGGGCACTTTGACCGACCGATATTCCCTCGCGCTTTTCAAGTGGTGGGCACTTTCTCCCGATTTTCCCTCTCACTCTTCAAGTGGTGGGCACTTTTGCCGATATTCCCTCGTACTCTTCAAGTCGTGGGCCCTTTCCTCCGATTTTCCCTCACACTTCACAGTGAGTGGGCACTTATACACTAGGCTATTATTATTTACCTTATGTAAGTATTATAATTAAAAATGTATTAGATTGTAAGCGTTATGAATTAGTAGTAAGAAGAAAATAAATTGAATTAATAATAAATCAAAACTCTTCTTATCAATTAAGTGGTTCGGATTTTGCTCCTCTACATTCGTGCTTTCTCGATACGACCCCTGGTTATCCGGCGAGCTTACCTCAGCCTTAGTTAAAGAAGTATCACAAATTGACGCCCGAGCAGGGACCTTTAGAGGATTCATCCGTTCCGTTTCCGATACCGCCGCCGCCGCCCGTCTAGAATTACTAAAGGTGTTTCCGACCGACACGCCCGTCCGACCGAACAAAACCGAGCATACCGAATACCGTCTTAACGACTACCGACCACTTACCAGTAATAAACCCGATTTATCAGAAATGTCCGAACACGAAGAGGATACCGGCTTGGACGACAATCCATTCAGAAGCCTCAGTTTCATATACATGCTCAAGAAAAACGAGCTTATAGAAATGCTTACCGCCCGGAATATCGAAACCGAGGGTAACGTACAAGTTCTTCGCCAGCGTTTAAGTAACCACCTCAAATAGGTCCGCACCCATGCTTCCACACAAAATTTGTGCGCAAAATGGGCAGAAGTTGCCGAGAAGAGGGTAAACGCCACCCTGGAAGAAGACATTAACAATCCCCCTAAAAGTACCGACCCTGACCCGCCAACCACACGTAAAACTCCATTATACGAGGAGACTACGTTTGAAGTACCCAACCAAAAACTACCGCCACCGAATTTTCAACCGACCAATCCGCCGCAAGTCAGACAACCTCCAGTCTTACCTCACAGTTCCGCTCCTTGTCATATCCGTACTTCTCGATGGCTTCAGTTAAGCTACGAAGCCGAAGTCACTAATATAGTGCGCAAGTGGGGACTGAAATTCGACGCGTCAGGAAATCCTTTAGAATTCCTCGAGAGAGTCACTGAGCTAACCAGGTGCTATGACATTCCACCGGACGACATGCTACACACTCTCCCCGAATTACTACGAGGTAAAGCCTTAGAATGGCTCCGCATTTATAGCGATAGCTTTACTAAGTGGGAGGATTTCCGTGAGTCATTTATTCGTTATTTTCTACCAGCACGATATCTTGTTAAGCTGGAAGACGAAATAATGCGCCGACGTCAAGGTCTTCGGGAACGCGCCAAAGAGTACATTCTTTCCATGCAATATCTCATCAGGCAACATCCACGTATGGACATAAGAGATCAAATCGACCGGATCTTCAATAGCATGCGCCCAGAGTACCGCTTGTATATTCGCAGACGCGACTTCGATTGTCTCGACGAACTCATGATGATGGCAGAGGAATACGAAGCCATAAAAACCGATGAAAGAAATACCCGTACTCCAATCGTAGCTACGAATCCTACTCCAGTGTTTCCTCGAACCACTCTACCAGCCGTTCCGTACAACCGTGAGACCCACTGCTGGAATTGCAAGCAGAGGGGTCATCGGAAAGAGACCTGTCACCGTCCATTTCGTTTATTCTGTTCGTTTTGCGGTGAAGATGGAATTTTGACAAAAGACTGTTCTTGTCGCCGCAACCCCGTCGCAGTCATACATACACCCCCCTGCCAGGATATACGATACTACGTTCCAATACAAGCTGATGACAGCACCTTCCGAGCCTTGGTCGACACAGGCTCCACAAAAACATTCATTGTACCGAAGCTAAGAGCCATATTTAAAGCCTGGGGACTGCCCATGTCAGTACAACGCCAGTCAATCCACTTGGCTAATGGAGAACCCATTGTCACCTCCGAGCATTTCACCGTGACCCTAGTCATCGGCAATGTGGAAATTACTGGGACCGCCACCTATCTGCCGTCACTCGTCGAAGATGCCATATTGGGTATGGATTTCATGAGGCAAGCCAACCTTCAAATATCGGTTGGAAGTAAATCGGTGACAAGCCAAAATTCCCAGCTCGCCACACACAGCTTTTGCTGCAAAGCCGTGACTCATATGACCGTAACTCAGCAACATAGGCTCCAACATTTTGTAGACCGGGAAATACCGAAGTTCAAGAGAACAAATGAGATAATTATTCCCGCTCGACGGGCACTCGAACTACAACAGGACGATTTTGATAAACGTAACCGTAAAGATTCTATGGATGTGGTAGCACATACCCTTTCCCACGACCCGTTACCGATCACCGAAGTGGATAAACTAGCCGCCACTGCTGATTCTAAACCTGAATGGACTCACACCATGATAAACAAACTTACTCAAGAACCCAGCCGATACCCCGAACATAAGATCCATGATATTAAGTGGTACCGACGTTTCTCGACAACCGATCCGAAAAACCAGCGCAAACCATTACTCACCGTTAACACCGAAACGATTTCATCATCAACAAATGGAGTCATTCAACTGCCGACCAGCAAACCGCACGGACCATCCGAAGAAACAAGCAAAATTCCGAGCCCAACGAGATCAAAAACTAAGTTCATTAATTCCCAAACCGTCAACCAGCAAAGACCAAAGATGCAAAATAAGAAGGAAAGATCATGCCACCGATTAGCTCCTCCAGAACGTCCGCAGCCTGTCATCGACCCTTGCCAGAGAATTCCAACTAGGCCATGGCCCCTTCTGGCACCGCTACCAACAGAACCCTTAGTGGTGGTAGCAAAAAAGGCTAAGGAGAGACATGACACTGGAGCAGCTCAACCTATCGAGCCCAAACCACTTGTTAGCTTGGAGATGGCTAGAGCAAGAGCCATGCGGGACGAGGCAATGGAGAAATGGCAGGCGAAAAAGAAAAAGGAGGATATGTCAACGAGGATTGTCTTAGACAACGCTACCCTTCCACCAGGATACGACTACTTCGCAATTCCTACCGTAACGCCTCAACCTCGAAACGATCCATGTACCAGAAGCCAGGCCCTAGCATACGCCCGGACCAACAGCGAGCCTCAAAGAACAACCGACACGACCACCGAAAACAGCCATGAGCCTGTTATTCCTGCCGACCCTTTCGTAAGCATCAAATTAAATAACAAAAAACATCAGAGGAAGATCCTGCACCGTCCATGGGGCCCCATTACAGTCTTGATGAACCGCGGAGGAACCGTGGCAACCCTATGCTTCAGGGAACAAAAGAAGAAAGTCAGACTGCCTAAATAAAAATTTAAAATAAAAAAAGTTATATTTTGGAGTTAATATTAAGTTAAATTTTTTTTGGAAAATATTAATGTAGGTAGTTTTTCTAAATTTTTGAATTATGTTATTATTTATTTTATTTTATATTATATTTTTTTATGGAAAACATTAATTTAGTTTTTTGAATTATGTTTATGTAACAAAAAAAAAAAAAAAGATCAAACGAGAAACATAAATTCTTTTTGTTGTTCATTTCAGATGAGAATTTAGACGAGAGGGTTCTCGTCTCCGAAACAAAGAGGGGTGTGTAACGAAGCGTTACACTCTTATATATACCTACGCCATAAATATCACTGCCCACCGCCGCCAACATTATCGATATCAGAAAAACCACAGCCAACAACAATCATCTACACTATACACACAACATCGGCGCCACCATATAACAAGCATTCAATCCAATAACCAACAACACAGCCAACAACAATCATCTACACTATACACACAACATCGGCGCCACCATATAACAAGCATTCAATCCAATAACCAACAACAATAACCGACAACCGCCGCGCCAACACAATTACCCACACACCACACTGAACACCGCGCGCCGCCGCCACCGTCAAACCGTTCACCAAACATCACCGTCATTAACTAAAAACAAAACAACGAAAATGTAAACCTATATTTTCTCTTTATTAAATAAAAATTCACACCTAGTTTTTACCACAAAAGTGATAAGAGAAAGGTAAAAACCAGCAAAAATCCGAAGCTTGCTACCGAAGTAATATAGGTTTATTGCCTTAATACTGAAGTACTTGTTTCCCTCGATATTCCCATCCGTGGGCTTGTTATAACATAGCGTGCTGTGCGATAACAAAAATCCGATATTCCCTCGCACTCTTCTAGTCGTGGGCATTCTGATTGATATTCCCTCGCACTCTTCAAGTCGTGGGCACTTTGACCGACCGATATTCCCTCGCACTTTTTAAGTGGTGGGCACTTTCTTCCGTTTTTCCCTCGCACTCTTCAAGTCGTGGGCACTTTGAACGATATTCCCTCTCACTTTTCAAGTGGTGGGCACTTTCTTCCGTTTTTCCCTCGCACTCTTCAAGTCGTAGGCACTTTGACCGACCGATATTCCCTCGTGCTTTTCAAGTGGTGGGCACTTTCTCCCGATTTTCCCTCTCACTCTTCAAGTGGTGGGCACTTTTGCCGATATTCCCTCGTACTCTTCAAGTCGTGGGCCCTTTCCTCCGATTTTCCCTCGCACTTCACAGTGAGTGGGCACTTATACACTAGGCTATTATTATTTACCTTATGTAAGTATTATAATTAAAAATGTATTAGATTGTAAGCGTTATGAATTAGTAGTAAGAAGAAAATAAATTGAATTAATAATAAATCAAAACTCTTCTTATCAATTAAGTGGTTCGGATTTTGCTCCTCTACATTCGAGTTTCGTGCTTTCTCGATACGACCCCTGGTTATCCGGCGAGCTTACCTCAGCCTTAGTTAAAGAAGCATCACAATATTCAGAACAATATTTTGTTTAAGATAATTAATTTGAAGTCAATACTTATTTGTTCTCCTAACACTTGATTCGAAAACCATTCCTTATTAGTTTTTTTGTTTTTTGCAGGTTTTGGTGTTTTGTAAAAAAAGTTTTTAGTTAAATTTTTTGAAAAAATTTACTGAAAACTTGCAACAATATTTTGAATGTGATGAAATAGTTTGATTTCAAAATCTGTTTTTGCTAACGAGATCTTTAGTCAAAAACCAATTTTTACAAATTTCAGGAGCATTTCTTGAAAATTTTTTATTTCTTATGTAAACAAATACAGATTGGAGTTTTCTTAGAATAATATTTTACGTTAAAATTTTAGCACAAACTAAAATCATTACGTCAATACCTTTAAAATATTCACGAGATATCGAGAATTGAATATAAATGTTATTGATTTTGCATACTATTTTTTGTAAATTTTAATTTTTATGAAAAAACTGACGGTTGCATTTTTATAAAAATTAAACTAAATTTCGAACACATGAATGAATAGTTCCAAGCCAATATCTTAATCGCAATCCGAAAAATACCGATACTTCTCACTTTTTTCCGATCTTTTCACGATCCGAAAAAAAATAAAATTCTCATACAGATACTTTTCTCGGGATCCGAAAATTTCCGATCTCTCTCGGCCCGAATTAAAATTTTTTTTTCTCTTTTTATCATTCGGGAGAAATCGGAAAAATAAAATTCTCCTCATATTTTGTTCTCTCACGAAGAGAAATGAAAAAGGATCCGAAAATGAAAAGAACGAAAAAAAAAAATATTCTTTGAATGTGTTTTGCGGTGTATGGTGTTTTCTTGTTTATTGTTTTGTTTGATCTCGGTTGTTTAAAATGGGACGAAAAAAAGAATTCGAAGTGAATAATTATGTTTTTTATGAACAAGAAAATAATATGGCATCATGTTTAAGATGTGATAAGAAATTAAAAGGACTAGTGACTGGCAATATAAAAAGACATTTTACAAAAGTACCTGCCTGCATGGTTCTACATGATACACAACATGCTATGTCGCGACATGAGGTGTTGTCACAACAATGGTAAAATATCGTTCGCGATCTGAAAAATATCGATACTTCTCATAGTTTGTTTTTGTGTTATTTAACACTGCAGTTAGGCTGCGTCCGTCAATTCCATTTTATGTTGTTTGAACAACGATAGCAACTTAGAGGTGCTTCCACCAATGGCTTTTTCCGTCAATTTTTTTGTTTGGCTGGAGTTATAGCTATTTCACGGGTGCCAAGCCGATCATCAGACTCCTTTGTTAGTGGTGCTGCCTAGTTATTTTTCATATTAATCGAAAAACTTTTTGAGTTCACTTTGGGATTTGAACCTATACTTCTCTTTTTCCCATCTTCTCGCGATCCGAAAAAAAATAAAATTCTCATTTCTCATGCAAATGTGCTACATCACCTTCCCTGCTTCCTTACCAGCTGATGGTTTACTATCAGAATGCTGGTGGCCTACGCACAAAAACAATGATGTTTTTATAATTTCGATGGCTTACGACTATGACATAATCATATTAACAGAAACCTGGTTGCATCAAGAAATCTATTCCTCTGAGCTGTTTGATTCACAATATGTGGTATACCGATCAGATCGTCCAGTGGAATCAGGATTGAATCGAGGGGGAGGGGTATTAATCGCAGTACGAAGTTCAATTTATAGTAAGCAATTAAATTTTCAGTCCATCTCGGTTCATTTTGAACAACTATGTGTACTTGTTTATACCAACAATTTAAGAAATCAAAATAATTTTTAATATTGTTTCATAGTTAATTATATTAGACCTAAGAGTACCTTAAATTTGTATATTGAGCTGATTTCGAATGTAAATAATTTACTTAATAATTTGACCGCCAACCAATATCCGTGTGTCTTTGGAGATTTTAATCTTGGTGACATTGATTGGTGTTATCAAGAGGATGAGCAGTTGCTCATTCCATTTAATGTTTCAAGGGATGTGGAGATTGAATTGGTGGACAACTTTTACGCGTTAGGATTAATTCAAATTAATCACATCAAAAACAGTTTAAATAGGCTTCTTGATCTAGTTTTTGTTTCTAAAGACTTAAAATATAAAGTTCTTGAATCAGAATTTCCTTTTGTAATTTGTAAAGAATCAAATTCATCATAAAGCTATTTGTGTTATTTTCGAAGTTTATAATTTTCAACCTATAGATTCTAAAATTGTTGACTACTTTAATTATAAGAAGGCCGACTTCAATTCCTTGAATAATTTTTATAATTCTATTGATTGGGATAATGTCACTGAAAATCGACCTTAAGAACAGATTTATTCAAATTTTAAAACCATTTTATTTGATGGTGTTCAGAGGTGTGTCCCTATGGTTAAAAAGAGAGCGTCTTTCAAATCTCCCTGGTTCAATAGAAGACTTAAGAACTTAGAAAACGTAAAAAATAAAGCTTTTAAAAAGTATAAAAGGTCAGGGAAACTTGAGGATAGACTTCATTTTGTTCAGTTGAGAAGAGAATTCGATTTTTTAAGTAGATTTCTTTATTCTCAATACATAAGTTCTGTTGAGAGAAATATTAAACAAAATTCTAAATCTATATAGATTTTTTTTTTTTTATGTGACCAATTGTTTGATATGTATATCTTTGTTGATTATTTGTATTTATGATAAATACTCAGGCTTTTTTGGTCAATTCGATGTTAAATGACAATAAAAAACTTTATCTCATTTTTTTCCCAACGTTTCGTTGTTACTCACAACTTCTTCAGGGGTTTTTATATTAGATCTTTAAAAACATTGACACAAATTAAAAATTGTATTAAGTTTGTTTTTGACTATTGGTTTTCTTAATTTTAACTGGACTTACATTTTGTTTTTTGTTGCTGATTTTTACATTCTTGATTTTTAATATGTTGGTTTTAAATAGGAATTTACAAGATTAATAAATAAATAAATTAACATTGAAACAAACAAAAGACTAATAAACTTAAAAGACAAACAAAAATTATCACAGTGTATTTTTGGCTAAGGTACTTATTTAATGGCTAATGCATAGCTCACTATTGTGTTGTCACGGTCTTCTTGTGTGTTCATCGTTCTCGTCAATTTTTCTTGTATGCGCAAACTTTCAAGAGTAAACCTCGCACTTGTTCTCTTTTCTTTGTCAAGTACTCTTACATTATCGAAATTAGGTACATGTCCACTGTCAATAATGTGTTGTGATAGACCTGTCGATGGTTTCTTCTTTTTTATGTCTGCTTTATGCTCCGTCATTCTTATGCCTAGTTGTCTCTTTGTTGTTCCGATGTAGGTTAGATTGCACTCTTCTTCTTCCGTCCCACCGCAGCATACTTCATAAACAACATTATATTATATTATACAATTTACCATAGAAATGGAACAAAATAATAACCTACCCTATTTAGACGTAAAACTCCACCGAAAAGACAATAAAATCATATTTGACTGGTATTCAAAACCTACATCGTCAGGAAGGATGATCAGCTACCTATCGACACAACCCAATTCACAAAAAATAAACACAGCAACAAATTTCATCAATAAAGTCTTGGACATAAGTGATACTCAATTTAAAGACAACAACATAAACAAAATCAAAACAATCCTCCGAATGAATAACTATCCAAATTTTATAATAAACAAACTGATTCAAAGAAAAATAACACAAACAACTAACAATATAAACAAAACCACAACTAAGAACAACAACAACACAACAAGGTACTTCAGTATGCGCTATATTCCCAATTTAACAGACGGAAAAAGCTTACACTCGACAATAAAACAAGAGAATGCAACATATGCTTATAAACCCAACTCAAACTCAGGAATATTTTCACGAATACCAAAGCACCGATTGAAAAAAACCAACAACATAATGTTGTTTATGAAGTATGCTGCGGTGGGACGGAAGAAGAAGAGTGCAATCTAACCTACATCGGAACAACAAAGAGACAACTAGGCATAAGAATGACGGAGCATAAAGCAGACATAAAAAAGAAGAAACCATCGACAGGTCTATCACAACACATTATTGACAGTGGACATGTACCTAATTTCGATAATGTAAGAGTACTTGACAAAGAAAAGAGAACAAGTGCGAGGTTTACTCTTGAAAGTTTGCGCATACAAGAAAAATTGACGAGAACGATGAACACACAAGAAGACCGTGACAACACAATAGTGAGCTATGCATTAGCCATTAAATAAGTACCTTAGCCAAAAATACACTGTGATAATTTTTGTTTGTCTTTTAAGTTTATTAGTCTTTTGTTTGTTTCAATGTTAATTTATTTATTTATTAATCTTGTAAATTCCTATTTAAAACCAACATATTAAAAATCAAGAATGTAAAAATCAGCAACA
This sequence comes from Sphaerophoria taeniata, assembly GCA_943590905.1. Taxonomy (NCBI): domain Eukaryota; kingdom Metazoa; phylum Arthropoda; class Insecta; order Diptera; family Syrphidae; genus Sphaerophoria; species Sphaerophoria taeniata. The sequence goes on from OX016541.1 coordinate 108,685,570, forward strand.
AAAAACAAAATGTAAGTCCAGTTAAAATTAAGAAAACCAATAGTCAAAAACAAACTTAATACAATTTTTAATTTGTGTCAATGTTTTTAAAGATCTAATATAAAAACCCCTGAAGAAGTTGTGAGTAACAACGAAACGTTGGGAAAAAAATGAGATAAAGTTTTTTATTGTCATTTAACATCGAATTGACCAAAAAAGCCTGAGTATTTATCATAAATACAAATAATCAACAAAGATAAATTCTAAATCATTTTGGGTATTTTTGAATTCAAAACGTAAAGCTTCTGAATTTCCAAACTACATGGAGCTTCAGGATGAAAGCTCACATGATAGTAAAACAACGTGTGATCTTTTTGCACATTTTTTTAAATCAAATTATAATTCAGCCTCAATAGATAATAACGCTATTTTGTATAATGAGATAGATCATCGACTTGATTTTGATTGTTTTTCTTTGTCAGATCAGGAAGTTTTAGAAGGTTTAAATAATCTTGATTTGAATAAAAATGCAGGACTGGATTCGATTCCACCCGTTCTGCTATCCAAATGTGCTAATTCTCTATTTAAAATTTTAAAAGTTATTTTTAATAAATCACTTCAAACTGGTATTTTTCTTCAAGAATGGAAAGTATCATCTATAAGTCCTATTTATAAAAGTGGTCCAAAACATTTAATAAATAACTATAGACCAGTGTCAAAGCTTTCGGCTATACCAAAATTATTTGAAAAATTAGTTTACGATAGACTTAATTTTGCAGTTAAAGAAATTATTTCTTCTAGGCAGCATGGTTTTTGTAGTGGTCGGTCCACTACAACTAATTTGTGTTTATTTACAAATTTCTGTGTAAGCTACATGGAGAAGAAAATGCAGGTCGATGTATTATATACAGACTTTGTTAAAGCATTCGACAGAGTCCATCATAAGCTTCTCATTAAAAAACTTGAGAAAATAGGATTCAAGTTTGGTTTTCTAAGATGGTTGGAATCTTATTTAACGAATAGAAAACAGGTTGTTAAAATTGGAAATGTTCAATCTATTGTTATAGAGGTATTGTCGGGGCTCCCACAGGGTAGTCATCTGGGACCGCTTCTTTTCAATCTTTTCGTGAATGATATTCCAGAAATCTTAGAATATGCAGACTGTCTAATGTTTGCTGACGATTTAAAACTATTTTATCCCATATTGACTTTAGAAAATTGCCTTGAATTTCAAAAAGACATTGATAAGATTTATCAGTGGTGTAAATATAATCATCTTGATTTGAATATTTCAAAGTGTAAAATCTTTAGAGTTTTTCGTTCAACACCAAGAAATCTATTTAATTACAGTTGGGGTAATGAATTTTTATCGGCTGTCAGTGAAATCAAAGACCTTGGCGTTATTTTTGACAGGAAGCTGTCCTTTTCATCGCATATTGATTTCATCATTAACAAAGCGAATTCTCTTCTAGGTTTTCTAAAACGAAACACTTCAGTTTTTAAAGATAGTTACACCTTAAAAGCTATTTATAGTTCGTTAGTTTTGCCCTCATTAGAGTACTGTTGTGTCATTTGGTCACCCTACTATGAAAACTCTTCAAATCGAATTGAAAATATTCAAAAAAGATTCTCGCGCTTTGCATTAAAACATTTGTTTGGTTCAGAAGATCTTCCATCGTACCGATCTAGATGCGCATTTATAGATCTTAAATCTTTAAAAAGCCGACGTGAAGCATTGTGTACACTTTTTATTAAGGACATAGCTGTTGGAAGAATAAATTCACCAGAATTGCTCAATCTAATCCCTTTTTACGTTCCAGAGAGATCGCTTAGGAACAGAGACGCTCTTTTTCTTGTTTCCAGTCACAGGACAAATTATGGTCTTAACGAACCTATAACTCGTTCGTTGTTTTTATATAACTCAATAAATCTTGAAGTCGACCTTCAAATGGAAAGAACTACTTTTAAGAATATTGTGATTAGAATTTTTAATAATTAGTCTATGAATGAAACAAATGTAATTTAAATGTAATCAAAAGATAAATATCCATTGATGAATAAATGTATAAATAAATAAATAAATAAATATTTTTCGCGTACCTGAATGCATGGCTCTACACTACATGACGCACATTGCCCATCGCACATGCTCATGTCGCGACACGCGTCGCCGCCGTCGTCGGTCGTCGCCACAACAAGTCAAACTAAACAGCGAACTAATGGAGTTGTTAAAAATATAAAAACATTAAACTTTTCATATTGTATGTTAATTATGTTAATTTGAGTATATTTCAATTAAATACATATGCACACAAACAACAACCGAATTTTTTTTATATTTTATTTAACGATCGGTTCGTGAATGGATCTTTTTTGGATCTTCTGTGATAAATTCGTAATCGAATTTAATTTTTCAGTTCCCGAAAAATTTAATTCGATCGTGAACACAAATTTTATTCTCAAAGAACCGAAAAATAAAATTCGCGATCGAATTAATAATTAAATTCCCGGTTGAATTTATCGATCGCGATCGAATTAAATTTTATCGTTCTACGAACCCTGGTTGATAATCAATTTTTACCAAATTTTACTAATATTTTTTATACATATTTTTTAATTTATTTTTTTAACTTTCAACTAAATCTTTTTCAAAGTGTGACAGAATGTTGAAAACCATAGTTTTTAAAAGGTAAACAAATTTTGTGTTCGTAAAATATTCGTGACCAACATTTTTTTCAGTTTTTTGATATATATTTTTTTTTTCAAAAAAATGTACTGATTATAATAACTTCCTATGTTAAGTTAATAACAATTAATTAGTAAACGAAAGTAAATATTTAATAGTTGTCTTATCAATAAACGTTAGCTTTTGACAAATAACGTTTAGTGAAAGCGTAGCAAACGTATTCATATTCTCATGGTTTTCATGTACTGTGATCCTTTTGCAAATATTTTTCAAATATATTGACGGCACTTTAATTTTACAGGTTTTACAAATAAGAATCAGCTTAAATAAAATAAAAATAAAATAAAATCAGTTTCTAATGTGTGTTTTTATTGTATTTTCTGAGCTTCCGGTATCATTTTTGCAAGTTTTCCATCGTTTACTTTTCCACTTTTTCATTTTTAATACAATGTACATACCCAAAGCCTAAAAACTTGAATTAAATATTCGAGAAATAAGATATATATTTTTAACGATTCCAAATGCATATGCCAAAAATAGTAAAATAATTTAAAATAGTAAAGTATATTGTTAATTTGTCCGTTTTCCCTGATAACAAAAACCAAACCCCACAAGCTTTTCTTTGCCAGACACCTACATGACATAAACAAATAAAAATCTGAAAATATTTAGATTGCGTTCAGTGTACTCGTAATTGAAGTAAGTTTTTCAATCATTTTTCTATACGGTCGAAAGTTTTTCTATATTCAACCTCGAATTTAAAGTGTTTTGATAAATAGATAGATAATTTCTTTATTAAAAAAAATATAAATTACTAGCTGTACCCTGCCACGCATTGCAGTGGCCCCGTTAAAATCGATGCTTCCACTACGTTATTCAGTTTTGATATGTGTGGTGGTATCCCTGGCAGATCAAGTGAGTTTAAAATTGTGTTCGATAATTAACTACTTCATCTGCTTCCACAACGGTGTCTATCGACGTATAGTAATTTCATCATCGTTCTCAATCGATAAATAAAAGACCTAAGCTGCTATCCGTTACCCGCTACCCCGGTACTGCGTTACTCGCTACCCTATCCTACACGCTAACCGCTACCCCCGTTACCCTCTACATACTTCCGCTTCCCGTCACCCAGCTACCCTACCAGCTACACACTCCCGCTACCCGCTACCCACTTCCCTGACACCGTTTGTCAACAAACTAACAGGTCCATATCGGTGGCTTTAGACCAGGAAAGTCCACCATCGATCAAATGTTCACATTACGGAAGGTGCTGGAAAAAATGAATTGACACATACCATCATTTAATCGATTTAAAGGCGGCGTATGAAAGCATCTATTGAGAAGCACTGTATAATGCCATGTCCAGTTTTGGCATCCCTGCCAAGCTCGTTCGCTTGTGCAAAATGACGATTCAGAACTCACGCTGCTCTTACGGAATCTTTCGACGTCAAAAAAGAATTCAGACAAGGCGATGCGTTGTCGTGCGATTTCTTTAACATTGTTCTGTCCAACACTCGAGTACGCCGCTGATATTGATATAATGGGAAGAACACAGCGTGATGTCAATGGCGCCTGTGTGAGAATTGAGACAGAAGCGGCAAAACTGGGTTTAGCGGTTAATGAGGGAAAAACGAAGTATATGCTGTCTTCTATAACGGCCATATTATTCACTAGTTTAAAACTTACATCTGGATGTAAAAAAAGTTAAATCCAAAAAATAAATCCAAATGCATAATATTCACTATTTATATCCAAACTTAAATCCAATTTTTTAAATCCAATCTTGTTAAATCCAAATGAATTTAAACTGCTCTCTGGAGGTGTGTTTAAGTTCATAAATCCAGATGTAAAATTCAATTTGACAGTATTCATGTGTTTTTCGAGTATTTTGCAAAGGAAAAATAAAGTTTCAAAATCACACATTGAAAAGAAGTAAAAGTTATAAAAAACATAAAAAATTGATTTCATAAATAAAATCAATGAAATGGTGATGTCTTCGTCAGAAGACGACGTAGAGATATTTGAGGAGCAGGAGACGAGGAATCAACGTTCTCCTCGTCGACAGTATAGGATGTCAAGGAGGGCTTGTGTGGCAGATTACGATGACATTGATTTCAGAAAATATTTTCGGCTTAAAAAAGAAGCATTTTGGCGCCTACAATCCATGGTTGTCCAGGTTGGATGGTGATAGACGTCGGTATGTCAGTTGTATGTCAATGGTATGGTATGGCTTTAATTTATACAATTTCCCATTAGCTCAGGAGAGCTTACACCTGAACATAAGTTGTTGGCTGTATTGCGGCTCCTTGCTTGTGGAAATATGGAGCAGACAGCAGTCGATTACGCTGGAATTTCTCAGCCCGCACTTGCCAATATTTTACCCGCGGTATGTGATGCAATTTTGCGGAAATTGGATGAATTTGTTTACATGCCCAGAACGAATGAGGAACGGCTGCAAAAAGTGACATCATTTGCCAGATTCGCTAATTTCCCTAGGTGTATCGGAGCAATAGATTGCACGCACGTTCGCATAATTTCCCAGGTGGTGACGTACCTACCTCCTTTTATATAAGGACTTATTTTTTGTTGATTTTGTTATTATTCACAGAGTGAAGCTTTTCGAAATCGCCATGGATATTTTTCAATCAATGTACAAACAATATCAGATGCCAATTTGAAAGTGCAAAATGTTGTTGCGCGGTGGCCAGGTTCTGCACACGACCAAACAATCTTTAGTCAATCAAATGTGTGCCTACAATTAGAAAACGGCGTTCATGGCGATTTCGTTATAGTTGCCGACAGTGGGTATGCGAATACTTTCTTTCTTTGCACACCCTTTACACGTCACCGGAACCTGGACGAACTCACACCTGCTGAGAGGGTTTATCAAAAATCAATTTTAACAACACGTAACGTCGTTGAACGCCAGTATGGTGTCTTAAAGCGCCGCTTCCCAATTTTGGCTTCAGGCTAATACCTACACAATACAAATTTATCAGTGCACAAATTTATTGTTTTTAGTTTTTAAAATAAATTTCCGATACCCAGAAAAACTCACGAGTTGGAAGGTCCGGTTGGGCATGCAAACAAATGTAAACGCACAAACTCTCAAACTTGAAATTTGATGGAAAAGTACGGTCACTGACAGATAAATTTGACGTTTGGAAGTTTGACATTTGGATTTAAAGCTTTTTTAAATCCATTCCATATAAACTTAATCCATTGGATTTAATTTATGTTTTGAGTGAATAATATGAACAAAAATTTTACACCTTGGATTAAAAAAGTGTGGATTTAAATGGTTGGATTTAAAATTCATCTAAATCCAAACTAAATCCAAAGTGAATAATATGGCCGTAAATGACACGCTGCTACAATAGCCTACCGTTTTATTAAAAAAAAGTTTATTCTCACAATTAAAAAATATGTTTGACAATTTACATAAATTGAAATTAAGTATTTGAAAATTGATCAATTTTGTTTTAATTTTGTTGTAGTGGGAAAAGCATTATTTTTTAACATTGGCACTGTTTGTGATTAGTGACTGATGCAAAAAATATATTATAAAAACAATCCTTGATACGGATTTTATACCATTTTAAAATTTCAGCTCAATCGGTGGAGAACTTTTTGAGTTTTTCGAGCGTACACAAACCGACATTACATTTTTATATATATAGATTTACAATATTTTTCCTTTAAGAATAAGGACATGGCAATTCTGCTTTTTTCCAGAAAAAATGTATATTTAAAATTCATTTTTTTCAGTGTGCACAATTCAAACCCTCTTATTTCCAGACAAAAACGGTAAATCTACATTACAGTTACGTTGAAACTAAAGTTGTTATATTGAATATTGTGATAGTCAATGTGACAACTCGGTAGTCAATGTGACAACTCGGTAGTCAATGTGACAACTCGGTAGTCAATGTGACAACTCGGTAGTCAATATGAAAACTTTAGAATTTTCATTCAGTTTTCAGTTTTTTCCCAAAATCATTATTCTTTCTTGAGCTCTGGCATCTGGTCGCGGAACAATTTCTCTACTAAAATTAAGTATTTTTTAAAGTTCTTAATTAAAAATTCCTCGAAATTATAAGTTTTAACGAGTTTCGTTTGTGCATTTTAAAAACACCTAAGAACTTCAATTGAAAAATAATTACAAGGCAAAACATTATATTAATGAGAAAAATATTCTGGGATATAAGGTTATGATGTCCTCTTTTAACTTAATATTTTTCAAAGTCATTAAATTCAAAATATCAAGTCAACTTTTATTATTCAATTGGTGCATTTTAAATCTATTGAATGGAGTGTAAGATAAATCAAATCATATAATTAAAAAAAATGCTAATTTAAAAAGCCAACAAAAAAATTGGCAACCGTGGTTGTTACATTGAATACTGAATGTCATCCTATTGACTACCGCAATCATCCTATTGACTATTGCGATAGTCAATGTGACAACTCGGTAGTCAATATGACAACTTTAGAAATTTCTATTTAGTTTCCAGTGTTTTCCAAAAATTATAATTCTTTCTTAAGCTCTGGCTTCGAGTCGCAAAAAAATGTATCTTCTAAAATTTAATATTTTCAAATTTCGTAGATTCTCAATTTTAAGAAAAATATAAGTTTTAACTAGTGTCATACTGTCATTAGTGCATTTTTATACACCCAAGGACTTCAATTTAGAAAAATTACAAGGTTAACCAATTCAGTCAACTTATATTGTTTAACAATATCATTAGTGCATTTTGAAATATATACGTACAAAATTAAATGAAAGTATAAGATAAATTTATTAAATTACTAGCTGACCCGGCAAACTTCGTAATGCCTAATTAAATTGCAATAAAGCCCTGTAAAAATGATTTGTTACGTGACATTTTTTTGTTCATACATATTTTAATTACATGCAATTCTCCCTTTGAAAACCAATGAGTTTACCGAGTTTTTTTATCAAGAAAGATCTACTTTCCATTCGAAAACCCTTTCTATTTGAAAACCAATGCACCGGTGGACCATCCTTAACATTTAGGGGAATGAAAAATAGATGTTGTCCGATTCTCCACCCTAGCCGATATCCTCGCAAAGTTTCAAGAAAATCGGTCGAGCCGTTTCTGAGGAGTTCAATTACGCACCCCGTGACAGGAGAATTTTATATATTAGATTAAAAATAATATTCGTGGGTATCAATTCTATAGAATAAAATCAATTTGCTTAGAAAAAAAAAAAAAAACATTTTGTGAAATTTATTTGCATCAAATTGAATACCTCGGTTGTCATATTGACTACCGCGATCATTCTGTGGACTATGTAGCTTTTAATTACTTGCCAAAAATCTTCGTTTTTCTTGAGTTATCAAAATTAACTTTCAATTAGCGTCATTAATGCATTTTAAAACAGTAATGTAATGTAACAGTTCTTAAGTGAGCACAAATTGATTGATAACCATGTTTATATGCATTTTGTTTCGTTATCAGATCGATGAAGACTTTCAAACGCTGCATCCAACCAGCACATCAATACTTTCCTTGTGGCAAGACCATTGGAAAACATTAAAAAACTTCCTGATGGAAAACATTAAGGACAAAAAGGTTACAGAAACATTGAAAGACTTGGGAGATACAAATTTTGGAGTATGTATGTTTGGTATGCACAGTTATAAATATGTTTTTTTTTATGATGGTTAACATACAAACAAAATTAAATTTTAACCTATATCTTAACTATGTCTACATAATCAATTATAGTAATTGAGGTGTAAAATAAATTTCTTTATTATCTGTACCTATGAAAATAATAAATACATAAATGTGAAACAATGCTTTACTAATGTTATCCTTTTTTATTTTCATTCCTTTCAGATGATTTTGTGCTGGAGATACTTAAAAATATTCACTTCTACTTATTTCCGACAGCAGCAGTTTCAAGAAAATCTAACACCGGGGCCAAGTCAAGAAGCAAGTTCACCATCAAAGATTCACTGATGGCATTCATCTTTGAAGGAGAGACGACGCAAGTATAGAGGACCACATAACATTCCTGAAATCCAGAGGTTTCAACCTTTAATACCAGCGTGCGAGAATTTCTGGGATTTCATAGACCATTTTTTTACATGAAAACAAACACAAATAAAACCAAAAGGATGAATCCAAAACTGTCAACAATGCTGCATACGTTAAGTACATAATTTAATTTAATTATAAACATAAGCAACTTAATTTGTTGTTTTTATTTTTGGTGTATTATTTCTCGTATTGCAATGTTTTATAACATGTTTTATAACATCTTTGCATTACTAAATATGCTTACTACATTCTTAATAATAAGGGCTACATATAAAAAAATTAATTTAGGTAATCGTAGCTATTCAATAAAATAAAAGAATTCGTTTTCATTTTAATTTTTGATGAATTATTTCTTGGGTTGCAATGTTTTTTTATGTTTAAAAAATGTATAGTTATAAAATAAAATATGTTAAAATATAGTAAGCACATTTAGTAAAAAGAAGATGTTAAAAATAATTTCAACCTAAGATATAAATCAACAAAAATAAGAAGAACAGATTAAGTTGCTATAGTTTTTTACGACACTGTATATATTTAAGAAATATGTATTAATACATTAATTAAAAATACCTATAAGCGATTAAAATAAATGTATATGTAACTAAGAAACAAATTTAGTTTTTGATGAAATTTTAATTTTGAAGATCTTACAGATTGGAAAAAAAAATTTAGATTTAGTGTCTTATTTTTTTTAGGATTTGCTTGTCATATTGACTACCGCAGTTGTCATATTGACTCCTGCGGTTGTCATATTGACTTCCGCAGTTGTCATATTGACTGCCGCAGTTGTCATATTGACTACCGCAGTTGTCATATTGACTACTGCAGTTGTCATATTGAGTATCGCAGTTCTCGTATTGACTACCGCAGTTATTATATTGACTATCGAAGTTGTCATATTGACTATCTCAGTTGTCGTATTGACTACCGCAGTTGTCGTATTGACTACCGCAGTTGTCATATTGACTGCCCCAGTTGTTGTATTGACTACCGCAGTTGTCATATTGACTACAGCAGTTGGCATATTGATTACTGCAGTTGTCATATTGACTATCATAGTTGTCATATTGACTACCGCAGTTGTCGCATTGGCTACCGCAGTAGTCATATTGACAACAGCAGTTGTCGTATTGACTACTGCAGTTGTCATATTAAATACCGCAGTTGTCATATTGACTACCGCAGTTGTCATATTGATTACCGCAGTTGTCGTATTGACTACCGAAGTTCCCATATTGACTACCGCAGTTGTCATATTGACTACTGCAGTTGTCGTATTGAATACCGCATTAGTCAATACGACAACCATAGTTTCAATTTCTTTCAACCAAAGTTGTCATATTGACTACTAAAGCTGTCATATTGACTACCAAATTGTAAAAAAAATTCGGGTCCCAAAATTGACAACCGAAAATTGTTCTATTGACTATCGCGGTTATCGGCTGAAAATTGACTACCAAATAGTCATATTAACTACCAAAATAGTCAAAAGGATGACTTTTTTCGTTCTGTGTAAATCAGTTCCCTTTTCACTCATACTCAAACTCGAAGTTTGATGCGAATCGGAAACATTACAGAATGTTTCAATTAAAGTGTCATTTTGAAATCAGATTAATTTAAGAGTGGAACGGGCGGCCCAACGGCAATGATAATGGCAGCGCGGTGGCGACGCGACGGCATGGCAGTACATTCAGGCGCAGCGAAGTGTGGCGTTGCAATGGGTGATGTTACATTCTGTCGCCATAGTGACGACAATTACGGACGCGACAACCACAAGGAGTAATTATTATATAGTCAGTTAAATTTGTTGGAAAAATCAGAGAGGTAATGGCAAGGACAATGAAAAAGCATATTCATGACAACGTGCTCATTAAAAGAGATAATTTTTAGGCTTATTATTTTAATAAGTTTGAAGGGTATAAATATTGTTTAGGTATTTTGCCAGGTATAGGTATGGGTACCATAGGAATCTTTCAATTTTCGTTGGGGGAGGAGCAGATTGAATGGACGTGATATCGATTGGATCAAAATTACAGTTCCATTATTTTTTGCTTTATGAGCTTATTTAAGTAGTAGTTTATAAGTTCATCATTTGATTTTTCGACGAATATTTTATAAATGGAGGACGACCAAAATAGAAATGTTTTTTTTTTTTTTAATTTATTTTTGAGATTGGTAAAAAAGCATGGAAGCAGCAAGAGAACTTTTTCCATCTGTTGGCTACGGAACAAGGTATGGTACTTAATGTAACTCTTGAAAACATTAATGACTGGCAAAACAAATTTTACGAGTGCATTGCGCAGATAGATGAACGTTTTTATGAAAGTTGTCTAAACCGCGCGCGTATGTCGGAATCTAGAAGCTTATATAGGAATTTAAATCATTGTCTTGGTCCAAATAATTACTCAATAACAGCTTGACAAACTATGAAATCAGTACCTACTATATTTAAAATGAGGACTGAAACTCTTTACCTCAATTGCATGCTACACAGACAAGATTTAACGGTGACTAGTAGTCTATGTAATCTTAATGAACCGGAAGGCATTTTCCACTTTCTTGCAGAATGTCCAATTGTACTTGAAATTAGAAGACTGAATTTCTCCAAAAGATTTCTCACACTTCAGGAAACCAAAGATTTCTTAAATGGTATATACGGTTGGGAGTCATTATTACAATATTGTATTGTTGCGGTATCGCAACAGTTTCATTGAATTATTTTAGTATTACTTTAAACCTGTTAATGCAATTCATGATGTATATATCTCATTATTCTTTTTAATTATATAATTTATTTTTACTTTTCAAATATGTACCTATGTTTTTTTTTATCAATCAATCGACAGACGGCAAAATATAGCCATGTCTTTTTTCCTTTTTTGTCAAATATTTATTGTAATCTATGTATATAAAAGAACAGCCTAATTTTTGTGTTCGTTTGCTAACCGGGCACACTGGTTGACCGATTTTCCTAATTTTTTCTCTAAATGCAAGAGGTATTAGGGTAGAAGGTTTAGAAAAAATAAAATGTATAGTTTTCAAATGCAATGAAATGACAAACGTGGCCAAAATTAAAAAAACATATTTTTTTCAAAATAAAAACAAATCTGATCAAAATCAAATATTAAAAATTATGTTTGTCAAATCTAAAATACCTAATTTAAATTGAAAATTTATTATTTTATGGACGAAGGCGATACATACTACATATGTACATAACTGGAAAGAAATAAATTGCTGAAGGTTCAATTTGAGCAAGATCATCATTTTCGTTGGCCAATGGCCAGTAAAGTTTCATATTTTATCTGCGATACAACCGGGAAGCAGTTCAGGCCTCCTTCAGAAAGTTCTTCCATGTACATAGGTATGTCCATTCTACAAACGTATGTACATATGCAATATACATACATACATACATATTCCGACGCCTGCCATCCAGTTCGCAGCCTCAGGCTGTAAGCGTCATGGGCTACGCTATCTTTAAAACGCAAATTTGGTCTGCCGCGCTGTCTCTTACTATGAATTCTACCGCAAAAGACTTTCCGGGCCGATTCCTCTTCGCTCATACGAGCTAGGAGTATCCAACCCACGGGTCTACCAAACTTCTTTTTGTCGTCAAGTCTACTTCGTGGCAGATTTGATGTATAGCTCCGGTATCTTTCTTCCTCACAAACGGGGCCAACTATTCGTCGTAAAGCTTCTCTCGAACGCGGCTATTAGTTCTGAGATGCCTTTGGTTAAGAACGCAAGTATCGGATCTGTGGTAGATATAGCTATGGCCTTCAAAGACTAAAGTAGGTCTTTCATATTGGCTATTGACTGGGTGAATTTGACCAACCATCTTTTTGTTGGAGTCCATTGAAAATGGTACGCTGTCGATATTTTTCTTGAGGAGATTTGATTTTAAAGTGAAAACTTTTTTTGGTGCATTTACCAAAAATTGCGATTTGTCATGAATATTGCTTATAAAAGAGGCTCTGCCTGTCCAAACTACTATATTGATTTCAACTAAATTTGGTACAGAGGTAATCTGGAACGGGAATAGGCTACTTTTTAACGCAATAAGAGGGGTTGAAAGTGTTGCAAGGGATTGAATACTATTTCAGAGTTTTTATGGATGTTACGTAGTTCTTGATAATGCTAGAGCTTGAAATGTATGTAATCTATCTATATATATTCAAATGGGTGTGTGTTTGTTTGTTTGTATATCTCTTATAGACTCCGCAATGGCCCAACAGATATTTTTTTAAATTTTATGGCAAATATTGTTGTATTCAGTGATGATTTCTGTGAAAAAAAAAATTGGAAAAACCTCATGGAAGAGTGGGAAAACTGGAAAAACCAAAAAAAAGTCGGGAATATTTTTTTTTTTTGCTTGGGTTTTCGAATGAACAATAGAAAGTTCTTGATGAAAAACTCGGAAAAATCATTGGTTTTTAAAGGGAAAATTGCATATTATTGCAGGTGCATTGGTTTTCAAATGGAAAATTTCAGAATGGGTTTCCAATGGAAAATAGAAAGTACACTGATACTCAAATAGAAAAATTGAAAATGTTTGATTGGGAAGTCGGAAAACTCAAAAATCAAGTTTTTTCATGGAATTTACGGTGCATTGGTTTCTTTATTTCTGGTTTGGACCCTTAATCCGCTCAATCCTCAATGCATTTTTATAAAATTTTCATTGTAGATATAGCCTCAGTAAAAAATAAATTTTTGGGACACTCTTACGGGAAAGTCAGCAAAAAAGGGGGATAATCGTAAGCTGTATTCTGGTTATTGTGAAATAGTCAAAACAGGATTTTTTTTTAATTTTTCAAAGAAATTTGCATTTTACTGTATGCTTGAATGAAAGTAGAATGTTACTTGTACCTAAAGCTTGGAAAAATTCATAAAATTCTCTATTTCAATTGGATTCAAGCATATCACATTGCATTTTAACAATATCAGTGTTACTCATAATAATTATGCTGGAGTTGCTCTGAAGGGTGGCAAGACGAAGTTAGCAGGGGTCGGCTAGTTATGTATAAGTTGATCAATAAAAAAGTTAATAATAATACCCCCCCGTAAATACTTCACTGTCTGTACCTGTTACATATAAATATGACGACTCGACTATGTGATGTAGGTAGATAGCTGAAAGGATTATGCCAACAAAACAAGTAATTTGGTGCGGTAGATTTGTTTGCAATAACGGTTTCCAAAATGATGCTATAGCCGTGTTTTATTGGGAACTTAGCTCAGCTTAGCAATAAGAATTACATGTCAAACAACAACAAACGAAAGCTAAGTAAAAATAAGTTAGCAATTTTAGTTAGCAATTTCCTGAAGATAAGGTTTCAGCAATTCGACACTTGAGTTTTTCGTTGTGTTTTACGTTTATCAAATGTCAAAACCTTTTGAAGAAAATAGTTTTCCACCATAGCAACTCAATGTAAAAAAAATTGTTTCAGATAGGTCTCAAGATGGCGTTTGAAAGCTTTCGATATTTGAAAATAGTTTTTCACCATAGCAACTCAATGTAAAAAAAATTGTTTCAGATAGGTGTAAAGATGGCGTTTGGAATATTTCGATTTTTGACATTCTGGTGAACGAAACTTAATTCAAAGCTGACTATAGCGTTTTATTGGCATTCCTATTGCTAAGCTAAGCTAAGTTCCCAATAAAACACAGCTTATATTAAACTTACTCAGTTTTATCAAACAAAAATGGATGACTGTATAATGTGAAAGTGGTTTTGTGTAGTATATTGTTTGGTTATATGTTTAGTTTTATTATAATTATTATTATTTATTATTATAATTATTAAAAGCTTTCCTTATCATTTAAATGATAAGGCAATAAAAGTTTAGTTTTAGGGACTATACGAAATATTATGGTTGCCACGAATTCCGTTCATTTTTGTTTATATATAAAACATGAGATTCAAAAAGATCTCAACAAGCAACTCAATTTTAGACTCAGCGCTTCTCCCCAATAGTTATCAAAACTTTAAAAGCGACCAGTTACCAGTATTAGGTATATTGATACCTCTAGCGTCGTCTGTTGCGAGCCCGAGCCTATTAAAATGACTTTCGACAAACTGTAAGTGAACTTTAGTGCCTACGAATAAAAATGAAAAAAGAATTTTTTATCCGTTTATTGTTTTCAATCAAATCCATCCCAATTTACAGGGTAAATTGTCTCCTACGTTGTGTCCTATACCATAGTATTGGACAGTGGGTTCCTAATCACTGATACGAGCTTCTTCCCAGACTTATCAAACCCAACAATGCTCAAAATCTTGAGCTTGACAAAAATACCAAACTCTGTCACTTTCAACCATCAGTAAAACCCCAACATAAATCATTCACTTCCCAATCTACAAAACCAATCCCAGCTGTGATGTTCTGTAAACATAAATTTCAACGAAAGCTCTACATTTTAGTCGTTCGACACAATAACATTTATCATGTTAAATGCATAAAGCTGATATCGAAAGAAAAACGAAATCCAAAGAATTCAATGAACTGCAGGTTTATGCATTGTCTTCATCCAACACACATACTGTACGGTCCTCATCTTGGCTTTACTCTTGGGTCCTGGCTCCTTCAAAAAAAAGGATTACGCTCTTAAAAGAAAGCAACCGATTTAAGAGACATTGATAAATCGTCATGGTCGTCTAAAAGACAGGGCCCACATAAACCTGATTGAATCTATTTGATTTGCCCCGAAACAAAAGGTTCACACACATATCAAACAAGGGTCCAAAGAGGAGCCAAACATTGACTGAGCTCCCACCAAGCTATGAACTTCAGCCAATGCCACCCATAAAAGCCCTCCCAACCAACATATTCGACATTTTTTGGTAGATAAATGTTACAGCTTCTCGCCTTGGTCCTTGGCTGCAGCTTTGGTACATGTAGCCCTTCACCCGACACCACCCACAAGGCAAGAGTGATTAATATCGTGCTTGTGAATGAACACTCCTAACATTGGACATCAGATTTACCACATTAACTTATACGTTTTGTTCAACAAAATAAAGGACTTTGAGGCATCCATATGCCCCAACTATTTCTACGTAATATAGATTCCTTCAAACGTCATGTGTGTGTGGGCAATTTAGTAGTAGTAGTAGTATTTTTTATTTTGCATAAATCAGTATAATAGGTGTTGTAACCGCACATTTTACAATACAGTGATTTGACAAGTATGTCTTACATCTGAAATATTATTTAATAGTTTAAACAAAAAATATTAGGGTAACGAAATACTTGAAGGAAAAGCAAAGAAAAACCTTCAATTTAAATTATAAAAAAAAAGAAAAAAATGACTAGAATTTGATTCAGTTGTGTTTAACAAACATTTTTAAATAGAATTGAATTCCTGGATAATGGAGTATAATATAAATAATAAATAAATTAACAAAAAAATATAATAACCACAAAAGTGAATATACAAATATATAAATAAATAAAAAAATTAATGATTAAATAAATAAAAAGAAAATAAATAAATAAATAAATAAATAAACAAATAAATAAATAAATAAAAAAAATAAATAAATAAATAAGTAATAAATAAATAAATTAATATAAATAAAAAAGTAAGTAAATATATAATAAATAAATGAATAAGTAGGTACATAAATGAACGAATGAATAAATAAATGGATAAATAATTACGAAAATAAACGAATTAACAAAAAAGTGTTGGCAATTTAGCATTTAAAATTTCAATCGTAAAGGAATGTAACCAGCCAGCCTGTAGAATTTATGTATTGTTCTGTTAGTCCTTTTGGATGTGCCTCTTAGTCTTCGTTCATTATTGTATACAAGTCTTGCAGTCTGAGGAATTTATCTTTCCTTTTGCTACGACAGGCTGACCGCAAAAAGGGTATATATGACATTTGTTTTGACCATAAGTGGCAATGACCAATGAATTGTAGGAGCATTTTGATAGAAAATTAATGCCTTTTTGTAGGTATATGGGTGTTTGTTGAGGAGCACAGGAGAGAGAATTCAAACAATAAGAAAGGACATCTATTTGTCAGTGTTTAATTTAGCTCAAGGATTTTGGGTTTGACGATCGATTGAGGTGACATTGAATATTTATTTAGACTATTAGAATTTGGAGTGAAAGTGTAAACATTGATTGATTGTTAAGTAGATTGACTTGGAAATCAGTCGATTAATTAAGCACAGTATTGACCTTTAAAATGATGTGATCAATATTCTTCTTAGTCGATTTAAGGGATTATAGGAAGGTTGATACTCTTTATAATGAAAACATTTATTTTGAATGAAAATTGAACAGCAGAAATTCCAGGACGACCAAAGTCAGGAATATCAGTTGATATCTAGCAGAAACAGAAGACATCAGGAAGGCTAAAGAGGTGATTGATGCTTCTTAATATTGATTTAAGTGAACAAAGCAGGTTTAGCACTGCACTGAGTAACTACTGGACAAGCATGGAGTAAGTAACCACTTGTGTCTGGAATTGCTGGTTCTTCTTACATAATATGTAGCATTGTAACTTCATATTTAAAAGGGGGCTAGAGCGTACATGTGTTATAAGTTACTAAAAATATAGAAAAATAAAATAGTCATTTTGTACAGGTAGTAGGAAAGCTCGATCCAGGCAAGAACGGGTATCACGGCATGTTATAAAAAAAATATATGACTATAATTGCACTGCTGCACTACACAATTCAGGGTTTGATATGCTATTTCCACTGACCCTAAGTAATGCCTTGCAATTGCAGAGAAAGTGTGGGATCGTTTCCTTTTCATCCTGTTCCTCACAGCTACGGCAGAAAGTGTTATATGGTATAGCAAATATTGCCGCATGCTCCCCTTTATGCCAGTGCCCTGTGTAAGTTGCAACAATCCTGGCAATGTTTGGAAATTAAATGTTTTGATAAAGCCAGATTTTCCTAGATATAACGCAACTGTTTAAGATATTCCACCTATAGTTTGCTTCTGATGTGTATTTTGTCAGGATATTGCCCTTCACAACTCCAAAAGAGCATATACTCTCACTGCCAATGAATTGTGAAGGGCTGATACTTGCCTAGCTAGCTCGTCTGCCTTCTCATTTCCCTCATAGCCTCTATGGCGTGGTCTCTGAATTTCTGGACCAAGTTAGAGGATGATAAAGCTGAATCAATGGCTTTAATAGCTGCCTGACTATCTGTTAATATAGCTACATCTTTGTTGTGTTGGATGTTTTTAAGGGGTATACAGGCTTCCTTTAATAATAAATAGAGTGACGTGACAGCTCTTGAAGAGAGAAGGCTTAAGTGACTTACTCTCATCAACAATTCTCTATGGGTGCGTGTGAAGAATTGAGGGGACTAACAATTTAACGCCTATTCCGAACGGCAAAGTTGAGAAGCACTTTTCCATGACAGATTGATACTCTTGGAAGATTTGTCAGTTCTTCGTAAGAGGCAGTGCCCGTGAAAGATGAAATAAAAACTTTATGGGCTTCCTTTATCGCTAGCAGTTCTACCTGGAATACACTGGCAAAGTCGAGAAGTCTATAGGATTTTGAAATCTTAGGAGATTCACAGAAGTCACCTGCACCAACACCGCATTCCATCTACGAACCATCTATGAAGATAGTTGTGTTGAAGTCTTTCGTCACGTCGCCTTCTTCTCAGTCGGTTCTAGACGGGAGCAAGACTCTAAATTTCTTTGAGGTGTTTAAGATAGGGATGCAGTAATCGGTGGTTGTAGAAAGGATGTCTGATGGCATCAGAATTGTTTGATTGCAGTGCTCGTAGGATTTGGTCTTCCAGCCTCCTATGAGTCTCAACGTTAAGTGCATCCGTTGGACAAGATCTAACTGCCCGGCCCCTGATATCCCTACACAAGCATTTCTCTGCGACTTTGTAAGCTTGTTTACTATGTAAGCTTTCCTGAGAGAGCGGGCCACCAAACAATGGATCCGTAAGCAATTATCAGTCTTACAACCGCTGTGTACTTGATCATTTTTGACTGGATGCCCCACTTTTTGCCCCTTGTTTTGTTGCAGACGTGCGTAGGAGGCAACGCACGTCTTTCTCACCCGTTCTTCGATGTTAAGCTTCCAGTTTAATTTCGTGTCTAGTATTATACGCAGGGACGAACCGTCATATAGACATTTAAGACAGTGTCTACCCAAACAAAATCACACGCTGAAGAAAATAACAAGAATAAACTCAAAGTCCCAAAATTAACCAACCAACCAACCAACCCTAAAATTCAAATCGAGCATTTGAAATTATTTCAAATGTGAACACTTGCCAAAGAGGAGATACACAATACACATCATACACATACTTCATATTCATACATCGTAATGCTAATGATACTGTTCCGAATAATCCGAATACCAATACACGAAATAAAACGACGCGAGTTCGGGAAAAAAACGAAGACATTCAAAGATATGTCTTCGTTCTCCATTGAATTTTGTGTGGGAATGGGAAAAGAAGAACAAGCACTCGATCGGTGTTTGTATGGGAAAAATAGACATAATTGAAAATGTCTAATTTTATGTTTCTTTTCGTTCGTTTCATCCTAGTGCGTTCGGGAAGGAAACGAATACGGCCGAAAACATGTTTTCTTTCTGTTGCTCGATTGCCTTTTTACGGAAGAAAGACAATGTTGAAATGTCTAAAATTGCTAGGTATTTGTCGTTTAAATTTATTTCAATTACCTACATAAATTACAAAATGATCTTGTAATTCAGTAATGGTTAGGTTAGTTATAATTTTCATATTGCCGATACCTGCATAATAAATTAGGTAAGAAATTTTATTGGTCTGACTATGGCTTGTTCAGGTACATTTGGCGATAAAATAAATAAAGTCTATTTGCCATCGATCCGTTTTATAAATTATTTTAGGGTAACGTTTTTTTTTCCTTTTCATCTCAAGAACTCCAGTTAAGACTTAAAGTAAAACCAGGTTTTAGAAATTATGCTTTAAGATCTATAACGATAGTTGAAATGAAAACGGCTTCACGTTTTCAGTCACTATCTATTTGTTAAACGACTAGGAACAAGATCATACCTATAACTAATTTTTTTTTGTCTACCCAATTCGAATGGTTGCCAGTCGTTCCTGATTATACGCCCAGATATTAAGCACTGGAAGACAATGTTAATGATTGACTGTTTAACCGAGGTAGATTGAAAGGTAGTACATTGTTTTTGGTGGTGAAAAGCGCATCAACTCGGTTTTGTTGTTGTTAACACTTAGGCCACAGCTCGCGGCCAAGGTGCTTACTTTCTTCAAAGCCATATTAGTGATTTCACTGATCACGCCTGGAAACTTTCCTGAAACTAGGATGGCCAAATCATCGGCGTACGCAACCACTCTCGAATTTCACAAGAATGCTGTTCATGACCAAAAGTCATAAAAGAGAAAACAGTACACTTAACCCTAAATCCGAGACTTCGCGAAGTAGTTTAAGAAAAAAACTCGAATTTTCTGGCATATAATAAATCAAGAATTGCAGTGAATACTCACAGTGTAGGATTTATTTTTGTCATTAGTGAAACTTGTATGCTGACACATTTGAAGTCCTCTTTTCCCAGGAATATTGTTCCTATATCCTTGGATATGAGTCGATTTTTTCCATGACAAGCTTGCGTTCAAAACTTTCTTCATTATTCTCATAAGTTATAGTGAAATTGTTTTGTGGCCTAAGTGGAGAAGTTAGGAAAATAACATTCCCCTAATGTATCGTCTTGGCATAACATCAGTAATGGGCAGAAAAATATAACAAGATGGCTGTAGAACTTTAAAAGAACTTACGAGTATTCCTCCAGATAACCATCATACATGCGCCAGAAAACTTGTCGTAATTAATAACATACAATAAGGGATTTTATTTATTTGGTGATGTTAATTTTTGTTACATATATGCTTTTATCATGACGTATCTGAGAGACAGAAACTTAAATAACCACAATACTAATTATGTTGCGCTGAGACTGAGAGCTTCTCTTTGAACGATTTCAAACGGAGAGAATAATTAATAAAGTTCAAATGACTTTTAGAAAGTTTATTATTAAACGTTTAGAATTTTACTATTCTTGTACCTAGCCTTAATTTTGATTATCTGTCGAAAATCTCAGAAAATTTTAATTTTTCAAAAGTCTCGTATCCAGTAGATTATTAATCATAGATAGATTCATATTGAAGGGCTGATGGGCATGTTGAACCGGTAGTTTAATCTTCAAATACGAGAATCTGATGAGCCGAATCATCACGACCGATAACAAGATGACATGCTGTCACACATTAGTGAGCGGTTCATTTTTCACCCATTTCTTATATATACGGGGAAAGATAGTTGTAAAAGGTTTATCAAAGTTCAGGCAAAGTCTCATGTCATGTGTGGAAAAAGATTTAGTATTGCTTTCAATCCTACCGTCAAAGTAGTCCACATCTCCCCCATACCATGTTACGATAATGTGGTCTGATGATAACAATATACGTCCACAATATGAGTTTAAGATTCTCTATCGAAGATCCTTATAAAAATGAGTCTTGATTTTCAATAAATATCTCAAGTGTTAGGTATTTGGACCCTAGTTCAGGATCACTCTAAGATATTTGGCAATTCTTAAAAAAGCACTAAGTCTGTTTAAAGTAGATAAACTTTAACTATCAAACTACAGCTCTTTGTCCAGGTTAAGATTCTAGATAAGAAGCGCGCTTCATATTGGACTTTTATTTCATTTAATAATCAAGTTTGCTGCTCAGATCTTTTGTTTAACAGGGAAAATAAAACATAATACCGAATTTGGGTTTCAAACCATTTCTCATAGATTAAACGTCTATGGTTAGTCATTAAAGAGAGAACACACATGTTGTGTTTTAAGTTTCAATTCAAAACCAATATCACTTATCTACCAAGCCTTAAAACTACGTATAAACTTGAAACTCAATTTTCCTGTATGCACAGTACTTACTCGTTCCCAGTGGATATAGGTTAAACATCATTAATCCTTGACGATGTAGTCACGGACAGGCGCGGATTCAGAGGGGGGTCACGGGGGTCATGACCCATGACAAACGAACAAAAACTAGTTTTTGCAAACTTAAGAACCGGGAACTAACCAAAAGACTACGTTTAACTTACTTTTTTGCTCTCTTAAAAAAAAAATAGAATTAAAAAAAACATTTCTTATTATTTTTTTCTATACCTATTGTTTTGGATTGCAGCTATACTTTATATTCTAGCATCTGTTTACAATCTGTTTACAAGTCCCAACCAAAAGCATAATTTATAACACAAAATCCAATCTTCTATTTTGTTTCGCAAATTTGTTAATGATCGCATCGCTGTCCAATTCGATTTCGAAGGGGAGTTCAGAAGCATCATGGTACGTTTCTGCTACAAGCTGAAATCTTCCATGTCCTCCGTTGTATAGGAAGTCCGAGGCAGAAACACTGGTAAACCCAAAAAGCTTCATCAGGTTTGGAAAGAGCCTTTCGTTGAGGTTCGTCACAACGTTGTCCAACAGAGGAATGTAAATTGCTCTCCGGAAATATTCCTCCGGGGTTTGATTCTGTTTGTGGTTATTTCGATGTTTTTGACAAGAAACAACGCGTGGTACTTTCAACTTCACATTCAACTGTGTTGCGAGATCTTCGGTTTCAGAAAATAGCTTATTTCGTCGGACGTTATTTCACGTCACCGCTATAGATACTTCCTATAAATGATGCTTCCTACAATTGTTTGAATTTTTTATTTCTCACTAACTACTTGTTTAATTATGGCAATTAAGCATTTAATTTAATACCACAATCAAAACCTTTTTTAATCGACTTTAAACCTTATGACGAACTGGCTCTAAAAAAATATTTGTTTGGGTGTTTAAAACAAAGAAACGGTGGTTCGGGAAGTTAGTTTTTTTTTTTGTCAAATTTGATGTTTTATTCATTCGAAAGTGTATTGAACAAAAGTAAACACATTACTTTGTTTTTTTTTTATTTTTCAAAAACGTAATCCAGTCATTATAGGTTTCACCTTCGGAAAAATTCCTAGTGGGCTAGATTTTTGTGTACATCTTTATTACGTACCTTTTATGAAGATGTGAAAATCGACAATGATATCGCGCCGTGCCGGCTAAAAAAGTTATGGTGGTCAAAAGGTCGCGAAATTCAGTTTTTCGTGAATATTTCGCGACCTATTGCCCGGAGGTCCAATAGTGGTCAAATTGTTCGTCTTGAGATTATCTAAAAATAATGCCTCAGGCATATTTCTATAAAATTAACCGTTTTCGGAGTAGAGGGACTAGTACGCGCTCACATTTGCTCTGTGGTTTTTTTCTTCTTTCATATCAAAGTCTTCAGTTTGTGTTTAAAATTACTAAAATATCCAACTCATAAACTCAGAGAAAAACACCGTGTAAATAATTGACAAGGAGCCTGTTAATTTTACAGGACAAAAAACTTCATATAAAAAAATTGCTTTGAACAAATTTACACGTTTGTTTTTAACACTGCGCATATTTTTAGATTAACCCTGGCGCACTGTCTCAATTTTTAAAAAGGTAACATGGTAAACGAATAAAGATCATGTTCTATTAACACGAGCATAATGTTAATCTTCTATTATTTTCCGCTTACCTGATCGCAGTGTAAATTTAACACTATTATAAGCTTACGTACGTCTTCTTAAAAATTTACAGTTGTCTTTATTTTCCCCTAACACTATCGCAGTGTTGATATTACGCTGTTAATACACATTACTAACATGATCATCATTTTAACCTAAATAATTTACCGTAATCCTTATTTTCCATTAACCTTTTTTCAGTGTTAGTACACTAAAAAGAAACAGATTACCGTGTTGCTGTAAAAATTTAGCCGAATCTAGTTGCCATCGCCTTTCCGTTAATATTTATATCGTCTTATATCGTTTATTCTCTGTCGTTGTTTGCTGATGTGCTATTGTGCTATTGTGCTATTGTGATTATTGTGCTTATTGTGCTTGTGGATTTAATCTAAATTTGTTAAATTGGTGTTAAGATTTGCAAATAAATTTTTAAAAATGGAAACGGACGAGGAATATATCCTCGAGATTTTAGATTTTGTTGAAAGTGATAAAACATTAAATAATACTTGTGAAAATAATATGCGAGACATTATTTGCTGTAAAATGGGCTTCGAAGAGGAAGTTTTTACTAAATTAAATGGTAAGTAAACACTTTTCTAAAAGTTTGTACACGTGATTCCAAGCCATTAGCTTTAAGATTAACGAGAATCCCACCAAAATTAATTTCAATTTCAGACTGCGGAATGGATGTCGAAAGCTTATGTTTAATAAACGATGATGACATAAACGTTTTGTTTCCTGCCACGAACATGGGCTTGCGGGTGAAGTTCAAAGCTCGTCTCGCTAAATGGAGAAAAAACGAAGTGAGTTTGGCACAGCAGGTAAACATACAACACTTTTTTAATATCTATCCCTAAAACAATTAGGCAGATGATACGCAGTCAAGAACGAGCTGTTCCGAGTCACTTTCGTCATTAAGCTGCCTCACCTCGTCGTCGAGTTGAGTTTCAAACTCATTCAACCTTGAGGGATGACCATCGCCATTCTTTGATATATCTTATCATAGAAAATTTGTCATCGAAAAATGTGGCTATGAAAATGGTAGACATAGTAAGGTTTAGTGAGGAGATAGTTGCATTGTTTCCCTCCGAAGACATGGTAAGTTTTGTTACAATTCTAGAAATAGAATTTAGTTTAATTTTTTGTTAAAAAATGTACTTAATTCTAGAAATATTACTACAATTTCCGTGGCAAAGGTTTAAATCCTGTCGGAAAATTGTACGACAAAGCTACAAACGCCCGAAGAAAAATTAGAAAAAGAAAAACTTTCGAGGAACCACTGCCAGCAGAATCTGAACGTGAAAATCCACCTGCTCCAAGTAAGCATTGTACATAGTTTGATTTAATTTGTCGAATTATTTTCAACCAAAGGATCGACCGCAGTCGATTTAAGTCATTTAAGATCGACTGAAGTCTTCTTTTTTGTTATAATTATAATACCTTTTTTCTGTTTTATAGGTGTTGATAAGATGGAGCTTAAAACATGGTTAGTACACAACATGGAGCCTTGGGATGAGGTTTCAGACAAGTGGAAAAGGACTTACAACTTGCGGAGAACTGAAATTCTCAGCAAGGATGTAAACATCCTTCTAAACTGGCCATTATTAAAAAACTCGATGGGTCATTCTCTGGTAAGAATGTTTTATTACAATTTTTGTTCGTTAATTAAAATTAATTTTTAAAATCTAGATTGAAATGGACTTTGCCCTACTCTATCCCGGCAAAAATCAAAATCTCTTCCAAAAATGGATTCTTTTTGAGGAAGCAGTCATTCCTTACTTTAAGGAAAAAGTTAGGGACGTGGAATCAAAAAAATTTGCTTAAAAAACTTGAAGGCAATTTATCAGCTGGTGAGTTAAAATTATTATCTTGAATTATATAATAAAAACGAATTTTATCTAAATTTTAAAAACAACATTAAATTTTCTTTAATACGTAATACCATGCTAAGGTTATTTAATATTTCTTGTCACTAAATCACAATTTTATGTTTACATTGTTAAAAAAATTACATTCAAAGGAACTGAATATAAAAAAGGATATTTTTTAATTTTAAAAAATTGATATTTGTTTATACGAAATCGAAGACATACTTGTGAAGTCAACCAATATTAATTTTATTTGTTTTGAACATAAAATTCAATATTTTAATGCACACTACCAAGCCTATGTAATTGGAGAAATCATAAAAGTTCATACTTTCTTAAATATAAATGAATTCATATCACCCCCGCTTCATGTTCATGATTGTAATAAATTAAAACTTTTAAGATTAAAATCATTTTAAAACAATAAATAAAATAACTTGAGAATGTAAATAAATAATTATAAAGTATTACCTAAATTTAAATTGATTTTTAATTTCGTTTCGTTTCGGGAACAGAATTTTGTAGATAATTTGGTGAGTATTGTACAAAGAGCTGACGGTGATGTTTCTTTAACATAGTCGCAAGCTAAATTTGACAATGGTCGTGTTGGTTCAACAGGTGATTCCTGTTAACAATTGGTGAGCATTGTTAATTTAACACTGTACTGTTCAACCAGATACAACTGAAGATATTCATTTTTAAACCGAGTATGGTGCTAATTTAACAGGGATATTAACCGAGTATAGTGCTAATTTAACAGGGATATTAATGTCAATTTAACACGGTCACCGTGTAATTTATCGAAGTTTTAATCTATATTTAACATGATTAATCTTGTTGAACAGACAAGATATTACTGTTACTTTAACATTGAACAGTGTTAATTTTAAGGTTCATATAGGTTTCAATTAACAGGAAGATAATGTTAATAATACAAGCTGAGAAACAGTTTTATCATGTAAATTTAACACGATATAATGTTAATAAGAAAAAAACTAAAATCATGTTAAAATCATGTATCATGTTAACTCTTTAACCTGGACAATCTGTTTGAAAAATAATAACATGATAAAATGTAAGATTCTGTTTGTTTTTACCTGATTTTTTCTCTGAATGTAAGAGCTACGTAATAAAGGTATACACAAAGAATTAGCCCACTAGGAATTTTTACGCAGATTGGGGTTTAAAATTTCTAAAATAACTGGACTATATTAGAAAATTAATTTTTCTCATAACTTCTGAATATGTGAATTTATGAAAAATTTCGAACCGTTTTAACCTTTCCTGCTGAGTTTATTTGGTTATTCTTGTTATTTTTGTTATTTTTGATTTTTTTTCTATCCTGGTGACCCCCTCCAAATCAAAATTCTAGATCCGCGCCTGGTCACGGACTACTGTGCCCCTACCTAATGAATAAATGTGCTTCAGCTTCTTTCAAATTGAACCCTTTTCCAAGTTGAACTTTTCCTTGCCACACATTGTGGCACCGAACATGGGGTTTGTTGGCCTTCATCATGTCAATGGAGTTGATATGCCATTATATTATTTTTTTAAACAAAAAATATAGACATGAACTCTATTCGTCCGTTGCAAATGACATCCTGCAGCAGTGGGTTATTTCGAGATTTCAGTTGGAGAATGTTTTTGTTTCCAATTAAATCCTACAACCTGAATTCAATTTAAAAATGTATGAACTGTTTGGGGAGACTGAAATCGCATCATTGGATTTAGCCAGACGTGTGTGCGTTAAATGGTTTAAATGTAATGTTTTCTTTTTTTTTTTTGTCGTCCCCAGCTTCTCATGGTTCATTGCCTCTGTCTGATGTTTGGCTTCATGAAAAATTAATTTTCGATTAGACTTTGGCTATCGGCTTGGGGGTGTCCTTTGTCGGTGGAGTAATGCACGGACAAAGCAGGTACCAGACTACATGTGGTAATAATCAAGCTAAAAAATTACACAAACAGAATAATCGCTAAGGGATTGTCTTGAAAGCTATTTGAAGCAAATAGGGTACTTGAGCTTAATAGGTTGGGAGCTCTTAAGCCTTAAGCTGGCAGTGAATATTTAAGAAGATTATAATATATCCGCCTCTTTTTTATCAATTTATTATTAAGGTAAAAAAGAATTTCTTGTTCTATCATTCTAAAATTGATGCAGACAGATTTGCTGAATTAAATCGGAATATGTAATTATTTTTTAATAATTTACAATAATAATTGCAATTGTTTTGATAATAAAATACCCACAAAACAGCGTTGTAATATTAAAACGATGACACTCAAAAGCAGTTGAAATAAAAATAATGAAACTTTACAACTACATACATTAGTGTCAACTTTCTTCCCCTTTTCGTTCCAGAACAAAGCGCATCCATGAAGTTTTAAAAGTCAAAACTACAAATAAAAACCATTTGTCTGTCTCAAAATGAGTTGGTTATTCTTGTAGTTCAGTATAAAGGCATAGATCTAAGGCTTGGAAGCAAGCGTTAAAAAACGGAAATCGGAAAAGACAAACTTTCTACAAAGGAAGCCCCAAACAACTTTCAAAAGTACCATTTTTTACGGCGGATTTGTCTACCAAGAAGACACAATCTATTTCTTTCTCAGAGAAAGGAAAAGTTTTGTCTGCAATCACTGCGATGATTGATAGAATTATATTCTTAGTCTCCTTCTATCTCAGTATCTACTGCAGGATAAGTGTCTTATGTACTTTTATATTGTTTTTGGTGGGAAACTTAACTTGATTTTGAACGACGTTTCTGTTAGGAATGGAAGATTATCATCGATCGTAAGGAAGAGGTTAATGGGTAACTAAATTGTTTGAATGAAGTAAAGTGATTAAAGGACTGATGTAATTTCATTTAAAAATTATCTTTCTTAAATTAATATGTAACCCTTAGACGTTGAGTTCTTCATCAATTGCTTTGTAACTAACTACGCTTACAAGGAACTACATGTGAATGTTTCGATAAAGCAAAATTTTCTCTATGTATAAAAATGAACTCCAAATTGACCCAACAGATATTTGTGAAATTTTCATGGTTATTACTTATTACTGTCCAGGTGTCCACAGTAATAAGTGGTGGTTTTTGAAAACAAAAAAAAAATTGGAAAAACCTTATGGAAGAGTGGGAAAAGTGCATTGGTTTTCAAATAGAAAACTTGAAAATTTCAAAATGGGTTTTCGGTTGGAGCATAAAGGTTTTGATGAAAAACTCGGAAAACTCATTGATTTTCAGAAGGAAAGTTGCATGAAATTGTAGGTGCACTGGTTTTAAAATGGAAAACTGGAAAATTTTTGACTGGGAAAAACTCTGCGAGGGCACGAAGAACTTCAAAACCTAAAATCAAGTTTTTGCATAGAATTTAAGGTGCATTGGTACGTTTATATGCCCGGCAGGGACTCTTTATCTGCTCAATTCTCAATGAATTTTTTAACGAAATTTGAGTTTTACTGCAAGCTTTAATGAAAGTAGAAAGTTAGTTGCAAAGCTTGGAAAAATTCATGTTTTTCACGTATTTTTATAAAATTTTGACAGTTCGCATAGCTTAGCCGGGTCATGGTTGCTGTGAAAATAAGTTTTGGGCAAATCTTACGGGAAAATGGACAAATGGAAACAATAAAATGGTGGTCGAAAATTATACTTATTAATTGGATTCGAGGTGCAACTGTTCAGAAATTGCTTTTCTAACGGAACAAATTATTTTAGTGAAAAATTCGGAAAATTCCGGAAATCGAAAATTTTTTAAAATTTCTTTTAGATTTAATTTGAAGGCAGGCGGGACGAGGTCCGCGGGGTCGGCTAGTTACAAATAAAACAATATTCGTTTCTCAATAAAAAAAAAAACTAATTAGATACATTCAAACTGAATTTTATTTCAGACCCTCTCTACTTTTGGGAGAGTATTGCATGGATGAAAGGAATCCAAGTTGGGTTGGGATCAAAATTCTGCCGGGGTCAAAATTCTTTTGTCAAAATTCTGCTTTCAAAATTCTGCTTTTCAAAATTCTGCTTTCAAAATTCTGCTTTTCAGAATTCTGTTTTTCAAAATTCTGGGGCCGAATTATCGCTTCCGCTATCGAGTGAGTGAGTTTCATCCGATATCGAACGAACGAGTAACCCCATTGGGATTATGGCACTCGATAGGTCACGTATCGTTTGAGAATATAAAATTGTAGTAGTTTTTATCGAGTCTCGATTATTTTGAAGGAATTTTGAGAGGTTTGACAAATAAAAAACAAAACTTGAGTGAAAAAGTAAAGGCAAAAATATTAATTTTGTTTCATGAAATTTATTTTTTGAAAAAAACAAAGTTTGAATGTTAAGAAGATGAGATTGATGAAGGTTTGGAGCAGAATAACTCGACCTAAATAGATTATTGGCAAAGAATGTTATAATAAAATAACTCAAGTTCTCTAAATAAGTAAACTTTAATTTTTTTCTTAGAAATTTCCTCCCATCAGTGAGCTGTTTGTGTGTCGAATGAAATTAAGCTCGATAGCTGAGCAGAGAATTTAAAATTTTTGTACTAGATGCTCGATACTGAACTCGATAACGTGAGAGGTAATGCCAAAAGCACACAAACACTCACAATTCAGTATCGTATTATTCGATAACGGATGCCATAATTCGGCCCCTGCTTTTCAAAATTCTGGGGGGGGGGGGGGGGCGACACAGTGTTTGTAAAATCAAACGATTTTCATTTTCAGTGAATGGCGGAATGCTATACCGGTGCGGTCTCATGACACAGGTAATGGTACATATGGGAGACATGAGCCACTCTAAATAATTCACTGAAATATCACTCAAATGACTCAAGAGTATACCAAATTTTTTCATCCTTCGATGTTCTACTTGCAAACAAAAATTATTCTAGATCCTCAATTTACTCTGGCTGGTGAATCGAAAAATTTGTTTTTTGTCGAAAATAGTAACTTTTTTTTAGTTTTTGTTTTTCAAGATAAAAATTTTATTTAACGTGGTAGGTAAAAAAAGTTGACATGTACTCATAAAACATTTAATCGACTTTGTAAACATTAAAAGAAAATCAAGCTATCTTCTATTTTACAAAATTTGCACCTTTACAAATATGTATGCAACATCTGGCTGAAATGAATAGGGACATTTTTATGAACGATTTAACAAAAAGTGGCTCAAGTCTCCCGGACTCCCCCTACTCTTCTCAATTTTAGAACCCACTAGTTTTTAAAAGGTTCTAGGTACATGTACACGATGTCATCATGTTCTTAAATCCTTGTTTACCAAAGTTATTATTTTCACTTTTTCGATGGATTTCGTTTTACATACAACGGGTACATATAATACTATAACCTTTTTTCGGATGTGACTTAAATTTATCTTCTTCGGCCTTATGATTTTAATGTTGATATCACCTTCTTGCCATCATCATTCAAATTCATTCCATTCATCAACATCTCATATTTAAGTCATAAATTGAATTTGTGGTGGATTGTTAAAACTCAAGCATGCGTTTGCAATTTACCAAAGGATTTGAGGATAAACATTACACCCCTAAGTGTTACCGTTCGTCGTTTTCGTCGTCATAGTCGATGCCGTATGAGTTCTTAAAAGAAAAATATTTTATTTAAGGGTGAGCTGTTTGCGAGCCAAAGGACTTAGCTCATATACTCACACCGAACGTCACTTCTGCCACCACCCACCACCCAGTGAATAAACAGGATTATCTTGTCACAGAATTGAATTTAATTTTGAATGGAGTTTTGGATAAAGTGAAAGGTGAAGGTCCCAACGAGACGATTTAAAGGGGGGGAGTTGCGCATCGCAAATTAATTTTTCGTTGTCGCTTGGTGTAAAAGGTCGAGGGCGTTATGAGGTGGGGATCGGCGTGGTTGTTACGTTAACTTCATTATAGCCTGTACATCGGTATTCGGTGTAGGTGTCATATCACAGGATGTGGAAATTCTTTTGGTGGCTTGAATTCATGTCTAAATCTGGGAAACGTTCATTTTCCAATTTATATGTTAATAAGATCGCGATGTCTTTGATGAGAGTACTCGCAAAAAAGGAAACAAATCGCAAATTGAAAAATCTTGAGAATTTTATTCAGTTACTCATTTATGTTCATTCGGTTTTTTGCTAAGGGACTTAACTTCCTAACTTATGGTAAGCTTCAACTCTTGCGGGGTCAACTTCATCAGACAAATTGGTCCTTAAGTAAATGTTTTCAGGTTCCCAGTTGATTGAGGTCCTTTACCTTCTCAATGGCTTAGTCCAAAGAAACAACTTTTGGAACTATTGAATGTCAAACCTAGACGCTATAGTTTGTCTCTTTAGTTGTTTCCAAGATATGCAGTGAGTGAACATTGATCGATTGTGAAATTTCTGAAAAGCTATAGTAGATAAGCTGGTGCATGCTCCTATACAATTTCAGTGTGGATAGTAAGAGCATTGGTGATCAAGATACAACCAGTCTTGATCCTAATTTCAATAGGGCTGATGTTGGAAAACAAATTTAAAATGCTGATTGCCGTGAACAGCTTTTACGTTGAATTGATTGAGTTTATGACTCGAAAAAAAGCATTGGAAGTTAAATTATAGATATAAACATATTAGTTTCCAAATCTAAATCCTACTGCTTCATTACTTCCCGAATGTAAACTTGAACTATCTCATTCTCACAAGGTACACAATTTTGTCCCAGACGTTTTTATGCTATCACAATGTACATTGTACAAGTATACTTGACAATTTTTGCCCTCGACATTCAATAGCAACACAAAATAACTTCGTCAAGCATCACACATCCTTTTCGTCAAATAAACGTAGCTTCCCTTTGTGTACTTGCTTAATTTGATGTTTTTGTCCTGCCATGCCTTCAATTAATTTCCTTGCCTCCACAACCAATGATCCTAACAGTATAATCAATTTATAATAATTAATGGCAATGATGATGTTGAACACTTCGAATGTTTTGTTAAAGCATCATTCATTGGCTAGCCATCCTGTCCGATTTCATAGTTCAGACAATTTATGTTGATTCACCCGCCGACATTTAACAAATCGATTTTCGTTCATGTCGCCATCCGATGGAAGGACAGTTTTTTTTTTTTATTTAATGTCGAAAGCAACCCCTTTTGTTTTTGTCAAAACAAATTTACAATGATGAGCCCTTCGTAACGTATTATTTATATTTATCTCTGCATGGGTGTATTGAAAATGTTTCTGCCTGAAAGACTTTGTGTTTAAGTGATCAAACCGGTCTGTGCAGTCGAGCATTTAAATGAGAAATGAGTGGAGGTCACATTTGAAAATTTTTACTTGAACAGAGATAAAGATCGGTGATATAGAAAAAATGGCAATGGCAGCTCGCAATCAATTTGGATACTTCTGACGTCTATTCATTCATCGCGAGATATGATTTGCCATGTTAGATAAAACACGTAAATTTGAGAGCTTAATTAAAATGTTTAGCGTTTCGGTCTGTTGGCAACAGATCGGTATGTATGTACAATGCACCTTTTGGCACGAAAGGCTGTAGCTCTTACTCTCTAACCGTAGATCAGCAGGTGCCACGACTCAGCAGTCCGAAGTTCTGACCGTTGATCAGCATACTAAATTTTCAAAGCCTCTGCTGGTAAGAAGGACAGTTGAATATTCAGCCATATAAATAAAAACGCCTATTCCACTCTTATTGCACAGGTTAACTAACCCATATAATAAAGGTTAATCCATAGATTAGAATTTCTTGTTAATAAGAACAATTTTTTCCCGGAATAATAAAGTGCCATTTATTTCAATTTGCGAATTTTGTTGTTGTTGATACTTGACAACTGATTTTTCGGCGCCATCAAATGAACTGACGGAGAAGCAGTTTTTAAAAAATTAATTCCTTCTCTTAACCACACTCCAGGGCGCAATAAGTAAGTATACCTACGTCAGTTAAGAGGGATTTTATTTAATTAATGTAACTTTCCACTTAGTCCACAGAACAAGGGTTAATGGTCCGAGTTCGCATATAAATTTTGCAAAGGTAGTGAATGTAAACTGACATGAATAATGTCATCTCCTGTTTTAAGCATGAACTGATGTTCCGCAATAATTTCGCTACAACCCACTTTAGAGCATTACTTATTGGTGATCATTTCAAATGATTGATTTATTTTCGCAGATGACGTTTCCCACTTTCTGAAAACCGAATTATCATATGAATTGTTAGCCAATATTTCTGCCATATAAGAAAATTGTCAACTGAGTCATCTTAATCGAACATTGACATCAAAAGAACTTGGTTTAAATTACTAAATCGGCTTGTGATTACTACGGTCAAAAGTGTTTCCATTTTCTACGGCGAGGTGAATTGTCCTCCCCATTTTCATGTTTCCGTTTGGTTGCAGAAAAATCTCAGAAAAAATATCGGCGCCGCCTACCGCTGCTAACATTTGTAAGACTTCTCGTCTACACGTCTCGCCAGCATACGTTCAAAAACTTACCCCCAAGAACCATTCGAAATAAATACCAATTTAATATTCTGGTCCTTCTACGTTCTGAAGCATTCCCTCTCAAAAAATATAAAAACACAAATAAAACATAAACAAAAAGACAATCTCGGAGAGCACCACAACGACAGGTTTAGGTTAGGTTTAGGTTTAGGTTTAAAAATTCATTTATTTCTTATAATAAGTTTAGATACAGCAAGTTCAATATGACTACAATGCAAATAAATTTATTAAGAAATAAGTAGTGGCATTATTGTTAGAAATAAAACAGTATTAAATGCCACATCGATATTTAACAAAAAATCAAATATATAAATTGGGTGGGGTGACCCTTAATTTTAAACTTCAAGTATAAATATAAATATGTACAATTGGAAAAATAAAGCAAAGAGAATCACAATTAAAAAATTAAATAAGCAAGGTGCTAGAAAAATATTAATTAAGGTATTACAAAAAGAATGACCAGATACAAAAATTTCAACAAATTAGAAAACCAATTCCCAAAAATTCACCAGAAATTAAAAGGAAAAACAAAAAACATAAAGTTTATGAAAACACAATTTTTTCCAAATCACCGAAATCAGATTCAAACAACCAACTCTTGAGATGTTTCATAAAAAGATTTGGTAAAATAAGTGACCTTAGCATACAAGGTAGTTTGTTAAATAATCTAGAAGAAGCAACTGTGTAAAAATTTCGAAAAGTAGTCGTCCGGAAGTTAGGAATAGGTACAAGATATTGCAAGTTGTTTCGCAGGTTATGGCTGTCTAAAACTCTGAAATTTAGATTTCCTGAGCGCAAAAAAAAAGTTTTTAGGACTTTGAAACAATAAAGGTGACGAATTGGAAGAATTTTTAGTCTCACAAATAATGGAAAACTGTGATGCAGTCTTCGTTTTCTGCTTATTATTCTAATAACATACTTTTGGAGAGTAAGAATTGGCTAAACTTTGCAAAAGTGCGTTCCGCCCCAACAAGCAATTCCATATTGTAGTTTAGAGTGGAAAATCCCATAATAATTTTTTTTAAGAAGGTCGGGTGAGCAAACTTTTTGGAGAAAGAAGAAGTGCCTGAGTGTAGTACGAAAATAATTTTTTAAATTCTCAGTATGATTACAAAAGGTCATCTTTGAGTCGATTAGCAATCCTAGATATTGAAAAACATCCACTTTTTCAATTTGAAAACAAAGATCACTACAGAATAGGTGGTCACAGTAGGTGATCGTGCTTGTTTCAGAAGAGCAAGAGCAACTATGTAATTTAAACTTTTTGCACTCAGGCTCATGAAAAAAGATTTCCGGTTCGAAAGAATTCTGAGAAGAAAGGCTAAAGAACATAATTTTCGTCTTAGAGCTAATTACTAATTTATGTTCGGCAAACCACGACCTGAAAAGATTCAAATCCCAATTTATATCTGCAACAAGATCAAGGGGACTATCAGCACCATAGGCACAACCAACATCATCTGCAAAAGCGGTAATTTTCGACTTGAATGGCAATTTAAATAAAGAGTTAATGTAAATTAAGAACAATATTGGACCAAGCACCGAGCCTTGTGGTACTCCTATATTAAGAAATTTGAAGCCACTTCTTGTATTGTTAATTTTTACTCGTAATGATCTATTAACAAGGTAAGATCTAAACCAAGCTCTCATGAAACTTCGAATACCAGCATTTTCCAATTTAGACAACATGATTTCGTGATCAACCATGTCAAAAGCTTTGGTGATATCGACAAACAGGCCAGCTGAACACTTTTTACTATCTAGGTTAACGAAAATATCGGAGCAAAATTTTAGAAGAGCGTCTTCCGTGGATTTACCTTTCTGAAACCCAAATTGTAGGGAACTAAAGAAGTTGTTTTTATTTAAGAAATCAATTAATCTGTTCTTGATACTTTTTTCAAAAATCTTACTTACAGAAGATAGAATTGAAATTGGTCTATAATTGTTCACTTCTTTCGCTGATCCTTTTTTTAAAATAGGAACAATGTCTGCACACTTCAACGCATCCGGAAATTTTCCTGAAAAGATGCTTTGGTTAAATAAATAAGCCAAAACATCAACTAAGAAACAAGCTATAGTTTTAAGCATATTATTTGAGATACCATCAGCTCCACAAGTCTTCGAATTTTTGAGCGAACCAATACTTCTCAAAAGTTCAAATGCAGTTATGGGTTCGAAAAAAAATGTGCTTTGGTTCAAAGGATCACCACAAATAATGGAAGAGCTACAGGATGCACAGGTGGGACAAAAAGAAGATTGCAAGGAAACTGAAACATTGGCAAAGTAATCAATGAATTTATTAGCAATGGCTAAAGTCTTATTATTAGACATTTCATCTTCATCAATTTCAATGTTAAAATCCTTATTGTTAGAATTTGGTTTATTAAGAAGACTGTTTACTAATTTCCATTCATTTTTAATATCACCTTTAGCTTGCTCAAATTGATTTCCATAGTATCTGTTTCTACACAATGGAACTTCTTTTCTAAGTTGAGAGCACATATCTTTATAACGCTTCATTAAATTTCGGTTTAGCGGATGTTTGGCACATTTAGTTCTTAGTTTATTTTTCAGATGAATTTTATTTAAAATATGGTTGTTTATCCATGGCTTAAGTTTTTTTTGTTTACTCCTTAGTTTGAAAGTAACACTGGATTGAACAATATAATTTTTAAGAATATCGAAAAAAGTATCAAAAGCTTTCGAGGCATCACTTTCTAAGTAAACCGACTGCCACTCTTCAAAACAAAGTTTGCTTTTCAATTTTAAATAGTCAATTTTAGTTACTTCAAAACTTTTATCAGTAGATAATGGTTCAATGCTACCAGGGGAACACATCAAAAGACCAGTCATGGCATGATCAGTTATACCTAAATTAAATACGCCTTTTTCAATTGAGTCTTAAGAGCAATTGGAAAAACGACCATATATGTGGTCTAAACATGTTCCGGAAACCGGTCTTGTTGGTTCATTTATAAAAGAAGCCAAACCATGGGATGCAAGTAAGGACAAATAAGCAGTAACAGCATCAGAATCTTCCAAAATGTCGATGTTTAAATCTCCCAATATTAATAAATTTTTTGCTTTTCAGTATTCAAGAGCTTAGAAAATTCATCCATAAACACCGTTAAACTAAATTTATGCAATCTGTAAATGCAAAGCATAACGAAATCTCTTTTATCTAATTTAAAAGTAAGTTTTAATATATCAGCGCTCACAAAATCTATCACAGTTGATACACATTCATAATTTTCCTTAACAAAACAGCCTACACCTCCAGCACAATAATCATCATTTGTTTTAGCAAAAAAGTTATAACCTGGCAAAAAGTAATCATTTTTCTCAAACTTATATATCCAAATCTCCGAAACACACAAAAAGTCAGGTAAACATGCAAAAGAATTTAGGTGGGAAACAAGGCAAGCGAAATTCTCACGCAAACTTCTAATATTCTGGTGAATCAAGAGGAATTTGTTAGAGCAATAAGGTTTAGAAGTAAAGATCTGTTCACAATTGTTATTATTAGAAATATTAAGATTAAAGGTAGGAACATCATCATTATTTAATTCAAAATTAGGATTCATTATAACAAAGATTAAGGAATATTCTCAAGGTCTTCAAAAGACCTAATTGGGATGGGATCACTACCTTCAATCTTTCTAATAAAAATTATTATTATATATTATTTTTAATCCATACATATTTATAAGATTTCTCCTTCTTTGCTGCCTTCGCTTTCATCAACAATGCATGAGAAAACTTTGTAAGTGCATCGTTAATGTAAATTTGCCTCCTTCCACTGCTGCTGTTGCTGCTGCTGCTGCTGCTGCTGCGTTCTACTCCCCAAGAGTTAAGCTTCTGTTTCTGTATCGATTTCTCCTTCATAATTCGATGTTTAAGAGAGAGATCAGTTAGTTGCATGAAGATTATCGGTTTGCTCTCTTTATTTAGATCAGTCTTTTCACTGCCTCTTTTTTGCTTCACATAACATTTGCTTACATCACTCTCCTTTACTTCAACTCCCAACGCATCTCGGAAGATATTAAGCGCAACACTCTTTGAGTTGTTATTGTCGACATTATTTAATCCGGTGATTTCAATACAATTAACCAATTGACTTTGTTGCTGCCAATGCAGTTTGTTTTCCAACAGTTGAACTTTTGTTTTTAAAGTTTCGTTCTCTTTTTTTAGAGCTGATAGAGAAACAAGAAATTCTTTATTTATTTCTTCCAAGTTCGACACTTTTTGATAAATCATCTGCAGCGTATACACATTCTCCTCATTCTCAAGTTCATTAGAGCGACAGCGAGACACATTCACATCACTTTTGGTTTTGGAGCTACTTTGTGCATTGTCATCAACGGAGATATTTTGCTCAAAGTCAGGCTGATGAATTGAAAGCCTCTTTTTAGCAAAGCATTTCTTACAACGAAAAGATTTATTGTTCGATTTCATAAAATCAAGTTCTTCTTTTAAAATTCCAACACAAGCACCATGAAATGTCCAATTGCAATCACTGCACAAAACACGCAGGTTATCATTTTTAAGTATTTTCTTAGAACACTCAGAGCAATTCATCATTAAAAAAAATAAACAAGATTAGCTCAAAACGAGATGTGCACCCCACGACACTCAGTGAGCGAAGTTTTCTTAGACATACCACAACTAGCACCCACATTCTTCATAAACGTCAGTTAGTTTGCTTTTATATGTTGATGTTTTAGGGGACAGTTTATCCTTAAATTGTGTTGCTTTGATGATGGTTTTTGATGCTCTGATTTCATCCTGGATAGAACCCTATGGATACGTCCAAAATACAAACAGAAACGCATTCAATTTTGTTCGTTATTTTCCCGCCGTTCATACGGCTGCTGGTGTTTCGATAAAAGTCAAATATTTACCTTTTATACTTTCAGCACTGCTGGGGTAAAATATTTGTCATAAATGTCAATAAGGGTGTTGTTATCAAAATGGATATTTTTCAAAAACAAAAAAAGTATGCATACACACAAAATAGAAACGCATCAACTTCGATTTTCCATTTTTCAACCATTTCCCATTCTTCATAATTGAAAAAGCCGCCAAGCCCACAAGAATTTCAAAATCAAATTATCGTTCCATTATCCGATAAATTTTGAAGGTTTCGTCAATTATTGTAGGTGGTTGAAAATCATTGTTAAGTGATGGGAGGACAAAAACTGCCAAATCTTATTTATGTTTTTGAGTCACTTAAAGTTCGAGGTTTTGCTACGAAAAGTCCTGATATTTCAATCATCAAAGCATCTAAAAAGGTCGTGCGTGCGTTTTGAATCTTGAAGATGAAGAAATATTAGATTTATGTAACTGTACCTGGATCAACTGTGAAAGCTTCAAATGTCGATGACAGACCTTTTACTTGTGAATATAAAAATTTCCGACACTTCCAATAAGAAATTACGAAAAATACATTTTTCGTCCTCGAAATTCATCGTTTTAAGCGAATATTTATGATAAGGCTGGCTGTCAGGCATACCATATGGTTACATTGAAGCATGGCTCTGGCATAGACCTGAGTTGACGCCATAGCTGGAGCTAGAACCCTCACGTTCTATGTAATTATGGCACAAATACGTGACAGGATTTCAAGATGTAGCTATACATATTATTAATGTTGATAACCGGGTGTATGTATGAGAATGTGTGGCCTCATGAAGGAAAGCTGAAAACTTTTCGTATTTTTTTGTTTTGCTTCAGTTTTTCTGGTTCACCTTTGTTTTTGTTTTTGGGCTTTATTTTGAAAATGAATACTCCTCCGAGTTTGGGCTTATTTTTGCTCATTTTTTCCTGGTGTTTGTTTGTAGGTAAAAGTTTATCTTCTGGCATGCTGTTCATAACATGCTTGCAACCTAGAAGAATTATACACCAGCGCATTCATATACAAAGAATGTAGAACAAACAAAAGATCTCGATAGAGCAAAGGGAACATATGGTGATAAAAGTTTTTCTTATGGCAGTTAACAGACGTTAAAGAGTTCTCTTCGTTTTTGTTTTTGTGTTCTTCTCGGTAAAGCTATCAGTAATTATTTTCAAAATAAAAGTTTTCAAGCAAACGGAAACACAAAGACATGTTGATGAAGTTGTTTCTTTTTTCTTTTGTTGATTGCAAGTGCAAGAAGGGTCACAGATGAGTGAAGATAAAAGTTTTTTAGTGAGCTAATTGGGAATCAATGTCAGAAAATTTGAATTACGTTGTCCTTTTATATAATGTCGGAAGCCAATTTTGCAAAGGGATGTATTTTTTTTTTTTGAGGCATTAGAACGTGTATTACATGTAAATTAATGTTGGTAAGTACTATTGCGATAGATTTTGATTTATGACTTCAACCTAACCTAATTAACACTCTACATTGAAACTAAAAAGGCAAGAACGAGAACAGAATCAAAGAGAGCAAGCCGCAATTAAAATTGGGCTCCCCATGTCGTCAGCAAGTCAGTTCTATTGCAGAGAAAGTCCCTCAAGTGATTGTCAAACAAAAACAAAACAAAATCAAAAATGACAGTATAAAAAACTATGATATGCTAATAATTTTGATTAGTCAAAAAGATAAAAATAACAAAACAGAGAAAAAAACGTATGTATACGCCGTAGTATACAAAAGTGAGTATTTATTTAATTGTAAGAAAAAGGTACTGTCCGTGGCTTAGTGGTTATGTGCGTTAAGTGGTTAGCAGAACGTTGTGGGTTCAAATCCTACTCGTGCCCATAAAAGTTTTTATTTCATCTTTCTACCTCTTGAGAAGAACTTACAAAACTTCCAAGAATATGAAAAAAGTGCTTCTCAACTTTGTCGTTCGGGATCGGCGTTAAATTGAAGGCCCCTCAGTTCTTCACACGCACTCAGAGAATTGTTGATGAGAGTAAGCCACTTAGGCCTTGGCTATTCAAGAGCTGTAGCGCCACTCTATTAATTTTAGTAAGAAAAAGGTACAAAACACAGCGTTAAGTAGAAAAAAGAATGTCCTCATCATGATAATAATAATAATAGCTTAAAAATAGTAGAAATTCCATCAAGCTATCAAGTTTTATAGCCCGTTCAACTTTAAAGAAAACATAACCACCACCCATTATAAGCAACTATGTAAGCTTGAATGACCTATTGATGTTAAGTATAGAAATTTTGTAAATTAAGTATGTATGTAATTGATATTTCTTTGATTTGAACGGCACTATAATGTTATTTAGTCAAGTAAGAACTGTTGAATGATTTCACAAGTGAGTTTTGAGTGAAAATAACGTTTCGTACTCTGTATTTATTGAACTTTTACTCTGAACAGCTCGTGGAACTTCAGTCGGATATTTTTCGTCCAACAGCCGATTGCTGTTTAGCTTGGATTCATATCCAGTCCCCTTGCCACGACCTCATATGATTAACTAGTGTGAAACGATTCCAAAACGACCACCATGGAGTCAGTCGGACGGTTCATTGAGTCATTAACTCGGCTTACTCATCGACGTCATTAACGGGTCTTAATGTATTCCAAATTATTGATAACATATTCTTTTTATTT
Organism: Sphaerophoria taeniata; assembly: GCA_943590905.1. NCBI lineage: Eukaryota > Metazoa > Arthropoda > Insecta > Diptera > Syrphidae > Sphaerophoria > Sphaerophoria taeniata. The sequence continues at coordinate 108,726,808 of OX016541.1, forward strand.
TTAATGAGTCTTGTACAGAGTAAATTTTTTGCTGTTGTAAATGCAATGCTGCTGACCGACGGTGAAGAATTTATCGTACTTTAAGTAAGGGGCTTTTGATTAAACATTTGGAGTGAAGAAATAACCATGGAATTTAATTCCAGTTTATGCAAATTAAGACAGAGTGAAGGATTCACTCTGGACCACTGAATTACACCAAGGGATCCCACAAAAATTATTTTTTATTGGTTTGTCAGATTTTCTCAAAAAGGATAAATAGTTTTTCAAATGTGTTTCCATTGGTATAAATTCAATGTACGGTAGTTGAGCGTTAGGTAAAATAACCAACCGCACTGACGCTACGAGCTAGGCTATGGTAAGCAAGTATGCCGAGCCAGTACTTTGACGACAGAACAATTTTTAACGATTCGCTCTTGCATTCAGCTAATTCTGTAGTCTTGTGAGTATGTTTCGTTTAAGAAGTAGTTTGTTAACCGTTACAGAATAATAAAACTACTATTAGGGTCTTGCCCTATTTAACAATTTCTTGGACCTTTTACGATCGTTGCTCTACTCCAAACAAGTCAACAAGGCTTCGAGGTCTAATACGATGTCTCCTACCGTGAATTGTACCGCAAGAAGCTTAATTTTTGTAGTCACACCCGCTTGACAGATATTATGATAAAGCTTATCATCATAACATATCCAAACTTATCCTTAATCACAAACCTCTATCCATTTTGTCGACAAATAGGTAGTAAATAAAAATGATCTTATTTATTTATAGGACATTTTGGAGTTGTTGTTATGTATGCATACACGAATGACCCACCATAGTGGGTCATTAGCCCCGAAACCCATTTTCGGGACTTCTGTCTTCCAGACCAGTTTCCCTGCGCCATGTATAAATGTGTGAACTTAGTTTCCATTAGAAAGTGAACTAAATTCTCACCGTACATGGGAACTAACTACACTTTACAAAAGTGGAGTAAGTTCTCACTTGGTGGGAAGTAAATCCCTCAGTGGAGTTAGTTAGTGGAGTAATGAAAAGTGTGTACATTAAATATAGAAAGAGATACAGAGTAAGTAAAGAGAGTAAGAAAAGTGTGTACATTAAATATAGAAAGAGATACAGAGAGTAAGAGATAATAAAGTATACACATTAGTATTAGACATTACAATAGAAGGAGATACAGAGCGTATGAGATAAATAAAGTGTATACACATTACATTGCCCCCTCCTTAGGATTGATCGTCCCGAACAAATCCATCATCTTCATCACCACTGTAGCGATGTAGTCGGTCGCGATGTACGACTTTAAGTTTACCTCTGACTCCTTTTTGTATCCGGTACATGACGTCGTTGATTTTGCTAATCACTGTATATGGGCCTTCCCAGTCCCGTTGAAGTTTCGGTGACAACCCCTTTTGTCGATGGGGATTGTAAAGCCACACTCGATCTCCTGCTTGGAACTCTGTTGTTGTCGCTCGTATATCGTAGCGTGTCTTCATTCGGTCACTGAACATCTTTATTTTTGACCTAGTATCGTCGTGGATCTGAAGGAGTCTTTCTCTGAGGTCATCCATTTAGTCATCCTCCGCTTGCGGTTCCGACGTGGGACATCCAAATTTTATTTCGCTCGGCAGTCTGATGTTCCTTCCCATCAAAATCTCAGACGGTGTATGGCCAGTTGAGCTATGTCTTGCACTTCGATACGCCATCAAAAACAGTGGAATGTGTCGATCCCAATCTCGCTGGTTGTCGTCCACAACTTTGCAAAGATGTTCCTTAAGGGTTCGGTTGAACCGTTCAACCATGCCATCAGATTGTGGGTGGAGTGGTGTTGTTCTTGTCTTCTTGATGTGAAGAAGCCCACAAACTTCCTGGAATTTGTTTGATTCAAAGTTCCTTCCCTGGTCGGAATGCAGTTCTAATGGAACACCGAATCTGCTCACCCAGTTGAACACAATTTGGTCTGCGACTGTTTTGGCTTCTTGATTCGGTATGGCGTATGCTTCAGGCCACTTGCTGAAGTAATCCATGACGACCAGAATATAACGATTTCCATTATTTGTTTCCGGAAATGGACCCGCCACGTCTATTGCAATCCTTTCAAAGGGTGATCCGACATTATACTGCTGCATTTGGCTGTGATTCTTTTTGTTCGGGCCTTTGGTGGCAGCACAGGTATCACATTTTCGGCACCACTTCTCGACATCTTCCCTTGCATGTAGCCAATAGAATCGTTGTCGAACCTTTTCTAGCGTCTTGTTTACTTCTAGATTGCCTCCCGAAACTCCATCATGCATCTCTCGCAGAACGTCCATAATCTTCGATCTCGGTAAGACTAGCTGCATTACATAGGACTTTCCATCTGCTGATTCCCATTTACGTCGAAGGACACCCTCTTGGACATGCAATGAGTCCCACTGTGCCCAATAGGCCTTTAGAGCCGGACTTCTGTCGGAGATATCAGCCCATTCTGGTTTTTCCTGGTGTTCCTTGCATGCGAGGATGGGTTCAATATCTGGGTCCTCTTGTTGAGCCTTCCTCAACTCGTCGTTGCTCCAGCCATAAATGGGATCGGTTCTGGTTCGTAGGACAGTGACCACTTCTTTTTCTTCTTGGCGCTTGCAATGCTTACAGTCTTGCTTACATGGTCTCCGAGACAGTGCATCAGCATTTGAGTGAAGCTTCCCCTTCCGATGTTGAATTTCATAATCGTACGTCTGCAGCCTCTCAATCCATCTCGCCACTTGACCCTCTGGATTCTTGAAATTCAAAAGCCAGTTTAGTGCTCCATGGTCGGTTCGGAGAAGAAACTTCTGTCCATAGAGATACTTATGGAAGTGCTTTGTTGCCAAAATCAGTGCAAGAAGTTCTCTTCTGGTCACACAATAGTTTCTTTCCGACTTCGAGAGTACCTTGCTGTAATAGGCAACCACCTTTTCTTCGCCATCATGTACCTGTGACAATACAGCACCAATCCCGACATTGCTGGCATCAGCATCAATGATGAACGGTTTTCCTGGAGTCAGGTAGGTCAGCACTGGTGCATTACACAAGCGTTGCTTGAGCTCTTGAAAGCTCCGCTCGCACTCACCTGACCATTTAAACTGCTTTCCCTTTTCCGTTAGCTGATGTAGACTCTTGGCGATCACAGCCAAGTTCTTTACAAAGCGCCTATAGTAGGTGGCTAGACCCAGAAAGCTTCGGAGTTGATGTTTGTCCTGTGGTGTTGGCCAATTGTTCACGGTGTCAACCTTATCAGGATCCGTCTTAACTCCTTGGGATGAGATGATATGTCCCAGGTATTTCACTTCGGTTTTGAAGAGTGAACACTTTTCTGGATTGAGCTTGAGGTGGGCTTCTCGAAGTCTTTGAAACATGGCTCTCAGATTTGTACAATGTTCGTCAAATGATTTCCCGTATACGATGACGTCATCCAAATAGACCAGGCAAGATTTCCAAGTGAGTCCTTGCAGGACGCATTCCATAAGGCGCTCAAAAGACAAAAGGCATCACTTTGAACTGCCACAATCCGTTTCCTGTCGAGAACGCTGTCTTCTCTTTGTCTTCAGGATGGATTTCTACTTGCCAGTATCCACTTTTCAGGTCCAACGTTGAGAACCATTGTGTTCCTTCCATTGCGTCCAGAGTATCACTGATCCTAGGCAGAGGGTAGCTATCCTTCTTGGTCACATCATTCAACCTTCGATAGTCTACGCAAAAGCGGGTTGATCCCCGCTCATCATTCTTCTTTACCAGGACCACTGGAGACGCCCAAGGGCTTTTAGAGTTTTCGATCAGACCCTCTTCTTTCATGGTGGTTCTTCAATCTCACCTTGTTTGGCTAGTGGAAGGCGTCTTGCAGGTTGACGGATCGGCTTTGCATCTCCGGTGTTGATTCGATGTTGAACCAGTTGTGTTCTGCCATATTTTCCTTGCGATGACGAAAAGATATCTGCAAATTCTTCGAGGAGGCCTTCTGCAGTTCTTCGTTGTTGGTGACCAAGATTAGATGACTTGAGAATGTTGGCCTTTATGAAGTTCAGCTCTTTGGACTTCAAGGTTTGCCTTGGCTCTTCTTCGTTGATCCTTGTTATCGCTGATACAGATTCGCATTGTCCGACAATCTCACCTATTCTAAGCTTAACTTCGTACGGCTTGATGTTCAGTATTCGTACGGGAACCATGTTCTTTACAGGTCTAACAAGAGTCTTCCCAATGGTGACGTTTTGGGAGGACTTTACAGATGCTGGTTCGACCATGAGGTATCGATGGCTGCCAGGCTTACCGTTCAATTTCGTCCACACGAATACTTCTGAAGAAGCAGGCAAAGTGAGATCTTCTTTGATGACGGTTTTCACAGATAACGAGGTCTCATACGAGTGGATCCCATAGATCATCGGAATCTCGATGTTTCGATATTTCAGGACTTGGTTCCCGATGTCCAATATCACTCCGTGATCTTTCATGAAATCGACGCCGACAATGCACTCGTCGCATATATCTGCTACCAGGAACAGGTGAGAGAATTCCAGCTCTGCCATCCGGATCTTAAGACGTACCTCACCATAAACTTTTGCGGCCTCTCCAGTTGCAGTCCTGGGACGATAGCTATTGGTGTTGTGGAGCCATGTCTTCTTAACGAGGTCCTGCCGTACAATGGACGCCGTGGCACCGGTGTCGATGGTAGCCACACATTTGTTGCCGTTTATACTTGCTTCCACGGTCAGGCTCTTGTTGTCACGTTTCGTTTGAGAAACCTGGATGTCGTTTCTGGGGCCATCGATACCAGAAACCAGCTTCTGCCCCTCGAAGTTGGTTCTTATTCGTTTCCCGGGTGGGAAACAGCTTCGGAAGTAACGTTGTTGGTGTTACTTTGACTTGTTGAGTAAGTTCTGTTTCCACAGTGTTGACATGAGGTTCGTCTCGCTGACACCTTTCCAGAGTAGCCTTCTGACAAGAGCATTCTTGGACTTCCTCTCACGCGATGCACGTTTTGGGAAGCTTGTGCTGCGGCTTCCATTGTTAGAGCGAAAGCCAATGCTTCTGGTAGTGTTTGCTTTCCGGCAGTGCGAATAGCCCTTTGGAGATTTATATCGCCCACAGCTCTCACAAAGGCTTCAACAGCAAGTTGATTTATTATCTCGTTGCCAGCTGTTGGGTATGTCAGGTGAACTAATCGCTCGATATCTGCCTGAAGCTGCTGCAGAGTTTCACCTCTTTTCTGTGCCCTGTTGTTTAGTTGTACTCGGAAGACTTCTGTCATGTGGCTATCCCCAAACCGCTGCTCAATGGTGTTTACCAGAACTTTGAAGTCACCACTCTTCTCTGCTGGGATGGTTTGTAGCAGTTCAGCAGCTGCTCCTCTTAAGGCAAGCGTTAGAGCAATGTATTTTTCGTCATCGTCCCAGCCGTTCGTTAACGCTGCTGCTTCAAATTGTTTCTTGTAGATTGACCACGGAATCTGACCATCAAAGCTTGGAGGATTCACTTCTCTCTTTCTTGAGCACTCACCAGAAGGTTCTCGAGCTTTCATCTTTCGCACTTTTTCTAGTTCGCTTGTAATGGTTTCGATTTGGTCGTTTATTTTCTTGAAACGTGCATTAGTCGTTGAATTTTGTTTTTCGACACGCTCATCGAGAGTATTGATTTTGTCTTCGAAGGCCGCAAACCTGCCTTCTAGAAGATTTTTCTGTTCATCAAACCGATCTCGAACGTCATCCCTTTGAGCTTGTAGTTGTTCCAGAACATCATTCTTTTGTGTTTCCAGTTGTTTGAGAACATTCTCTTGTTCGTTCTTTTGCTCGTTTCTTTGAGTTTTTAGTTGCTGCCGAACATCATTTCTTTGAGCTTCTAGTTGTTTGAGTACGTTCTCTTGCTCGTTCTTCTGTGCTTCAAACCGCTCTAGCACATTCTTTTGATTCTCTTCAAATTTGGCTAAAAGAAGAGACATCATGTCAGATATGGCAGTTGTATTTACCTCTTGCACTTTTGCTTCCACTTCGAAAGCAAACGTATCTGGGTCTTCATTTTGTTCTTCTAGATATTCCTGTAGCCGTTTTACGAGTTCGTTTTTATATCCTGCCCCACTTAAGCCACGTTTGCTTAGTTCGGCCTTTAGCTCAAAGACAGTTAAGTCTTTCAAAACTTTACTCATTTTTTTTTTTTTTTTGAACTTCACTATTTCACACAAAATATTGTGACGTTATATGAAAAAAAACCTTACAATCTTTTACTTGTTAGTTTTAATCACATTCGATATGAATTTTCTCTTATAAATTTGTGTATAAATAGAACTTTTTTCCTTAACTTTAGATTGAGATATAATTTTCATTTTTGATAATAATAAAGCTTGTCAATCGTTTTGTTCAATTGTTCGAGATTGTTTTATTTGTAATTTTGTGATCGAACTTTAAAAACGTAACAATTGGTGTCGGAAGTGGAATTACGAATAATCAAAACAATGGTGAAATTCGATCAATTGAAAGTTGACCAGCTTAAAAAAGAATTATCTCGTCTTAATCTAACAACGAATGGAACTAAATGCGAATTACAACAGAGACTACGCACGGCATTAGAAGTCCAAGAAACTGATCTCGCAAATCATGAGTTTGAAAATGAGCCTGTCGAGAACACTGTAAAGGAAAACTCACCAGAAAATTCGAGAATGGAAAAATTGTTCACAACTGTTGAACGTTCAGTACAAATGACGACATTGATGCTTGAAAAACAACGATCGGTTGATGAAAAACTTCTGGATATTTCTAGCAACTTGAAAGAAAATATTTCGAATATTCAAGACCGCTTAATTGATTTAGAAAAACAGATGAATCAGCGAATTAGAGACATTGAAGACAGATGTAGTGCAAATTTAACAAAAATTGAGGGCGAACCACCGATTACGTCTTCTCTACCGACAACATCAATAAAAATCAAACCACCTATCTTTGATGGAACAACTTCTTTTGATGTGTTCAAGCTACAGTTTGAGACAGCTAAGAATTGAAATAAATGGAATACAGAAGAGAGCGCGACAGCATTGATTGTGAGCCTTAAGGGAGGTGCAGCAGATGTTCTGACGACCATTCCAAAAGACGATACTCACAACTACGATGCCATTCTAAACGTTCTTCAGAGAAAGTACGGCAATGATCATTTGATGCAAATTCACAGAATTGAACTGAAAAATCGACTACAAAAACGTGGTGAAACTCTACAAGAATATGCAGCCGATATTGAAAAACTTGCCTATTCTTCGTACTCTAATTCATCCCGTGAATTTATTGAAAAGTGCATGATGGATGCCTTTATCGATGGAATTCATGATCTAGATCCAAAACGTGCTACGATTATATCTCCAAAACCAACATTTACTGAAACCGTGGCAACTGCAATGACACATGAAACTGCAACTAAATTGTGTACTCATAGTTCAAGGGTACATAAATTGGATGTTGATAAAGATAACGTTGATGTCTTTACTGACGCTGTTGTGCAAGCTGTAAAAATGGCTCTCAAATCAGAATGACAAACAAACAAAGCCACAGAATTCTTTTCAAGGCAACTGCTTTAACTGTGGGAGAAGAGGACATATGTCACGAGATTGTCAAGAAATAAGCTCAAGAACATCAAACAGAATCGAAAACGTTTCAACAAACTAAATGGAGTCAGTTCTAAAGGGCTTAAGCTGACTCCAAACCATGAAAGCCCTATTATTAGAATTTCAAGAATTTCGCGCAACACAAACAGCCCTACTATCTTAGGAAGCATAGATTCAACAATGTATACTATAACTTTGGACACTGGTGCTTCGCATTCAATTATAAGGAAAGATCTGATGGAAGATGTTGAACCATTAGAAGGAATTCGATTGAGGACCGCTACAGGAGAAGAAGCAACAGTTTTTGGTAAGGTAACGAAACAAATTCAAATTGGAACCGCAAAAATAGAGCATGTATTTCTGGTGGCTGATATTACAGATGACCTTATTTTGGGTGTTGACTTCATGTTAGCAAATGGTTTTACAATTGACTTTCGAAATCAAGTCTTAAAATATGGATGCGTTGAAATGCCATTGAATCTAAATCGTGATATTGATTGCAATCTTCAAGCTATTGTGCTCAAGAAACAGACCGTTGCTCCGAATTCCGAGACAGTAATTTGGGCCAAAATTAACAAGAAATTCAATACTTCCAAAGTTTGGCTAGTCGAAGCAAAAGAAGATCTTTCATCAAAATCAGTAATATTTGCAAGAACCTTAGTATCCGAAAACAACAATGGATTTATCCCAATTCGAGCACTTAACTTTTCAAATTCACCTCAGAAGATCGGACCTAATTTTGTCATTGGGAACTGTGAAGAAGTGAGTACCATAGTGAATCACAAAACAGAATCAGATCAACACAATATTCAACAGGCTATAAAAGAACAAGACCAAATGAATAGTTTGTCAAAATTATGGACCAAGGACTTGACGTACAAAGAAAAGAACAGAGCTCTGTTTTTTTTTAAACGAAACTACGATTTATTTTTAACCGGAAGTGACAACTATGGCCGAACCTCAATTGCTCAACATGGAATTGACACTGGCGATGCAAAACCCATCAGACAAGCCCCTAGACGACTTCCTCTAGCTAAAGCGAAAGAAGTAGAGCTACTTATAGAAGATATGCAACTCAACAATGTTATTGAACCATCAACAAGTCCATGGAATTCTCCAGTTGTCCTGGTTAAAAAGAAGGACGGAACTACTCGATTTTGCGTTGATTATCGCAAGCTCAATGATGTAACCAAGAAAGATAGTTATCCTTTACCACGGATAGATGATACCTTGGACACTTTATCTGGTGCTAAGTGGTTTTCTACATTAGATCTTAAAAGTGGTTACTGGCAAGTAGAAATTAAAGAAAATGATCGAGAGAAAACAGCTTTCAGTGTAGGTGATGGGTTGTGGCAATTTGTTGTTATGCCATTCGGACTCTGCAACGCGCCAGCCACATTTGAGCGTCTTATGGAACGTGTCTTAAAAGGACTTCACTGGAAAACATGTCTGGTTTATCTTGATGACATAATTGTAATGTGCAAGAGTTTCGATGACTACTTGAAGAATGTAGAAGATGTTTTTGCAAGACTTAAATGTGCTGGACTGAAGCTTAGTGCGAAGAAGTGTTCAATGTTTCAAAGAGAAGTCAAATATCTTGGACATATCGTATCTGCGAATGGTGTTCGTACTGATGAAACCAAGATTGAATCAGTTAAGACATGGCCAAGACCTACAAACGTACATGAACTTCGAAGCTTTTTAGGACTGTGTACCTACTACCGACGATTTGTCCCTGATTTTGTCAACATTGCAAGTAATTTACATGAATTGACGAAGAAGAATCAGAAATTTCAATGGACGGACTCCCAAGAAACCAGCTTCAAAGAACTCAAAAATCGACTTTGTACATCACCAATTCTATCTTATCCTGTTATTGGCGAAATGTTCCTGTTAGATACTGATGCAAGTGACAAAGGAATTGGCGCAGTTTTATCTCAAGTTATAAACGGGAAAGAGAAAGTGGTGGCTTACTATAGCAGGATTCTTGGAAAATCTGAGAGGAACTACTGTGTTACAAGACGAGAACTTTTGGCAGTTTTAGCATCCGTTAAACACTTTCACAAATATCTATATGGACAACATTTTTGCTTGAGAACCGATCACGCAGCTTTGAGGTGGCTTTTTCAATTCAAGAATCCAGAAGGCCAGCTTGCTAGATGGATTGAAAGACTACAAAGTTACGATTTCAAGATTGAGCATCGGAAAGGAGGTTTACATGGAAATGCAGATGCCTTATCAAGACGACCCTGTTTTGTTGAGTGTCGTCATTGTTCGAAAGCTGAAACCAAAGAACAGGTAATTGACATCCGCTTACTAAGTATTTTACCCGAGCAGGATTGGACTCCAAAACAGATTTACGAAGACCAAAAGAATGATCCAGATTTGCTTAAAATTATACTTTCGAAAGAAAGAGGTGTACGACCTTCTTGCGAAGAAATATCTGGTGAAAGTCCAATATGCAAGGCTTATTGGTCACAGTGGCAAAGTCTAGATTTACATAACGGATACCTTCAACGTTTATGGGAAAGTGCAGATGGGAAATCAACACGCAATTTGATTGTTGTTCCAAGAACGAAAATCAACACAATTCTGACTGAGTATCATGCAGGAATGAGCGGTGGGCACTTAGGGATCACGAAAACCCTTGAAAAGGTAAAACAAAGGTTTTATTGGGTTGGATGCCAACAACCTCAAAAGGACCCAAACTGAAAACCCGTGGTAAGATGCAGCTGTATGTTGTTGGAGCTCCATTCGAACGCATTGCTATGGATGTTGCTGGACCATTTCCTACAAGTAATTCTGGCAATAAATATGTGTTAGTTGTAATCGATTATTTCAGTAAATGGCCTGAAGTATATGCTATTCCGAATCAAGAGGCGAAAACTATTGCAAGTGAGTTTGTTAAAAATTGGATATCTCGTTTTGGTGTTCCATTGGAGTTGCATTCAGATCAAGGAAGAAATTTTGAGTCAACTATGTTTCAAGAACTCTGCGAGTTACTTGGTATTCGAAAAACTAGAACAACACCATTGCATCCACAATCAGATGGTATGGTTGAGAGATTCAATCGAACGCTTGAGGAACACTTAAAAAAAGTCGTAAGCAGTAATCAAAAAGATTGGGATGAACACCTTCCAATGTTTTTAATGGCGTATAGATCTGCCGTCCATGAGACAACACTCCGGCGTGTGTATTATTCGGAAACGACTTGCGACTTCCAGCCGACCTAAAATTGGTGTGCATGGTCCCTTAGGTCTTCATTCAGGTGCGACATATCCTGAAAAATTGAAACAAGAATTGGATTTCATACACCGTTCAGTAAGAACAAGGACACAGCTTATGAGTGATAAATCAAAGGCCAGATATGACACAAGAGCGAATTCTGTTGGTTTTCAAGAGGGAAATATGGTGCTTCTCTATAATCCACAACGCAAAAAGGGTCTTTCTCCAAAGTTACAAACACACTGGGAAGGTCCTTATAAAATAATCAAGAGAATAAATGACGTAGTGTATAGAATACAAAAATCTGGTAATCGACGTAATAAAATGAAGGTCGTTCATCTTGAGAGATTGGCCTTATACGGAACTAAGCAAAGTAATAATGTTCGGGACGAACATGTCTAAGTGGAGGGTAGTGTGACGTTATATGAAAAAAAAACCTTACAATCTTTTACTTGTTAGTTTTAATCACATTCGATATGAATTTTCTCTTATAAATTTGTGTATAAATAGAACTTTTTTCCTTAACTTTAGATTGAGATATAATTTTCATTTTTGATAATAATAAAGCTTGTCAATCGTTTTGTTCAATTGTTCGAGATTGTTTTATTTGTAATTTTGTGATCGAACTTTAAAAACGTAACAATATTATCACTGTTCACTGTTTTATTCTCAATAAGTTTTAATCCCTTATTCTGACACCAATGTAATATTCGGCTTGGTCCGACAATTAAAACTTATTCACTTTTTAAATAAAACACAAGTTCACTTTATTCAAATCACTCACAAACTTATTTATTCAACACTTTCAATTATAACTTTGCAAACACAGTATCTTTACTTTATCTCAGTTCACAATCAACTATCGCTTCGCCGCCAAACGGGCTATTTATATAACAAAAATACTTGGTTCTAGAAACTACTATATTGGTTCTTGGAGAAGCTTGAATGTTCGAGAAGAGAATATTGGGATTACTTTTTGTAGGGGCTGCAGTCGTCGCGCGGATTACTATTGTAATCCACCAATGCAAAATTGATAATTCCCGGAAAACTAGTGGTGGTTATTTTTTCTCTCTTTTAGTACATACAGCTAAATAGTTTGCGCGTGCGCTCAGTGAATCGCGAGTCCCGGTCGTGTGTGGTTGTGTCACGAGAGCGTTGTGAAGTTAAGTGGAGTACTATTGTAAACCGCGCGACGACTGATGTAAGTATTTTTGTCAAACTGTTTTTTTTTGTTTTTTCATACTTTCGAGTTATTACATAATGTCATAGCTTTTTTATGTATTTTATGAAGTAAGGTACTTGAGTATTAATTTAGATGACATAAATTTACATTCTGTGTGTATATTTTATATATGTAAAAATGGTTTATAGGAACATCATGGATCAAATAGGGGATGATCAGATCAGTGCTTGGCTCAACGAAGGCAATGCAAATAGACCAGATTTTGACAACGATGATTCAACCTCGAATTCTTCAAGCAAATATTCTGCCGTCAAGCTCAGCATCATCACGAAGTAGTTCATTGGGTCGCTGCTATGAATGCAGAAGAGTACGCAATAAAAGCACTCGCCGAACATGTACCACATGTAAAAAATTCGTTTGTCCTGACCATTCTAAGTTTATATATTCATCATGCTTGGGAACAAGTAATTAGTTTATAGATTTTTATTTTATTTTAAGAACAGACCTGAATTTGAAACTAAAGTTCCTTTTTTCTACAAAAAATCTGAATTTTTTTATTTTTTTTATTTATTTATTTTTTTTTGTTTTTATTATGAAGTAATAATTTATGTTTTTTATCTTTAAGTAATATGTAATTGCATTTTGCATCAAAATAAATTTAAAAAAATTAAAGCATACTGGTTTTATTTTAATTTTAAAATGGATTACATATGTAATCCGCGCGACGACTGGTGTGACTTTTTGGTGCGCGACGACTGCAGGGTTATTGCTAAACAAAAAGTTTCTCTTAATCACTAGGTATTGCCCCTCACAAGTGTTTACTACTACAATTAAACGATATTAGAGTAATAGAGATAAGGAGTAAGTAAAGAGAGTAAGAGTAGTATGTACATCTTCTATATATATAAAAGAACAACTTAATTTTTGTGTTCGTTCACTAACCGGGTACACTGGTTGACCGATTTTCCTAATTTTTTCTCTAAATGCAAGAGGTATTGAGTAGAAGGTTTAGAAAAAATAAAATGTATATATTTTCCAAATGCAATCAAATGACAAACGGTGCTAATGTTAAAAAAAAAATTATATTTATATGAACATTTAGTATTTGCTATACAAATATAGAAGAAGAAGAGAAGAAATACAAAAAATTTGCATCATCATTGTCGCCACAACCGTGATCAGCAAGTTCTGCTATGTATTCCGGCCAAATCCAGTTTCGCACCCACAGGCTTTGAGCGTCGTGGTGTACGCTATCCTTCCAGACATAACAAGATTTTCGGTCTATTCAACGCTAATATTATTCCATTCGCGTAATAAGGCGTCTTTTAATTGCTCTTTTTTGTGGATATCATGGCTTCTGATTTTTTTTTTCAAGTGCATCCCAGGCATGCTCAATGGGGTTGCTCTGGGCTTTATGGTGGAGTTTTAAGGAGGTGAGGTGTGGTATACAAGAGCCACAATACCAGTGTTATGTTCGGTATACTAAGGATCATTATCCTGTTGGAAAAAAAACGTTAGCAATGCCCAGATGTACCGCATCTGCTTGACGGTCTTAATTGTACATTTTGAATTTAAGGCTTCATTTGGGTTTCTCCACACTTGTAACCGCCCGCGTATTTCTACCTCCATATTGTTATCGGCTGCTAAAATACTGACCAAATGTATCTAATTGAAGGATCGCAGTACTTCGAACTCGTACTCCTCCTAATAGTTGTTCTGCAGACAGGACCAACATGAATTTAGTTTTTTTTTCTATTAATTTAGGTGGCGATTAGGGCATATTGGTTGCTGACAGCGTTAAAAGTGGGACCAGAAATTGAAATACAAATAGTTAAAGAAAGGAAAATGAAAAGTAATTAGTAACTTTTATTTCTTTTGTGACAACATTGAGTAATACTTCACTAATATCCTAACGGCATATAGTTTTGCTATCAGAGGTACCTATCTTATGAAAAACAATAACAATTAATCATACTACTATTCCCAATTATATCATTTCTGAGTCCTGCAAACAAGCAAAAATGGAACACAGCTTTGAAAGCTCTGAACACTAAAAAAAAAACGCAGTTTTCGGTTTGCATATTATACTTCCATTAGACAATTGAATTTCTGACAATGATGACATCTACAACCAGAAGTAATTTGGAAAACATCCTTCGGAAATTTTATATTGGCAAAAGTAGGAGAATCTGGTAAAATTTTACTACACGTTGCTTCGTCCAAAACTGTGGCAACTCTGTTAAGTTAGGGGAAAACTGTAAACTCAACCTTAAATATAACACTAACAAGTAACAATTTCTTAAGAGCGGGTACAACTCTCATGGAGGAAAAACCTCATGGAAGAGTCGGAAAACTGGAAAAATAAAAAAAATGTCGGGAATAAGATTTTTTGCTTGGAATTTTTCGTTTTATAATGGGTTTCAATAGGAAACATGCAAGTTCTTGATGAAAACCTCGGAAAACTCATTGGTTTTCATATGGAAAACTGAATATTATTGCAGGTGCATTGGTTTTCAAATGGAAAACTCGAAAATTTCAAAATGGGTTTTCGAATGGAAAACATAAAATTCTTGATGAAAAACTCGGAAAACTCATTGGTTTTCAAAGGGGAAATTGTTATTATAGGTGCACTGATTTTGAAATGGCAAAATGGAAGTTTTTTATTGGGAGTTCGGCAAACTCTGCGAGAGCACGAAGAACTTCAAGACCTAAAATCAAGTTTTTGCATTGAATTTAAGGTGCATTGGTTTGTTTGTATGTCCGGTAGGGACTCTTAATCCGCTCAATCCTTAACGCATTTTTATAAAATTTTCACTGTACCTAGGTATAGTCTGAGTAAAATCAAAGTTTTGGGACAATCTTACGGGAAATTCAGCAAATAAAGAGGACAATCGTAAGCTTTTTGGAATTCTTATTTTTGTGAAATAGTCAAAACACACCGGAAGAACGAAAATTTGTTCAATTTCACAACGAAATTTTCATTTTACTGCATGCTTTAATGAAAGTAGAAAGTTAGTTGTAAAGCTTGGAAAAATTCAGATATATGTAGTTCTCTATTTCAATTCGATTCAGGCAAATCACAGGGCATGGGCAACACAGCCTGCAATTACGAACTCAGCAAATATCTGTGTTAATCATACATACCTATTCTGGAGTTGCTGTGAAGGGCGGCGAGACGAAGTTCGCGGGGTCAGCTAGTTAAATATAAAAAGAGATACAGAGTAAGTAAAGAGAGTAAGAAAAGTGTATACACATTACAATATAGAAAGAGATACAGAGCGTAAGAGATAATAAAGTATACACATTAGACATTACCATAGAAGGAGATACAGAGCGTATGAGATAAATAAAGTGTATACACATTACAATATATAGATTAATCATTATCGCTGTCATAGTAGGAAAAAACTCTTGACAGCTATTTGTTTTTGCATTAGCCTCTAAATGAAATGGTTAGAAAATACCCAACCAAAGGACTCTTAGGTGTTTAGATATTTAAAGAGGTAAAATATACTCCTGGTTACCGAATTGCATCTGCATTAGGTAGATATTAATGAGAGCTATTGCCAGCCGTGCACATCAGATATCACTTTACTTTTTCCTCTTTTGTCCAAAAAATGATACAATTTCAAGGAAAAATAAAAAAAAACATAAAACTTCAACTGAGTCGAATAAGTCCAACAAATGAAGAGATAAGAAAGTTTTTTTTCAATGTGATGTGTTCATATAACAGAATCTTATTTGTCAATCATCATCATCTCTAACGAATGACATTCTAATTCAATAGTTCTTGGCACTTAATGCCACATGCAAGTCCCATAAACCCAATTTCCAAAGTAGTTGTAGTAATATGTACCACAAGAAAATTTGTTTTTTCTCTGCTTGAAAAATGTTTTCGAAGTGATATCAATCCTGGTGCAATAATTCTTGGTTTTGTAATCATATTTTTTGTTACGATTAGTGTAAGTAATCCCTTAATGTAAATGGCTTATTTTTTGTATCTCGCACGCCACCTCTCGATCTCCTTAAAGTTTCATGCGCCATCTGTCGGCCTTCATTAAAAGACTTAAATTAACACGTGGAACAGAGGAAATGAAGCCATTTTGGAAAAGAACATTCTTTGTCATTCCTTGTCTAGACACAACCGAACACAGTCGAAAAAATAAAGATTAAATTCAAAGATTATATCTCAGGTGTGGGGTATTCGAAAATTTTCTTTTTTAAAAAGCTTATACATTTATTCATTCAACACTAAATAATAAAATGAGATGAGTTACTCGTCAAGCTTTGCTCGAGGAACTCAATGCAGCAAACATAGACTTTCCTGCAAGTGCCACCATAAGCCAGCTCCGCACGCTGTATGGAAAACACATTGCATCGAACCCAGAAGGTTATCTAGATGATCCTGAGTCATCCGAGGTGGAATCACAAACCGATGATGCTACTCCGAGCATGTTACGAATCTGAATTAAATCAAAAAATAAACGTAGAATGAAATTCTGAACACTACGGCGTATACGTATCCAAAATAATAAAAAGCATTATTTTCCTATAAATTGTATTAGTTAAAATAGAAAAAAAATAAATAAGAAATAACAAATAAGTAAAATAGAAAGCAAAAGAAATAAGTCGAAAAAGAGTTAGTTGCAAAATGTTTTCTGCGAACACCCGGTGTCATTCCGGAATTCGAACTTACACTTCATCCAAAGTGATAGAGAAAAAAAAAGGAAATTCGAAAGTTCGAACAGAATGTCTCGTATAATTCTAGAGGTTGGTAGCAATGTCCAACAAAAATTTTTTGGGCTTTTTGCTGAAAGCTCAAGCGTCGAGCAACTCTTTTCATTTTGGACGCTAAACCTACAAGTCACAGGAGCATCATATCACTTCTGATTTAGTGAGTTTCCAGTTTTTTTTCCTATTTTATTTATTTAACCCTTATTTGTTCGCTGTTAGAGAGCAGCACACGTCCTTCAAGATCTGGTCCCACTCGAAACAGAAATCCAATTAGGAAGATCTTTGTCAGGAAGAGGGAGTTCACAGTGGTGGAGAAATCTGTCAAGTTGGACGTATGTGTGTGGACCACGTGCTTGATTTGCGAGCATCATTAATAAAGAAAAATAAGAGAGCGCTTCTGGGATTGCGGGAATTTACAGAGTGATCTCCATCTCGAAAGTGCAAAGGAGAACTGTTGAGATCCACAGCAACGGAGGATTTCCCTAATTAAAGAAAACACAATTCGGCTTCCCAGAGGCGTTCCACTTTCCATCCACGGCAATAACCTGCCTCTGCCAGTTTTCAACCTCAGTTGCTTTAAGAACAAGGACCTAAGAGGTCCGAAAGTGAAACCGAGGCGAGTGCAAGTTCACACACGTGGCAGATAGGGAGTAAGAATCGATCTCTGGCAAAGTGAAGAACGGGCGCAGTGGCAGTGTGAGAAGCAGAAATTTTAAAGAAAAAAAAGAATAGCAATATTTAATTAGAAAAAAAGGTTTAAAGAAGTTCAAAAGTGAAGATTAAAGAGGGTTCATATTGGGAGAAATAATTATATCTATATAGAAAATACCTGAATTACAAAAAAAAAAAAAAAAAAAAAAAAAAAAAAAAAAAAAAAAAAAAAAAAAAAAAAAAAAAAAAAAAAAAAAAAAAAAAAAAAAAAAAAAAAAAAAAAAAAAAAAAAAAAAAAAAAAAAAAAAAAAAAAAAAAAAACAAGTGAAGTGTACGGTAGTGTTAAAAGCTCAAAGAAGGTAAATTTGAAACAAAAAGAAAATAAAAAAAAACAGTAAATGAAAGAGAAACAAAAGATCATTGTCTAAATGTGTTAGCCGTAGTTTTGCTAGCTTTGACGTCAATGAAGAAAGAGCGCATTGGAATACGAGCCCCTCACTGGAAGTTGTGCACAATGTCCCGTAAGTGGTAAGTCCGCAATATTTTTTTTCCTTTTTTTGTTTGCAAAGCAAGACTATCGACACAATCACGATAGAGAATATCTTTTGCAAATTTAAGTATTTAACTATGTATACATCTTCAATCACTCATATCACTATAAATTAACCTCACTGAACTACACTACCATACAATTAAAAAAAAAATAATAAGGGGGAGATTGCGAAGAAAACATGGTATTGTACTGTAATGTTAGAATAGAATTAGATTATGAATAAAATGTTGAATTCCGAATACATTATGTTTTAAATAATTATAATTGTGAAGGGTAAGTGTGGAGAGTAGGATGATGTGGATCTACAGCAGGTAATAACTTCCTCAGCTGTTCAAAGAAGGGGCAGTTCCAGAATCCGAGTACGCGAACTGCCAAGGTGCATTCGTAGGGAGGGGATTAATGTACTCAGGGTGACCGTCCACCTGTCACCCAAGGAAGCAAAGTTGAGGTATAGCAGTCCGTCTGTTGTCCTTTAAAGCAAAAATCTTGACATGTTCTTTTTTCCTATTGGTACGAAGGAAGAGCTCGGAACAAGAACCACCCCCATCATTTGCCGCATCTAGCCGCGCTAGCAAGCATGCCAAGTTCGTTCCCAAGCCTTCCGCAACACAGAAAAACCACAAAACAAGGTAAGAGAAAAATAAAAACAATTCGTATCAAGAAAATGGCGCCCACCGTGCAGGCTTTGGAAAAAGTCTGATTGTGTTCAAGAGTTTAGTCTTCAGTGGTAAAGTCCCGGATTTAAGTTAGTATAATCAACGAAACCGCGTTGCGACCACTGACGCTCTAAAAACATTGAATTACATTTTTAACATCATATTGTCTGACTCCTTTTCAGATGAAAAAGTTATTGTATATGATGTTCAATTATTCAGTTTTAAAAGTATTGTCCAGTGACTGGGTCCTTATTCTGGTCACTGTAGCGACTTCAAGCTTACCTCAAACGTAATCGTTTCAAAAAAAAAAAAAAAAAGAAACCAATTTTTTCCGTCCGTCAATAATTACACAAAAAAAAAACAGTATTTACAAAACACACACTCCAATCCACCATACTTACCCGGAGCAGATATGAAGGAAGATTAACTCACAAGAAACAAATAAAATAATTAAAAACGTTAACTTAAAACAGATAGCTTAAGAAAGATAAAATAAAAATGAATAGTACACATCCACATAATACTCGGCAAAGGGGAAGACTTAACAACTCCAGAGGCCGAGGTGCGTCAAACACAGCCAGAAATTCTTCAAACAATCAGAATCGATTTCAAAACGGAGAAGACATACAGTCTAGACCCTTACTTAGTAGAACACCCCCAATAAATGAAAATTTGAATGTCAATCAATTTGATAATCCACAAAGTTCAGGTAATACAAATAATGCTAGTAGAGTTGAGGATCATCAGGCTTTAGGAAACCAGGCTTCTTCTTCAAGCAATTCCAATGCGAATGGGCAGAATCAGCAGCAACGACCTCCTGAGGCTGAAGATGAGAGAGTCGGAAGACCTTTAGCTATTTAAGCTAGTACGATAGGCATCGAGGCTTTGACAAACGCTTTCAAACTTGTACTCGAAGCCAACCAAAAAGAATTTATCAAAGAAATGAGAGAAATTAAAACAACATTAGAAGAACGCATAGACGGAATTAACAGTTCAAGTGAGTGTCATCAAGCCGCTCCTGTAAATCATATAAGACCCTCAAGCGCTTTCGAACAACTTTTGAACAATGCTTCATTTTCAACTCAAAACAGAGTTCCACCATCTGAAAATAACATGCCTTTACAAACAAACGCGCAATCAACTGACTTCAATTGCAAGTTGCAAAAATGGCAGATTTCGTTTGACGGCACAGAAAATGTACATGATTTTTTTTTCAAAGTTGAGACTTTAAAGGAACGTTCTCGTTGTAGTTGGGAGCATGTGCTGGCCAATTTCCATGTCCTTTTGAAAGGTAAGGCAGACACATTTTTCTGGTTGTACCTCAGAAGACAGCCATCAGCCACATATGAACAATTAAAACATGCCATCATTAAAGAGTAATTATAGTAAAGTGGAAAATGACCATGAAAAGATCTTGAGAATGTTTTCGCGTAGGCAAGGTTACAGAGAAGCATTCGACGACTTTTATTCAGATCTTGTGCAAGCGAATGCTCGTTTAAGGGAACCACTTAACGACGTTAAGATGATTGACCTAATAAAGAAGAACTCGAGAGACAATATAGGCTCGCTTTTGTTTCCAACAAAAGTAGATAGCTTAGAGAAGTTGAGGGACGTAGCTAGGCAAGCAGAGAAATTTCTTGAACATCAATCATCGCAGAGATTTCAGAATACTAGGCGAGTAAATGAGATTCAAGAAGCTAGGAAAGAGGACTTCGAGGAAAACCTCGAAGATCCAAACATAGCTGCTCTTTCGAACAGGTTCACATCATCTCGGCAACCCTTGGACACAAGTAAGTTTAAGTGTTGGAATTGTGATCAATTGGGTCATTCCTTTTACGAATGTCCTTCCGAAGAGCGCAACTTATTCTGTTTTCGATGCGGTGAGAAGAATGTCACCACCCCTAATTGCCCTAGACATGCGTTAAACCCGAAGGTGAGCGAGATGGCTGCCGGGGACTCTCGTTCCAAACCTCCAACCCCGAGCCACTAAAATTTTCCTCTGAATTCCTTCAAAGCCAAAGGCAAGAAAGGAATTCAAACACATGCTCTGACAAGACTGAACTTAGTTCTAATTTCCCAAAAATAACAACTAGCACAACGGAATCCGAAGTTAAACAAAATCACTTTTCAAAATTATCTCTTCATGAGAGAAGGTTGCGGTATCAAACTGCAAGACAAAGAATATTTGCAACGACTAGCAATAGAACCTTACCCAAAAGGATAGTTAGCTGTAGATTGCGTTATAAAAATAGAAAATATGCACGAAAAGCCATAGAGTCCACTATAATAGACGATCTTAACGATTCCCGGCTGTACCTGAATATTTGTATAGGTAAGGAGAAAATTTGTGCCTTGCTAGATTCGGGAGCTTCAGTGAGTGTGTTAGGAAAGAATAGCTTAGACCTTCTCGAAAGGAATACGATATCATATAAGCCTATAGACTCATCGATAAGCACTGCTGATGGCACAAAGCAAAGAATTCATGGGCTTTGCCGAATACCGATAAAATTCAATGATAGGACTAAAGTTATCGATTTTCACATTGTTCCAACTCTTCAACAACAGGCTTACCTAGGCATCAACTTTTGGAAGGCTTTTGGTATTGTCCCTCACGTTGTTGCACCTGAAATAGCTTCCATTAGAGAAATCCTTAAGGATGAAAATACAATTGAGTTAACAAGTCATCAAACCCAAATTTTGCTAGACGCCATAGATGAATTTCCATCATTTGCCAAGGTTGGCCTTGGAAAGACACACTTGGAAAAACATTTTATAGATACGGGCGAGGCTGTGCCTATAAAATCCAAATATTATCCCCTGTCGCCTCCAAGAGAAGCCGAAGTTTATGCGGAAATCGAGCGCTTGCGTTCGTTAGGCATAATTGTCGAGAGTAATAGCCCATGGAGCTCTCCAATTGTAATCGTACGCAAACCGGATGGGAAAATTAGACTTTGCATAGATTTTCGTAAGCTTAATAGCGTTACAAAAAAAGATGCGTATCCCCTCCAACATATTGGCGGCTTATTGAGCAGAGTCAAAAACACCAATTTCATAAGCAAAATAGATCTCCAGCAAGCGTTCCACCAGATTCCTCTTGAGGAGACATCCAGAGAAAAGACGGCGTTTGCAGTTCCTGGTATGCCACTGCTGGAATTTACTGTGATGCCATTCGGTCTCTGCAATGCGTCGCAAAGACTCGTTCGCCTTCTTGACAAAGTTATACCCACGAAGTTTAGAGATGAGGTGTATCGCGTAGCAAGGAAACACAAAAGTATAATACAGTACTTAGCAAATGCTTTATTAATAATTTCTAACTTTATAAATTTTATTAAGGATGATGTTTAGTGGGCGAACGTTAGACGAGAAGTGGTTGTTACAATTTTTTAATTTCTCAGGTAACAATTTTACATATGTATTTAATTTTGACGTTTGCAACGAGATGCGTTCAAGGTTACAGCAAATTATAATCTTTAAGGGGTCGCCCAGTGGCATATTATCCTAAAGGCAAACTAGGCACGTGCCTAGGGGCGTGGCAACAAAGGGGCGCGCGCGCGCAGTAATCATTACAAGTGTCAAATAATGCGAGTTCATATGTGGTTGTTAAAGTAACAAACTTGTGAACTCGAATAGCACTTGCATTTTTTGTTAAAATAAAAATCGGTCCTGAGAAATTCCTCTTACAGAGTCAACTCGGTTTGCCAACTCGGAAATCGACTTAGCTTTCTTCTAATTTTGTAATGGTTTTTGAAAAGGTATTGATTTTACTTATTGTAGGGGCAAATAACCTAATGGTTGAAGTTCATAAGCGGATGGCAAAAATGTTGACGGATTTATAACCTATTTTTTTTTTTTTTTTTTGCTTTTTAAGTTCTTTCTAGATTGATTATCGGGGCAATCCGATTTGAGAACCGAGAACTCTCGGTTTGCATAAGAACCAACTCGAGTTAACTTGGTTTACAAAATTTACGTTTCGGCAAATCATCAATTACCCAAATTCGTAAGATCTTTCGGACAATACTAATAGATCTCATGTTAACTAAGTCTCTTTTTCCTTGGCCCCTATTTCAACGCCTTTTCTTTAGGCGCGGTGTAGCGGTTTCGGTCAAACTTTAGTACGAGAAATTTCTATATAGGGCGCCAGTGAGATGCTTGCCTATGGCGCCCTCAACGTTTAATCCGCCACTGGGGTCGCCACACTACTCCCCCGCTAAATGTTTACATTGAATAGTTAAATGAACAATTATAATTTGTATACATAATTTAAGTTTGGTACCGTTTAGGAATCCGTACGGTTCGTCCTGACTTAGTTGTGGCAGGTGCCTCATGACATCCTGCATGAGTAGGAACCTTGGTTGATGAATGCGTTACGTATTGCGTTGATGACATAGCTGGTGTATCTGATACGTCCGGTGGTTGGTTTAGTCTAGCTGGTAGTGTATTTGATCTGGCCGGTGGTGTATTTGTTCTGGCTGGTGGTGTATTTGTTCTGGCTGGTGGTGTGGTCTTATCATCAAATTGCAAAAATGCTGTCTTCAAACGGTCGATCGAGATTTTTGATGTGCGATTCTGAAATTGAATTTTAAAGTATTTATTACCTTTTTCCAAAACTTGGAAAGGACCATCATAGGGCTGCTGCAATGGTGGTTTAACGGAGTCATTGCGAACAAAAACATAGCTGGCGTCCTTGAGGCTCGGTTGTATGAAGGTTTCCGGATTGCAATGTGCAGAAGCTGCAGTTGAAGCTATCTTTGCCATGGAACGTCTCAAACTTTTAGCAAATTCTGTTTCGCAGGAAATGTTTTCTTGCTTGCCGAAAAAGTCACCTGGTAATCTTAAAGTTGTCCCGTATAACATCTCAGCTGGAGTGGTTCCAATGTCCTCTTTGTATGTTGAACGAAGACCAAGAAGGATGTTAGGCAATATTTCACACCAATTTTCTGTTTGATGACATCTAATAGCTGATTTAAGAGCACGGTGCCATCTCTCTATCATCCCGTTTGATTGGGGATGATATGGCGTTGTCTTGAGATGTTTGATGCCAAGAAGACGAGTAATTTCTCTGAAGATTGAACTCTCGAACTGTCTTCCGAGGTCGGTCGATATTCGCGAGGGAACTCCAAATCTGGATATCCATCCTGAAACTAAAGTCTTGGAGACGGTTTCAGCCGTTATGTCCGGTAGCGGATATGCTTCAGGCCAGCGTGAAAATCTGTCGATGCAAGTCAGTAGGTAACGATTTCCTTCCGACGAAGGCAATGGCCCAACGATATCTACGTTGATGTGTTCAAAGCGGTGAAGCGGCGGATCATATGATGTTAGCGGTGCTTTGTTATGCCGATGTATTTTGCTTTTCTGGCAGGGAATGCAGCATCGAACGAATTCAGCTATCTCTTTTCGCATACCCGGCCAAACATATCGTTCTCTTACTAGTCTTGATGTTGCCCTGGCTCCTGGGTGTGAGAGATTATGTAAAATCTGCATGACGTTTCTTCGTAAACTTTTTGGGACGATTGGCCGAACCCTACTCTCAGAAATGTCACAATATATTGGACATTTTGCTTCTGGAAGAGTAAGCAATTTAATTATTAAGGAATGTGAACCAACTTTACCTTCTTTAAGTAGCTCTTGTAGTTCGTCGTCTTTGTTCTGTTCTGCGGCTATGTCTTCTGGGCTGATATTAATTTTGCTGACCTCGGATATTCGCGATAGAGAATCGGCGACATGATTCTCAGCTCCCTTGATGAAATGGATGTCTGTGCTGAACTGCGCGATGAAATCCAATTGTCTGATTTGACGAGGCGACGATTTTTCCATTTTCTTCTTGAAAGCATAGACCGGCGGCTTGTGGTCCGTGTGGATGCTGAATTGTCGACCTTCGACAAAGTGAAGAAAGTGCTTGACACCCAAGTAAATGGCCAAGAGCTCACGGTCATATGTGCTCTGCTTACTTTGCGATGGGGTAAGTTTTTTGGAAAAAAATCCTAAAGGCTGTGCAACTCCATTGACTGTTTGGTGCAAAACTGCCCCAACTGCGATGTCGGAAGCGTCCGTAGTGAGAGAAAGTGGAGCGTCGATTGCCGGGTGTGCCAAAAGTGTAGCATTGGCTAAGTCCGATTTGCATCTTAGAAAAGCGTCTTCAGCCTCGGGAGTCCATATTACTGGAGTCGAATCATTCTTTTTGTTGCCCTTCACTAAACTCTGTAGCAAAATTTGGTTATCTAAGGTGGAAGGTAAGAAACGACGATAATAATTAATCATTGCTAGAAATCGTTTTAGCTCTTTAGCTTTAGTAGGTTTTTTAAAATCTTGAATAACTTTAACTTTCTCCTCAAGTGGCATTATTCCCTCGCTGCTGATCTTGTGTCCCAAGAATCGAACGACTTCTTGGCCTAAAACGCACTTGGAAGCATTTATTGTTAAACCATACTCACTTATCCGTTGGAAGACTTGACGTAGGTGTTCTTTATGCTCGTGTTCGTCTCTTGAAGCGATGATGATGTCGTCGATATAGGGAAAAGCAAAGTCTTCAAATCCCCTAAGCACTTCATGCATATGACGCTGGAACGTTTGGGCTGAGTTTCGCATGCCAAATGTCATGAAAAGAAATTCGAAGAGGCCGAACGGTGTTATAATAGCCGTCTTCTTAATGTCATCTGGCTTGATTGGGATTTGGTTGTACGCTCTCTCCAAATCTATCGTAGAGAAAATTTTCCGACCGTGTAAAATCGCTGAGACGTCTTGAGCAAAAGGCAGAGGATATCTATCAGGTGTTGTCTTTGCGTTGAGGGCTCTGTAATCGCCACATGGCCTCCACGTTCCGTTGGCTTTTCGAACCATGTGCAAGGCACTTGCCCAGTTGCTTTTCGAGGGTCGGCAAATTCCTCTCTCCATCAAGAAACGAAACTCGTCTTGTGCAGCTTTTAATTTTTCGTTATTTAGTCTTCGAGCACGGGCGAATACCGGCGGGCCGTGTGTTTCGATGTGGTGTGTCGTGGCGACACCTTTCGTTGATGTTCGGGCGTTAAACTCGGTGAGGTGCTTGAATTGTGCTTAAAGCTCTGCAAAGGGATTGTTGATGTTATATGTGGTTATGCTCACTTTATTACCAGAGGTTGTTGCAGCTCTTGATGTGATGTTTGTGGTGCTGTCGATGATTTGGTTGCGTTTTAAATCTATGAGGAGTCCGAAATGACTTATAAAATCAGCTCCGATGATCGGCCTGGAAACATCTGCTATGACGAATGTCCAAGTGAAAGCGCGACGAAGTCCCAGATCAATAGTCAAATTTTTTCTTCCAAATGTTTTAATTTCGCTTCCATTTGCTGCAAATAAATTAGAATTAGACGGTGAAAAACGATCATTGTAAGTTGCAGGCAGAACTGAAATGTCAGCTCCGCTGTCAATCAGAAATTTATTTTTCGATGATTTGTCGTGAACAACTAATTTGCAAATGTATTGGTCAGTGTGTTCACTTATATTGTTGCTGACCAATACATCATTATTCAGTTTTTTGATGCCGTTTGTTTAAATTCACAAGGTTCGCGACAGTTTCTAGACTCTTCTCCGAATCGTCTGTGAAACCAGCACAAGCCATCCCTAGATTTCGATTGATGGCGACGATGAGATGAGAAATTTCGACTGTGACTGCGGCTTCGATGATTTGACCTTCCCCTTGTATGCTTGATTAGTTCGTTTAGCTGACATGTGATCTGGTCAATTTGTTGCTGCAGGTGTGAATCCGAATGAACTGTACTTTCTTTGTTAGATCTAACTGTGCTCTTCTTGTTGGATGACGATTGGTGTTGATTTATTGCCAAGCAGTCTCTAAATTCACCTACCTCCATAACCTTGTCAGCAAGCTTAGCTAGTTGAGTCAATTCTTCGTTGGAGGCTTGCAAAATAGCTCGCACTTGAGCTGGAAGTCTTTGAAGCCAAAGTGATTTCAGAAACTCACCACTAATTTGCGTTCCACCTAAGCCACGAAGCTCGTTGAGGAGTTGTGACGGGCGTTTATCACCCAAGTCGACCTCAGAAAGTAATTTCTTGATTTTCTTCTGCTCTGAATCACCAAAATGTTCGATTATGACCTTCTTCAGATTCAAGTATTTGTCGTTCGCTGGTGGTGAAAGAACAGCATCGGAAATTTGAGTGAGAACCTTCGACTCAATTGCGCTAATTACGGTGTTGAATCTGGATGTGTCGCTTTTAATTTGTCCGATATTGAATTGCGCTTCAATCTGTGCAAACCATATTTCAGGTTTCTCATGCCAAAAAGGCGGAATTTTGACCGTTATTTTGGAAACGGTTTGATCATTCGACATCGACCCGTTATTTCCGTTAGCTTGCTGTTGTCGCTGTTGCTGTGAGCTGCCTGCACGATCATCCGATTGTTGAGTGTCGTCTTTTACCTCGTCATCCTGCATGTTGAATTAGCTTAAAATCGGTATAAATTAAGATGCACCCAGATTTAATTGTTGAGTGTGTTTTTATTAAAAAAAAAATGCTACTCAAATACCACTCTATTAATTTTCGGGGTCACCAATTGAGGTGTATCGCGTAGCAAGGAAACACAAAAGTATAATACAGTACTTAGCAAATGCTTTATTAATAATTTCTAACTTTATAAATTTTATTAAGGATGATGTTTAGTGGGCGAACGTTAGACGAGAAGTGGTTGTTACAATTTTTTAATTTCTCAGTTAACAATTTTACATATGTATTTAATTTTGACGTTTGCAACGAGATGCGTTCAAGGTTACAGCAAATTATAATCTTTAAGGGGTCGCCACAGAGACAATATTTTTATATACCTCGATGATCTCCTGGTCTGTACGAAAACCTTCGAGGAACATATATCTGTTCTACGAGATTTAGCCAGCTGCCTCAAAAACGCCAATCTGACCATAAACATGGAAAAGAGCAAATTTTGTCAGAAAGAAATACAATATTTGGGTTATATTATAGGTCAAGGTTGTCGGAAAACGGATCCGACAAAGTTGGAAGCCATTAGTAATTTTCCCTTGCCCAAAGCAGCTCGGCAAATTCGCAGATTTATTGGCATGACCGGCTGGTACCGCCAATTCATACCCAATTTCGCTTCGCTCTCAGCACCGCTTACAGATTGCCTTCGCAAAGGCAAAGAATTCGTTTTGACGAAAGAAGCAGAAGATGCTTTTCAGAAGCTGAAGGAAGTTCTAATAACAGCGCCCGTGTTAGCAGAGCCAGATTTCACTAAGCCTTTTGTGGTACAGTGCGATGCCTCTAGCTTAGGTGTAGGGGGAGTTTTGTACCAGCTGGATGAAGAGAACCGAGAGCATCCCATTGCATATGTCTCTCAAAAGTTAAATAAAGCCCAACGGAATTACACGGTATCCGAA
This sequence comes from Sphaerophoria taeniata, assembly GCA_943590905.1. Taxonomy (NCBI): domain Eukaryota; kingdom Metazoa; phylum Arthropoda; class Insecta; order Diptera; family Syrphidae; genus Sphaerophoria; species Sphaerophoria taeniata. The sequence goes on from OX016541.1 coordinate 108,754,776, forward strand.
CAAGAATGCATGGCAGCCATTGTATGTGTCAACAAGTTCAGACCATACATCGATGGTCTACCGTTCAAAATTATAACCGACCATGCCAGCCTTAAATGGTTAATGTCCCAAAAGGACTTAAGTGGCAGATTAGCCAGATGGTGCTTAAAACTGCAAGCATTTGATTTTTCGGTGGAACACCGGAAGGGTTCCTTGAACGTGGTACCAGATGCGCTCTCGCGTCTGGACATGTGTGAAATAACCCCGAATATGAAGGAGCTAGATATAGATCTGAAATCGCCTTTTTTCAACTCAGAAGAGTACATCCAACTTAAAAAGACTGTAGAAGACAATCAATCGTCCCTGCCAGATGTCTGTATTTCTGATGGCTATGTTTATAAACGAGTGAAATTTAGATCGGGTCTTCCAAATGAAGAGGAGGAGAGTTTATGGCGTCTATGGCAAACGAAAGAGTTATGGCCAGAAGCAATTTCCAATGAGCACAATTTGGTACCAGGGTGTCACGGTGGCCTGGTAAAAACACTCTTCCGTATAAGACAAAAATATTATTGGCCTGACATGGTCAAACACACTAAAGCGTTTATTAGTAAATGTGCTGTTTGCAAGGAAGTAAAGCCAGCCAACTCAACGCTGCGTCCAAAAATGGGAGCACAAATGCTTACAGACAGAGCAATGCAGAGGCTCTACATTGATCTTCTTGGTCCTTATCCTAGGACGAAATTAGGCAACACTACAATTCTCATTGTTATAGATCACCTCACAAAATTTGTCTTTCTGAAAGCACTGCGCAAGGCTTCCTCAACTGCCATTTGTAAACATTTGCAAGAAGACATTATCCATGTCTTTGGAACTCCTGAATACATACACAGTGACAATGGGAAGCAATTTGTTTCAAAAGAGTTTTCCAAATTTCTCGCCATGTACAAGATAAATCACATCAAAACGGCTTTCTACTCGCCTCAGTCAAATAGTTCAGGGCGTGTTAATAGGGAGATTATATCAAAAATTAGAATATTCATAGGAGAAAAGCACTCAGAGTGGGACAAATATATTTCAATGATAGCAGCAACCCTTCGAGGCGATTTCCATACGTCCATTGGAACTTCTCCGTATTATGCGATGTTCGGTCAACATATGATCTCTAGTGCCTGCGAATATCCGATCATAAGGAGACTGTTAGCCATATCCGACACGGAAGTAAGAACTTTACCAAATGCCGATCGACTGCACCTCATTAGGAATCAGATCAAAGACAACTTAAACAAAGCATATCAGAAGGCGGAAAAAACTTACAATCGTAGAGCTACGAATGTGAGATTTATTGAGGGGCAGGAAGTTTTTAGGCGAAATTTTGGCCACAGCTCGTTTTCCAAACAGGAAACCGCAAAATTTAGGAGAAAGTTTCTGAAATGCCGAGTTCGAAAGAGGATAGGGAATTGCTTATATGACCTCGAAGATATCAATGGTAAGCTCATTGGTAGATTCCACGCAAAGGATATAAGACCATAGAAGTGGATTCGTTTTCCTTTTCGTTTCTTCAATATAGTTTCGAAACAAATAAGGTTTGTTACGAATCTGAATTAAATCAAAAAATAAACGTAGAATGAAATTCTGAACACTACGGCGTATACGTATCCAAAATAATAAAAAGCATTATTTTCCTATAAATTGTATTAGTTAAAATAGAAAAAAAAATAAATAAGAAATAACAAATAAGTAAAATAGAAAGCAAAAGAAATAAGTCGAAAAAGAGTTAGTTGCAAAATGTTTTCTGCGAACACCCGGTGTCATTCCGGAATTCGAACTTACACTTCATCCAAAGTGATAGAGAAAAAAAAAGGAAATTCGAAAGTTCGAACAGAATGTCTCGTATAATTCTAGAGGTTGGTAGCAATGTCCAACAAAATTTTTTTGGGCTTTTTGCTGAAAGCTCAAGCGTCGAGCAACTCTTTTCATTTTGGACGCTAAACCTACAAGTCACAGGAGCATCATATCACTTCTGATTTAGTGAGTTTCCAGTTTTTTTTCCTATTTTATTTATTTAACCCTTATTTGTTCGCTGTTAGAGAGCAGCACACGTCCTTCAGGATCTGGTCCCACTCGAAACAGAAATCCAATTAGGAAGATCTTTGTCAGGAAGAGGGAGTTCACAGTGGTGGAGAAATCTGTCAAGTTGGACGTATGTGTGTGGACCACGTGCTTGATTTGCGAGCATCATTAATAAAGAAAAATAAGAGAGCGCTTCTGGGATTGCGGGAATTTACAGAGTGATCTCCATCTCGAAAGTGCAAAGGAGAACTGTTGAGATCCACAGCAACGGAGGATTTCCCTAATTAAAGAAAACACAATTCGGCTTCCCAGAGGCGTTCCACTTTCCATCCACGGCAATAACCTGCCTCTGCCAGTTTTCAACCTCAGTTGCTTTAAGAACAAGGACCTAAGAGGTCCGAAAGTGAAACCGAGGCGAGTGCAAGTTCACACACGTGGCAGATAGGGAGTAAGAATCGATCTCTGGCAAAGTGAAGAACGGGCGCAGTGGCAGTGTGAGAAGCAGAAATTTTAAAGAAAAAAAAAGAATAGCAATATTTAATTAGAAAAAAAGGTTTAAAGAAGTTCAAAAGTGAAGATTAAAGAGGGTTCATATTGGGAGAAATAATTATATCTATATAGAAAATACCTGAATTACAAAAAAAAAAAGAGAAAAAAAGAAGAAAAATACAAGTGAAGTGTACGGTAGTGTTAAAAGCTCAAAGAAGGTAAATTTGAAACAAAAAGAAAATAAAAAAAAAAAACAGTAAATGAAAGAGAAACAAAAGATCATTGTCTAAATGTGTTAGCCGTAGTTTTGCTAGCTTTGACGTCAATGAAGAAAGAGCGCATTGGAATACGAGCCCCTCACTGGAAGTTGTGCACAATGTTCCGTAAGTGGTAAGTCCGCAATATTTTTTTTCCTTTTTTTGTTTGCAAAGCAAGACTATCGATACAATCACGATAGAGAATATCTTTTGCAAATTTAAGTATTTAACTATGTATACATCTTCAATCACTCATATCACTATAAATTAACCTCACTGAACTACACTACCATACAATTCAAAAAAAAATAATAAGGGGGAGATTGCGAAGAAAACATGGTATTGTACTGTAATGTTAGAATAGAATTAGATTATGAATAAAATGTTGAATTCCGAATACATTATGTTTTAAATAATTATAATTGTGAAGGGTAAGTGTGGAGAGTAGGATGATGTGGATCTACAGCAGGTAATAACTTCCTCAGCTGTTCAAAGAAGGGGCAGTTCCAGAATCCGAGTACGCGAACTGCCAAGGTGCATTCGTAGTGAGGGGATTAATGTACTCAGGGTGACCGTCCACCTGTCACCCAAGGAAGCGAAGTTGAGGTATAGCAGTCCGTCTGTTGTCCTTTAAAGCAAAAATCTTGGCATGTTCTTTTTTCCTATTGGTACGAAGGAAGAGCTCGGAACAAGAACCACCCCCATCATTTGCCGCATCTAGCCGCGCTAGCAAGCATGCCAAGTTCGTTCCCAAGCCTTCCGCAACACAGAAAAACCACAAAACAAGGTAAGAGAAAAATAAAAACAATTCGTATCAAGCACAAGTGCTGCTGCCGCCAATAAAGTCTCCGCTGCCACTGAAGTTTCTGCTGCTACTGGAGTCCCTGCTGCCACAGAAGTCCCCGCTGTTGTTGTCCAATCTGCCGTCCCTGCTGATGAAATACCTGCTACAATCTGCCACAGGTTTTGTTACTTTCCCTGCTGGTGTTGCTCTGAAAGCACACACTGATGTTGCTGCCATTGAAACCCCATCTGTTATTGCCCAACCTGCTGTCGTTGCTGACCCAGTTCCTGCTGCCACCGCTGCTGATACTTCCATAAGTCACGAATCTGCTGCCTGCTGCATATATGGTGTCTCTGAACATCAAAGGGCCTCACCTGAAGTTTCTCAACTGGAAGAACAACTGAAGATGTTACGTATGCCCCGCGAAATAATTGAGCTACAGAAACAAATCCAAGCAATGGAGAAAAATGAAGAGCCAACTATCTATCGACGGTTCAATCTCGAAGAGTTAGATGCCGCGGTCCCAAAGTTTAGTGGAGATGACCACTACGATATCACCAAGTGGTTTGAACAGTTTGAAGATTTCACTAACACCTGCGGATACACAACAAAGGAGAAGTGTCAAGCAGTTCGTCGGTGCGTGGCAGGGACTGCGAAACAATACATCATCAACTTGGGTTTGGTCCCCTATGACGAAATGAAGGCGGGTCTTGTTAATATGTTCAAACGAACGGTCACGAGGCAAGAAATTTATCGGCAATTGAGGGCTCGGTCATTGAAGCCCAACGAGACATGCTTAAGCTACGTAGTCACCATGCAATCAATCGCAGCAAAATCCGACATTGAAGAACAGGAGCTGGTAGATATAATCATCGATGGAATCCCTGATATCAGCAATGGGATTTCGATGTTATATGGTGCTAGTTCCATAGATAACCTCGTACGTCGCATGGATCGCTATGAACAACGCCGTTCAAGAACCATCAAGCAAAATTATACAACACCTAAGCCTAAATCCGCTGCCGCTGACACTGCCGCCAATAGAAATGACATCAGATGCTTCAATTGTTCGCAATTTGGGCATTACCAAAGTGCTTGTCGAAAAACAATTCGTCCACCAGGATCTTGCTTCACTTGTCACAAGATGGGACACCTCCATAAAGATTGTCCAGTGAAACAGAAGAAGATGCATACTGTTGCTGCCTTATCGTTGGATCCAACAGATGAAGATGACGATAACCAAATTTTATTTATGGAAAAGGTAAGGGTGGCTTTTGTTAGTTTGTGTGATCAAAACAGATGCACTAGATTTATAAATTTTTTGTCTCTTTTTGACTCCGGTAGTCCAATTAACATTATACAACGTTCAAGTGTTACAAACTTTATCAAATTGTCAAACGTTTCTGTTCCAACATAATTCTGCGGTTTGGGAAAACATAGAATATATTCCTACGGTATAATTTCATGTAAAGTTCTGTTCCGCAATGAAATTAAATTCGTTTCCTTTTTAGTTACACCAAATTAAACAATGATGACACCGATAATTCTTGGACGTGACTTTATGAAATTATTTAATATCCGTTTAATGAAAACTAAACCTGTTAAAGGAAAAACTGAATTAAATAAACATTTAAAACTACCTTGTAGTGCATCTGGTTTGAATAATGAAGGAAAATTGGTTGATGATCCCGGTGGGCAGATAATTTCCCAAAATATTTTTAGAAAACCATGTAATGGAACTGAAATAGCTGACAGTCGTACTTCATTAACTCGAAAAGAATGCGAATTGCTTAGTGATTGTGCCGATAGACTTTGTTTGCAAATGGGTTCTATTGATTTAGGTAGTGCATTTCAAGAAGCTAACATTTGCTCTCAACTAGAGAAAGCTAAATTTGAGATAATCGATTCGATTATCACAATAAGTTTTATTTGAAACCAGTATGTTTTTCACAGGGAACTAGTGATTATCAAATGAGAATCAGGTTAACTGATGATACTCGCTTCCATTGTGCACCACGTCGTTTGTCATTTCAAGATCGGGCAGAGGTACGAAGAATCACCGACGATCTGTTGTCTAGGAAAATAATCAGGCCAAGCCAATCCCCTTATGCTTCAGCAATCGTTTTAGCTAAAAAGAAGAACGGTGATGTACGTACATATGTGCATTGACTACAGGGCACTCAATAAAAAACCAATTCGTGATAATTTTCCGTTGCCACTAATTGAAGACTGTATTGAGTACACGGCAGGGAAATGTTGGTATACCTTACTCGACTTGAAAGATGGATTCAATCAGGTTAAGATGCATGAGGATTCAATAATGTTTACTTCTTTTGTAACACCTCATGGACAGTTTGAATATTTGAAGATGCCTTTTGGATTAAAAAATGCTCCTGCAAATTTTCAGAGATTTGTTTACAACATTTTTCGTGATTTAATTGATTCAGGCAAAATAAATTTATATAGATGACATCTTGATTGCTTCGATCGACTTTGAATCTCATGCAGAGATATTAAAAGAAGTTTTGCGTAGAATATATGAAAGGGGGTTAGAACTTAAATTGGGTAAATGTAAATTTGCTTTCAATGAAATTGAATACCTTGGATATGTAGTAAATTCCACCGGTATTCGACCTACTGATGCTCATATTAGCGCCATTAAGAATTACCCAATGCCGAAGACCAAACAGGAATTACATTCATGCCTAGGTTTATTTTCCTATTTCCGGAAGTTTGTCCCATTTTTCTCAAGAATTGCTAGTCCTCTACTAAAGCTCTTTCGCAAAGATAGTGTTTTCGATTTTTCTGGAGATTGTGTTAGTGCTTTTGTTGAATTGCGTGATAGGCTAACCGCTGCACCAGTGTTGGCTTTTTACAATCCTACACGCGATACGGAACTTCATTGCGATGCCAGTTCTCGTGGCCTTGGTTCGGTACTGATGCAACGCCAAAGTGATGAAAAGTTTCACCCAGTTGCATATTTTTCAAAAACCACCACTGCTCCTGAATCGAAGTATCATAGCTTTGAGTTGGAAACTCTTGCAATTATTTACTCACTTAGACGTTTCCGTGTGTACCTTGAAGGAATCCCATTTAAAATTATTTCTGATTGCAACTCACTTACAATGACTCTGAATAAAAGACATGTAAATCCGCGAATTGCTCGATGGGCCCTTGAATTGGAAAATTTTAATTATACAATCCAGCATCGTAGTGGAGTCTCTATGGGACATGCTGATGCACTGAGCCGATGTTTTACAAACAATGATTCAAAAAATGAGGTTACACCGGTGTATCGTTTGCTGGCAGCTGTTGATAGTGACGACTTGGATTTTCAGATCCAGTTGGCACAGAGTCGTGATAAGTGGATAGAAGGAATGAGAACAAAACTGGAAAGCGATACGGTGGAAAAGTTTGAGTTGCATGATGGGTTGGTTTTCCGCAGGGACGGTTCAGGTCGTTTATTTTTGTGCGTACCAAGTGAAATGGAAGATAATGTAATTCGTTTGGTCCATGAAAAGAAAGGTCATTTAAGTACGGACAAATGCTAGACCAAATTAAGGGGGCATTACTGGTTTACGAACATGAGGCAAAAGATTGACGTTTTCATAAAAAAATTTATTAAGTGTATTATGTATTCTCCACCAGCTCGTTCAAATGAACATAATTTGTATAATATTCCAAAGAAACCAATCCCCTTCGATACAATTCATATTGATCATTTTGGTCCACTGCCGTCAATTGTATCTAACCGAAAGCACGTTCTTGTAGTTATCGACGCATTTACCAAATTTGTTCGACTCTACCCAGTTAAATCAACTAGCACAAAGGAAGTTTGTTGCGCATTAGATAAATACTTTAATTACTACAGTCGTCCCAGGCGAATAATTTCAGATCGTGGTACTTGTTTTACATCTCGTGAATTTCAAGAATTTCTAACCAAATGTAATGTCGATCATGTCAAAGTAGCTGTGGCTTCACCACAAGCTAACGGTCAAGTTGAGCGTGTCAATCGAATCCTCAAAACAATGCTTAGTAAGTTGTCTGAGCCAATCCAACATTCAGATTGCTCATTAAAGTTAACCCAAGTAGAATATGCCCTTAATAATACCGTTCATAGTACCACAAAACAATCACCTAGCAAATTACTATTTGGTGTTAACCAAAAAGGTGTCATTATTGACGAGTTGACAGAATATTTAGAAGACAAGTTCTGCTATGAGGGGGATCGTGATCTGCAAAAATCTAGAGAAGAGGCCTCAAAATCTATTGAAAAGTCACAAGAGTATAATTTGCAATATTTCTTAAGTTACAATCGCTCGGCAAAGACGTTCTCTGTGGGTGACTTCGTTGTTATTAAACATGTTGATACCACACCAGGTACAAATAAGAAATTTATACAAAAATATCGCGGTCCTTATGTTATCCACAAACAGTTGCCACATGATCGGTACGTCATTAGAGACATTGAAAACTGTCAGCTTAGCCAATTACCATATGATGGAGTAGTTGAGGCTAGTCGAATCCGGCACTGGATAAATCCAAACCCCGGGGTCACTAACCACCTGCCACCCCCACTAAGTGAAAGCTCTGAGGAGCTTGTAGAATTAACGAATTATTGTTTTGATTGAGGTCAATCAAAAGTGTCAGATTGGCCGAGCTGTAATCATATTTTTTGTTACGATTAGTGTAAGTAATCCCTTAATGTAAATGGCTTATTTCTTGTGTCTCGCACGCCACCTCTCGATCTCCTAACGTTTCATGCGCCATCTGTCGGCCTTCATTAAAAGACTTAAATTAACACGTGGAACAGAGGAAATGAAGCCATTTTGGAAAAGAACATTCTTTGTCATTCCTTGTCTAGACACAACCGAACACAGTCGAAAAAATAAAGATTAAATTCAAAGATTATAGTTTATACAGTGCGGATTTGCGAAAGCATGTAGATCTGCTATCTCCACCCAAGAAACCGACTTTCCTCCAACAACCAGATTATTGTTATTTTCATATTTTGAATGCATTTCCGTCATTGTCCTCAATGTTCTACGCGACTTGAATATTTACAGAAAATAATTCTGAAATTATATGTACGTGCATATGAACTGGAGAACGACCATGACAAAAAATTCACAACGAGTAGTAAAAATAGAATTCAAAAAGCAAAAGAAGTTAAGAAAAGGAAATCTTGAATATGAAGCTGTGCTTTGGTTCCTGGAATGACTTCAATATCGTCGTCGTCGTTGTTGTCTGCAATTCAATTTGGTTTTATTGTCATACATAATATGTGTCGCCTCGTTTTAACATTAATCAGATATTTTGTTGTTGTTTTCTATTTTGAAAATTATTGTTCAATTCTTTGTGTTCCTCGCGTGTCGTTGGTCGAATGGATTGCGAAGAAGGGTCAGATATGAATAGAAGACTCGTCAAAACTCTGCAGCCTACATGTATGTCGCAGCAAGATTATGTGGGCTTCTTCTGAATTCAAGAATGCAAAGGATGTCGCTGATGTGTTTCGGAAAACATTCGAATCCTCTCACTTGGTAAATAATGGTATTGGAAAGATAAGTGCGTATAGACTCAAAGGACATGAAAAGGGTAGACCTATTTTAATATTTAATATTCCAATAAAACAACAAGAAAGAATTAAAAAAGTTTCCACAGAGACTCGTTTGCCAAATTTAATGACACAAATTTTCAGAATGTAAGGTAGCAGCTTTTTGCAGAAAACAAGTATACCCACTTTGAATGCAGGTGGACTTATTGCCACTTGTATTCTTAAAGAACATGCCACACTTTAATTTAGATGAATAGTTTTTTGTATTTTTCTGTGTTTTTCTCCATTTGCGTTTAGGAACATTTTCACTCAAGTGGTACCAGTTGAAGATATCTTTTCCTATCTTCTTCATTTGAACGAGAATGTACACACACGCGCTCTTAATCGTGATGTGCAGCATCCTGTGGGTACTCAAGGCGGAAACTAGCAATGGCAAGATTACGAATGTACCTAATATCCTCTCTGGGATGATATCAACGTTCTTGCTATATGAAACGAAGTCAAGGAGATACTTTTCTCGGTCCAAACTGTCTTGTTTCCGGGTACAGAGGCATGAGCTTAGTTTTGCTACTCAGAAGTGGACGCGATGTCTCATGGAAAGAAAGTATGGAGTATGGAGAGAGGATATTCGCTATTTAAAAAATCCAAGTTATGTTATTAGTATCCTGTGGCGCCTTCGGTTGGTCTTAAAATAGCAACATTATGTCTACCTCACGAGAATTGTAAACTAAGCGAAAATTGTTGTTTATAAAGAAGAAATTTTGCAACTGCAACGGGACCAGGTTTGATAAGTAGTTGGTTTGTGTTGCTACGTTAACCATGTAAAGCTTTTTCAAAATGCATGACGTATGGGCATATATATGGGTGTATACATAAATAAGTGCTATAGAAATAGGTGACGAAGAATTTGATTATGTTTATGGTCAATCTAAAAAAAAAACGTTTTATCTTTTATTTGATTTTTGGAAATGAATTTTATTGATAAACAACCTTGTCGAACAGGAAGCTAATGAAGGACAAACTTAAATCATTTAGACCTCGTTTGCGGAAAATTATGTTCGTTGGTTGTTATGTACCGAGAACGTGTGGGTTCTAAATCGACCTGGGCCTTTAATGTTTCATGGTTAACGTAAGAGCCGAAATCCGAAAAAAGCTTCCAAAAGTATAATTTTTGTATTAACTTTCTTCTACAAAATATTTTTCCAAATTTATTAATTTATCAATTGCAATTTAACAACTACAATTTAATTTCTATTTGAAGAAAAAACATAAGGATGAATTGCTCACGGTTTCCGTCCACCATTTAAACTCCCCTTTTCAGTCAATTAAGAGGCGTAGAAGTTTACAAATGAAATGTTTCTACAGCGCTGGAAAAAAATTAGCTGACACGATCAGAATTTCTTAATTACTAAAGCAATAGAAAGCAATTTCGAGGTATTTTCCTTGATATGTTTTATTGTTAAACCAAAATTTAAATAAATTTTATCAATAATCCAAAGCAACACAAACAGAAAACCAAACATAACCCTGTCAATATTTTTTGTAGGTATATTCAGATTGTGCTGAAAAACCATTTTGTCAAAACCATCGTTTTTCGTTATTACCCATTGCGATGGAATTGATCCCTCTCAGGAGGATAATTGCTAGAAAATTCACTTATTGTCTATCCGCAGTAATCTGGGTTCTACTCAATTGTAAATAAATCCTCTCCAAACAAAACAACATGCGAACGTTAACGTAAGGGGGGGGGGAGTCGTTGTCTGGGAGATGAAATTTAAATAATCCTGCACAAACTATTAGCGGGTAAATTACGGAAATAAAAACAAACGCTGCTGCCGCTTACGTTTCTTCAATGTAGACGAAATTTTGCTTGGGCTTGGTATACATTTATTTGTATTGTAATATTCGGCTTGGTCCGACAATTAAAACTTATTCACTTTTTAAATAAAACATAAATTCACTTTATTCAAATCACTCACAAACTTATTTATTCAACACTTTCAATTATAACTTTTCAAACACAGTGTACTTTACTTATCGCAGTTCACAATCAACTATCCCGCTTCGCTTCCGAATCGGTTATTTATAGTTCTGATAATGGTTCTAGAAACTACTAAACCGAATGTTCCAGAAGTTCTCTTTTTAACCACTAGATGTTGCCCCTCATTTTTAACTGTCATACACAAGTGTTTACTACTACAATTAAACTTGTTGCTACATACTTATTTCCTATAAAATGATATTAGAGTTATAGTGATAAGTAAGTAAAGAGAGTAAGAGTAGTATGTACATTAAATATAAAAAGAGATACGGAGTAAGTAAAGAGAGTAAGAAAAGTGTATACATTAAATATAGAAAGAGGTACAGAGCGTAAGAGATAATAACGTATACACATTAGACATTACAATAGAAGGAGATACAGAGCGTATGAGATAAAATAAAGTGTATACACATTACAGTATTTACAAATCGGAGAGGATAAGATAAACATTAATTTTCGAAACACTCACCTTTCCTTGTCTTTAAGAATGCAAGGTAAGAGTGAAATAATGCTGCATCGTCTAATCTCAAGAAAATTTGCATTTTTGGATTCGAAGAAAACTCCTCCTCCTCCTTGGTGTTGTGTTTTTTTGTTCTAACAAAAACACAATACCTATGCCACCGTGCTCATCGGGTAATGTTCGATTAACTGAAAAATAAAAATGCTCTAAAATCAGTAGCGCGGATAATAAAAAATTAATACCTTCTATTCTATTTTTCTTTTCAGTTTACAGTGATGTGAAAATATTCATACCAACCTATCAATGATTTTTGCGGTCGTAGAAGTACATTAATGTTTCTTGTTATTACTCAAAGCACTAAAACGGTAAATAGACCCATTGTATTGTGTACATCAACCAATGTTTTAATTATATAAATGAGGTTCAACACGTTTTGCACAGCTATTAGAATTCTTCGTTCAATTATATTCGGTAAAATTGATTTGTGGAGCGTTGGTTCTCCATGATTCTCATAAGGTCTAGTCATCTTTGGCAAATTGTTTAATCAATCAGAATTTTTTGTGTACAAACAACAAAAACAATGAATTTGAATAAAAACTGAAATTTGCCAACCTCACTGTAATGGTGTTCTTATATGCATTTTGCAAGGATAATTTTCGGATAAGGTCCTTGCATTTAATTGAACGAGGGTGTAACAATAACAATCAGCAACCACCGCCTCCCACCAACCCAGTTCCTGTTCATATAAAACAATAATAATTTCGATTTTGCAGGTGGCCATGGTTCAGAGGATAGAGTAGTGGATTGCTAAGCCGAACGCTACGGGTTCAAACCCCAGCTTCAGCAGCATTCTTTTTCTACAAAAATCGCCAGCTTATCTGAGGCCACCTGTGCGATAACATGAGACAATACAAATCTAACTCTCCTCCTCTGAGCCACGTAGGTTTCTGTTATGCGTGCTTTCTTTCTATGTGTCTATCTGTCTCTCTCTGTTGTTGTATTGTTCTGTCCCAGCCGATGGTCTCAGTCACCAGTGCTGCTATGTGTCTGTAGTTCGTTACATTTATGTGCGAAGTACTGTGAAATGTAATGTAATGTAATGTAGTTTCGATTTTGTCTCCTTGTCTTAGCGTTCGTAAAGTGAAATTTGATATGCAATGGAATATCGAATTCAACCCAGAGTATGCTATTCCTTTTGTTTTTCAGTATAAGGAAAATGGAAGGCGAAAATATTTCGTCCTTTCTGTTGTCTAAAATACATGGCTGCACCTTGAAGTTGGGTATAAGTGAATTTGTGTCCTCTATTTTGTGTGGTTCCCTCAAGCGTGACACACAATGAATTTGATCCTGGGACAATCATCCCCTCGAGGAGGCACTCCGCACTCACATAATCAAAAATGGGGTGGGTGTCTGACTGGCTGACAGCAACAACAAAACAACACAAGACAAGACAATTTAATGAGCGTCCTCAAAGAAAAAGAAAATGTATCTCAATTGCTACTTGCAAAAGAAGTAGAAGTGATATTGTAATGCGACAAGTGCATTGTGTGGTTTTTCCTTACTTATACATACTTACGAACGGGTGGATTGATTTGTGGCGATATGCTTGATGATTATTCAAAAGAATGGAAGCTAAATGAAAAATGCTTTATCCTTAAGGGACAAGCTAGGAAAAAAAAGACATGCAAAAAGAGATACTAGGATAAAAAGGTTTTTTTTCCTTGTCAAGACCAATAAAAACAAAAGTGACATGAATTGAGATTGCTATGGGGTTGACTTCTATTGGCATACAGTCAGACAGCTAGAACGGAAGTTTCGGTATTCAATTAAGAAGCGTGACGAGGGTTAGGTTTTTTTTTTGCAAAATCACATTTGCATTTACAAAACCTTTACGTAAAGTAGGAAATTGTATCGTTCACAGACGTGATATTGGTTTGTTAAGACGTTTGGAATAAATAAAGGAAAAAGACAAAATATGACTTCACTCTGCAAAGTCAAACGAAATTCTATAATTATTAACCTTTTTAAAATATTCAAGATTTTAGTCCAATATGACATTGCACTGTCGTAGTGTTGAAATAAATTCGTTAATTATATCTTTTGTGTAGATATCCAAGTCCAAATTGGAAAAGAAAAGCTTCTTATAAGCGAACAAAAGTTTTATTGATCCTCAATGAAAATTATAAGGAATAAGAAGTTTATGAAAATTTTCTATAACATAAAATTATTGATTATAGTGATAAGAACATAAACTACCGTTCTACTGGTCGGACAAAATTAACATGGGCCAATGCAGCTTCCCGTGTCTAAGTGGTTAGGTGTTGTGGCTGCTAAGCAGAACGTCGTGGGTTCAAGTCCTACTCGTGTCCATAAAGATTTTATTTCATCTTTCACGGGTACTGCCTTTTGCGAAGAATTGACAAAACTTCCAAGAGTATCAATCTGTCATGAAAAAGTGCTTCTCAACTTTGCCGTTCGGAATCGGCGTTAAATTGTAGGTCCCCTCAATTCTTCACACGCACTCAGAGAGTTGTTGATGAGAGTAAGTCTCTTAGGCCTTGGCTCTTCAAGAGCTGTCGCGCCACTCTATTTATTTATTTTTAATCATGCGACCGACCGCATTTTTCAAAAAAAGTCTGTTTATTACTTTAATATTTTTCTCACCTCAGCATCAAAGTTTGTCCGACCAGTAGATTCTTAATGTAGATGTTGTAAGCTTTCATTTGATACCCCCATTTGCCCATTTACCCGATGAGGTAGGACGACACCAAAAATACCGTTTTTAAGATGGTCGGACCAAATGAAAGGCCCGGGTTATTACTGTCCGACCATATGATTTGGTATCTACGACGAAATGTCTATTGACTGCTACTTACTTTTTCCATTGTCCCCATGGTAAAAGCTGACACCAAAAGACGCGACCGGAAGTGCCATTCAGCCGCCAAAAGGCCCAGGAAAATTCTGTCTGACCACTGGTTTTGAAAATTTCATGTCATTTACCATTAGATGGTGGCTAAATTTTTAACTCTGCTGATGAGGTCTTACGGTCGCCTCCCGGACTATAAGTACAAAGTGTTTTTGAATAGTACCCCTTTTTATCAAATTTCATTCAAAATTTCTTTTTAAAAAGCTAAACAAATTAACAAAAACCAAAAACACTCAGAAAATTTGGATGATATTTTGTTCTATTCTTTGCGAAAAAAATAACACTTACCTAACAAGTAATTTTGTGAAGTTTTTTCTGATTATCTTTGGTTTTTTCTCAATTTCTTGAAAACAAGAAGACATTTTCGCATGTGGTTTTCTTGATGTCACTGAGAACTTATACTGACAGCATTTAATTGTGAAAAAAATGAGTACTTAATTTCATAAAATTTCGAAAAAAATTAGTTCGAAGTTCCAAAAAAAAGTTAAACATTTCCATATTTTAAATTTGAAGTTGAATTTTTCGAAAACTGTTGCTGAAAACAGTTTTATTTCAATGCAAAATAAAAGAGTTACATTTTAGCTTTGCAAGAAGGTATAACACAGCATTGCAGACAAAGCCGTTCATTTTTAATATTTATTTAAAAAATAGACTTTTTTTGTTATAAAATCGCCTTTCCTGGCTAAACGGAGGGCAATAGACCCTTCTTCTATATGATTTTTTTCTTGTCCTTATGCAACCTAAACACTCCACCATCAAACACATCACTCGTGGATCACCCTTCATAAACAATATAAAAATAATTTAAGCAATGTAAATATTTATTTCCCCCAAATGAAATGTTTCTGATTTTAAACAATATAAAAAAAACAAAAAATTTGAAAAAAAAAAATCATCCAAATCCGAGCTGTTTCTGAGGACTTTCTGAAAAAAAGCTTCATTGACTTCACTATAAGCTATTTTTCCTCTTTATGACTAACGAAAGCACATGGATCTGAATCGGAAATATTGAACCCAAACGTTTTAATGAACGACTTGAATTTTTCATTCCAGCAGCGTTAAGCTTGTTTCAAACCATACAAACTTTTCTGTTTTCGTTAAATCCGATTGGTTGCTCCATATAAACAGTTTGAGTTTCTAACAAAGCTCCGTATAGAAATACTAATTTTTAGGTCAAATTGTTTCATGGTCATTTTTTTTCAGCATAAAAGCTAAAATAGCTCTTACGTAAGGCGAACAACTGGGCTAAATGTTTCCAAATAGTCAATGCCATATTCTTGGGTAAATCCAAGACAAACTAAACGAACTTTGTGTCGTACAGATCGATCCTTTTTATTATTTTTAGATTTAAAAACCCATTTATTGTCAATTACTTTTTGATTTGTAGGTCTTTCTACTAATACCCATGTCTTATTTTCTAACTGGGAGTTCATTTCATCATTCATTGCATTTAACCATTCTTCTTTTTCTGGTGAGCTGACCACATCTTCATAAGTATTTGGTTCATTGTTAATTGATAACAAAACCATTGCCATTGAAGTACTTATCGAAGCATTACGTAAAAGATTTCCCAAAAATATTATTTTTGTCTACCTATTCCTTTCGGCAAATTTTTAAAATGTTTCATCATCATCTTTTTTTTTACTTGCGACATATAAAATATATGGCAAGTATTGAATTCGTAAAAAAAAAATTGAGGTAATGATGAGATATGACATTACGATGATAGAGAAGTCGAAAAAAGTGGGTCCGGCGATTCCGTCCGTCTGTCTGTCTGTCTGTCTGTCTGTCTGTAAACGCATCTACAGCCTTAACCACTGGTCCGATTGACTTCAAACTTGAAAATTAAAGGTACCGTACCGCCCATAGAACCATAGAAACATAGAACATAGAACAATTTCAAAAAATTTTTTTGGATTTTTAAAAAATATTTTTAATTTTTTTTTTCAAAATTCTGTATCTCAAAAACGGATCAATTTTAAAAATCCAAATTGAAGTATAATATGTAGGTATATTTAAATGTTCTTGAAAACTGCATACCCAAATAAATTTTAAGACATTTTTGAAAAACTTTATATACAAAAAATTAATTTAAAAAAAAACGGCTCCGACGATTTTCAAAAAAAAAATCAATAAATCAAGAATAAGGTTTGAATGTGTTTGGCATTTAAATTTTTGGAATAAAATGTATTTACGAGGTACATATTTCAATTTAAATTTTTATTTATGAATTTCATTTTTCATATTTACATATTTTTTAATATTTTTTTTTTTTATGAGTTATAATTTGGAATACAGGAGCAAGTTCGTACGACCGAGTTGTGCACATTTTTATATACCTACTCGTCTTGAATCTCATTTGTGTTTCTTATTGAAGTGGTTATCCTGCCAGAAACTTAACATCTCTTACAACTGATATTGAGTTAAACGTATCCATAACACGATATCCTTTCTGGCATTCATCATAACCAACAAAGATGCATTTTCTTGATTTTGCATCAAATTTTTTTCGTTTTTCTTTTGGTACATATTATAATTCAGAGTCGAAAATTCCAACATGATGAAAATTTGAAGACTTACCGTGCCCTATTTCGTACGGTGTTTTGTTTTTTATTGTACTTTTACTGCCCACAGTTTGGGACTTAGACCCTTTGAATGTTTTGTTTTGTTCCGACGTGTATGCCAAAGATCGACGATGATGTATTCCGTTTCCTTCCAAAAAGTTGTTTCATTGCTGAATTAACAAATTCTGTTCCATTGTCTGTTTGAAGATTTATACTTGGATGTCCAGAATGTTTTTCTGTAAGCCTTAGTACTATCTGGAACTTTTTAATAACTTCAGATTTATTTTTAATGAAGAACACAAATCGAAATTTACATATGTAGGTCATCAATGCGTATTATTTAAGCAAGGGTCGTTCTAGGCTATAACGTCTTTTCGAATTGGTGCTGAAGGTCTTATGAGTTTAGAGCACTGTTGTACATCTCAGTCATTGAACTTCAACTTTCGATTCAAGTGTAGTTCCAAAAAGTACATTTAAAATGATCCAGCCTTACGAGCTTAAACTAAATACGAGTTAAAAAGTTGAGCATATTTAAAATTCAAATTCAATATTAAGATTTCAAACTTTCATTTTCAATATCCTCATCTATCAACAGACCCTTAACGATGTTATAAAACTGAAAATGATGACTCAAATCAATCAAAACGTTTCCCTTCCGAAAGAAAAAACCAAATCGTTATTTTCCCACCGTGTCCTTACTATAAACAACGGTAGGTACTTCAATTTAATTTTTTAACTTTAGCATCAATCAATGAAGTATAACGAAGGACAGCTAAAGTGCTTTTTATTCCTCCCCCGAAGCAAAACAAAACGAAACATGCCGGTTTTCTTCCAATTTGGACTAAAATTTGACTACTACAAGGGATAAACAACCTTTTTTTATATTCACCTTTTTAGGTCGTCTGCATGAGTGTCCTTTTTATTGCTTTTTCTCCATACAACGATAAACTGGACAATAATCCTGTATAATTTACAGAGCTTGCCAAAATCGAATTATGTTGGTATAATGCGAGGGTCCAAGCTTACGGAACGAAAACAGGGTTGGATTTGAGATAGAGTACCTATTCATTCTATGAGAAAGCCTGAATCCTTGGTATTTGATAAAACTAAAAAGAGGCTCACCTTGTCATTTGGGGCCCAATTTTTACTCATTACGAACATCGATTAATACGGTTCTGAATCCAAGCCATAAGATTAAATAATATTTTCTTTCTGGTTCGATGACATTGTCAGTTCATATCTACCTTCTCAGTAAAATAACGAAGAGAATGTTTTGAATGTCCTTAAACAAGGATACCCAACACAAACACTCCTTTTGGCCTGAAAAGCTGCCTCATTACTTACTCTGAATAATTTTTGGGAAACCTTGAAGGTCGATTTTTCTACCAGACCAAAATAATGCGACGATTGGGATCTGGTTTTCTAAACGATTTTTATCCTTTTAGAAGAATTGTATTGAAACTTTGCCAAAGTTGTCCTCACGAATTATGGATATTTATTTGAGGGGGGAACTTCATCTTGATTCGAGATAGTGAAATAAAAAAATAATAGAAAAACTTTTGGCTACACAAGACCATCGACCCGGGGAATTGCATCACGGAATACAAAATTTGAAGTCAAGACAATATCCTGACGGTGGTGGTAGAGCTCATAGATATAATTCGAGTAAGTAGAAGACAAAAAACAAGATTCGAAGAAAAACTTTTCCGATTATCTTGATTGCATTCGAAATTCCTGGACTGATTCCACCCTTCAATTATTTGACCACCACAGCACCATCAGTGTGGTTGACGGCAGCGACAAAGACAACGACGTACGGGAGCTTTGGGATGGTTACTCTTATTGAATCAAGCCCTGGCTTTTCACCAGTAACTCTCTAATTCAGTCCAAATGCTGGGCTGACGGATAATGACTAGGGAGAGTGGATAGATGGAGATGTCTGATAAATAATCAAAACACCATGGTGGTTCATACTCCCAGAATTTGGGTTTCTTTCGGTTTAGGACCGGCCTTACGAAAATCTCACATCCGCATGTGATGATGCTTTATACCAAAACCAAACGCAGGAAAATACATCGCATGAGTAGTCGTGGTGGGGGCTTTTCCGCAACATTAATTGTATCAGACAATTTTCGCTTTCGCTTGATGGTCGGATTTCAGGATAACAGCCATTCAACTGAAAGCTAAGTGGTTTTGGGTGTATATAGAAAACTTAGAATTTCGGAATTGGATACGGCAAACAAGAACTCATGATTAAGCTGATGGGCCGCACATAATAGGAGTAGGGCCTCCAATTTCTATATAACTCGCATGTGTATATGGGAGCTTTGTTTGGTTGAATTTGAACGGAAGTTATTGAACTGATTGACCACTTATTTGGGGTTTCCTTGGCTATGGCTTGAATGGCATCATTTTTGGTGATAATGGCTTATAATGAAATCTAATTGCGGATTTCGTGCATGGTGCTTCACTTACGTTGTTCAGTTTTGTTGTTCATATGGAAATTTGATCCATTGTTTTTAGGTCCATTGTGCTTGTGAGAATGTGTTTATATTGGGCTTTAAGAATTGACTAGTATTAGCGGGTAATAAGACCCTTTTCAGATCATAACCATAACAACGTCTTTATGCTACTTCTCTTGGATTCTAACTTTAGATCTGGACCTAAAAGTAACGGATTGTGTGTCGACGTGGTTGTCTGTTTATACAAAGAAAATAAAAGTTCCGAAACAACAAAACCTAAAATTGCAATGGAACCGATTGGATTCTATATCACCTTTGACGATCTTAGGTCCACAGGCAGTATGTTGAAGAGGATATCCAGGCTACGGCTGATACTACGCGGCATGTTTGCTTGTGCCAAAAGCCAAGCTCCTTAGCAGGTTTAATTTTTGTAGCCATATCACTGAACGGTGTTATAATTTCATGCCGATACAAACATTAAAATTCTAGTTCAAAATAATGTCGAGGCCCAAACTTTGAGTAACGGGGAGATTATGTTCCGAAGTATAAGATCTAGGTGTTATTGAACCTCGGAGGCTGATCCACCGATCTATCCCAAGGATAGACCCTTCTAAGTTACTCACTGATCCTATGGTGTAAGCTCGCTGAAGCCCATCTGGACCTCGTAGGTAATTCTGCTTTCGTCTGAGAATAAGACGTGTTTCAAATCCTGTACATCCAAGTTAAAATATTCAAACACAAAATAAAATTTTGAAATTTTTCATACGGTGCTGAATTTATATTTTGTTTGTGCGCTCTAGTAGGAAAGCTCGGAAAACCTTCTACTCATAGAGCGTTCACTCCCACATTCCTCACCTCAAAAAGACTCGGTCGAGTTTCCGGAGTGGTATAAAATCAGTATCATTATCAGCTGAGGACAAAGCAATCTTCCCTAACTAAAATAGTCTAATCTCCTATTCGCTACTTATGAGCAAGTGACGACAGAGGATCATCCCTTACTGAAGTGGTCTAGCCAGTCTTTGGAAATCGTCTGAAGGCATACCACATCGTAGTTGAAAGCTAATATAAGAGCACGAATTCGGAATTCTGGCAATGTAACGTTGGGTATTTGTCGCATCTGTTAAAGGCACTGCTATGGCTGCATAAGGTACATTCATCAGTGAAATTTTTCTATAAATAAATAAATAGAGTGGCGCGACAGCTCTTGAAGAACCAAGGCCTAAGTGGCTTACTCTCATCAACAATTCTCTGAGTGCGTGTGAAGAATTGAGCGGACCTACAATTTAACGCCGATTCCGAACGGCAAAGTTGAAAAGCACTTTTTCATGACAGATTGATACTCTTGGAAGTTTTGTCAATTCTTCGCAAGAGGCAGTACCCGTGAAAGATGAAATAAAAACTTTTATGGGCACGAGTAGGACTCGAACCCACAACGTTCTGCTTAGCAGCCAACGCACCTAACCACTAAGCTACGGGCAACTGCAACTGAAATTTTTCTAGAGTCACAAATAAGTAATTAGTATTCTTTATTCTGGTTCAAAGAATGTTTGGGTAGCTCAAGAAATCAATTAAATTCGAAATTAGAAGCGAAAAACGAAATAAATTAATTTTTATTCCGTCCCACCAAATAAGAGCCTCTTATTTGTTAGCATACATCTTTTCTTACGACTTTCCCTATTCCCATTAAAAAACAGACAAAAAAACTCATTTTGCTAGACGCTTTCAATTTTATTTCCATTAATGGCCAGTCCTTCCACAAATTAAAACTTCACGCGCCGATTTCTCATAATGAAACAAATTAAATTGTTTCTTATTTCATGGCACTTAATTCACATTTAGCCCAAAAAAAATCTAATACAACACGTACCACTTAAGATTTCTCATAATACAATCAAAACAACAATTAAATAGAATCGAATTCGCCAGAAAACTAATAGATTTTCAATTTGACGAGCAAAGCAAACAGAAAAGGCAAATCACAAAACCATTTGTTACGCCTTAATAAACAGTTATATTATAATCAGAAATGCGATCAATAGTAACTAATAATAATTTTTATTTTCATTAGGTATATGGACATCCTTGCATAGCAACATCTTGTGCGTCGTCGGTCAGCTTCAGCTGAAGATGTGCTTCTGACCACCAAAACACATACACATAGATACGAGGATAATCCAGTTGCCAGACGGGCTTTTGGTAATATTTTATCGCAATTTCTTGTATTGAAAGGGGGCTAACGGATCTCAATGTTGGTATTATGATGATATTGTGTTTACCTCGGTATAAATTCTTTGTGTTTTTGGAAATCCGCAGGAGAATAATGTTGAAATGTGGAAAGTTTGGGGTGTTTCAAGTGCTTGTAGGTTAAGCATTTTCAAAACCAGAATTTGACTATAATTTTGTTTAATGTTTAGTTTCTTATCATTTCACAACCCTCTATTTCACTTCTGTTTGTGCTTATAATTATTTTACAAAGTGTCCTTAAAGATAAAAGGGAGTTGGTCAAAAAGGCCCCATATCGTCAATATGTAAGTTAACATTTTTCAAATACAATGTCTTCATCGATTCAAACCTTCTATTTTATAAAAACACCCTGCATTACAGCAAACTAAGGTGTGTCGTAAATAAAATATCAATAATCCCTTTGTCTCACGACGAACGTGTGGCACGATACATGGTCAATGTGTTTTTTTTTCGATTAAAAGACCGAAGAGAATTTTTTTGATATCTCCAACAATTTGAAGAAACGATAACATTACATAATAAGGGTATAAAAAGCCCCTTTTACTGTTGCCTTGCGACCCATCACTAGGAACTGTCAAATGTCAGTCAAAGAACAATTCAATCAAACCTCCAGCAGCGTTAAACATGAACGAAACAGTCTCAGTTTCGTTATTATTGCGTCAGAGCGTGGCATCTTCACCGTGTCTCCCAGAACTTCGTCCCTTGTAAGTTTTCACAAACAAAAAGACACTAACTTCACCAGCACCAATATTATAAACAGAACGCGATTCAATTTCAGAGTTTTGTTTTATTTATTTCCACTTTTCCAGGGATAAGCCAAGGCACACCTCAACCACAAGACAGGCAGGCGTAAGGCAAAACAAATTGCAAAGATTGAGTTTGGGTTTATTTTGTTTTTATTATATGACTTTTATTTTCCCAAGCCCGAAACACCGGGTTTTTGCTCGAGGGAATAAATAACTAACAGTAACGAAATGGAATGGTGGAAATATAAATTGACTTTTGACTTTTGCGAAATAAAACAAAAAAGTTGATTCTTTTCGGTGGTCGTAATTTATTGATTGTGCAGATGAAGAAAACCAGAATAACGGAAACAGAAGTCGAAATATTAAGAACGGTAGATAGATGAAAAATGGAAGAAGCAATAAAATATACCAATTGCTAGAAATTGCAATGGATACCCAAAGCGGAAACACTTTGTATTGCTGCATTGCCGGAAATTGCTACTTTTGCTGTTAAGTTGCTCCAAATTTGAAAATTTGTTGGAATTTTCTCACAGCACAAGTTTTTTGGGTGTGATGAATGATGAAAAATAGAAATGGGTGAGCAAAGTAAAAAAATTTCAAAGAATTTTACCTACTTTTTTGTTCATTAATTGAACTACCTTCCTTTTCCAACATTGTTTCGGATAATCACCTTAGAAGTCCTTTGCTGCCAGCACAATGCAGAGTACCAGTGGCACAAATGCCAAGCATCCACAAGCGAATCCATTTGTGAAGTGCTAGGGCCTACACGGTCACCACAACGAAAGCCATGGTTTGACGATGATTGCTGGCGAGGAGATGCTTGCTAAACAAGAGGTCTAGAAAGCGGCTAGAAAAGAAGGACTCGAGCAGCTCGCGAGCTCTACGAGCAGAAAAGGAGAGAAGAACTCAATCCTCCAGACAGAAAAAAAGTGAGCATGAGAAACGCGGGATCGAGGAGATTGAGGGACATCATAACAGGAACAAAGAGGTAAAACAATCTAGCAGAGGTTTTATACTACAAACCGAAACTTGTATAGAGACCATCATAGAATATTGTAGTGGAACAACAGTCATTGCTTAGGATAGTGAAAAAACGACTTTTCCAAGCGAAAGGGCGCCAGTCATGCAAAACCATTCAATTACAATGAAGCATCGGACATTGACGAAGTGAAGATAGCGATATCTAAACTTAACTCAAAGAAAACAGCTTGAACAGACGGACTAGTAAAAAGCAGCTGGAGATGATGTGAAAAAGAGTATGCACCAATTCATCTGCAAGATTTGGTAGGAAGAAAGCATGCCCGACGAATGGAACCTCAGTATAGTATGCGCGATCCTCAAGAAGGGAGATCCTCTATAAAATGCCCTAACTACAAAGGTATAAGTCGTTTTAACATCGCCCACATGATCTTGTCTGCTGTACTATGTGAACTACGTACCCTTTCTAAAACAACCTGTAAGCTCCTGAAAGTCCAACACCAACTAGATTTTCACTCGAAGGCAGATCTTGAGACAAAACAGCAACCCTAAACCTTGGTATAATACCTTTTTAGCGAAACCAAGGGTTCGCTCATCGTATGACATGCACCTATGTTAAGAGCAATATTTTGTATAGCATCCCAGCGAAGCTCGTTCTTCTTACGTCTTTCTTAATGACAATGGACAACGTAATGCTCTTCCATTTAAGTCGGAAAAGGACTCCCGGATTTGTTTGATGTCAAAAACAGATTTGGACAAGGCGATGTTCTGTCATGCGACTTCTTAAAGACAATGAAAGACTGTTACACTAACTAAAAAGTCAGAATTTTATATCAAAACTTTATACTGGCTTTAATCGATTTAAAAAAAGCAACTCTTTGTTTCAAATGGGAAAGTATGAATGTTTGTTTTTCTTTTGTTTGCGTTTTACCGAAATTGGAACAGTGAGTTCAACTTTGTCTAATAATTCCGTCATTACGCTTCTCTCTGCTTATAAAATATTCGAATAATTTTACGGTCCAAATGAGTCATACATCAATACAAGAATAGAACAAAAAAATTCAAGTTTTGGTTTCATATTTCCTCTGATTTTCATGAATCATCTAAATTCTGTTTCGTCATCGTGCATAAAAGAAATGTTCACTTCAATGAGTTCAAATGTCAATCCACACTTGAATACGAATAGTTTAATCCGCCCACAGCCACCGTCACAACCCGCTGCTCATTTCACTCGAAGGATATTGAAAATTTTAATTTATTGCTCTCAATTCAAAGAACAATGAGATCCATAAACAGCTACATGAATGACAACATCGGCCAAACTAGAAGCCGAACTGGAGGGAGAATAACGACCTCAACAGCACTATTTGGATTCGCGCCTGATCGTCATTTTGTGCCAAGTCTACACCCACCACATCTATTGCGGGTCCTTCTAGTCGTTATCGCTTCGTCATGCTTAAAATATGCATATCGTTTGTAAATCATGCAGTGGTACAAGAGCAACCCAACGGCATTGATGACTTGATGGCATCAGCGCTGCCGATGGCAGGCGGTGGTGGTGAGAGTGACGGGCGGTAGCTTTCGGATCATGAGCTAAGCGCCAGGAAACACGAGTGTCTTATCAAAATTGTATCGAAAACATATTTAACACGTGAATGGGTACCCATAAATCTTATAGAGACGTTGGAGTTATAGGGAGTTACGATGAAGGATTGTGAGATGGGGGCTTACGGGTTGTTATAATCATGCCCATCGCCCATGCACAACATGGAGTGAAATCGAATATTCCTTGACATGATTTGCATAGTTTGAGGGGTAAACATGAAGAAAATGTAATTTGTTTTTCTGAAAGGATTCCAGATTCAAACTGGTATTTGCATTTTATTTCTAAAGATGTAAGCCTTGTTGGTAGTTTGCTTGTTATACGGTTTTCTTTTTTGCAGCACATAGCCCACTAACATAAGGACACACTAAACGGCTTATGCAATAGCTCTATTTATTTATTTATTTATTTAGAAACCGTTAAATGCTAACGTTACAGTTATTTAACTTAACAGTAAATAAAAATTAAACAAGTTCAATAGATCTAAAAACAAGGTTTTGAATTGTATAGTTTTCAAGTTGTCATTTACAGAATTAATGAGAAAATAAAATTTATTGTATATGACAAATAACTGATTTAATGGACTATTACCACCATAGTTGGACCTGCTTAAGATTTGGCACAGAGGTTGCCGTAGTCTAATACTAGATTGGCTGAAGTTAAAATTAAGTCTGCAAAGAATCGACGAAGCTAAAATATTTCCATTTATTATACCGGTAATGAAACAGAACTGGATATATTTACGATGGTTCTCAAGTGACGGCAGATTGATTAATACTAGTCTATGTGAGTACATTGGGAGTGCTGATCCTTGGGTCCAAGGTAGAAAACGTAGACAATATCGTAAAAACTTTCTTTGAACTGCTTCCAGCCTTGAATTGTAAATGGCATAGTAAGGTGCCCAGATCACGCACCTCTCCAGGAAGATTCCATGGTACAGGTGGTAGCCCTGTACAAGTCAGAGTGTTCGGATTCTTGAAATGTACCTTTGCTTCGTTTGGCTTTTTCCTGTCCGGCACTTGCTCAACTATCATTACAATTTTGGTTCTGTGTCGTCCGAGCTTCCTTCAACAAGTTCTTCAACCTGCTGTGATTGTTGGCCGACGACTTCTTCCAATTTTGAATTTCTAAGCTTTTTTTTATTTATTTATTAATTTTTGTGTAACTTCTTCCTTTTTTATAATAATAACTAGCCGACCCGCGGGACGTTGTACCCGCATTCCATTTTTGTTTGTTCGCAGAACTTAGAAATGATAACTGAGAATACATAGTAGCATGACGTAACAGTTGTTGTTTTTTTTTTGCCTGTTTAAGGGATGTGTGGGAAGAGGTTTGCATTAATCTTGTACCAATGCATAGTTTTGGTTGCGAACAAATCTGATCGGTGCACCTATCTATCATCTAGATTAAGGTACATACTACACTATCCACTGATTTACGGGTGAATACCTAGCCTGGAACGTTTTTTTAATTAGTCTCGTTTATATCATTGACATCTTTGTGACTTGGTAGCATTTGGCAAATTTATTTCTTATGCGTTTTCTAAAATATATAAAATACTTATAGCTTATCTTTTTAAGAATGGTATTTCGATTTTTTTTTATAGCGGTTATGTGCGTTGGCTGCTAAGCAGAACGTTGTGGGTTCGAATCCTACTCGTGCCCTTTAAAAGTTTTTATTTCATCTACCTCTTGCAAAGAACGGACAAAACTTCCAAGAGTATCAATCTTTCATGTAAAAAGTGCTTCTCAACTTTGCCGTTCAGAATCGGCGTTAAATTGTAGGTCACCTCAATTCCTCATACGAACTCAGAGAATTGTTGATGAGAGTAAGCTACTTAGGTCTTGGCTTTTCAAGAGCCCTCGCGCCACTCTATTTGTTTTTAAATGTTTCGAATAGATCGGATTATTACAATGAGCCTGTATTACATTTAGTTTTATGGATGTCTGCAGCCATCAGTTTTTCCTCACAACCAACTAAGAACTGTTTGCTCATTCGGAACATAAGTGTATGTTCAACTTTAAGTTTTGATTTTTATATGGGACGTTCCGAAATTCTTAAGTTTTTTTATTCGAGATTTTGTATTTTGTTATTTGAAATTCATTGAAATAATTTCAATTTTCAACACTGACCGTTAAAATTGCTGAAAATAATTTTCAAAATTCAAACAATCTAGAACTCCTGCAATAACAATTAGTCCCGGAGGATACCGTAAGTATACCTACCTCATCAGCAGAGTGGAAAATTTAGCCACCAACTAATGGTAAATGACATGAAGTTTTCAAAACTTTGGACAGACTTTTCCTGGGCCTTTTGGTGGCTAAATGGCACTTCCGGTTGCGTTTTTTGGTGTCAGCTTATATTTACCATGTGGGAAATGGAAGTAGAAGTCAATAGACATTTCGTCGTAGATATCAAATCATATGGTAGGACAGAAATTACTCGGCCCGACCATCTTAAAAAAACTGATTTTTGGTGTCGTCGGGTAAATGGGCAAATAGGGTACCAAATGAAAGCTTAGAACGTCGTCAATTAGAATCTACTGGTCGGACACACTTTACAAACTTACTTTTTCCATTGCCCCTATGGTATAAGCTGACACCAAGAAACGCAACCATTTAGCCATTTAGCCACCAAAGGGCCCAGGAAAAGTCTGTCCAACCACTGGTTTTGGAAACTTCATGTCATTTACCATTAGTTGGTGGCTAAATTTTCCACTCTGCTGATGAGGTAGGTATTCTTACGGTCCCCTTCCCAACTGAATTACCTACCTCGATATTTTCAAAACAAAACAGATCTTTAAAAAAAGCGTCAAGGAAGAGAAATAT
Organism: Sphaerophoria taeniata; assembly: GCA_943590905.1. Taxonomy (NCBI): domain Eukaryota; kingdom Metazoa; phylum Arthropoda; class Insecta; order Diptera; family Syrphidae; genus Sphaerophoria; species Sphaerophoria taeniata. The sequence continues at coordinate 108,782,761 of OX016541.1, forward strand.
AATTCTTTCTGTATTAACGGTTCTGTTACCCTTTAGCCACTCATTTTATTCTAGTAAGGTAAATTAAATTTGGTTCAATTTGGTTATACCATTCGATGTAACCAGCCCTGAATGAAAAAAATGCTCTGGGGTTTGTTTCACATTGAACGCGTAAGTAGTGCTGTTTAGGGGCCGAACCATAGAATCCGTCAGAGTCAACATATACATTGGTGTCAACGTATCTACTGGATGGAACCGTTCCATAGAATATGTTACATAATATGACATTTTAATTATCTTGGTTGTATAAATTATTCACAAAACCGCAAGTTTGAACAAAAAAAAATTAAATTAAAATATCAAAATTGTGTCAAAATCAAAATGATTTCGAACTTTTATTTTTTCTTCTCTGACACTTTTTTTTTGACGAAAATTAAAATATTTGACGAAATTTGAGTATTCGTAGGTATATTGATATATTTAGCTTTAGTGAGAAAAGCATTATTTCTTAACATTTGCACCGTTTGTGATTTGAAAAGTATAAATTTTGTTTGTCATAAACCTTCTACACTTATTCCCCTTTGGGTTAGAAAAAAAATTTAGAAAATCGGTCAACCGTATGTCAATTGAAAAGATAACAGGAACTTAACGAATTAGTCTTTTGTATATATAGATTATAAATTATAAGTAATGATACAATTCTAAAATGCATTATATATACAAATTTTAACATTTATTTGTTAATATGATTTTTAAAAAACGAATCACGAGCGGAGCTCTTTTATTTCGTCTTGATTTATTGAGAGTAATTTTAGAACTGATTTTATTATTATGCTGCACTATCGCAGATAGCCAGTTTATTTTCTTTATAATCATTATCAAGTTGAGTATCGAATTCTGTTTTATGCTGACTTATCGCAGATAGCCAGTGTCTTTTAAAATTATCAAGTTTGTTAGACTAAGTAAAGACATATTCATATATTGCAATAAACAGTCAGTCTTGCACTGGCATCCAACCTAACAACAGTCTCTCTTTTACTCAAACATGGTGTCAGGTGTGTTGTTACCATTGATTAGAGTATACGGTAAATAAGTACAGTAATAAAACAGTCATTTGAAAATAAGAAGTCAAGTCATTTAAGTCAGTCAGTCTGGTCAAATTTAAAGAAAATAATCAAAAGTGAGAGTCACAGTCGGTCTAGTCGAGAAAGAAAAAAAAATGGAAAAGGAAAATAGTGAAAACAAAAAACCTCCTGGGCAAAACGCATCAAGAAACGAAATAGTCAATCGCGAATTAAATATGGATAGTGGATTAAGACCATTAAACTTAAAAGCTACAAACTTGTCGTATGAGTGGAAAATGTGGTACAAAAAATTTAAAATTTTCCTTTGTGCATGTCAGCTCAGCGATGTGTCGGACGCTAGAAAAAATTCGCTTTTACTTTATCATATGGGAGCTGATTGCTTCGAAATCTTTGATTCATTCGAGGTCGATGAAGAAAAGTGTGGTCATCAAATTATATTAAATAAATTTAACAGTTACTTTGTGCCGAAAGTTAATATAATCATGGAACGGTACAATTTTTTTTCTAAAAAACAAAGTGAAGACGAAACCATCGATGAATTTGTGACAATTTTAAAAAATTTGAGCAAGACATGTGAATTTGAAAATCTTAAGGATGACCTAGTTCGTGATATATTCATATGTGGTTTAAATAATAAACATAGCTATATTCGTGAACGACTTTTAAATGAATCAAATAAAAAATTAGATAACATTCTAGAAATTGCAAAAACAATGGAAGTTGTTAAAGTTCAATCAAAAATGGTTGATGGTGGTGGGAACAATGGCGGTAGTAATAGTGATGGTGATGAAGCATTTATTGGTGGTATTCGCGCTAGAGAAGGACGACATCAGAAACAAAAATTTTTAAATCACAGAAGTATTGGCAGTCAACATGAATACAATAGGCGGCAAAATCTGCAACATGAATATATTGGAAGGCAGAATAATCAACAAAACATGTTGCAATCAAAAGGAAACTGTAATAAGTGTGGGCAACGACACATAACCAAATGTCCAGCATTCGGAATAACCTGTCATCGTTGTGGGCGTAAAAATCATTTTGCGAGAATGTGTACCAACACCAACGAAAGATTCAACAACAGGAGAGTTAACAACATCGAAGTCATGACGTCGACAGAATCTGGATCGGAAGAAGATTTTGATCAGCTCTTCATAAAAATGATTAAGACAACTTCTACTAAAGGATGGCATGTTAGCTTGTTTGTTAATGGTTCTGGGCTCAAAGCACAAGTGGACACGGGAGCAGAAGCTAACATCATGTCAATTCAGCAGTTCGAGTCATTGAGTTTGGACACATCCTTAATCGAAGAAACAACAACAAATATTCTGACATTCTCGGGTGAAAATTTAAATATAATTGGAAAAAGTAAAATTAATTGTATATTTGAGAAAAAAAAGTTTAATTTGAATTTTTATATTTTAAGTTTGAAATGTACAACAATTATTGGTTTAGAATCTTTAATAGAAATGGGTATTGTGAACAGAAAAAACGTGAATTCAATAAAAGAAAGTGAGATTACTGCTACTAATGTAACATCTAAATATTGTGAAAAGATTTGTAATGTCCCAAATTATTTAGAAGAATTTAAAGAAGTATTTACTGGTTTAGGTTGCCTTAAAAATAAATGCCATTTGATGCTTCGAGAAAATGTGAACCCGGTTGTTGAACCGCCAAGAAAAATTCCAGTAAATTTGCGGAAGGAACTTAAGGAAGAGCTTATGCGCATGCAGAAACTTGAAGTTATTACAGAAGTCAAAGAACCTACACCTTGGGTAAGTTCTTTTGTTATGGTAAGACAATCTAATGGTACCTTGCGTCTTTGTCTCGATCCGAGAAATCTTAATAAAGCTATAATGCGTCCGCATTTTCAATTTCCTGATGTTGAAGATATAAAAGCTAGTTTAGCGGGATCAAAAATGTTCACTACCTTAGATGCGAATTCCGGTTTTTGGATGATCCCCTTGGATGACGCTTCGTCATTCTTATGTACGTTCATTACAATGTATGGTAGATTTCGCTTCCTACGCTTGCCGTATGGAGTTAATGCAGGCCCAGAAATATTTCATTCGGAAATGGTACGCCTTTTTGAGGGTATTCCTAACGTCATTATTTTTATCGATGATTTTCTAATATACGCCAAAAATAGAGCAGACCATGATAAATATTTGAGAATGGTTCTGTCAAGGGCAATCGAAGTCGGCCTCAAATTTAACAAATCAAAATCTCAGTTTTGTTTCAATGAAATAAAGTTTCTGGGTCACATTTTCAATGAACATGGGGTACGCCCCGATGATAGTAAAATAGAAGCCATATGTAAAATGCCATGTCCTGCAAATGTGAAAGAAGTCCAGCGATTCTTAAGAATGGTAAATTATTTGGCTTCTTTTATTAAAGGTCTTTCTGTGGAGACAAGTAATTTGCGACAACTTCTTAAAAAAGACGTTGAATGGCACTGGACGAGCAACCAGCAAGATGAATTCAACAGACTAAAACAGTTGATCTCAAAAGCTCCTGTTTTAGCTTATTTCAATAGCAACTTACCTATAAAATTATCAGTTGACGCGTCTAAGGCAGCTGTGGGGGCAGTGATACAACATAACAATCAGCCAATTGCTTACGCGTCAGCAAGTTTAACTTCCAGTCAACAAAATTATGCACAAATTGAAAAAGAATTGTTTGCAATTCTTTTTGGGTGCACCCGTTTTCATAAATTTGTTTATGGAAAAGAAATATTAGTTGAAACGGATCATAAGCCCTTGATTCCCATATTTGAAAAACCTTTATATAAAGTACCATCTCGTTTACAAAGGTTTATGTTGAGCCTACAGGCTTACAGTTTAAAGATAGTTTTTAAACCAGGTAAGGAGATGCATGTGGCAGACACATTATCAAGGGCAGCACTTCCAAATAAAACACTTACTGATTTTGACGATGAAATTGATCTTCATTGTAATTTGATTATTTCAAGTTTACCTATCAGCGAATCAAAACTAGACAAAATACGTTCAGAAACTAGTAATGACATAATTCTGATTAAAGTCAAAGAGTACAGCCAGAACGGATGGCCTCAAGGAAAACAAAAAATTGATAAGTTAGTTATACCATATTTCAAAGTAAGAAATGAAATTCACGTAATAGATGAAATAGTTTTCATGTCGAATAGAGTTGTGATTCCTAGTAAATTGCGTTCTGAAATTTTAAGCTTGATTCACGAAGGACACTTGGGCTCAGCGAAATGTATTAATTTAGCCAGGTCTTTAGTATATTGGCCAAATATAAATTCGGATAATATAGTAAATATTGTGGATAATTGCGAAACATGCATTCGGCATAGAAATTCTAACCCCAAAGAGCCTTTGTTACCGCATGACATCGTCGAATTACCATGGTACAAAATCGGCATAGATTTTTTTGATTTCACTGGGAAAAAATATTTAATTTTAATTGATTATTTCTCTAAATATATTGAAATTGCTTTATTGAGTCACGGATATTCAGCAAGTAAAGTTATTTTTGAGCTTAAATCATTGTTTTCACGACATGGCATCCCAAAGATTTTAGTCAGTGATAATGGCCCTCCGTTCTCTTCCTTAGAATTTGAACAGTTTTGTAAGAATTGGGATATAGAGCATTTGAGTTCAAGTCCGTATTTATCAAGGTCTAATGGAATGGTAGAAAGAGCTGTTCAAACTATAAAAAAGCTATTGAAAAAATGTCTTGAAGATAATTCTGACCCATTTATAGCCTTGCTACATTACCGTACGACCCCTAATGAGAGTTCTTATTCACCATATGAACTTCTAATGTCCAGGAAATTACGTACAAAACTACCAACACATATAGAAAACCTTAAATACACTGTTGTTAATCCTGCAAAAGTAAAAAAATATATTGAAACTAGCCAAAAGAAAATGAGCTTTAACTATAACAAATCAGCTAAAAAATTGAAAGATTTAAATGAAGGTCAAAAGGTTTACTACCAAAAAACTCCAAAATCCATTTGGTATCCTGGTTCTGTTATAGAAAAATGTTCTGAGTCTCGATCATATTTAATAAAGGCTGAAAATGACGATATTTATCGCCGTAATCGGCAGCACATTATCTCTTCACCCAAAAGTTCTTTTGATATGGATCCAGACACAGACGCAAATACTCCAAATAGTCCTCAGCAAACAATTAATACTGACATTCTTTCTAAAGAGGCCTTAATTTCCGGAAGCAATGAAAATGGAAATAAACTTTCGCGATTTGGAAGAGAAATAAAAGCTCCACAAAGGTGGAATTATGATAATTAAATTACAAATGGCATCTATTTGCAACAATACAAATGAAATAAACTCTATTTCAAAATATTATAATAAGGAAAGATAACGTTGCATGTTTATAAAATTATTTTATTAAATATAATTTAGTTTGTAAGTTTTTAGATTTAAGCAACATAATGAATTTTTATTTTTTTTAAATTTTTGTTTTAAACAAAATATGTATTGGAATAATTAATTTTGAATTGAATAATGAAATAATTTCTGAAAAAAGGGAGATGTTAGACTAAGTAAAGACATATTCATATATTGCAATAAACAGTCAGTCTTGCACTGGCATCCAACCTAACAACAGTCTCTCTTTTACTCAAACAAAGTTGAGTATCGGATTCTGTTTTATGCTGACTTATCGCAGATAACCAGTGTCTTTTAAAATTATCAATTGAGTATCGGATTCATTTCCTTTGCTTTTATTATTGATACTGACAGAAAATGAATCATGAAATAATGAATAATCAAAAAATATTGGTTTCATTTTCTTTGGTTCTAACACCTCCCTCCTTAGAGAATTCTAACGGTTGAAAAGCGACCGTTGGAAGGCTTACGTTTGTAACAATTTTTTTATTCTTCAATTTCATTTTTAAGTACATGATTGCAAAGATTAAAATTAATATTATAATAACGATAGTTATTACATTATATGTTACATGTTTCTTATGTAATTTTGATTCTAATATTTCAATATTATTTATTGGTTGGAAATTTAATTCTTTAAAGTAACTATCTGAAAAGTTATAGTTTATCAATGGTATTATTTTATAGTTATTTTGATATAATTTTCTATTGTAAGATACATTTTTTAGCTTTATTTTACAATTTTCAAATTCCAAAATATAGTTTCCTTGTAAAGTATAATCTAAGTTATTACAATCTTGTTCTAACTTTTCATTCTTTATGTTTTTTATTATTAAATATTTTTCTTTATTGATTATAACATTTTCATTTTTGTAATCTTTAACCTTACAGTTTAGTTTTGAATTATTTTTAAATATGTTTTCAATACAATTGTCTTCAATTTTCGTTAGATTTTTTATCTCCTTGTTTATGTAATACATGGTTTTATTAAGTTCTATAAATTCATTGCAAGGTATTGTTATTATTTTATCTTTTACTGGGAAGGTATGTATAAATATTTTGTTGTACAAATGTTCATTAAATCTTGGTATACTTAGAATAATTAATAAGTTTTCGTTATAGGTAGCCAATGTCAGTTTTATCTCTTTTAGTTTTTCTATGTTTATATTGAAGTCAAAAATTTTTTTTACTGTTAGTATATCTTGTTTAAATATACCTGTCCTGCTGGTCATTATGATATTGTCAATTTTTTCTACTATTTGTTGTACTTCTGCTAAATTTTTATTGAATTCTAGTTCCATGCGTAAACTACTTATTTCTGATTTTAATTTCTTGTACTTAGTTAAAGTTATTGAGCTTTGCTTGATTATGTTTTGTAGTTGAAAGAATTGTTCATTGAATTGTTTATTAATGTTTACTTGTTTGTTATTGTTTGCTTAAAGTTCTTTGTTACTATCTTCTAAATTTTGTAACCTTTCTTCTATGGCTTGCCTATCATCGTCGTCCATAGTTCCGTATATGTAATTCATTCCTTTACCTACAATATTAATTAATCCTTGTTTATGAATAATATGATGTGGGATAATTGTTTGGAGTTTTATTTCTAGCGTATTTGATTTTTGTTCCTGTGAGTCATTAGGATTTGTTAATAGGTGGTATTGATCTTTTAACTGGTTTATTAATAATTGGCATTCTGTGAGGTTAATAACATGTAATAGAATTTCATAATCATTTTTTATAAGTTTTATTTTTCCTTCTTGTATAATTAAAAATTCTCTATCTATCTTTGTTATTTTTAAATCATTAGTTTTCACTGCAGTTATTAATAAGAGAATCACTATTGTGATTGCTATTGTATTGGTTGTTTTCATTTTGTGTTTCAGTAAATTTCTTTTTCTTTCTGAATTGGTCTTTGCGAAGGAGTTGTTGTCTTAGGTGAGGCTTAATTAGTAATTTTTTGTCAATTGTTTCAATTAGTTTAACTTTCTTGTGTTTGGTTTTTAGTTTATAAAATCGTTCTGGGTTTTTTATTTTTGTAAATTTTGGATTGACTTCTGCGTCTGATCGGTTTTTATTTATTTTGTCTAGAGTTTTGTTCTTATTTGCTTCTATTCTATCATATATTTTTTTATTATCTATTTTGCCTAGGTGTACCTCTAAGGGTTTCTCTTTTGTGGTGAGATGTATTGTTTTGTTATATGTATCTACCGCTTTTGTTACTAAGTCGATTAGTTTTTCACTTTTCTCAAGTAATCTAATATGTTCGTTTAAGGTGCTGTGTAGGCGTTCTATATCCGAATTTCCTGTGTGTCTATAAGGGGTAGTAAAATGTGTTATGTTAGTATATTCTTTTCTTTTAGATAATTTTCTATGGAATAAGTTTTGAAAGTGGGGTCATTGTCCAAAGTTAATTTCTTGGGTTCAGACATGTATGAGAATAGTTTTTCCATAGCGTTTAAAATGTCTTTTTGGTTTTTTGTTTTGAGTTTTTCTACTGAAGCATACTTGCTGAATTTGTCGATACAACTTAAGTATTTGTTATTATTGGGTAAGATCCATATGTCCATATGGTACTGAGTGTGTGGTTCTAAGGGTGTTTCTGTTTTTTCATAGGTTAGTTTAATGGGGTTTCTTTCTATTTTTAAATTACAGACATCGCAATTATTTATGATTTTTGTTATTTGCATTTTAAGGTTTGGATAATAATACTTTCTTTTTAGATCTAAGTATAATTTTTCTATTCCTACGTGATTTAATTTCTTATGGTTTTTGTGTATATTATATAAGTTCAGTTATATCGTAAATGTCTTCTAGGAATATATGAGTTCTGATTAAGATTTGGTTGTTGTGATGTGTTTTCCAATAAGTCTGGAATTCTAAAAATAACTCATCATTTTTACAATATAAAGCATTTTTATGGTTTACATCAGTTTCTAATATGATTTTTTCGAAATCTGATTCCGTGAAGTTTTTCCTAATTATTTTTATTCTTCTTTTGCTAAAAGGGAAAGTAATGCTTTCATTATTTTGTTCTCCTATTTCTATAATAATTTGTCGAATAAATATATTTAAACTTTGTTCGGTGATTGGAATTAAATTTGAACTGTCCGACTCATTTGAGTGTTGTGTGGAAACGAGTTCTATATTGTTTAATACATTTTTTTTATTTGTTTTGTTGGTACCAAGTGAATTTGTTTCATTTATTCTTATTCTTGATAGCGCGTCGGCTACCTTGTTTTCTTTTCCTGCGATATGCTCGATTTGAAAATCATACTCCTCCAATTTTATTTTCCATCTTTGGAGTTTCGAGTTAGGTTCTTTGAGGTTGTGCAACCAAGCTAATGGTCGATGATCTGTTTGTATTTTGAAGTGTCTACCGTATAGGTAATGACGAAATTGTTTGGTTGCCCAAACGATTGCTAATAGTTCTTTTTCTATAACTGAATAATTGCATTCATGTTTATTTAGAGTTCTGGACGCGAAACATAGTGGTCCGTGTGATTGGCTTAAGACTGCTCCAATTGCGAAATTGGATGCATCTGTGGTAAGTATAAATTCTTGTTAAGAGAACAAACAATAGATACACACTTGAAAGCCTACGTATACAACAAAATATAGACAAAACAATGAAAACACAGGAAGATAGAGAAAACGCAATAGCCAGCTACTCTCTTGCATTAAGAGCGGTGTAATTTCTGCAAAACTTTTTTTTTTTTTTTTTTTTTTTTTTTTTTTTAATTCTTGATTGTTTACTTTCATGTAGTTCATGTAGTTTTTCTCTGTTCTGTAAGTTTTGTATTAAATTTCCGTTTATTTATTTATGTTCAAAAAATTTAAAATAACTCCTTTTTACTATAGACGAAAACTCAGTTTAAATTGTTTAAAATAGTGCTTTTTATTATATGTAACAAACAACAAAAAACATGTAAGTTTCAAATCAAAAATTTTGTAAGTGCAGTTTGTTAAATAAATGTTATCCACAGATTTAATAAAATTCCCCTGAAGAAGTCGAGAAATTACGACGAAACGTAGGGAAAAAATATGAAATAAAGTTTTTTATTTGCATATATGGATGAAGTGACCAAAAAAGCCCGATTTCTCATAAAAACAAACATTTTGGTGTTTTTTCAACAAATTAAGTAAATTTTTATGTTCTTCATCATTTAGATGTGAGAATCTTTGACTTTCCAAATTTTCGAAAGTAAATGTATCTTGTGGAACTAAATTACTTAAATGGTTTACTTCCTTTTGATATTTCTGTTCGTCTTCCACAGAAAAGAACAGTGGTAAAATTTGTTCGTTTAGTTTTAGTATTTTGTTTTTAAAATCAATACTGGCATTATTTGGAAATAATATATTATTTCCAATTAATCCGTCAAAATTGACATTAAAGTTGTGAATTTGGAAGATGCAATCTACGCGAGATTTGAGTGCAAATTTTTCTTTTGGTATAACTAATTCTTTGTCTATGAATATAGAACTACCTACTGTTTTGATTTCTAATGGGCAATTTGTTGTTTTGACGTACATTAGAGGAGCTTTTTCTTTGTTAATTAGACTATTAGTGGCTCCTGTGTCAATTAATAGTCTGAGCGTTTCGTTGTTCTTTTCTAGTCTAATAAAGGGGAGTTTATTGTCTCGTTTGGTAGACAGGGTCAGGGTTACCTCTGAATTTTTTTTTGAAGGAGTCCAAAAAAAGAGTCCTGGCTGAAAAAAAGAGTCCCATACAAATAACGTTATACAAAAGCAAAACTTTCGTTTCTAAAGCAGAGGTGTCCTAAATTTCATTTTGTTTTTAATTCGTTCCGATTTAACTGTCCAAATTTGAAATCGTAATTTTAAAAATGTGAGTAATTTCAGAGAAATATTTTTCAAAAATTGAAAGGAAAATTCTCACTGAATTAAGAATAGGTACGTTTTTATAGGTGGGGAGCCCCCATACAAGAAATTCCCGTCATCGTGCCCACTAAAATCTTAAATGAGGAATAAAAGATAAAGCCAAGACGAATAAGATTCGCTTGGTCGGCGTAAATTTAGTTAGCCGGAAAGGCCGCGCATACCTGTTGCAATTTGGCTAGTATCACACTAAACTATAATTTTGCGCCAATGTTTTTAAGAAGGAAGTTTGTAATTCCATGTTCCATCTGAGGTGCGTGATTGCTTATTGTCAAGACACATAATAGATCTATAAATTTCATATGAAGTAAAATATTCGAAGACAAAACTATCACTTTGAGACTTATCACAAAGTAAATCTGGAAATAAATTTCAGCTACAATTCGATTGTGGTGGGCTGGGTTTTAATTCAGTGGCAACAGATGTAAAAAAATTGTTAAAAACGTTTGCAATATCAACTGTGTTTGAGACTTTCATATTTTCAATTTCGATTTCTGTTATTTTTTCCCTGGTAAGTTGTTTTTTAAGGATGTTTTATTTTTTTAGCATAGAGTTTTTTTTTATAATTTTTAGAAGAGCTTAAGGCCGATTTGCTCATTCGGAACATAAAGTTATGTTCAACTTAAAGTTTTCATTTTTATATGGGACGTTCCGGAATTCGATAAGTTCTACATAAAATCTCCATACAAAAGGAGAAGTTTAAGTTGAACATAAATTTATGTTCCGAATGAGCAAATGGGCCTAAGTCGTTTAGATTTCGAATTATTTAGCAACGTAGGTTGAATTTCTGTGGAGTTTTTGATATAAGTTTTTAAAATATTGACAAAGATATTGTAATGTGTATACACTTTATTTATCTCATACGCTCTGCATCTCCTTCTATTGTAATGTCTAATGTGTATACGTTATTATCTCTTACGCTCTGTACCTCTTTCTATATTCAATGTACACACTTTTCTTACTCTCTTTATTTAATCTGTATCTCTTTAACTCTAATATCGTTCAATTGTAGTAGTAAACACTTGTGAGGGGCAATACCTAGTGATTAAGAGAAACTTTTTGTTTAGCATTAAGAACGTTAGCCCCTACAAAAAAATCCCAGTATATTTGTTTGTAAGTGTAAGCTTCTGGAACATTCAAGCTTCTCCAAGAACCAATATAGTAGTTTCTAGAACCAAGTATTTTTGTTATATAAAGAGCCCGTTTGGCGGCGAAGAATTAATTGATTGTGAACTGAGATAAAGTAAAGATACTGTGTTTGCAAAGTTATAATTGAAAGTGTTGAATAAATAAGTTTGTGAGTGATTGGAATAAAGTGAATTTGTGTTTTATTTAAAAAGTGAATAAGTTTTAATTGTCGGACCAAGCCGAATATTACATTGGTGTCAGAAGTGGGATTAAAACTTATTGAGAATAAAACAGTGAACAGTGATAATATTTTGTGTGAAATAGTGAAGTTCAAAATCAAAAAAAAAAATGAGTAAAGTTTTGAAAGACTTAACTGTCTTCGAGCTAAAGGCCGAACTAAGCAAACGTGGCTTAAGTGGGGCAGGATATAAAAACGAACTCGTAAAACGGCTACAGGAATATCTGGAAGAACAAAATGAAGACCCAGATACGTTTGCTTTCGAAGTGGAAGCAAAATCGGAAGAGGTAAATGCAAATGCCGACTTATCTAACATGATGTCACTTCTTCTAGCCAAATTCGAGAAGAATGTTCTGGAGCAACTAGAAACTCAAAGAAACGAGCAGAAGAACGAGCAAGAGAATGTCCTCAAACAATTAGAAACTCAAAACAAGAATGTTCTGGAGCAACTAGAAACTCAAAGAAACGAGCAGAAGACCGAGCAAGAGAATGTCCTCAAACAACTGGAAACAAACAAGAATGATGTTCTGGAACAACTACAAGCTCAAAGGGATGACGTTCGAGATCGGTTTGATGAACAGAAAAATCTTCTAGAAGGCAGGATTGCGGCCTTCGAAGACAAAATCAATACTCTTGATGAGCGTGTCGAAAAACAAAATTCAACGACTAATGCACGTTTCAAGAAAATAGACGACCAGATCGAAACCATTACAAGCGAACTAGAAAAAGTGTGAAAGATGAAAGCTCGAGAACCTTCTGGTGAGTGCTCAAGAAAGAGAGAAGTGAATCCTCCAAGCTTTGATGGTCAGATTCCGTGGTCAATCTACAAGAAACAGTTTGAAGCAGCAGCGTTAACGAACGGTTGGGACGATGACGAAAAATACATTGCTCTTACACTTGCCTTAAGAGGAGCAGCTGCTGAACTGCTACAAACCATCCCAGCAGAGAAGAACGGTGACTTCAAAGTTCTGGTAAACGCAATCGAACAGCGGTTTGGGGATAGCCACATGACAGAAGTCTTCCGAGTACAACTAAACAACAGGGCACAGAAAAGAGGTGAAACTCTGCAGCAGCTTCAGGCAGATATCGAGCGATTAGTTCACCTGGCATACCCAACAGCTGGCAACGAGATAATAAATCAACTTGCTCTTGAAGCCTTTGTGAGAGCTGTGGGCGATATAAATCTCCAAAGGGCTATTCGCACTGCCGGAAAGCAAACACTACCAGAAGCATTGGCTTTCGCTCTAACAATGGAAGCCGCAGAACAAGCTTCCCAAAACGTGCATCGCGTGAGAGAATTGGAAGTCCAAGAATGCTCTTGTCAGAAGGCTACTCTGGAAAGATGTCAGCGAGACGGACCAGCACGATGTTGGAACTGCAACAAGACCGGGCATCTTCAACGACAGTGCAGATTACCGCAAAGACGAACCTCATGTCAACACTGTGGAAACAGAACTTACTCAACAAGTCAAAGTAACACCAACAACGTTACTTCCGAAGCTGTTTCCCACCCGGGAAACGAATAAGAACCAACTTCGAGGGGCAGAAGCTGGTTTCTGGTATCGATGGCCCCAGAAACGACATCCAGGTTTCTCAAACGAAACGTGACAACAAGAGCCTGACCGTGGAAGCAAGTATAAACGGCAACAAATGTGTGGCTACCATCGACACCGGTGCCACGGCGTCCATTGTACGGCAGGACCTCGTTAAGAAGACATGGCTCCACAACACCAATAGCTATCGTCCCAGGACTGCAACTGGAGAGGCCGCAAAAGTTTATGGTGAGGTACGTCTTAAGATCCGGATGGCAGAGCTGGAATTCTCTCACCTGTTCCTGGTAGCAGATATATGCGACGAGTGCATTGTGGGCATTGATTTCATGAAAGATCACGGAGTGATATTGGACATCGGGAACCAAGTCCTGAAATATCGAAACATCGGGATTCCGATGATCTATGGGATTCACTCATATGAGACCTCGCTATCTGTCAAAGAAGATCTGACTTTGCCTGCTTCTTCAGAAGTATTCGTGTGGACGAAATTGAAGGGTAAGCCTGGAAGCCATCGATACCTCATGGTCGAACCAGCATCTGTAAAGTCCTCCCAAAACGTCACCATTGGGAAGACTCTTGTTAGACCTGTAAAGAACATGGTTCCCGTACGAATACTGAACATCAAGCCGTACGAAGTTAAGCTTAGAAAAGGTGAGATTGTCGGACAATGCGAATCTGTATCAGCGATAACAAGGATCAGCGAAGAAGAGCCAAGGCAAACATTGAAGTCCAAAGAGCTGAACTCCATAAAGACGAACATTCTCAAGTCCTCTAACCTTGGCCACCAACAACGAAGAACTGCAGAAGGTCTCCTCGAAGAATTTGCAGACATCTTTTCGTCATCGCAAGGGAAATATGGCAGAACACAACTCGTTCAACATCGAATCAACACCGGCAAAGCCGATCCGTCAACCTGCAAGACGCCTTCCACTAGCCAAACAAGGTGAGGTTGAAGAACTGATAACCACCATGAAAGAAGAGGGTCTGATCGAAAACTCTAAAAGCCCTTGGGCGTCTCCAGTGTTCCTGGTAAAGAAGAAAGACGGATCAACCCGCTTTTGCGTAGACTATCGAAGGTTGAATGATGTGACCAAGAAGGATAGCTACCCTCTGCCTAGGATCAGTGATACTCTGGACGCAATGGAAGGAGCACAATGGTTCTCAACGTTGGACCTGAAAAGTGGATACTGGCAAGTAGAAATCCATCCTGAAGACAAAGAGAAGACAGCGTTCTCGACAGGAAACGGATTGTGGCAGTTCAAAGTGATGCCTTTTGGACTGTGTAATGCTCCAGCGACTTTTGAGCGCCTTATGAAATGCGTCCTGCAAGGACTCACTTGGAAATCTTGCCTGGACTATTTGGATGACGTCATCGTTTACGGGAAAACATTTGACGAACATTGTACAAATCTGAGAGCCGTGTTTCAAAGACTTCGAGAAGCCCACCTCAAGCTCAATCCAGAAAAGTGTTCACTCTTCAAAACCGAAGTGAAATACCTGGGACATATCATCTCATCCCAAGGAGTTAAGACGGATCCTGATAAGGTTGACACCGTGAACAATTGGCCAACACCACAGGACAAACATCAACTCCGAAGCTTTCTGGGTCTAGCCACCTACTATAGGCGCTTTGTAAAGAACTTTGCTGAGATCGCCAAGAGTCTACATCAGCTAACGGAAAAGGGAAAGCAGTTTAAAATGTCAGGTGGGTGCGAGTGCAGCTTTCAAGAGCTCAAGCAACGCTTGTGTAATACACCAGTGCTGACCTACCCGACTCCAGGAAAACCGTTCATCATTGATGCTGATGCCAGCAATGTCGGGATTGGTGCTGTATTGTCACAAGTACATGATGGCGAAGAAAAGGTGGTTGCCTATTACAGCAAGGTACTCTCGAAGTCGGAAAGAAACTATTGTGTGACCAGAAGAGAACTTCTTGCACTGATTTTGGCAACAAAGCACTTCCATAAGTATCTCTATGGACAGAAGTTTCTTCTCCGAACCGACCATGGAGCACTAAACTGGCTTTTGAATTTCAAGAATCCAGAGGGTCAAGTGGCGAGATGGATTGAGAGGCTGCAGACGTACGATTATGAAATTCAACATCGGAAGGGGAAGCTTCACTCAAATGCTGATGCACTGTCTCAGAGACCATGTAAGCAAGACTGTAAGCATTGCAGACGCCAAGAAGAAAAAGAAGTGGTTACTGTCCAACGAACCAGAACCGATCCCATTTATGGCTGGAGCAACGACGAGATGAGGAAGGCTCAACAAGAGGACCCAGATATTGAACCCATCCTCGCATGCAAGGAACACCAGGAAAAACCAGAATGGGCTGATATCTCCGACAGAAGTCCGGCTCTGAAGGCCTATTGGGCACAGTGGGACTCGTTGCATGTCCAAGAAGGTGTCCTTCGACGTAAGTGGGAATCAGCAGATGGAAAGTCCTATGTAATGCAGCTAGTCTTACCGAGATCGAAGATTATGGACGTTCTGCGAGAGATGCATGATGGAGTTTCGGGAGGCCATCTAGGAGTAAACAAGACGCTAGAAAAGGTTCGACAACGATTCTATTGGCTACATGCAAGGGAGGATGTCGAGAAGTGGTGCCGAAAATTTGATACCTGTGCTGCCACCAAAGGCCCAAACAAAAAGAATCACAGCCAAATGCAGCAGTATAATGTCGGATCACCCTTTGAAAGGATTGCAATAGACGTGGCGGGTCCATTTCCGGAAACAAATAATGGAAATCGTTATATTCTGGTCGTCATGGATTACTTCAGCAAGTGGCCTGAAGCATACGCCATACCGAATCAAGAAGCCAAAACAGTCGCAGACCAAATTGTGTTCAACTGGGTGAGCAGATTCGGTGTTCCATTAGAACTGCATTCCGACCAGGGAAGGAACTTTGAATCAAACATATTCCAGGAAGTTTGTGGGCTTCTTCACATCAAGAAGACAAGAACAACACCACTCCACCCACAATCTGATGGCATGGTCGAACGGTTCAACCGAACCCTTAAGGAACATCTTTGCAAAGTTGTGGACGACAACCAGCGAGATTGGGATCGACACATTCCACTGTTTTTGATGGCGTATCGAAGTGCAAGACATAGCTCAACTGGCCATACACCGTCTGAGATTTTGATGGGAAGGAACATCAGACTGCCGAGCGAAATCAAATTTGGATGTCCCACGTCGGAACCGCAAGCCGAGGATGTCTACTTGGATGACCTCAGAGAAAGACTCCTTCAGATCCACGACGATACCAGGTCAAAAATAAAGATGTTCAGTGACCGAATGAAGACACGCTACGATATACGAGCGACAACAACAGAGTTCCAAGCAGGAGATCGAGTGTGGCTTTACAATCCCCATCGACAAAAAGGCTTGTCACCGTAACTTCAACGGGACTGGGAAGGTCCATATACAGTGATTAGCAAAATCAACGACGTCGTGTACCGGATACAAAAAGGAGTCAGAGGTAAACTTAAAGTCGTACATCGTGACCGACTACATCGCTACAGTGGTGATGAAGATGATGGATTTGTTCGGGACGATCAATCCTAAGGAGGGGGCAATGTAATGTGTATACACTTTATTTATCTCATACGCTCTGTATCTCCTTCTATTGTAATGTCTAATGTGTATACGTTATTATCTCTTACGCTCTGTACCTCTTTCTATATTTAATGTACACACTTTTCTTACTCTCTTTATTTACTCTGTATCTCTTTAACTCTAATATCGTTTAATTGTAGTAGTAAACACTTGTGAGGGGCAATACCTAGTGATTAAGAGAAACGTTTTGTTTAGCATTAAGAACGTTAGCCCCTACAAAAAAAAATCCCAGTATTTTTGTTTGTAAGTGTAAGCTTCTGGAACAGTCAAGCTTCTCCAAAAACCAATATAGTAGTTTCTAGAACCAAGTATTTTTGTTATATAAAGAGCCCGTTTGGCGGCGAAGAATTGATTGATTGTGAACTGAGATAAAGTAAAGATACTGTGTTTGCAAAGTTATAATTGAAAGTGTTGAATAAATAAGTTTGTGAGTGATTGGAATAAAGTGAATTTGTGTTTTATTTAAAAAGTGAATAAGTTTTAACTGTCGGACCAAGCCGAATATTACAATATCATAGGCTAACGAGGGGTCTTCTTCTTAATAGACCTGTTCCCAAAATTCATGTTTAGATAATTATTTAATTTTTTAAAATCAACAATTTCCTTTGGTGGAAATGGAATATAACGATCGGTTCCAGCTGAATTATTTGAAATTAGAAGATCTAATTTTAAACTTACTAAGCAATGGTCCATAATTTTATAGTCCATTAAACCAATGGTTGTTTTGGGTTCAATTTTCTTATGAAATCTAACAAATATGTGATCTAAACATGTTTGGGTTTCATCTGTAATTCGAGTTGGTTCATTGACGAGTGACTCTAGTGTCTAGTCCATAAGAAGACATAAGAAACATGTAGTTGTTGGATTGTCATGATTGATTTCTAAGATGTCAATGTTTATGTCACCCAGAATCAGTACATTTTTCGACTTTATACCTTTAAGAACATCATCCATCTGATGAATGAATACACTTTTATTTCAATTGTTCTCATGTAAGCGATACACTGAAAGAATTGTAAATTGTTCATTGCCCAAAGTAGCATTGTATCAGCACTACTCATGTTAATACGCTCTACCTCACATTTAGCTGCATACGAACTCTTCACAAACGCTGAAACACCACCTGCTTTATAGGAATTATTGCAATTAGCAAAAAGTTCATAAGCAGGAATATTATACATAGCTAGCTCATCATCATAAATCCATTTTTCTGATAAAATAATAAAATCAACATCAAATCTTAGGGCACTTAAGTGTGAAACAAAGGAATTGAAATTTGCTCTCATGCTACGAATATTTTGGTGGATAAAAGACAAATTACTAAGCTTAAGGCTTTCGCAATGTTCTTTATTATTTGAAGAAGAAGAATAATGCATTTTAGTTTTTTGTTTACAAGTTGAGTTGAGAAATAGAAATAAAAAAGAATTAGAGACCATTTAGATCTTCTATACACCTCCCTCGGCAGCTACTGCTGCCCTGGTCTACCGGTCCCGCCGGAGTATCCTATATAAACTTTATATTTGTCTCTGTGTCTGCTTCGGGGCAGGTTTAAAAAGGCTCATGATTATAATGTCCCTGAAACTGCCCAGGGAGCTAACCGTAATATTTTTCTCTCGAAAAGGGCTTAGCATCCAGTCGTATTTTTTTCACCGCCTCCTGCTCGATCTTGATTCATTTTAAGATTTTTGAATAAATCAATAATAATTATAATTTGAGGCTCACAAATTGCCTACATAATTCTAGAATCTGCTCTCGGTCCATATTATTACCGTTGAAATACAAATCTACCTGACACCAATTTTATCATCAACTCATCAGGTAACGCAACGTTGTCAGTAGAGAGCTCGATATTTGAATCATTAAATGTTTGCTAAAAAAGTAACTAGGTAAACTCTTCGTTGACGTTGTCTTAGCCTTCTCAAAATCCAATTTTCTTCTTCGGTCTTTTCACTTTTGGTTGCAGCAAGATACATGATTCAATAGTGGTGCTTAGACTTGTTCCTGATGAGTACAGAAACACAGTACCTACAAGTGTTAGTATTTCCATAATCCTTCAAATTCCATTTCGCTAAGCCCTAAAATTCCATTTTACATCACTTCATCTTCTTTGAAATGAAATATTTTGCTTTAACGAAGTATTAGTTAACAGGCTTTTAAATCTGCCCTCCATTCCAATATTCTCTATCAATCCTTTATACCTTTTACAACGAAATTAACAGTAAAACTAAATTACATAGGTATATTTATCGTATGTTTATTGAGTATAATAAATTGCCTGCGCCATTCGGTGGTTTTGAAATCAACCAAACTGAACTGAAATTTGCGTGTATAGAAAATTTGATTTGAATGAAATAGCCTTTCGAAAGCTTTGCAATTTAAATAATAAAACCGAGCCTAGCCAAGGTTGATGTCCTGATAATAGTCACGCATCAGCCCCCAAACCCACTACATAACATCATAATGTAGTTAGGTATTCCAAGCAAGTATCGTATCCATTCAACCCCCGTGCCGACCATATGCATGTGCATATGTATCCGAAAAGCAAATTACCCAGCACCCCCGACCCTGTAATAGTACTCGTTATTCGTATGTCATTCAGTCTACAGCACCACAATGCAGCTTCATTATAAATTAACAACATTGTTAAAGAGTCGGCATCCCGAGTATGGGGAAGCCACAAAGTGTTTTGTTGCATAAAACACCACTATTGCTCCAGCATCAAACGAAAGGCCTCTCATCCAACGGAAAGCACGGTTGTCGAATCAAAGACACACGATTGACATATGAGAAGAGTAAACTTTCGGCTTTCGTCTATAAGACTGTGAGGGTTGATTTTTCGTTGGGTTCGGAAGAAAACTAATGAACTGGAGATGACGCATGATTCAGTTTTCTCTCGCATCCATGAATACCAATGCACGCCATCACGTCCTCTCAATATCCACTCAGCATCAGCCTCCTTTCAAGCTTTGTAAAGATACACGCCCAAAAATATAACACCATTATTTGGAATCATTGTACCGCCCCACTACGCTGCCCGATGTCGTCAAAGTCATAGTCATTCTAGTCGCCACCCTGTCGGGGTAAAAGAATCCGGATCCGGCGAAAAGGCAAAATTCATTGTTTTGGTCGATTCTGTACAGACTCTGTTGCTCCATGCCCATATGCCTCTCCTTGTGTATTTTTGTTCGCTCTGTGTGCAGACGTAAGGAAATGCTAAAACTCACACTTTTTGTCATAGTTCGTACTTGGGAGGCTGTTATGTCGCGACACAGTGTCGCCGTCTGGATGTTTGCGTCTGGAAGTCATAATCTCACTCTGTGTGAAATAGGAAATAAATCCGCTGGAATGTAATTATACAATGGACTTCACATCGTCGCGGCTGTGGCTGCAAGTGGGGAGCTGAGTTGGACATGTTCGCCTTTCTTCTTTTTGAACTTTTTCATGTCCCATTTGGCAGCGAGTACGAAACAGTTAAAGTTCAACTAGGCTTGCAATATGCCTACAAACACAAATGGAAGATTAATTTCTGCCTCCTCCTGCCTTTTATACCGAGCAGAAAATCTGGCAAAAGTGACTTGTGTCGACAAACTAACCGACCGACCGGACCAGCTATGATTACAAAGTTATAATGAGAAACATAAAGTTCTGTGGAAATAATGAGGAAACAGGAAGTAGGTAAGCAAAAGTTTGTTGTTGTCAAAGCATAAACATACAACACACACGACCCATTCACAAAGAGCTAACGGTAACGAGAAATACAATCACTATAATGCTCGCAATAATTATAATAGTTCTGACAGTAATCACAATTACCCGGTAGTGAACTTTTACTACTTGTTGTGGATAATGGTCCCATGACTCATTCACAGATTATCCTGAATGGGATGTGAAAGTTGTGAAAAGAAAATAGAGGAAGATGATTAAGCTTCCTCGAGTGCGTCGTAAATTTACTACGTTTAAAGCGAGAAGACCATTATGTTTGTGAATGATAGAGGAAGAAATCATGAAATGATAGAAATCAGGTCTGTTGAGTGTGTGATGAGTGAGGGGACAGCATTTAAAATTTCAATTCCAAAGTCAATTCATTTGAAACGAAACTTCGTGTTGAAATTGTCGACTCTTGTCATAAAACTAACCCAAACCCATTGATGCAGAATCATATAGAAAGCTCTAGGACCCATCGTTGCTAAGGGATGTTTTTTCAGATGAATAGAACTTTGAAATGAAATAAAACAAAGATGATTATTTTAAAATGACATGAAATTTACTTAACAGAATCACAACGAGCTAAATGAAGTCTGTTTAAGAGGGGTTCACTGTTACTGGAAAATTTCAAAGTGGGTTTTCGAATGGAAAATAGAAAATTCTTGATGAAAAACTCGGCAAACTCATTGGCTTCAAAGGGAAAAATGAATAATTTTGGATTGGGAACTCGGAAAACTATGAGAGAGCACGAAGAACTTCAAGACCTAAAATCAAGTTTCTGCATAGAAATTAAGGTGCTTTAGTATATTTGTATGTCCTTTAGCGACTCTTAATCCGCTCAATCCTCTATGCATTTCTTAAATTTTCACGTAGGTATAGGTAGATATAGCCTCAGTAAAAAACAATTTTTTGGAGAATCTTACGGGAAAGCCAGCAAATAAGGGGGGCAATCGAAAGTTGTATGGAATTCTGATTTTTGTGAAATTGTCAGAACACCGAAAGAACGAAAATTTGTTGAATTTTTCAATGAAATTTTCATTTAACTGCATGCTTTAATGAAAGTAGAAAGTTAGATGTAAAGCTTTTTAAAAAATTCAGATATATGAAGTTCTCTATTTCAATTGGATTCAAGCAAATCTCATTCCATTTTAACAATATCTGTGTTAATTATAGTTATTGTTAAGTTGCTCTGGAAGTTGGCGAGACGAGGTTCGCAGGGTCGGCTTGTTATAGAATAAATTGATTTTTTAACTTAAATTTGTCTTACGTAAAAAAAAACACCCTGAGTTGATAAAATAAAACAATGACATCCTCTACTTAATTCCTACTCCTGGAATTGGCAGGCTTTATTATTATTTTCTGGGGTTGACTGCCGATTGGGCATCAAAGTGTGTGCACTCTAAATATTTTTACTTCAACTCCGCCTTGACAAGGAAAAGCATTTTTCGCTGCTAATATCCCATTTTCTCCCATTCCTGCAGCCATAGCCGTATTTAGGGGGGGGTTTAACCCCCCCCCCCGATTTTTTTTTACATCCATTTTCCATTAAAGTTAAAAGTACATAAGTCGTTACATAGATGACTATATTTAAAAGTGCCATCCGTATTTAGGGGGGGGGGGGTTACTGACCCCCCCCCCCCCCCCGAAATTCAAAATCAAATAATTATTGATTAATAACTTAATGAATTTATTTTTTGTCTAACACTAAATTTATAAGTTTCTATTAAGGCTTAAAGGCATTTTTCTTTCAGAATAAAAGTCTGTTAGAGCCATAGCCGTATTTAGGGGGGGTTACGGGGTTTTCTTTTAAACAAGTCGTTATATAGATGGTTACAGTAAAAAAACGCCATCTTGATAGTACCAGTCAAATAAATATACAAATACTTTTAATGAACTTTTATCTTAAATTTTTTTATTGCTTCGCTAAACCACCCTCCACGGTGGAATAAGTTTGTAAACGCCTGTTAAAATACATTTCTTTTATTAATAGCATTTTGCACTCAGTCCACAGAATAAGAAATAATCCTTCGTTATTCTTTAGGTACTATCAAAATGGCATTTTGACTGAATTTAATAATCTATATGATATTATAATATATAAAATAATTTTTTTTAACACAGATCATCACTCTTGTGAATAAATAACATATATACAAATAAATTCCTTAACATAAATTTTTTATAAGATTTATATAATGTTATACTATATTTATGTATTTATTCTTCTTTTGTTTTTGTTTTTATTCGTTCGTTTAAATAAATAATGCCATACTGTGTTATTTTTTGTTCAAAGAATTTATTTGTATACAAGTAATTCACAATTGTGATGATCTGTATGAAAAAAGTATTATTTTATATAGTTAAATATTATATTTATGTATTTATTTTGTTTTTCTTCTGCTTTTGTTTTTATTCGTCCCTCAATAAACAATAATGCTTTTTATGAAAGAAGTTCTCTCCTACTTTTTCCAAAACAAAATATTACAAAAATGTTATTGACTTCCAATAAAGGTAAGTTTATTTAATTTAAGATTCATCTATCTAATTTATCATGCAAAAACATCTACTCTGAAGCTTTGAATTGAATTTTGTAGTAGAAATGATTTTTTTCATATGCATTCAAATCTTTATTATGTGTTTTACAATATATTTGAAAATACTGCTAAATAACAATGATTAATATTAAAGATTAATATTAATATTTTTAAACTTTCCATCAAAAATTGTTTCGTGAACAAATGAATTGGCTTCGGGGAAGTGAAAGAATGTGATAAATTTGATAAATATGTTTCCTTTTTTATTAAAAGGACCCCGCGAACCTCGTCTGCCGACCCCGCGAACCTCGTCTCACCTACCACCAGATCAAATCAAATCTAAAAATAATTTAAAAAATTCTCGTTTTGCGGAGTTTTCTGATTTCTTTACTAATTTTTGAACAATTGCAGCTATGATCCCATACAAAAGTATAATTTTCGACCACCATTTGATTGTTTCCATTTTTCAATTTTCCCGTAAAATGTTCCCAAAATTTGTTTTCGCAGGAACCCTGGCTCGTGTTAGCTTTGCCTACAGTCAAAATTTTGTAACAATGCGTTGGACTACTTAAGAGTCTTTACCGGTCACACAAACAAATCAGCATGCATCCATTTTATTGTTTACATTATTCTTTAGCTAACCTCGTTTCACCACCATTAAGCGCCTTCAGAAATAAGCTCTAAAATGATTATAAGGCCTATATTTCCAATTTCGAAGATATGAAATTTTTCTAGCTTGACAACGAACTTTCCAACACAGTCAAAATCCTAAATGTGATAAACAAAATCAAACGTGTTGCTCTTTTTGTAGTTTGATATTGTGCTCTCCCAGAGTTTTCCAAGTTGCCCATCACCAATTTTTCGGTTTTCCGTTTGAAAACCAATGCACATAGATACAATTCCATGCAGTTTTCCATTTAAAAACCGAGTTTTCCGAGTTTTTCATTAAAAACTTTCTATTGTTCCATTCGAAAACCCATTTTGAAAACTAAAAAAAATTCCAAGCAAAAAAAAAATCAAATTTCCGACCTTTGTTTGGTTTTCCAGTTTTTCTACTCTTCCATGAGGTTTTTCCATTTTTTTTTTGTCACAGAAACCATCACTGAATACAACAGTATTAACCATTAAAATTTCACAAATATCTAGTGGGCCATTTCGGACTCCATAAAGGACATATAAACAAACAAACGTATGTATATGCATCCATTTTTATATATAGAGATTTTGAAAAAAAATATCATTTATCTTGATTTGAATTAAATTGCCAGAGGAACGGAAATATTTTGGGGGTTAACTAATTAAACTTTGTTTAATTTCCAATAGGCTTTTTTTGACGGATCACGTGTGACTCAGCCCTTATTGGTTTGCCGTTTGCCAATACCGTCGCAAATTTACAGTTTACTGAGTATTGAGTGGACCGGCAGACCACACCCAGCACGTAGTGACAAATCGGTTCATCGTCAGCTGGCTTGTCGTATTCAGCAACATGAGCATCTCCACTACGAAATTCATCTTGCGGAAGAATTGGATATAGGCAACTTTAATTACTGTCTTTGTCAGTAAATATAAATATATACCTATAAAATAAATTTTGACGTATTTGGACTGATGACCGACCCGAAGAGAACCAATGTTCTTCGATGCTGTAATTTCTTCGACTCGGAGTCAAATCATCATCAAATGTGTTCTCATAAACTGTGGCTGTAGAAGTCAATACTCCCTACCAAAGGTGATTTAACAACATACCTTGGACGCACATTGAGGGTCACGTGAGATAAAAATGTACTTCCTTGAAGTCTAGTTGCTACAATTGTTATTAACAGACTGCTTGAAGTTAAGATGGATGAGCAAGAAGGAGGAAAATTCTGATAATGGAAAAACATTTTGTTTATAGTAGGTAGGTACTGTACACTGGTATAAGCTACCAAGCTACTTACACCTCCACACTTTCACACTAAAAGTAATAGATATAAACGTGAACTTCCCAGCTTTGTCGCTAAGCAATTGACTATAAAGTCGCCCTAAAAGCCACTTTTGTCTCTATACTGAAAATAAAACTGTTTGAAACGTCCTGGCTCACATTTCACTTAACAACTTAACACAATATGGTTCAGCACTTGCAATAAAACAAAAACAAGTTTAAATCAAAAACATTCACCGGATGTAAGAGTGAACAAAAGAAACTATACAATAAGTCTCCCAGCTCAAGGAGGATGAATGAAAACAAAAAAATACACGAAAAGAAATAACAATTAAATGAAATTGCTAAAAGGGCACTTCACATATACCTAAGGCACCAGCCAACCCCCAGCACCGTGTATGCTTTATTTCATCCAGCTCTTCCTTGCCTAACCTTTCAACCTTGGAGGAGGTCGCTAAGGTACAAAAAGCGAACAGAATGTATACAAAAAAGAAGGTTTCAATTGAAATAAAAACAGACACACCACACACATACTCTTCACCTGGCTGTAAGTTCCTTGAATGTAATTAAATGCACCAGGAGTGCAATTTATTTCAGTCCTAGGGGGTGTTTGCATTTTTCTTCTTCAATTCACAGCGACCGACGCGACGTATGGGGGTTGCTTCAATAGAAAGTGTCTTCCTGGAATTTCGCCAATGCAATGGTTCTCTTTTGAGAGGGATTAGATGATGTTACAAGCATATAAGAATGAAGAAACAGGGCGAGTTACGAATAAATATCTCCCTTACATTTGTGTTTTTCGTTAGAACTTTTTTTAAAGGAAAGCCTGTCAAATAGGGTGTAAAAACTGATATTGTTTTTACGTTTTTTAATTTATGGCCTTGGGGTCAATACAGTTCGATTGCAAAAGACTTTTTTTTTAATGGTTGTAATAAATGTTAATTGTTACCGAGAGCTAACAACAGCGCCTCTTTGGATGCGGATTCGTCGTGGGAAGCAGACTCAGGCAAAAAGCCTTGAGCTTCAAGTGTGTAAGCGAACGCATCACGACGATCCGAATCATGGCTAAATTCGGCAACATTAGCCTAATATGCGCGCAAGCCCCACAGAAGAGAAAAAGGACGACACCAAAGACGAGTTCTAAGAGCTCCTCGACAAAACCTAAATGATCAATGTCCTAGCTATGACATTAAAATTGTCCTCGGTGATTTTAACGCAAAGTTGGGAAAAGAGGACATCTTTGGTGGAACAGTCGGAAAGCAAAGCCTGCACGACACCACTTGCAAGAACGGATTCAGGCTGATCGATTTTGCTGCGGGGCAAAATGTTGTGGTAGCAAGTACATGGTTCCCGCATCTCAACTTCCATAAAGGAACATATATTTAGATCTCCTCATCAATCAACCGTCAACCAGATTGATCACATTGCGATCGAAGGAAGACACTTGTCCAGCATTCTAGATGTTCGAGCTTTCGGACCACTACCTCGTCGTAGCCAAGGTAGTGCTACGAATATCCCGACAACGTCCAAAGCAAGGAAATGCTGCAAGAAAAATCGACGTCACCAGATCCTTCTCTGATTGAGTGTCAAGTAACCTCTTTAGGAGTCCTATGCCGCCAACATAAAGTATCGAAAACCAGAGGCAACAATGCCAGAAAGCAGTTAGAGATGCCGCCTCTAATGTGCTGGGTTTCACAGAGCCACCTAATCGAACCACCTGGTTTGACGACGAATGTAGGCAGGCCCATGCAGCCAAGCAGGAGGCATACAAAGCAGTGCTGCGTAGAAGGAAAAGATCTGACCGTGAGCTCTACGAGCAAAAGAGGAGAGAAGAACGCCGGTTTCTCAGGAGAAAAAAGAGGGAGCATGAAAAGCAGGAATGGATTATGGGAAGGTAAAACAGCTTGCTCAAGGTCATCAAGCAAGAACCGATGCCTGCAGAGGGAACTCGAACTTCATGTAGACTGTACAACGGCGACGACGAAGAAAATCCAGCCGTCAGGTAGGAGCCTTTAATCGGATAGCCAACAATTCCGTGAACCCGACCTAGAAGAAATGAAAACGGCAATATCACTGTTGAAATCCAACAAAGCCGCTGGAGCAGATGGTCTAGCTGTCGAGCTGTTCAAAGCATGCGTGCACGAATTCATCTGCAAGATATGGTCGGAAGAATGCATGCCCGATGAATGGAACCTCAGCATTGTTTGCCCGATCCTGAAAAAGGGAGACCCTCTAAACCGTCGACCAAATTTTCACTTTGCGGCAGATCCTGGAAAAAACCTATGAACTTCAAATCGATATCAACCACCTTCTCATCGTATGACAGCATCTACAGAAACGAACTGTATAAAGCTATGTCTAGATTTGCCATCCCCGCCAAGCTCGTTCGCTTGTGAAAATGACGATGGAGAATTCACGTTGCGCCTTCAATGTTGGCAACGAGCTTACGGAATCTTTCGATGTCAAAAAAGGATTCAGACAAGGCGATGCACTGACAAGCGATTTGTTTAACATCGTTCTTGAGAAGATAGGAAAACTCCACCGTCAACACCAGCGAAGCACTAGGCGTGTTTTTTTTGGTATAGCTATCCGTATCTGCAGTGGGAGCTTCCATGTATTACAAATACAACACGCAGCTGCGGATAAAACTTAAACTTAAATCTGGCTGCGGATAAAAAATTGAATTTTTTTCGAGTATCGATACTCGATCGGAGAAAATTTGAATTTCTTAGGTTGGTAACTCGGATAATCGGATAACTCAGAGAGTCTCGAAGGCTTTGTTCGCAGAGTGCAACGCACGGACGCATTTTAAGAAGAAATGCAAATGGACGATGGAGGCGCAAATGGAAAATCAGGAAAAAAGGTAAATTAGCATTTATTTAAAACTAGCTGACCCCGCGAACTTCGTCTCGCCGCCCTTCACAGCAACTCCAGAATAGGTATGAATGATTAACACTAGTGCTCTTGACTCTGACCGGGTACTCGAAATAATACCCGGGTATCCGGGTACCCGGGAACCCGAGGTATTCAAGGCATTGAACACCCGTGAAAATGCATCGCATATAGCTGTCCATGGGAGAAGCACAGCTTTTCTTGATTAGAGCACTATTTACATATCTGAATTTTTCCTAGCTTTGCAAGTTGCTACCTTAAATTCTATGCTCTCTATGCTAAATTCGTGCTCTCGCAGAGTTTTCCGAGTTCCAATCCAAAATTTTCCATTTTTCCGTTTGCACCTACAATTACATGGGATTTTCCCATTGAAAACCAGTGAGTCTTCCGAGTTTTTCATCAAAAACTTTCTATTTTCCATTCGAAACCACATTTTAAAACCACATTTTGAAACAAAAAAATCCAAGCAAAAATTCAAATATCTGCCCTTTGTTTGGATTTTCCAGTTTTTTCAGTTTTCCCACTCTTCCATGAAGTTCTTACATTTTTTTTTTCACAGAAACCATACCACTGAATACAACAGTATTAACCATGACAATTTCACAAATATTTGAGGGGCCATTTCGGATTCCATTGGATATACATGGACAGGTAGGTTCTGTTGGATTAGAGCAGCCGCCCCCGTATTTCTTCCTCATTATTGTTATCGGCTACTACTACTGACCGAAGCTAATTCGTGCTCTTCTACCAATAGTTGTTCTTCTGACGCGATAGTCCCCATGATAGATGTTCCAGAGTCACGGATTGCTTTCTCCAACGACAGCTGTGAATTTTCTCACGCTTTAGTTTGAGTGCATGTTGAAGAAGAGAGCGATTTCACAATGTAAGGGATTGATAATGTTAATTGAAGAAATTTTGTTGATGTCCACAGCAGTAATGTTCATTCCAATTTCACGAAGTCAAATCTATGTTTTTGTTGTTGTTCTGAAGATGGAGTTGCCGATCGATCTCAGAACAAGACTTTTGTCACTAGGCGAGTAGAACTTAACTTGAGCTTCAATTTTCATAAAATTGCAAAGTTTGTTAAAAATTGTATGCACATTTTAATTTAGTGTTATTGGTATTCCATGTATACTGTATAGGTAAGAACATCGGCAATTGTTTCTTTAAGTTGCTGTTGTTCAGAAAAGTAAAGTTATAACCCACCATAGTTGGGATATAACTTCCCCAGAAAAAGAGAAGTAAATATTTATTTCCCACTTGAGGTCGAGTTAGTTCCTTGCAACGTTTTGACATATGTATTGTTGTTATACATATCTATGTCTATGAAAAAGCTATTTCAATAATTCTTTTTGCTTTGGAATTTTTTTGTTTCAAAATGGGTTTTTAAATAGAAATATGAAAGTTCTTGATGAAAAACTCGGAAAACTCATTGGTTTGCAAAGGGAAAATTGCATTATATTGCAGGTGCATTGGTTTTTAAATGGAAATCTGGAAAACTTCAAAATGGCTTTTCCAATGGAAAACAGAAAGTTCTTGATGAAAAATTCGGAAAACTCAATGGATTTCAAAGGAAAAGTTGCATATAATTGCAGGTGCATTGGTTTTCAAATGGAAAACTAGAAAAATCAAAATGGCTTTTCGAATGGAAAACAGAAAGTTCTTGATGAAAAACTCGGAAATAGGGAAAATTGTTATTGTAGGTGCACAGATTTTCAAATGGAAAAATGGAAAATGTTTTATTGGGAATTCGGAAAACTCTGCGAGAGCACGAAAAACTTCAAGACCTAGAATCAAGTTTTTGCATGGAATTTATGGTGCATTGTTTTGTTTGTATGTCCGGTAGGGACTCCTTATCCGCTCAATCCTCAATGTATTTTTATAAAATTTTCACTGTATGGATATAGTCGGAATAAAAACAAATTTTTGGGACAACCCTACAGGAAATTCAGCAAATAAAGGGGAAAATCGCAAGCTGTTTGAAATTCTGATTTTTGAAATAGTCAAAATAAACCGGAAGAACGAGAATTTGTTGAATTTCACAACGAAATTTGCATTTTACTGCATGCTTAATGAAAGTAGAAAGTTAGTTGTAAAGCTTGGAAAAATTCAGACATTTAGTTCTCTATTTTAATTGGATTCAAGCAAATCACATTATCACAATATCTGTGTTAATTATACATACTTATTCTGGAGTTGCTCTGAAGGGCGGCGAGACGAAGTTCGCAGGTCAGCAAAACCCCCGCCCGCTTCGCAGGGCTTATAAAAATTGTTTTTATTTTTAATTTGATTTATAAATGTGCTTTATTTAATACTTTTTATTAGGATGCGTTTTTAATAAACAATATGTTTGTTTGTATAAGGTCGAATGGTTTATCAACACGTGATAAGGGTTAGCGTTGCAGTAGGAACCGTTGGCGTATTTACGGTACCTTTCATAGAACCGTTTTTTTTTTTTTTTTTTGTAATAAGATTTTCTCGAAAAATTAAAGTTCGATCAGCGTACTTTTTTTCTGAAAGTACGTAGGTATATATTGTCCAAATAATACTTTGTTTTCAAAAAAATGTTTTTGTATTTAAAAAAAAAATGTTTTTTAACTTTTTTTTCAAAATTCAGTATCTCAAAAACGGATCAATATTAAAAATCGAAATTTACTTATAAAATGTTCTTGATTACTGCATAACCAAATTAATTTGAAGACGTTTTCGAAAAATTTTATATGTAAAAAATTAATTAAAAAAAACCGCTCCAAAGATTTAAACAAAAATTTAAAAATCAAAAATTTGTTAAGAATCTTATGACATCAAAAAATCTTCCATTTTTATACATAGATATATGTAGATACTTTATTATATAGAGACTTATGTATATAGAGACTTTGTTCCTTACAACTCAGAATTAACCAATTGTTCTTAATTTTTGCTATTTATTGCATAACCTTTTCATCTGACAGTTTGTTAAAATTGTGCGTCTCTGAGGGCACTGAGGTCTTTAAAACAGTTGAAAATGGAATGAGCCCAATCCAATGCTGGTGCTGGACACCTCACAATATTCTTATCAACGCATTTTTCCAAGCTTTCTCGCGAAAATTGTTCATTGATACGCATTGGCTTTTTCGGAAACTTCTTTTTAAGCGAACATCATGCGATCAACTAAAAAACTGTATCCCTCCAAACTTCAACACCATGCAAAACACAACACAGGGCTGGAATCACGTAACGCGATAAGCGATAGTTGATAATCAAAATCAGGGTTTTTGCTCTATGTAAGCTGATTATCAAATTGATAATCAGTTATTTGCGATAATTTCATTCGACACCTATTTAGGTGTCGTTTTCAAATATTTATGTCGTTTTAATAAAAAATCAAATAAATATTGACATTGCATACGCTTATAATATATATTTGAACAATATCTGACAAGTTTCAAGCAAAAACAAATCAAATAATAAACCAAATCCGGTGCAACAAAAAGGTGTAAAATTGGAAAATTTTATTTTTGTCTGTAAATCGTGAACATACCTTTTCTAATCCACAGCAACGGTGGAGTAAAAATGTAAAACTCAAACATTTGTGGCGGAGAATGACTTTAGGTGTGTTTTTTTGCACGCGTATATACGCTTAAAAAAATATTTACATGCAAAATCCAACAAAAACAAATTCCTATATCCGCTTAGCTAGCGGCGATAATTATCGACGCTTATGAAATAAGCGGATATAAAAACAGTGCTTCCATATATATTTTTCACTGTTTGCGATGAATTTTCAACATATGTCAAAACTTCATTTCGAAATTCATTCAAAATTCATTATAAAGCTACAAAATCCAAGCAAGCTATGATTTTGCTTGTAGATACATCGAAAAATAATTATTTTGACTTTCATCCTTTTTTTGTTTTTGATCGATGACACTCGATTGGTGGCGACAATTAAATTCATTTAACAAGCATTCTCGAATCTCAATGTTCGGTATGAGAAGTCCCAATAAACCAGAAGCAGTAGCACCCTAGCACCACCTCATCATCGAATAAGAATGATGCACAATAACGAGGAGTCATTGAGTCAACATTGTCGATGGAACGTTGTTGCCCTTGTCTGTCGAATGTCGATTAAAATAAAAAAAAAAAATGAGAAGATTCTATAAATCCTAAACTAAATCGGATGATCAGTGGGACTCAATCAACCTGCTTTAGCTTTTGTCACGCCACAGAAGAAATACGAAATCACCAAAATAGTGACGAAAAATTTCAAAAAAAGGCTGGCCTTAAGACGGGGATGTATTCATTGCGCACGAAGCCAACTGCTCATGCAATTCCATTCATCGTGGACAAGACTAGTTTTTGAATGTAGTGTAATCTCAATACAAATAATTGAGTATTAAAAAGTGAAGTGCTGTAATTTGAATGAAACATGAATTTTTTGAATAACATCTTTATTATCTTTATAAAAAAATGGTTCTTGGCATTTTCAAATTTAATTAAACGAGACAACCAAAACATTAAATACAAATGTATGTATATAAAAGGAAAATAAATGTACATTATGTTATGTATGTATGTAATACTTCGATACATAAATTTCAAGTGTTCCTTTAGGACGACTTTCACCCTGCAGTCGTCGGGACCCAAAAAGTTGTACCAGTCGTTACATATATGTATACCATTGAAAAACTTAAAGAAATAAAGAGCAGGCCAAAATGCTGCAAATAGTACAGATTAATCTCCAACACTCTATTAAGGCTTCGGCTTCCCTTCTTCTCCGCCTGTCAAAAACTGGGGAAGATGTCGTTCTCATCCAAGAGCCCTGGATTGGGAAATCCCTGGTTCGAGGATTGGGAACTTCTGGCTACTGCGTCTTATATGTAACGGGAAAAGGTAACCCAAGATCCTGCATACTAGTAAAACGTAGTCTAAATGTATTTTTACTCCCTAATTTCAGTGATGAAGACGTCACCACAGCCAGTATGGTAATAGACAACCATACCTACTGGCTGGTATCAGCGTATTTGGGCCACGACCACCAGGGCCCACTGCCTGGTACCACTCTGGAGAAGACGGTCGCTGAATCTACAAGACTCAATACCAACATAATTATCGGTTGTGACGCCAATGCGCACCATACTACGTGGGGTAGTACCGATATAAATGACAGAGGTGAGTCTCTTTTTGATTACATCTTAACAACTAATCTGGTAGTAAGTAACGTTCGTAATGAACCAACCTTTGTTACTAAAAATCGGCAAGAAATTTTAGATATCACTCTTGTCTCGTTGCATCTCTCGAATAAAGTATTGAATTGGAGAGTATCAAAGGAGCACTCGTTCTCCGATCATAGGTACATCCAATTCTCTCTTAGTGAAGAGTCCCCAAAACCGATCCCTTTCCGGAATTATAGGAAAATAGATTGGCCAAAATATAGGACAACTCTGAAAAGTCTGATTAAACCAGAACTTAATGATCCTCCCTTATGCGCTCTTGAACTCGATAAAAAAGTTGATGAGCTTACAGCAGCCCTCAATAAAGCTATGGAAACTGCCTGTCCCCTCACTACAGTGCGAGGAAAGAGAAAACCACATTGGTGGGCTGCTGAACTAGAAATACTCAGGAAAGGTTGTAGAAGGCTTTTTAACCGTGCAAAAAAGTCTAGACACCTCCAAGATTGGGAGTCCTATAATTAATCCCTCAAAAAGTATAAACAAGAATTGAGAACAGCCAAAAGATCCTCATGGAGATCCTTCTGTAGCTCAATAGAAGAGTCCTCGGAGGCATCGCGGCTAAGGAAGATTCTCTCGACAAATCCAACCATGCCTAGTTGTCTCAAAAACTCAGATGGTACATGGACTAACTCTTGCGAAGAAACGCTAAACCTGCTATTAGATACCCACTTCCCAGATAGCTCCAAATCCGTTAATACAATAAACCGTCCTGGATCGGGTATTAACTTAACTTTTCCTCAAGGTCTTGTCACAAAAGAAAAATTGACATGGGCTATGAATAGCTTCAAACCTTATAAATCTCCAGGTCCAGATCAAATCATACCAGCTGAGCTACAACACACCATCGATATAACTCTGCCCATCATTGAGATGATGTTCAAAAGTTGTCTAGATCTGGCCTATATACCTCAGCGATGGAGAGAGGTAAAAGTAGTATTCATTCCCAAGGCGGGCAAATGCTCGCATGTCAACCCTAAAGATCTAAGACCTATTAGTCTATCATCTTTCATTCTCAAAACGCTGGAACGATTGATTGATATCCATATACGTAATAGCATTGATAGGGGACTATCGATGTCTCAGCATGCTTACTGCAAAGGGAAATCGGTGGAAACAGCCTTGCATACTCTGGTAAGAACTATCGAATACTCCCTAGAGCAAAAGGAGTATACTATGGTTGCCTTCCTGGATATTGAAGGTGCTTTCAACAACGTTGACGCATCTGCTATCACTTCTGCTATGACGACCCTAAACGTCGAATACTCACTCTGTGAGCTGATCAATCTAATGCTTAATAGCAGGATCATCAACTCTGAGATGGGGGATTTTTGTACGAAAAGGTCTGTCAGTAGAGGCACTCCGCAAGGTGGTGTTCTGTCCCCTCTCCTGTGGAACATAGTAGTTAACGAATTGCTAATATCCCTCGAGAGGGAAGGTCACAGAGTGATTGCGTATGCCGATGATGTTGCTATCGCCGTCACAGGAAAACATCCAAATACACTGAGAGACCTCCTCCAAAACGCACTTAATATGCTCACTAGATGGGCTGATCGTTGTGGACTTAGTATTAATCCTCAAAAAACGGACCTTGTCCTTTTTACACGGAAATACAAGATCCCAGTAATTGTACCCCCTTCAATAAAAGGTGTACCACTAATTTTCACCAATGAAGCCAAATATCTTGGTCTGATATTAGACAAAAAATTAAGTTGGAAACCTAATATTCAGGAAAGAGTTAAGAAAGCCACAGTAGCTCTTTTCTCTTGCAAGAAAGCCATAGGAAGCAAATGGGGTTTTCAACCTCGCATAACCTATTGGCTATACACATCGGTCATTCGACCAATTCTCATGTACGGGGTTGCAGTATGGTGGACTGCACTGGAGAAAGTCACTTACTGCGACAAACTCAGCAGAGTCCAACGCACTGCTTGTCTCTGCATAACCGGGGCCTTGAGAACCACACCCTCAGCAGCGTTAGACACTCTCCTCCATCTGGCACCCCTCGACATTTTTAGCAAACAAGTGGCAGCGAGTACAGCTATAAGACTCAACGCCTCATCTCAATGGACCAACAATAATGTGGGACACTCCATCATTTTGAACTCTTTCGGTTCTATACCAAAGTACATAGACTACACCATTCCAAAACCACAATTTGGTAAAAACTTCCAGATATCTATTCCATCCAGAGAAGAATGGGAAGACAAAAAACTTCTGGATGACAAAGGCATTCATTTTTATACAGATGGATCCAAGACAAGTGATGGAGTTGGTAGTGGTGTGTACTCAGAAAAGCTTAATCTAAGCATCTCATTCCGCCTTCCCAATCATTGTAGCGTCTTCCAAGCGGAAATTTTAGCGATCAAAGAGGTTCTCTCCTGGCTAAGAGAAAACGTGATATCAACTTCTGATATCCGCATCTTCTCTGACAGTCAGGCTGCTATTAAATCTCTCGAAGGTGTCTCAACCAAATCTCAAACGGCCCTCGATTGCCGATCGTCTCTGATGGAGATGGCGCAGCAATTTAACATTCACCTCTGTTGGGTGCCGGGTCACAGAGACATCGAAGGAAATTGTAGAGCTGATGAACTCGCTAAAAATGGAACCGTCATACCTATTTCACCTGAAAGGGAGAAGATAGGTATACCGATAGCTACATGTAAACTTTTGCTAAAAGAAGCAGCTTTAACGAGAACAAACTACAGGTGGCACAATTTACCAACGTGCGCAGCTACGAAACTCATATGGCCTTCACTGGACTTAAAGCGCTCTAAAGACTTGTTATCTCAAAGCAGACTTCATATTAGCTCCCTGATAGGTGTCCTTACGGGACACTGTCTTATAGGCAGACACGCAATAAGACTTGGTGTAGCCTCAAATGACTTCTGCAGGAGCTGTATGGATGAGGAAGAAGAGGAAACAATCTCTCACCTTCTCTGCACTTGCCCTGCTCTTTCACTAAGACGCAAACTTCATCTGGGAGAATACTTTTATGATAACCCCAGTGAACTAGCTAATAAGGATATCAAATATCTTCTTCGCTTTATAAAAAGCTCAAAATGGTTCGACTAGTAAGAAGTAATTCTCTAGATTCATGGTATCACAATGGGCCTTTCCTTTTGGCCTAAGTGTGTGGATTCTGAATCCGCAGCCACTGTAACCTAACCTAACCTAAAGAGCAGGCATCCTCTCTATGAAACTGCAAAACTAAAAGATACAAAAAATCTCCACCACTAGTCTTTTGGGAATACTCAATTTTGCATAAGAGATTCCAATGATGAATCTTTAAAACAAATATAAATATTTTGGCAGTTATCATTTTTGTTTTGACAAAACTTGGCATATTTTCGGCTGCTTGTTCAAATTTAAATTTCAAATTGACTTTGACATTTGACTAGTGATGCCAAATTGCTCATTTTGTCGTTTTTTTGTGCACTGTTCATTTAAAGCGTATATACGCGTGCAAAAAAACACACCTTTTGTGTACTTTTATTAGTGAAAAGTGTGACCTGGTCCTTAGAAAATATTTCATTCTTAGTCTGAATCAGGGTTAGGAAAAATATCAAAACGGACGAAATTTTTTTCTCCGAAAACAGTAATGCCAACAAATCAAAGTTTTTTTTTGATCAGCTTACATGGAGCAAAGTAAAGTTGATAATCAAACACGATAAATAATTTTTGATAATCAACTATCGCATTACATGATTCCGGCCCAGGTTCGAATATTTATTTGGGTATACTTATATTTCCCATGTCTGGCCTTTTGCATCATTTCCCTTTGAACAATATAATGTTCATTGCCTTTTTTATGGATTTATAAGTCAATTAGACAATTAGACCAAAATATGACTGTTCTCGTGAACAATAAGTGGCTACTCACCAATGCAACAATTTCATTGCTAATTTTAGCTATGTATGTAATGGGTGATTCCAGTAGAGGATTTTTTCAATAGCATTTTTTTTGACAGATCACGTGTGAGTCGTGTCATTGTCATGTTATTTTTGTTTAATATTGTTCGGCATTTTATAATGGAAAGACTGAACAACGTTTACAAATCGTTAAACTTTCTTACAAAAATTCACGTTTTGTAAGGAATGTGTTTCGTGTACTCCGCTCAACTTATGGCCAAGATAATCGGCCTACTGAGCGGTCTATTCGCAACACCATCACCCACTTTGGGACCCACCATTCATTATTGGATAATATTCAACCGAATAGACTACGTTCAGCACGCTGTAAAGAAAATATATTAAGGGTCGTGCCATGATAACCGACTACTTGATGCCTAAAATTGAAGCTCGTGATCCCGGAGACACTTGGTTTCAGCAAGACATTTGGTTTCAGGCGCCACTTCACACACATCGCATCAATCAATGGATTTATTGAAAGAACACTTCGGTGAGCATACAATTTCCCGTTTTGGGTCGGTTGATTAGCCACCAAGATCGTGTATCACACCGTTAGACTTTTTCCTGTGGGGATATGTAAAGTTTAAAGTTTATGCAAACCAGCTTAATTTCAGGCCTTGGAGGAAAACATCACGCGGGTCATTCGCCAGTTACCAGTCGAAATGCTCGAACGAGTCATCGAAAATTGGACTCATCGGATGGACCATCAGCGACGTAAAAACGGCCAAAATTTGATAGCCATAAACATAAGTAATCTTCAAAAAATAAATGCCAAAGAATGTTCTTTCAAACGATAATAAACATTCTCCATTAAATTTGAATTTTCTGTGTTTTTTTCTTTAAAAAATTAGGGAAACTCGAAATGGATCACGTTTTATTTTGTTTTTTATGAAAAACTTTGAAACTTTGACTTTTTCAAATATTATAGATTTGGAAATATTAAAAACTTGGCAAAAATATCAATCGAATCGATCGGCTTGTACTACAGTGAGAAAATCATTATTTTTTAACATTGGTACCGTTTTTCAGTTCATTGCATTTGAAAAACATACATTTTATTTTTCCTAAACCTTCTACCCTAATACCTCTTGCATTTAGAGAAAAAATTAGGAAAATCGGTCAATCAGTGTGCCCGGTTAGCGAACGAACACAAAAATTAGGCTGTTCTTTTATATATATAGATATTAAAATAATAAGTTAACTTGAACTTAACGCGGGCAAAGCCGCGGGTACCAGCTTACATAGAGCAAAAACCCTGATTTTGATTATCAACTATCGCTTATCGCGTTACGTGATTCCAGCCCTGTGTTGTGTTTTGCATGGTGTTGAAGTTTGGAGGGATACAGTTTTTTAGTTGATCGCATGATGTTCGCTTAAAAAGAAGTTTCCGAAAAAGCCAATGCGTATCAATGAACAATTTTCGCGAGAAAGCTTGGAAAAATGCGTTGATAAGCTGGTACCCGCGGCTTTGCCCGCGTTAAGTTAAAGTTAACTTATTATTTTAATATGGTGTTGTACAGGATGTAAGGTGAAACAATAAAAAGATTCTGGGCATTGAACACCCGTGAAAACGCATAGCATATAGCTGTCCATGGGAGAAGCACAGCTTTTCTTGATTAGAGAACTATTTACATATCTGAATTTTTCCTAGCTTTGCTCTCTATGCTAAATTCGTGCTCTCGTAGAGTTTTCCGAGTTCCAATCAAAAATTTTCCATTTTTCCGTTTGCACCTACAATTACTTGCGATTTTCCCATTGAAAACCAGTGAGTCTTCCGAGTTTTTCATCAAGAACTTTCTATTTTCCATTCGAAACCACATTTTGAAAGAAAAAATTCCAAGCAACAAATCAAATATCTGCCCTTTGTTCGGATTTTCCAGTTTTTTTCAGTTTACCCACTCTTCCATGAAGTTCTTACATTTTTTTTTTCACAGAAACCACCACTGAATACAACAGTATTAACCATGAAAATTTCACAAATATATGAGGGGCCATTTCGGATTCCATTGGATATATACATACATTTATGTATATTTATTTTTATAAGAAGAAGATAATTTGTATTACAGGAGCAAGTTCGTACGACCCAGTCGTGCACATATTTTTTTAATTTTCATTGGTGTTTCGCAATAAGTATTGAATCAATAACTTAAGCTTCGTCCAACCGTTCTTTCTCAAATCCTTCGAATAAAAAAACAAAAAAACAAATGTTCTGAACAAAAAAATATTGACAACCTATTGTTGGAGAAAGCAATCCGTGGTTCTGGCACATCTATCAGCGGGACTATCGTCACCAAATCCACCCAATTATTGGCATACCTACTGGCATACGCAGACGACATTGGAGGGAACCAACTTAACTAAGTACATGGTGGCCCCGTCTGCTGAAAACGTTAGCAATAGTAGAAGAACAACTATTAAGGTGGAGGTGCTCGAATTCGAAGTGGTGCTATCGTTCAATTAGTTTGGATATGTAGGAGCAGCCGATAAGAATATGGAAGAAGAAATACCCAGCC
Organism: Sphaerophoria taeniata; assembly: GCA_943590905.1. Taxonomy (NCBI): domain Eukaryota; kingdom Metazoa; phylum Arthropoda; class Insecta; order Diptera; family Syrphidae; genus Sphaerophoria; species Sphaerophoria taeniata. The sequence goes on from OX016541.1 coordinate 108,822,351, forward strand.
GGCCGGCTGCTCAAAGCCCACAGAACCTACTTAAGTCCCTGTTTGTGACGAAGGACGATTCTGGAGACTAAAAAAAATTTAGCGTGGTAGACTCTAGTGGGAACCAACTTGTATGACCAAAGAGGAACGGGTCGGGAAGTCTTTTGAGGTACAATTCATGGTGGAACACAGCGTTGCAAACCTTATTTGCGCTGGGATAGTATACATATATATGAATGTACACCACGACGCTCACAGCCTGAGGGTGCGAAACTGGATTTCGATTTTGATTTTATTTCGATTTTGTTTATTATACAGATTGTCCATTTAAGTTCATAAACACACTTATATTAGGACATTTATCTAATTACTTAGCATCGATTTGGAAAACCTTGGACATTCGTCTCCAAGTCTGTGCATCGAAGTAACAAAAGGTTCCTCGTTCTTTTGTACCGTTCTTTTCATATTGATTAAGATCTGGAATTAGAGTTATCCAAATTTTATCTTCTATGTGATACCGACTTTCTCGATTATGTAATTCTGCAGCGTTCGTCAATTGCATAACATCACCATTATTTGTGTAGAATAAAAAGAATATGTAGCAGGTCTTCTTGCAATTAAGGACAGAATTCCCCGGGATATATGGAAGAACTTGCTGATCCCGGTTGTGGCTCAGATGAAGGAGGAAAATTCATTACCTCTTCTTTGTACATATACATATGTATATGTGTGTACATAGTACAAACACATGTACCTATACATGCACATGTATGTACATACTACATATAGCAAATATAAAATTTTCTAAATTTTTTTCGATTTGACAATTTTCGAAAATTGAAATCGATTAGATTTGTTTTTTTTTTTTGTTCCTAGTGAAAAAAATATTTATTTTAACATTAGCACCGTTTGTCATTAGATTGCATTTGAAAAATATACATTTTATTTTTTCTAAACCTTCTACCCTAAAGCCTCTTCCATTTTGAGAAAAAATTAGGAAAATCAGTCAACCAATGTGCCCGGTTAGCGAACGAACACAAAAATTAAGCTGTTTTTTTTTTATAATTCATTATATAAAAAAAAAACAGCAAAGCTAGGAAAAATTCAGATATGTAAATAGTTCTCTAATCAAGAAAAGCCTAATTTTTGTGTTCTTCGCTAACCGGGCACACTGGTTGACCGATTTTCCTAATTTTTTCTCAAAATGGAAGAGGCTTTAGGGTAGAAGGCTTAGAAAAAATAAAATGTATATTTTTCAAATGCAATCTAATGACAAACGGTGCTAATGTTAAAATATATGCATACATATATATTTGACATTTTTTAATGAATTATAAAAAAAAAAACAGCAAAGCTAGGAAAAATTCAGATATGTAAATAGTTCTCTAATCAAGAACAGCCTAATTTTTGTGTTCGTTCGCTAACCGGGAACACTGGTTGACCGATTTTCCTAATTTTTCCTCTAAATGCAAGAGGTATTAGGGTAGAAGGTTTAGCAAAAATAAAATGTATGTTTTTCAAATGCAATGAAATAGAAAACGGTGCCAATGTTAAAAAAAAAACATACTTTTCTCACTACAACAAAATAAAAACAAATCCGATCAATTTCAATCATTGAAAATTTATGAATAACAAATCAAAAATTATTTTTTGAAAATTCATTATTTGACGAGGGCGATACAGAAGGCGAGAAGGCGCTTTTGAAGCAAATTAGATTTAACTTACAAAGGTTAATAAGCCTGTTCAAATAGGTATGTATGTCTTTTCTTGAAAACCGGAGGTAGGTATGGAATTTTTTAACCCTGGGTGAAAAAAACCGGAGACTAAGCTCTCCACGAAGCTATTCGCCTACAAACCCAGGGCGTTGCGACTGCAAGCTCTCGGAGACAAGAGATAATGCCATAAGAACTTCAAGCAGATCTACCCAAAGCTGATATCCCCACAAACATTGCTTGGTCTTGCTGCGACATGTATAGTTTTGTGTTTTTTCTTCAAGTTCTGAGGTCTGGAACATACCTGTTAAGGTTCCGAGTATGCAAGTGTCCACACCTTCCATACCGAAAACGACACCCTTTTATCTGTTCAGTATGCTGTCGATAATTTTTTGTAGGAGATTTGTTTTTTTTTCGTAAGTTTGAAGAAACGACGAAGGAAGTATACATACATACATATGTATTTGGAAATACCAATGAAAATAAAAAAATAGTTAATAGTCGTTAATGCCAGATTTGTTAATTTTTTTTTGAATTTTGGGTACTATTTGTAGCAATTTAAAAGGTGAGAGTTAAATAGAGGGGTTATTTCCATCGATTTTTTTTGCGAATTTTGCTGTCGGTGTTAAAATATACACATATTAACTTTACGATTAATAAGAATAATAACAACAAGGCAAAAGAAACAAATTGGGTTTTTAAAAAAAAAAGATAAAATAAGACCCTCTACGTTGAAATATTTTTAAAAATAGATTTTTTGTTTAGTTTGGTATTACCCTGATATTTCAAACAAAAAAACGAGCTGTTTCATTAACTCTATCAATAACGCAGTTTGAGAGGTATGGTTACCGGGCTATGATCCCAAAACTATTTGTCTTCGTTTTTATCTGCATTGTAAGAATGGCTAACCTGATTTGGCTCTAAATTGTTTAAAAGGTGGGTAGAGCCAGGAATCGTCTAGGATACTTATTAGCTGACATTCTAGCTCAGTTAACGTTATTTTGCAATATTGTTGAGAATCTTCATAAATACTAATCCGATTTAAATAATTCAGAAAATACAAAACATAGAATAGGAGTAATTTAAGCTGTATTTTATTACGAGCTGACCCAGAAAACGCTGCTTTGTCATAAAAATATTAATCTTCGGAAATACTTATCCGAAAGATAATGCAAAATCTTTCACAGAAAGAATATTAGGAGTAATATACATAAGCTGCATTTTATTAAGTTAAAACAAATCATGTAATAACTATTATATGTCAGAGCAATTTATTTTGAACGACTTTATGTTTAGCCCTTGCAGCTTTCAAAAAAAAAAAAAAAACCATTGAAAAAAATGCATTTAAGTTATAAGTTATAACACTCAAATAAATTTTACGTAGACCTACATAGAAATGCTACGACAGCTTTCTTTTTCTTTAGTTTTGATCTTTTCTTAAGTTTTGATGACTTTCAAAGACTATTAGCTTTGACATTTTTTTTTTATTTCAGATAGAAAAAGGCGTTGCTAACAAGTTTACTTACAATATTTAAAATAAAATTAGTAATTTTCATTTCTTTCGTGATAATATTGGGACAATAAATTAACACCTTATTCACTATAATATCTTTATGGAAAATTGTTTTGCTATCAGAAGAAACAACAAAAATTAACCATACTACTATTCTCACTTCTGTATCCTGCGAACAAACAAAAATGGAACACAGCTTTGCAGCTCTGAACACTTTGATACACCAGTAGTAATTGGGTTACTGCTTTCAGAACTGTGGCAACTCAGTTAAGTTACGGGAAAACTGCACAGTAACCTTTAAGTTACCACAAAAAATTTCTTAAGAGCGGGTACAAAGTACCCATTTACATACATAGTACATTTTTAATAACATTTTCTATTTCAATTTCTAGGAATTGCAAGTTGGAGGTGGGTTATTATGAATATGTAGTTTATTATTGTCATTACTTCATTAGATTAGATACTCTTATTGCTTCTTCTGAAATTGTGGCAACTCTATTATTAAATGCAACAACAATAAATCAACAAACACTTGCCAACATATTTCTTTCTTCTTTATTTACGACTACCTACGACTACGACGACGAGGACGACGACGACGACGCACAAAATCGGTTTTATATCTTTTCAACCCCTAATAAAATCATAACCAATGACATTTTTTAATGAATTATAAAAAAAAAACAGCACAAAAAAACTATGTACTGCTATAAAGACTAGCGAAATCCATCCTAAGAGTATCTAATCTACTGAAGTAATGACAATAATAAACTACATATTCATAATAACCCACCTCCAACTTGCAATTCCTTGCAATTGAAATAGAAAATGTTATTAAAAATGTTATTAAAAACTTTCTTCATAAACGCATCCATTTGTTCAAACAACTTAAGCTTCAACGCGTAAGCGTACCGAGTACCCGGGTACCCGGGTACTTGAATACACGATCGTTTTTTTCAAATACCCGGGTACCCGGGTACCCGAACGATGCAAATACCCGGGTACTCAGGTACCCGGGTAATTCCCGAAATCATCGGGTACCCGGGTACCCGGTCCATGGATCGGGTACCCGGGTATCAAGAGCTCTAATTAAAACAGATATTTGCTGAGTTCGTAATTGCAGGCTTTGTTGCCCATGCCCTGTGATTTTCCTGAATCGAATTGAAATAGAGAACTACATATATATGAATTTTTCCAAGCTTTACAACTAACTTTCTACTTTCATTAAAGCATGCAGTAAAATGAAAATTTCGTTGTGAAATTGAACAAATTTTCGTTCTTCCGGTGTGTTTTGACTATTTCACAAAAATCAGAATTCCAAAAAGCTTACGATTGTCCTCTTTATTTGCTGAATTTCCCGTAAGATTGTCCCAAAAATTTGATTTTACTCAGACTATACCTAGGTATAGTGAAAATTTTATAAAAATGCGTTAAGGATTGAGCGGATTAAGAGTCCCTACCGAACATACAAACAAACCAATGCACCTTAAATTCAATGCAAAAACTTGATTTTAGGTCTTGAAGTTCTTCGTGCTCTCGCAGAGTTTGCCGAATTCCCAATAAAAAAACTTCCATTTTTCCATTTCAAAGTCAGTGCACCTACAATAACAATTTCCCCTTTGAAAACCAATGAGTTTTCCGAGTTTTTCATCAACAATTTTCTGTTTTCCATTCGAAAACCCATTTTGAAATTTTCGAGTTTTCCATTTGAAAACCAATGCACCTGCAACAACATTCAGTTTTCCATATGAAAACCAATGAGTTTTCCGAGGTTTTCATCAAGAACTTGCATGTTTCCTATTGAAACCCATTATAAAACGAAAAATTCCAAGCAAAAAATCTTATTCCCGACATTTTTTTTATTTTTCCAGTTTTCCGACTCTTCCATGAGGTTTTTCCTCCATGAGAGTTGTACCCGCTCTTAAGAAATTGTTACTTGTTAGTGTTATATTTAAGGTTGAGTTTACAGTTTTCCCGTAACTTAACAGAGTTGCCACAGTTTTGGACGAAGCAACGTGTAGTAAAATTTTACCAGATTCTCCTACTTTTGCCAATATAAAATTTCCGAAGGATGTTTTCCAAATTACTTCTGGTTGTAGATGTCATCATTGTCAGAAATTCAATTGTCTAATGGAAGTATAATATGCAAACCGAAAACTGCGTTTTTTTTTTTTTTAGTGTTCAGAGCTTTCAAAGCTGTGTTCCATTTTTGCTTGTTTGCAGGACTCAGAAATGATATAATTGGGAATAGTAGTATGATTAATTGTTATTGTTTTTCATAAGATAGGTACCTCTGATAGCAAAATTATATGCCGTTAGGATATTAGTGAAGTATTACTCAATGTTGTCACAAAAGAAATAAAAGTTACTAATTACTTTTCATTTTCCTTTCTTTAACTATTTGTATTTCAATTTCTGGTCCCACTTTTAACCCTGTCAGCAACCAATATGCCCTAATCGCCACCTAAATTAATAGAAAAAAAAACTAAATTCATGTTGGTCCTGTCTGCAGAACAACTATTAGGAGGAGTACGAGTTCGAAGTACTGCGATCCTTCAATTAGATACATTGGGTCAGTATTTTAGCAGCCGATAAAAATATGGAGGTAGAAATACGCGGGCGGTTGCAAGTGTGGAGAAACCCAAATGAAGCCTTAAATTCAAAATGTACAATTAAGACCGTCAAGCAGATGCGGTACATCTGGGCATTGCTAACTTTTTTTTTCCAACAGGAAAATGATCCATAGTATACCGAACATATTGTCTTTAGTATTAAAAGTCTTCGAATTTTTATAAACGTATGTTTATTTGTTTGCAATGATTTTCAGAATGAAAAAATAATTAAAGAAAATTTTATATACAGACATTTTTATAAACGATCAAAAATATTAATAATATTGTAGTGCTTTTTAAACAAGTTATTATAACACCCCCTCTCAATACAATAATTTTAATTTTTCTCGTAATAATTGAAATCTTGTGGTTCCGAGAGATTTGGTAAAAATGTCTGCCAGTTGTTCTTCTGTACTTATTGGTAGAATTTCTAAAACTCCACTGTTAACATAGTCTCTAATAAAATGGTGTTTTACGTCTATATGTTTTGATCTCTTGCACTCAGAATTTTTCGACATGAATATGCATCCTTGGTTGTCTTCAAAAATTGGTATTGTAAAAGCCGAATTAATTAATTTCATATCCTGTAATATTCCTCTCAACCATAAAGCTTCAGATGCAGCAGCACTTAAGGCAACATATTCAGCTTCGCTTGAAGAAGTTGCTACCGTCAGTTGTTTTTTGCTTGACCACGACACGCAATTGTCGAAAACTTTAAACAGGAACCCACTCACTGATTTACGATCATGTATGTCTGAGGCCCAATCTGCATCCGAATATCCAATTATAATTTTGCTGTCAATATTTTTCTTGAATTTTAATTTCATATTTTTGGTTCCTTTGATGTATTTCAATATTCTTTTCAATGCTTTCCAGTCACTTTCAGTTGGGTTTTGTTGGAATCGACCCATGTATCCAATATAATAACATATATCTGGTCGAACGCATAACATAAGGTACATTAAACTTCCTAGTAATTCACGATACGGCTGGGTAGTTATCTTTTTGTCTAGAGGAACTTGATATCCTTTTTCCATAGGGGTCCGAGCAGGGTTGCAATCAGTCATGTCAAACTAATTTAATATTTTGTCTATGCTTGGTTCTTGTGTCAATTCCATGGTTCCATCTATTTTGTTATATTCAATCTTAATTCCGAGAAAATATTTTTAATCGCCACAATCTGACATCTCAAATTTTTCTGATAGTTTGTTTTTCAATTCAGTAATAAGAGATAAAGATTTTCCGGCTATGAGTATGTCGTCTACATATAAAACAATATACATCATATCTTCTTCGGTTACTTTGATATAGAGGCAGTAGTCATTTTTGGATCTTACAAATCCCATTTGAATTAAAACTTTATTAATCTTCTCATTCCAACATATTGGACTTTGTTTAAGACCATACAAAGATTTTTTTAGTTTACATACCTTGTTGGCATCCTCATCAAGTCCTTCAGGTATATCCATATAAATGTTTTCTTTTAAATGTCCATGTTGGAAAGCCGTTTTTACATCCATTTGGTGAAAGAATAAACCCTTGTGGACTACTACTGCTAGTACAATTCGTATTGTTGTTAGTTTGGCTACCGGTGCAAAGGTTTCTTCATAATCGATTCCATGTTTTTGAAGGAATCCTTTAGCGACTAACCGCGCTTTATACTTGGCTGGTTTTCCATTTTCGTTAGGTTTAATACGAAAAACCCACTTCGTTTTTAAAGGTTTAATTCCAGTCGGTTTCTTTACTATTTCCCAAACATCATTTTTCTTCATGGACTCGAGTTCTTCATTTATTGCCTTAAACCATTTTTCACGATCAATTTTCTTTTCGATTTCATCAAATGTTTCTGGCACATCATCGATGTTGACTTCGTCCGGCATTGTATTATAGCATATGTATTCGTCCATAAACCTTCTAGGGATGTGTCCACGCTCGCTTCTTCTTAGGGTTGATCTTGTTTGATTATCTATAGTCTCAGTAAATTGATTGTCACACTCTTGGAATTCTTCTTCAGTTGGTTCCTCATTGTTGTTTAAAATTTCTTCATCTAGGATCTCATGGATATTTTCTTCTAGCCTGGTTTCAACAGAACTCTCTGCAGGAATTGCACTTACAGGATTTTCCCCCTCTTGCCAAATACTGCAGATAGAAATACTTTCGGTTTGTTCAGTTTGTTTATGTTCTTGAAGTTTTGAATAAGGGTAGTTCATTTCATTAAACTTCACATCCCGAGCAGTGAATATTTTTCTTTCAAGGACATCCCAGAGACGATACCCATTTGCAGTGAATCCAACCATCATACATTGCTTACTTTTTGAATCAAGCTTGTTTCGTTTTTGGTTTGGTATCCACGCATAAGCCTCACATCCAAATACTCTTACCTTTTCTAAAGATGGTTTGCTTCCATACCAAAGCTCTGCAGGGGTTTGGTTTCCTTGTAGTGCTTTAGTTGGGCTTCGGTTTATTATATATGTGGAAAACAACGCAGCTTCTCCCACATATTCTTTGGTGCCATTGATTCAATTAACAAAGTTCGTACTTTCTCAACTAGACTTCTGTTAAATCGTTCCGCCATACCGTTTTGTTGAGGAGAATATGCAATGGTCGTCTCCAGTTGTATACCTTTTTGTTTGTGGTATAAGTGCTGCGCAGATGAACAGTATTCTCGTCCTTGATCACACCTTAGTATTGAAATCTTCAAGTTGAACTTCGCTGTTACTAGAGCTTCATATTCCTTAAATTTCTCGAAAACATCAGACTTCTTCTTTATGAGGTATATCATTGAAAAATGAGTATATTCGTCTATAAAAGACACGAAATATCTATAGCCGTCATATGTTGTAGGAGTAACTGGACCATGGACATCACTATGAATCCTTTCGAGTGGTCTTTTGCTTCTCTCACGGATCCCGTTGAATGGTTCACGACAGTGCTTAGCTTTAATACAAATGTCACAAAAACCAATCGGCTTCACTTGTCCTAATCCAGTAACTGCACCACTTCTACTCATTTCCAGCAAATAGTCTTGATTTATGTGACCCAGACGTCTGTGCCACAGCTTACTCTTATCTTCCGAGCATAAGTAAGCACATGTTGCATCTTCACCTTTGCTTAAACGTAGTTCATAAAGACTTCCTTTCAATTTTGAAACTATTTCATCGTGTTTTGTTTTTATTATTGCTGTATCACCCTTGAAGTAGACTTCAACTCCAGAGTTTGTGAGGCGGCGAACAGATATAAGATTCTCACGAAGATTAGGAATGTATAAAACATTCTTTAAGGTCACTAATACACCTTCGTCGGTATATCCAGATATCTCACCAACTTCCTTAGCAACAAGATCTTCTTCGTTCTTGGCAACATTTATTTTTATAGGGGTCTTCAAAGAATGTTTATATGAAAACAATCTTTCGTCGTTGGCAAGGTGATCGCTGGAACCTGAATCTAACATAAAGGACATGTACTGTAAATTACCTTTTTGATATCGCCTGTTCATCATGAAGCACACATTCTTATTTTTATTTTCATCAATATTGTCTTGGCCTCTAGCAAGGTGGGCTTCTTTCTTAAGTCTGCAAAATGCCTTCATATGACCTCGTTTGCCACAGTTGTGACACGTCCCATTGAACTTGAATTTCTTGTCCCTCTTTGTTGCAAACGTTGTTGATAACTTTGACTCATCATTCATTTCCAACCGATCCACTCTTTTCCTTTCTTCGGCAAGTAATCTTTGTTTGACTAGTTGAATGGTTAATTCTTCTTCCTTCATGTTTTCCAATGCGGTTACCAAAGGATCATAACTCTCCGGCAGTGTTAAGAATAACTGCGATACTAGATCACTTTCAGCCAATGTAGCTCCTGCTGATCTCAATCTTCTGACTAGACCATCAAACTCGAGGAAATGGTCTTTCAATAATGTGCCTTGAGAAAGCTTGAGTCGAGCTAGTTGTTTCCTTACGATTGTTTGGTTAGATGTTGATTTGATTGTAAACACATCTTCCAGAGCCTTCCACAAATCTCTTGCTGTATTTTTATCTTTTACGTAATCCAGATAGTCATCTGATATGCAACTCACGATCAAAGATTTGGCCTTTTTGCTCTTTTCATTATATTTAGCAATCGCAGTGGCGTCAGCGGTTGTTGGAGCTGAACTGATCACAGCTTCCAACACATCGACTGAATCTAGGAACATTCGAACTCGAAAACTCCAGTTTTCGTAATTAGTTCCATTGAACTGCACAATCCCATGTGAAAGTTCCTTTCGTTGGTCGCCCATAACCTATTGTCTTTAGTATTAAAAGTCTTCGAATTTTTATAAACGTATGTTTATTTGTTTGCAATGATTTTCAGAATGAAAAAATAATTAAAGAAAATTTTATATACAGACATTTTTATAAACGATCAAAAATATTAATAATATTGTAGTGCTTTTTAAACAAGTTATTATAACAGAACATAACACTGGTATTGTGACTCTTGTATACCACACCTCACCTCCTTAAAACTCCACCACAAAGCCCAGAGCAACCCCATTGAGCATGCCTGGGATGCACTTGAAAAAAAAAATCAGAAGCCATGATATCCACAAAAAAGAGCAATTAAAAGACGCCTTATTACGCGAATGGAATAATATTAGCGTTGAATAGACCGAAAATCTTGTTATGTCTGGAAGGATAGCGTACACCACGACGCTCAAAGCCTGTGGGTGCGAAACTGGATTTGGCCGGAATACATAGCAGAACTTGCTGATCACGGTTGTGGCGACAATGATGATGCAACTTTTTTGTATTTCTTCTCTTCTTCTTCTATGTTTGTATAGCAAATACTAAATTTTCATTTCCATATAATTTTTTTGATTTGACAATTTTCGAAAATTGAAATCGATCACATTTGTTTTTTTTTTTGTAGTGAAAAAAATATTTTTTTTTTTTAACATTAGCACCGTTTGTCATTTGATTGCATTTGAAAAATATACATTTTATTTTTTTAAACCTTCTACCCTAATACCTCTTGCATTTAGAGAAAAAAATAGGAAAATCGGTCAACCAGTGTGCCCGGTTAGCGAACGAACACAAAAATTAAGTTGTTCTTTTATATATATAGAAGAAGATTATAAATCAGGTACATAATAAAATTCTTTCTTAAAACCTGTAGCATCAAGAAAAAAAAACCTGGACGAAGGAGGAGACGGAGGCCTTGCTGGACCTCTACGCTGCCAGCATAGCAGAATGAAAAAATACGCCTACGACCATCTTTTGGAAGATATGATTTCTGCTGGATATGCTGTAAGTTTGTTTTATTAATTTATTTATATTAATTATAATATTTCCATTTTGTTTTATAACAAATATATTTTGAATGGTTCAAAATATATTATTTTTAATAATATTTATTTTAATTTTATATAATTATTTTACTAATTATTGAATAATAATTTCTTATTTTATAGGTATAGATTTACTTTCTTATGGAATAATTTTGTTAAGTTTTTGAATTTGTGCTTTAATATTAATAGCAAGTTATTCAATTAATAGGTATAAAAATTATGAAAAATTATTTTTATTAAATTTTTTAATATTATTATTAATATTATATTTAACTTTTAGTAGAATAAATATATTTATATTTTATTTATTTTTTGAATGTAGATTAATTCCTACGTTATTATTAATTTTAGGTTGAGGGTATCAACCTGAACGTTTACAAGCTGGTATATATTTATTATTTTATACTTTATTGGTATCATTACCTATATTAGTTGCAATTTTTTATATTTATAATAATTATAATACAATAGAATTTTATTTAATTAATAATTATAATATAAACTACATAATTTTATATTTTTCTTTAATTTTATCATTTTTAGTAAAAATACCAATATTTTTAGTTCATTTATGATTACCTAAGGCTCATGTTGAGGCTCCTGTTGCTGGTTCTATAATTTTAGCAGGTATTATATTAAAATTAGGAGGTTATGGATTATTACGATTTTTCTTTTTTTTACAGATTTTAGGATTTAAATATAATTATTTATTTATTAGAATTAGATTAGTAGGAGGAGTTTTAGTAAGTTTAATTTGTTTACGACAAACTGATTTAAAGGCATTAATTGCATATTCTTCTGTTGCTCATATAGGAATTGTATTAAGAGGATTAATAACAATAACTTATATAGGAATTTGTGGATCTTATACATTAATAATTGCTCATGGGTTATGTTCTTCTGGATTATTTTGTTTAGCAAATATTACTTATGAACGGTTAGGTAGTCGAAGTTTATTAATTAATAAGGGGTTATTAAATTTTATACCTTCAATAACTTTATGATGGTTTTTATTATGTTCAGCAAATATATCAGCTCCTCCTACATTAAATTTGTTAGGAGAAATTTCTTTATTAAATAGAATTGTTAGATGATCAATATTAACAATGTTATTATTAATTTTTACATGTTTTTTTAGTGCAGCTTATACTTTATATTTATATGCTTATAGACAACATGGAAAGTTATATTCAGGAGTTTATTCTTTTAGAATAGGTTATATTCGAGAATATTTAATATTATTTTTACATTGATTTCCATTAAATTTATTAGTACTTAAATCTGAGATAAGATTATTATGATTATAAATTTAAATAGTTTAAAAAAAAATATTGATTTGTGGTGTCAATGATAAGAATTATTCTTTTTAAATCATGAAATATTTATCAATTTGTTTAATAAATTTTATTATATTATTATTTATAAGAATTATTTTATTTATAAATTCATTATATTTTTTAATAAATGATATAGTTTATTTTTTAGAATGAGAATTAGTTTCTTTAAATTCAATAAATATTGTTATAACTTTTTTATTTGATTGAATAAGTTTAATATTTATATCTTTTGTTTTATTAATTTCTTCTTTAGTAATTTATTATAGAAAAGAATATATAATTCATGATAAAAATATTAATCGATTTATTATATTAGTATTAATATTTGTTTTATCAATAATATTTTTAATTATTAGTCCGAATTTAATTAGAATTTTATTAGGATGGGATGGGTTAGGATTAGTTTCTTATTGTTTAGTAATTTATTTTAATAATGTAAAATCTTATAATGCTGGTATATTAACTGCATTAATAAATCGAGTAGGAGATGTATTTTTATTATTAGCTATTGCTTGAATATTAAATTATGGTAGATGAAATTATGTATTTTATTTAGAATATATAATAAATGATAAAGAAATATTAATTATTATAATTTTAGTAACTAGTGCAGCTATAACTAAAAGTGCTCAAATTCCATTTTCTTCTTGATTACCAGCTGCTATGGCAGCTCCTACACCTGTATCAGCATTAGTACATTCATCTACTTTAGTAACAGCTGGAATTTATTTATTAATTCGGTTTAATATTTTATTATGTAATACATTTATAAGTCAATTATTATTATTATTAGCTGGGTTAACTATATTTATATCAGGATTAGGAGCTAATTTTGAGTTTGATTTAAAAAAAATTATTGCTTTATCTACTTTAAGTCAATTAGGATTAATAATAATAATTTTATCAATAGGATATTATAAATTAGCTTTTTTTCATTTATTAACTCATGCATTATTTAAAGCATTATTATTTATATGTGCAGGAGCTATTATTCATAATATGAATAATTCTCAAGATTTACGATTAATAGGTGGATTAGTTTTATTTATACCTTTAACTTCTTCATGTTTTAATGTTGCTAATTTAGCTTTATGTGGTATACCATTTTTAGCTGGTTTTTATTCAAAGGATTTAATTTTAGAAATTGCTTCTTTAAGAATAATTAATATATTTATTTATTATTTATTTTTTTTTTCAACTGGATTAACTGTATGTTATTCATTACGATTGGTATATTATTCAATAACAGGAGATATAAATTGTAGTTCTATAAATGTTTTAAATGATGAAAGTTGAATTATATTAAAAGGTATATTAGGATTAGTATTTATAAGAATTATTGGTGGAAGTATATTAAGATGATTAATATTTCCAAGACCTTATATAATTTCTTTACCATATTATATAAAGTTTATAACCTTATTTGTTTGTATTGTAGGTGGATTAATTGGATATTTAATTTCTAATGTATCTTTATTTACAAAAAATAAATCTTTAAGAAATTATTATATTAGTATATTTTCTGGTTCTATATGATTTATACCTTATATTTCGACATATGGAATTATTAATTATTCATTAAAAATTGGTATAAATGTTGTAATAAATTTCGATCAAGGATGATCTGAATTTATAGGAAGACAAAATTTATATAAACAATTAATAATTAATTCCCAATTTTTGAATTTTTTACAAAATAATAATTTAAAGGTTTATTTAATAATTTTTATTTTATGATTTATTATTTTAGTATTATTTTTAATTATATTATAATTTAAATAGCTTATATTATTAGAGTATAACACTGAAGATGTTAGGGAGATTATTTAATCTTTAAATATTAAATAACTAATATTAGTAATTTATAAAATAATAATTATTTTTTTTTACAATGAAAATGTAAGGTTTTATTTAAACTATATAAATTAGAAATATAAATGGAATTAAACCATTAAAATAAAAAGTTAGCAGCTTTTATTTGATCAACATATTTCTTTAATTGGAATAAATTATTCATTTTTATCATTAACAGTGATATACCTCTATTTTGGTTTCAATTAATATAAAAAAAATTTAAAAGAATAAGGGTATAAAATACCTAAGATTAGGTCGAAACTAATTACAATAAATCGTTTCATATTCAAGGTAAATTTAATTAATAAATAATTTTTGAATGCAAATCAAATGTTATAATATTTAACTATAACCCTAATTAATTTGATCAATTTAGTATTCCTTGATTTCATTCATGGTATAAACCAATTAATAAAATCAAAATGAAAATAATTGAAGTAATAGATCAGTATATTAAGTTAGAAAATTTTAAAATTAAAATCATTGGTAGAATTAAAGCAATTTCTACATCAAAAATTAAAAAAATAATTGTAATTAAAAAAAACTTTAATGAAAATGGTAAACGTGACGAAGATATTGGGTCAAATCCACATTCAAAAGGAGAACTTTTTTCTCGATCTCTATAAGATTTTTTTGATAAAATAGATGCTAATAACATTACTACTATTGATAATGTTATAATAATTAAAGAAATTAAAACAATAGAAAAAATTATTTATATTATTTTAATAATAAACCTTATGATTGGAAGTCATATATACTTTTATACTATATAAATATATTATCCTCCTCATCAATAAATTGAAACATATAAAAATAATCAAACAATATCTACAAAATGTCAATATCATGCAGCTGCTTCAAATCCAAAATGATGAGTTTTAGAAAAATGACTATTTAAATGACGAATTAAACAAATTAATAAAAATGTTGTTCCAATTAAAACATGAATTCCATGGAATCCAGTTGCTATAAAAAATGTAGATCCATAAACAGCATCTGAAATATTAAAAGAAGCTTCTATATATTCATATGCTTGTAAAATAGTAAAATAAATTCCTAATAAGACAGTAAAAAATAATCCTTGAGTAGTTTGTGAAAAATTTCCATTTATTAAACTATGATGAGCTCAAGTAACTGTAATTCCTGATGTTAATAAAATAGTTGTATTTAATAATGGAATTTGGAAAGGATTAAAAGGAATAATTCCTAAAGGAGGTCAAATAGAACCTAATTCAATAGAAGGAGAAAGTCTTCTATGAAAAAAAGCTCAAAAAAAAGAAGAAAAAAATAAAACTTCTGATAAAATAAATAAAATTATTCCTCAACGTAATCCTGTTGTTACAGAAAAAGTATGAAGACCTTGGAATGTACCTTCACGTGATACATCACGTCATCATTGGTAAACAGTTAAAATAGTAATTATTGTTCCTAATATTATTAATGATATATCATATTGATGAAATCATTTAACTAATCCAGAAACTATTGTTATTGTTCCAATTGCTCCTGTTAAAGGTCATGGACTATAATCTACTAAATGAAATGGATGATTTGAGTGTGTTGACATTTTACATTTAAATTACTTCACTAGAATATAATGTTCTTAATACTGCAAATACATATGATTGAATAATAGCTACTGCTGATTCTAAAATTAATAATAAAATTTGTACAATTAATAAAACAATAATAATTACAGAAGATAAAGAAGGTCCAGTATTTCCTAATAAAGTTATTAATAAATGTCCTGCAATTATATTTGCAGTTAATCGAACTGCTAAAGTTCCAGGTCGAATAACATTACTAATAGTTTCAATACATACTATAAATGGTATTAAAATACCAGGAGTACCTTGAGGTACTAAATGAACAAATATATGTTGAGTATTATTAATTCATCCATAAATTATAAAAGCTAATCATAAAGGTAAAGCTAAAACTAATGTTAATGTTAAATGACTAGTTCTGGTAAAAATATAAGGAAATAATCCTATAAAATTATTAAATAAAATTATTCTAAATAGAGAAATAAAAATAAGTGTTATTCCTTTTTGATTAGGATTACCTAATAAAACTTTAAATTCTTTATGAAGAGTAGTTAAAATATTATTTCAGATAATATGATATCGAGAAGGTAAAAATCAATATATAGAAGGAATTATTAACAATCCAATAAAAGTTCTTAATCAATTTAAAGATAAACTAAAAATACTAGAAGAAGGGTCAAATACAGAAAATAAGTTACTTATCATTTTCAATTTATAGAAATTTTATTAATATTAAATAATTTTTTAGATTTAGAAGAATTAGGAGTATAAATAAAATAATTTATTATATTAAATAGAATAAAAATAATTCTAAAAAAAATAAATAATGATAATCATCTAATAGGACTTATTTGAGGAATCAAAAAATATTATATAATAATAATAATTTTAGTTTGACATACTAATGTTATAATATTTAACTAATTTTTTTTTTTTTTTCCATTAAAAGTAATTGCTAAATTACTATAACATGGTTTAAGAGACCAGTACTTGCTTTCAGTCATTTAATGTTAATTTATATTAGAAATTCATTTAATAAAAAAATTAGTTGGAACACTTTCAATAACAATAGGTATAAAACTATGATTAGCTCCACAAATTTCTGAACATTGACCAAAAAATAAACCTGGACGGTTAATAAAGAAATTAGTTTGATTTAATCGACCAGGTGTACCATCAATTTTTACACCTAAAGCAGGAACTGTTCATGAATGAATAACATCAGCTGCAGTTACTAAAATTCGAATTTGAGAATTTATAGGTAATACAATTCGATTATCTACATCTAATAATCGGAATCTATCAATATTTAATTCATTAGTAGGAATTATATATGAATCAAATTCAATATTTATAAAATCAGAATATTCATAACTTCAGTATCATTGATGACCAATAGATTTTAATGTAATAGAAGGTTCATTAATTTCGTCTATTAAATATAATAAACGTAAGGATGGAAAAGCAATAAATAATAAAATAAATGTTGGTAAAATAGTTCAAATTATTTCAATTGTTTGTCCATGTAATAAATAACGATTAGTATAATTATTAAAAAATATTATTATTATTATATAAGCTACTATTACTGTAATTATTACCAAAATTAGTATTGTATGATCATGAAAAAAAGTTAATTGTTCTATTAAAGGTGAAGCTCTATCTTGTAAATTTAAATTTGCTCATGTTGCCATTATTTTCTAATAAAAGTAAAATACTTTATATATGAAGCTTAAATCCATTGCACTAATCTGCCATATTAGAAATTAGATAATAATGGTAATTCAGAATAACTATGTTCTGCAGGAGGAATATTTTGATATCATTCAATTGAAGAATTTAATTGTATAGAATAAATTACTTGTCGTTGCTTAATTATACTTTTTCAAATAATAATTATAAATATAATAATTCCTACTAATGAAATTGTTGATCCAATTGTTGATACTACATTTCATGTAGTATAAGCATCAGGATAATCAGAGTAACGACGAGGTATACCAGCTAATCCTAAAAAATGTTGAGGAAAAAAAGTTAAATTTACTCCAATAAATATAATAAAAAATTGAGTTTTTAATCACTTTATATTTAATGTTAAACCTGTAAATAATGGGTATCAATGAATAAAACCTGCTATAATAGCAAATACTGCTCCTATTGATAAAACATAATGAAAATGTGCAACTACATAATATGTATCATGTAAAATAATATCAATAGAAGAGTTTGCTAAAACAACTCCTGTAAGTCCTCCAACTGTGAATAAAAATACAAATCCTAATGATCATAAAATTGCTGGAGTATAGATTAATTGTGTTCCATGAAGAGTAGCTAATCAACTAAAAATTTTAATTCCTGTAGGAATAGCAATAATTATTGTTGCTGATGTAAAATAGGCTCGTGTATCAACATCTATTCCAACTGTAAATATATGATGTGCTCATACAATAAATCCTAATAATCCAATAGCTAATATAGCATAAATTATTCCTAAAGATCCAAATGTTTCCTTTTTTCCACATTCTTGACTAATAATATGAGAAATTATTCCAAATCCTGGAAGAATTAAAATATAAACTTCGGGATGTCCAAAAAATCAAAATAAATGTTGATATAAAATTGGGTCTCCTCCTCCTGCTGGATCAAAGAAAGATGTATTTAAATTTCGATCTGTTAAAAGTATAGTAATTGCTCCTGCTAATACAGGTAAAGATAAAAGTAATAATAAAGCAGTAATTACTACTGATCATACAAATAAAGGTATTCGATCATATGAAATTCCATTTGATCGTATATTAATTACTGTTGTAATAAAATTTACAGCTCCTAAAATTGATGATATTCCTGCTAAATGTAATGAAAAAATTGCTAAATCTACAGAAGCTCCACCATGAGCAATTCTTGCAGAAAGGGGTGGATAAACTGTTCATCCAGTTCCTGCTCCATTTTCAACTATACTACTTACTAAAAGTAATGTTAGAGAAGGAGGTAATAATCAGAAACTTATATTATTTATTCGGGGAAAAGCTATATCAGGAGCTCCTAATATTAAAGGAACTAATCAATTACCAAATCCTCCAATTATAATAGGTATTACTATAAAAAAAATTATAACAAAAGCATGTGCAGTAACAATTACATTATAAATTTGATCATCTCCAATTAATGCTCCTGGATGACCAAGTTCTATACGAATTAAAATACTTAAAGAAGTTCCTACTATTCCGGCTCAAGCTCCAAATAGAAAATATAAGGTTCCAATATCCTTATGATTAGTTGAGAATAATCATTGTCGCAATAATTTATAAAATTATTATAAATGTAATAAAAAAAAATAATTGATTAAATGGCTGAATTATAGGCGATAGACTGTAAATTTATTTATAAGAATTATTCTTTTTAATCAAATTTTAAACTTTATATTCAATAATGATATTAGATTGCAATTCTAAAGGAATAACTAATAGTTATTAAAGTTTAATTTTATAAAATTTATAAAACTTAAAAGATTTATCTTATATTTATAACTTTGAAGGATATTAGTTTAAATTAACTTAAAGTTTTAAATTAAATAAAATATAAAACTAATAATAAAAAGTCCAAAAGTTGAAAAAAAAGAAAATATTAAATAAATATTTATTAAAAAATTTTTTCAATAAATATTATAATTTCAATTATTTTCATAATAATTTAATATAAAAGCTGTATAACATAAACGTAAATAAAAAAATAATGTAATTAATGTTATAACAATTATCAAAGTTATTAAAAATAGTTGATTATTAAAAGTTAAATATTGAATTGTTATTCATTTTGGAATAAATCCTAAAAAAGGTGGTAATCCACCTAAAGATAATAGATTAATAAATATGGAAAATTTAAAATATTTATTAAATATAAATAATGAAAATAATTGATTAATATGGAATAATTTAAATATTCTGAATAAAAAAATTAAATTAAAAGATAAAAATCTATAAAATAAAAAATAATTAATTCATAAAGATTCATTAGAAAATATTCTTATAATTATTCATCCTAAATGGTTAATAGAAGAAAAAGTTATTAATTTTCGTAAAGAAGTTTGATTTAATCCACCTAATGATCCAATTATAATTGATAAAATAATACATCAAAATAATATTAATTTAATTATTAAATAAGAAATTAATATTAAAGGTGCAATTTTTTGTCATGTTATTAAAATTAAAGCATTTATTCAATTTAATCCTTCCATTACATTAGGAAATCAAAAATGAAAAGGAGCTGTTCCACTTTTTATTAATAATGCAGAAAGAATTATTATTGAAATATAATTATTTTCTTCATTAAAAAAATAATTATTTATATAATTATTTTGATAAAGAAATAAAATTGACGAAAATAATAAAATAGATGAAGCTAAAGCTTGAGTTAAAAAATATTTTAATGAAGCTTCATTTGATATTAAGTTATTATCTCTTATTAGGGGAATAAAAGATAATAAATTAATTTCTAAACCTATTCAAGCTCCTAATCAGGAATTTGCTGAAATAGTAATTATTGTTCTTATTATTAAAATAAAAATAAATAAAATTTTAGATGAATTATTAAAAATTAAAAAGAAAAGGATTAAAACCTTTATAAGTGGGGTATGAACCCAATAGCTTAATTAGCTTATCTTTTTATAATTATATTTTAGTGTATGATGCACATGAGTTTTTGATACTTTTAGAAATGGTTTAATTCCATTAAATATAATGAATATAATATTAATTATATGATTTACTCTATCAAAGTAATCCTTTTGTCAGGCAATTCATTATTTTATGAAAAAAATATCTTTTATCATATAATTTATTATTTTTAGGAAAAAAATAATATTTTTTTATAAAACTAAATTATTACTGACATATAAATTAAATAATTTAATTTAGTATGAGTGCGTTGTATATAAATAAAAACTTATCCATTAAACATTTATATGTTTAACTATAAATATTTAATAAATTTTAAATTACATTTAAAAACTATATTCAAGAATATATTTTTAAATGTAATTTAAAATTTACATTAAATATTTATCAAATAATATTTTAATAAATATATATAACTCGATTATTTATATTAAAATAAATATACATTATATATATATATATTTATTAAATATACAATTATTAAACATAAGGATATAATATTTAATTAAATATTGCTTTCTATAATTAAGTAAAAACCTTCTATAATTAGATTATCTTTAATAATATAGATTTTAATTTATATTTAAATCATTATTTATATAAATTAGGGTTTTTTTTGAAATAATATTAATGTATTTATAAAAATATTAATATTTAGACATATAGATTATCTATATATATATATATATATTAAAAAAAAAAAAAAAATTAATTTATAAATTTTATAAAATCATTTACTTATTTAAGTTATCTAATTTATTTATTAATATAACTTAATAATTTATATTTAAATTTACTTATTAAAATTATTTAATTGTATAAAAACTTTATAAAAATTTATATTAATTTTAATTATTTAATAAAATATGAGTTATACAGGGTGATTCACGAGCGTTGTGCCAAAAAGCTGGAGCGTGTAGGTTAAGTTGAGACAAGAAAAAAATCGTATGGGAGGGGGGGTCTATTCCCCCCCGTTTAGCCGGGAGGGGCAATTTTCTGAAAAATTGACTTATTTTGTTTAAAAAAATATTAAAAATTAACGGCTACGTTTACAACACCGTTCTATACCTTTCTGAAAAGCCAAAAACTTCTTCTTTCATTTTGTTTTTTAATTAAATTGTTTTAACGAATAGTTTAAGAAAAATAAATTTTCAAACTCAAAATTTTCAAAAAAAAAGCAAAAAAAACATTTTTGAACTAATTTTTTTCAAAATTTTATGTAATTAAGTACTAATTTTGTTTTAAAAATTCAATGTGTTTGTTAATTTATAGTCGAAAACAGAAAACCGGATGCAAAAATGTCTTTTCGTTTTTGAGAAATTAAGAAAAAACCAAAACCACTTTTTTCTAAAAAAATTTTTGTTTTTATTTTTAACTATCTGGACTTTTAGTTTAATTTATTAGTTTAATTTATAAATTTAATTTTTTGTGATTGGAGTCTTATGAGGACTCAATAAAGTAGAAAAGTATTGGATTTTCCCTGGATTAATCTTTTTTTTCATTGATAACGTCTGCCATTGACCTTTCACTTCTAGCTCTCAGTGCTCTCGTCGGCGGATTCTTGAAAACATGCTACGACTTGGGCGCCATCTATTGGGATATCTTTCTGCGTAGAGTCTTTCAGCTTCCCTATCTCGACAATAAGTTAAACCGTAGCAGAAGTTCCTGTCCGCTAACTCTTCTCGAGCGTATGAGTTTGTTATTGTTATGTGTTGATGAGTTAATATTTTAATTGTAAATGGTTGTTTAGTAAATATGCGATGCCTTTTATTTACCTTTAGGTTGTTAATTGTTTTTTTATTCAAGAAAAAATGCGGTTTAATTATATTAAGCCCCTAGCGGGTAGAACGCGGCCCCAGGTATAGTAAGAAAAAATTACAGGTCAGTTTTCAGACGTTATCAATGAACAAAATGGTTAATCCAGGGATAATGTAACACTTTTCTACTTTATTGAGTCCTCATAAAACTCCAATCACAAAAAATTAAATTTATAAATTAAAACTAATAAATTAAACTAAAAGTCCAGATAGGTAAAAATAAAAACAAAGATTTTTTTAGAACATAGTGGTTTCGGTTTTTTCTTAATTTCTCAAAAACGAAAAGACATTTTTGCATCCGGTTTTCTGTTTTCGACTAAAAATTAACAAACACATTGAATTTTTAAAACAAAATTAGTACTTAATTACATAAAATTTTGAAAAAAATTAGTTCAAAAATGTTTTTTTTTTGCTTTTTTTTTGAAAATTTTGAGTTTGAAAATTTATTTTTCTTAAACTATTCGTTAAAACAATTTAATTTAAAAACAAAATGAAAGAAAAAGTTTTTGGCTTTTCAGAAAGGTATAGCACGGTGTTGTAAACGTAGCCGTTAATTTTTAATATTTTTTTAAACAAAATAAGTCAATTTTTCAGAAAATTGCCCCTCCCGGCTAAACGGGGGGGAATAGACCCCCCCCTCCCATACGATTTTTTTCTTGTCTCAACTCAACCTACACGCTCTAGCTTTTTGGCACAACGCTCGTGAATCACCCTGTATATTAAATTTATTAAAATTTAAAATTTTTAAATTTAAAAATAAAACTGAGTTTTTTTCAATTATTATTATATATTCTTTAAATTTTAATTTAGAAATATTATTTATTTAGGGGATAAATAATATATTTAAATATAAAATAGAATTTAATAAAAAAATAGTTGTTTTTTTTCGGGAGCTATTACTTAATTATAATTATTTAATAAAATATGATTTATAAATTAAATTTTAATTTATAGATATTATTTATTTAGTATATATATATATATATATATATAATGTATTTAAATATAAAATGTATTTAAATATAAAATAAAATTTTAATAAAAAAATAGATTATTTTTTTGAATTATTACTTAATTTTAATTATTTAATAAAATATGAGTTATATATTAAATTTATTAAAATTTAAAATTTTTAAATTTAAAAATAAAACTGAGTTTTTTTTCAATTATTATTATACAGGGTGATTCACGAGCGTTGTGCCAAAAAGCTAGAGCGTGTAGGTTGAGTTGAGACAAGAAAAAAATCGTACGGGAGGGGGGGGGTCTATTCCCCCCGTTTAGCCGGGAGGGGCAATTTTCTGAAAAATTGACTTATTTTGTAAAAAAAATTATTAAAAATCAACGGCTTAGTGTACAACACCGTGCTATACCTTTCTGAAAAGCTAAAAACTTCTTCTTTCACTTTGTTTTTAAAATAAATTGTTTTAACGAATAGTTTTAAAAAAATAAATTTTCAAACTAAAAATTTTCAAAAAAAAAGCCAAAAAAAATTTTTTGAACTCATTTTTTTCAAAATTTTATGTATTTAAGTACTAATTTTGTTTTAAAATTTCAATGTCTTTGTTAATTTTTAGTCGAAAACAGAAAACCGGATGCAAAAATGTCTTTTCGTTTTTGAGAAATTAAAAAAAAAACAAAACCACTTTTTTCTAAGAAAATCTTTGTTTTTATTTTTACCTATCTGGACTTTTAGTTTAATTTATTAGTTTAATTTACAAATTTAATTTTTGGTAATTGGAGTTTTATGACGACTCAATAAAGTAGAAAAGTACTGGATTTTCCCTGGATTAATCATTTTGTTCATTGAAAACGTCTGCCACTGACCTTTCACTTCTAGCTCTCCGTGCTCTCGTCGGCGGATTCTTGGAAATATGCTACGACTTGGGCGCCATCTATTGGGATATCTTTCAGCGTAGAGTCTTTCGGCTTCCCGATCTCGACAACAAGTTAAACCGTAGCAGAAGTTCCTGTCCGCTAACTCTTCTCGAACATATGAGTTTGTTATTGTTATGTGTTGATGAATTAATATTTTAATTGTAAATGGTTGTTACGTAAATATGCGATGCCTTTTATTAACCTTTAGGTTGTTAATTGTTTTTTCATTCAAGAAAAATTGCGGTTTAATTATCTTAAGCCCCCAGCAGGTAGAACCCTTCGCCGGCGAGTGGCCGCGGCCCCAGGTATAGTAAGAAAAAATTGCAGGTCAGTTTTCAGACGTAATCAATGAATAAAATGGTTAATCCATCGAAAATCCAATACTTTTCTACTTTATTGAGTCGCCATAAAACTCCAATTACAAAAAATTAAATTTATAAATTAAACTAATAAATTAAACTAAAAGTCCAGATAGGTAAAAATAAAAACAAAGATTTTCTTAGAAAAAAGTGGTTTTGGTTTTTTTTTAATTTCTCAAAAACGAAAAGACATTTTTGCATCCGGTTTTCTGTTTTCGACTAAAAATTAACAAAGACATTGAAATTTTAAAACAAAATTAGTACTTAATTACATAAAATTTTGAAAAAAATGAGTTCAAAAAATTTTTTTTGGCTTTTTTTTTGAAAATTTTTAGTTTGAAAATTTATTTTTTTAAAACTATTCGTTAAAACAATTTATTTTAAAAACAAAGTGAAAGAAGAAGTTTTTAGCTTTTCAGAAAGGTATAGCACGGTGTTGTACACTAAGCCGTTGATTCGAGTTCGAGGTGATTACTGCTACATATTCATCGCATCTTCCCATAGGTGTTTCTTGCGAATTAAGGTCCCAAGAATACGATTTCCGACAGAAAACTGAAAATAGATGCCAAAAGCTTCGTTGGATTGATAAAAAATCCTATGTTTATAGAGGAAATCTACTTCAGCACCCAATTAATCTCTCAAGCCTGGTTTCAAATGCAGTGAACGTCTAAACGGACCTAATATTTGATACCATCAGAATATCAGCCGTCAGAAGCTCACACAATAGAGGACATAACTACAAATCATGTTGGTATGACGAAGAATGTAGAAGAAGTAGGAACAAATCGTTTGCGCTGCTTAAAATCTATAGAAAAACAAATAATTTGGCCTCTGAATCCCTATATCTTCAAGCAAAGAATTCATATAAAAAACTGTGCAGTCTCAAAAAACAACAGTACCTATTTGAAAAAAATGGCGTTGAATCTCATTCATTGTAAAGATCCTCGATCATTTTGGTCAAATGTACGCATTCTAGCTGGTCGAAATAATAAGCCGATGGTCTCTGCTCCTGATTTCGATACATTGGCTACATATTTCGAAACACTTCTCATAGCAGACCCTGTCCATACGAACATTAGCTTTGCGTTACCATTTCCGTATATTGATGAGTTAGACTCCCATTTGTCAATGTTAGAACTTCAAGTTGCGTTGAAAAAAATTAAAGATAATAAGGCTCCGCGTTTAGATGGCATCCCAGGCGAGTTTTACAAAAATGCTAGCTCACAATTTTTTGAGGAGACAATTCCAAACAGTTTCCGATCTTCATATATTTCTGCTATTTTCAAAAAGGGAGACACTAACCTTCTAGAAAATTACAGGGGAATCTCTGTTCTTAGTTCTCTGCGGAAAATTATATTATTATATAATATTTTAGTATTATACCTAAGGCTTGTTTCCTGGGTTGAAAGAAATAATAAAATAAGTTGCTTTCAGGCTGGTTTCCGAGCGAATCTTTCTACAGTAGACCAAATTTTTACTCTAACGAGTGTGGCTAGACGTTTTCTTGATAAGAAAAAGAATCTGTATGCATTCTTTGTTGATTTTAAAGTAGCTTTTGACACTATAAACAGAAATTTACTGCCATTCAAACTTTCAGGTATCGGTTTGTCTACAATGTTTATAAGACTTTATGAAAAACTACTATCCAATACGAGTTCGGTAGTTAAAATTGGCGGAAGAACATCAAACAAATTCAAATCTGAAACGGGAGTTCCGCAGGGTTGTATTTTAAGTCCTTTGATTCTCTCTCTTCATTAATGACATAGAAGATAAAATGCCAGGCGGTGTTATATTTGGAGATGTACTTACCAAAGTGCTTTTATATGCAGATGACCTAGTAATTCTACCCGACAATGCTGAGACTTTGCAGCTCCAAATTAATAAACTGAAACAATATTGGGGCCTTAAAATTAATACCTCTAAGTCAAAAATAATAATAATAATGGTTTTTAGACCCCAAAATCGTAGTAACAGGACAAATCGCAACTGGCACGTTGACGGCTCAAACATAGAAGTAGTGACTGATTTCAAATACTTAGGATTAACTATAACACATAACTTAAATCTCGATGCTCATTTAAAAGAAAAAACGAAAGTGGCAAAAGCTATTAATTTTATGTAGTCCAACTTCTTCAAAAACAACTCCATAGATGCGACGACTAAATTTGAGGCAACTATTAAAAGCTCTCTCTTATATGCTAATGATAATGAAGTTTATGGCTACCAGGAATTAGAAGCAATTGAATTGGTCCAACGGTACTTTTTTAAACGCATTTTCAGACTCCCCTCTAATACACCAAATACCGCTATTTATATTGAATATGGCCTACCTCCAATTTACTTAAAAAACCTTAAGGCTAATGTTGATTATATTGTTAAAGTCTTGCGGAGACCTAACAACAATATTCGAAAAAAGATTATTTAGACAGCTCTACGGAGAAGATACCCTCCTTTTAAAAACTGGTATGATTAGGCATCAGAATATAACTATCCGTTGTCACTATGTACTGATGACTTAGAAGCACTGAGAAACGAATTGTATGACCTTATTTGCATTATAGACGAAACTATGTATCAGAAATCACTAACCCGGGCAAAAGAGTCTGTTACAAGAACAGCTTACTCTAAACTCAACCTATGCTTGGGGTATAACAACTATATTCGAAACGATCTCACTGCCGATGAGATAATCTTTAAAATGCTCGTTGAAATGCTTGAGCTTAACTATAGACCTCATAGAAATGATTTGAATTCGAATTGTTCACTATGCAACCTCAATCAGGTTGAAAATATTTCTCACTTCTTAGCTTTTGCCCAATCATACAAGAAATCCAAAGATTACATTTTAACCACATCTTTTTTACAATTGAAGAATGTTTCGCAATTTTAAATGGAGAAAGTGGTTGGAAAACTGTTATTCGATTTGTTTCAGAGGCCTTAACGTATAGAAACATGTACCTACATTAATTTTTTATACATGCGGTCTACAGATAATTTTTGTTTTAGCTAAACTTAAAACCCATTTTGTGTATCGAAACACTTTAACCCCTTTTTTTTACCATTTCCGTTCTGTTCTCGACTTAACTTTTAATTGTCCTAATGTAATTTAATAAATTGTTATCTCCCTTATAGTATTTATTAGTAAGTTTTTTCTTCGCAACCGACTTCGCTTTTTCTTCCAAAAATCACAGTGTTTTTCTTTTTGTACGGCTGACAGAGAGCTATATGTATTCTTATGCGACGTATTGCTGTGTGGCATGGCAGTCATCAGTATTGCCACTGGCATTAACACATATAATTATGTTTTTTCGGCAGACGGCTTATAAGCCATGCATGTACATCTTAAAAATAATTTTGTTAAATATCTTATATGAAAAAAAATAAAGATAATAAATAATAATAATAATATAATATTGATTTGAAAATTATCTTTTAGGAATTTATGAAGTTCCACACGAAGTCAATTCCAAAGTGAAACCAGTCGGGCCATTCACCGAACCAGTATCAGCAATTTTAGCGCCGAGCAGTATAACGCACAAGTCGTCACCGCAACTACAGTTGCGAACCAGAGAACTGGATCCATCAGCCGATACCGGAAAAGATACGCAATACCTTGTTGAAGAGGATAAGTCTGAATGCTGATATTAAATTAAACACTTGCAATATTGCCTCCCCTCTCCTCCTTGACATCACATACACACACATGCACACATTTTAAACAATATCACTTTTGCTAAATTTAGAAACCGTTAAGACCACACAAAATTCAAATTGACCTGTCCAATGAAACAAAACACAAAACAAGTGATGGTTACTTCCGGCTGCCATTTTGTATTGAAGAATAAATATTTTTATGACAATATTCATTAATATTAGAATGAAGAAAAGAAAGTATTTTTATAAACATTCCAAAAGAAAACACACATTCCTCCCCGCCACTGAAGCCACTGCTGCTGCTGGAACTTGCAATGACCTCAAAAACCATGTTTCGTCCGTTAAGAGTTTTTGTTTTGTTTTATTTTATTTTTTTTTATTAAAATGTAAAGTTTTAATAAGAAATTATATGTGTAATATTCGAATCAAAGCAATATTTTTTAAGATTATTATTTATATTTAAAACAAAAAAGAAATGTTAAATTTTGTAATATAAAAAAAAGCGTTAAGAAAAAATTGCTAAAAAAGCTAAGCTTTGAAGTTAATTTTTATTTTTTTAATTCCACAAAATAAACAACAAAAATATCCAATTTGTTATACAATTGTTAAGCGTATTATAGATTTTTCCAATTATTATGTTTGTTGAACAAAAATAAAATCGTTAAATAATTTTCCTCAAATTCTTATAGTTTTCTTTTCTTTATTACGTTTTGTAATTAAATTAAAATATTCTATACTGTGGTTAAAATTAGAAAAAAAATGAGACTAGTTATTAAAATTAGAAAAGAAATATACATAATTAAGAGAGAGTATTTTCAAACAAGAAAACAATTTCAATTTTTCAGAAAATTGCCCCTCCCGGCTAAACGGGGGGGAATAGACCCCCCCCTCCCGTACGATTTTTTTCTTGTCTCAACTCAACCTACACGCTCTAGCTTTTTGGCACAACGCTCGTGAATCACCCTGTATATTCTTTAAATTTTAATTTAGAAATATTATTTATTTAGGGGATAAATAATATATTTAAATATAAAATAGAATTTTAATAAAAAAAATAGTTGATTTTTTTTGGGAGCTATTACTTAATACCAGTTATTTAATAAAATATAAATTATAAAATTTTTATTACTAATTAATATTATTTAAAAATATATTAATAATTTATTATTTTTATATTATAAATTATTAAATTATTTTAAAAGTTTTATTTTAGCTTAAGAAATTTATTATTAATTTATATTATATGTAAATTTTTGTGTGAATTAATATTTATTTAAAAAATAAATGTTATTAAAGTTATTTGCAATAATTAATATTATTAATTAAAGAAATTTAGAAATAGAAATATTAATTTAATATTGACTTAATTTGTGCCAGCAGTTGCGGTTATACAAATAATATAAATAAATTTTATTAATAAAAGTTAAATTGTTAAATCTATAAAATAAAAATAAATTTATTAAGTGAAATTTTAAATTTATAATATATTTATAATATAATAATTATTAAAACTTATAATTTTCAATAATAAACTAGGATTAGATACCCTATTATTTGAAATGTAATTTAATTTATTTGAGTAGTATTAGTTAAATTCTTGAAACTTAAAAAATTTGGCGGTATTTTAGTCTATTCAGAGGAACTTGTTTTTTAATCGATAATCCACGATGTACCTTACTTAAAATTGTTATTCAATTTATATATCGTTGTTATTAGAATATTTTATAAGAATAATAATTTTCTATAATTTTTATTAAAATTAATATCAAATCAAGGTGTAGTTTATTTTTAAGTATAAATGAGTTACAATAAATATATTTTTGGATTTAAATATGAAAAATTTAATGAAATTGGATTTGATAGTAAAATTATAAAGATAAATAATTTGATTTTAGCTCTAAAATATGTACATATCGCCCGTCACTCTTGTTATTAAAATAAGATAAGTCGTAACATAGTAGATGTACTGGAAAGTGTATCTAGAATCAATTTAAAGCTTAATTAGAAAAGCATTTCATTTACATTGAAAAGAATTTTGTGCAATTCAATATAAATTGATTAATATTTATTTATTAATTTATTTATTTTTTTTTATAAATTATTAAAAATAATTATAAATTTTATTGTTTAAGTATAATATATAGAATAAATAAATTTAATAATAGTTTATTAGTATTGTAAAATAAAATTGAAATATTATGAAAAAATTTTATTTTAAAAGAAAATTTAATTAATTGTATCTTGTGTATCAGAGTTTATTAAATAAATAATATTAATTAATATTTTTCTCGATTTTAAAAGATTTAATAAATTATAAAATTTAATGTGATAAAATTATTTTAAATAATTTATTAGAAATGAAATGTTATTCGTTTTTAAATATATCTAGTTTTTTAAGAAATAAATTTAATTTAATTTTAAAAATTTATTTATTTAGTTATTTTTAATTAAATAATTTTTTAAATTTAATATTTTATGGGATAAGCTATAAAATAAATTTTTATAAATAATAAATAAAATTAAAATATTATATGTTTAGAATTATCAATTTATATTAAATTTGTTATAAATTAATTTTTATATCTAAATTATTTATTATATTTTAAATTTTTATTAAAATATTTATTTTAATTTTAAAAATAAAGAAATAATGATAAAATTAGTATATTATTAATGTGAAATTAATTTTTTTAATGATAAGTTTAAATAAAGAATTCGGCAAAAATAATATTCGCCTGTTTAACAAAAACATGTCTTTTAGAATTTAATTTAAAGTCTAACCTGCCCAATGAATTTTTTTAATGGCCGCAGTATCTTAACTGTGCAAAGGTAGCATAATCATTAGTCTTTTAATTGAAGGCTGGAATGAATGGTTGGACGAAATATT
The DNA here is from genome assembly GCA_943590905.1 of Sphaerophoria taeniata. Taxonomy (NCBI): domain Eukaryota; kingdom Metazoa; phylum Arthropoda; class Insecta; order Diptera; family Syrphidae; genus Sphaerophoria; species Sphaerophoria taeniata. The sequence goes on from OX016541.1 coordinate 108,853,502, forward strand.
AACTGTTTCATTTAAAATTATAATAAAATTTTATTTTTCAATCAAAAAGTTGAAATATTATTAAAAGACGAGAAGACCCTATAAATCTTTATATATTATTATATTTTAATTTTAAAGATTATTTTAATTTTAATAAAATAATATATTTTATTGGGGTGATATTAAAATTTAACTAACTTTTAAACTTTAAAACATTAATTTATGAATAATTGATCCATTTTTAATGATTATAAAATTAAGTTACTTTAGGGATAACAGCGTAATTTTTTTGGAGAGTTCATATTGATAAAAAAGATTGCGACCTCGATGTTGGATTAAGATATAAATTTAGGTGCAGTAGTTTAAATTTTAAGTCTGTTCGACTTTTAAAATCTTACATGATCTGAGTTCAAACCGGTGTAAGCCAGGTTGGTTTCTATCTTTAATTAATTAAAATATTTTAGTACGAAAGGATTAAATATTTAAATAATTTATTTTTAAATAATGAATTTAATTAATTTTTAAAAACTATTTTGGCAGATTAATGTAATAAATTTAGAATTTATAAATGTAATTTATATTACAAATAGTACTTGTTTTATATAGAAATTGTTTTATTTTTAATTATAAGTTTAATATTAATTATTTGTGTTCTAGTAAGAGTAGCTTTTTTAACTTTATTAGAACGTAAAGTTTTAGGATATATTCAAATTCGAAAAGGACCAAATAAAGTAGGATTAATAGGAATTCCTCAACCTTTTTGTGATGCAATTAAATTATTTACAAAAGAACAAACTTATCCTTTAATATCTAATTATATTTCTTATTATTTTTCACCAATTTTTTCTTTATTTTTATCTTTATTATTATGAATATGTATACCATTTTTTATTAAATTATTTTCATTTAATTTAGGGTTATTATTTTTTATATGTTGTACAAGATTAGGGGTTTATACTGTAATAATTGCTGGGTGATCTTCAAATTCTAATTATGCATTATTAGGAGGTTTACGTTCTGTTGCACAAACAATTTCTTATGAAGTTAGATTAGCATTGATTTTATTATCTTTTGTATTTTTAATTAATAATTATAATATAATAATATTTTATTATTATCAAACTTATTTATGATTTTTTATTATTTTATATCCTTTAGCCTTTATTTGGATAATTATTTCTTTAGCTGAAACTAATCGAACTCCATTTGATTTTGCAGAAGGAGAATCAGAATTAGTTTCTGGATTTAATGTAGAATATAGAAGTGGAAGATTTGCATTAATTTTTTTATCTGAATATGCAAGAATTTTATTTATAAGAATATTATTTAGTTTAATTTTTTTAGGAGGTGATGTTATAAATTTTATATTTTATTTTAAATTAATATTTATTTCTTTTATTTTTATTTGAGTACGAGGTACTTTACCTCGATTTCGTTATGATAAATTAATATATTTAGCTTGAAAAAGATTTTTACCTTTTTCTTTAAATTATTTAATATTTTTTATTGGATTAAAAATTTATTTAATTAATTTTGTTTAATTAATTATTTTTAGTAAAGTTAATAGAAAATTTAAAGTTTCTATATTATGTTTTCAAAACATATACTTATTCAAGTTCATTAACTATATTAATTTAATAAATTATCTCATCATTTTGATATTAAAGGATTAATTAAATAGTATGAAAAATATAAAACAGTTAATACTTGTCCAATTAAAACATAAGGATCTTCTACTGGTCGAGCTCCAATTCATGTTAATAAAATAATAATAGTTACTATAATTCAAAATAAAATTTGGTTAATAGGATAAAATTCAATTCCTCGAAATTTTCTTAAAGAAAAAAATGGTATAATTATTAAAATAGCAATAGATATAACTAATGCAATTACTCCACCTAATTTATTAGGAATAGAACGTAGAATTGCGTATGCAAATAAAAAGTATCATTCTGGTTGAATATGAATAGGGGTAACTAAAGGATTAGCAGGAATAAAATTATCTGGGTCTCCTAATATATAAGGATTTAATAATGTTAATATAGTTAATAATATTAGTATAATAATAAATCCTGTAATATCCTTATAAGAAAAATAAGGATGAAATGGAATTTTATCTAAATTTGAATTTAGTCCTATTGGATTATTAGATCCTGTTTGATGTAGAAATAATAAATGAATTATTACAGTTGCTAATACAATAAAAGGTAAAATAAAATGGAATGTGAAAAATCGTGTTAAAGTAGCATTATCAACTGCAAATCCTCCTCAAATTCATTGTACTAAATCTAATCCTAAATAAGGAATAGCAGATAATAAATTAGTAATTACTGTAGCTCCCCAAAAAGATATTTGTCCTCAAGGTAAAACATATCCTATAAAAGCTGTTGCTATTACTAAAAATAAAATAATTGTTCCTGATAGTCATGTAGGAGTAAATATATATGATCCATAATATATTCCTCGTCCGACATGTAAATAAATACAAATAAAGAAAAAAGATGCACCATTTGCATGTAGAGTTCGTAATAATCATCCATAATTTACATTTCGACAAATATGATCAACACTATTAAATGCTATATTAATATCAGCTGTATAATGTATAGCTAAAAATAAACCTGTTAAAATTTGAATAATTAAACATAATCCTAATAATGAACCAAAATTTCATCATATAGAAATATTTACTGGTGATGGTAAATCAACTAAAGCATTATTAGCAATTTTTAAAATAGGGTGGTTGGTACGTAAAGGTATATTCATTTGTTAATTAATTTATTGATCGAATAGGACCATAAAATAATTTAGTAATTTTTACAGTAGCAATTAATGTAATTAATAAATAATTAATTAATAATAATGTAATTATATTTGTTGGATAATTGTATAATTTATTTAAATTTAATGTATTTTCAGAAATATAACTATTTAAATAAATAATAGAAGTTATTTCATTATTTATTTGATTAAATATAATTATTAATTTATCTATAAAAATAACTATAATTATTAATAAAATTAATATTGCAATTATTATAGTTAATATTTTTATTGATAAAGAAAATATTTCATTTGATGCTAATGATGTAACATAAATAAATAAAACAAGTATTCCTCCAATAAAAATTAAAAATAAGATATAAGAAAATCAGAAACTTTTTGTTATTAAACCTGAAATACAACAAATTATTGTTGTTTGAATTAATAATATTATTCCTATTCTTAAAGGATGATTTATTTGTAAAAATATAAAAGCTATTATTAAAATTAAAATATATAAAATAAGTTGTATAATATCAAGAAATAGTTTAAATAAAATATTAATTTTGGAGATTAATGATAAAGATTTTTTCTTTTTTCTTGAAGTTTTAAAAGAAAATATTCTTATTTTTGATTTACAAGACCAATGTTTTATTTAAACTATAAAAACTAATGATAATATTAATTAATTGAGGATTACCTTTTTTTTTTAATAATAATAGGAATTTTTGTTTTTATTTCTAATAGAAAACATTTATTATCAATATTATTAAGATTAGAATATATTGTTTTATCTTTATTTTATTTATTATTTGTTTATTTAAATATATTAAATTTTGAAAGATATTTTAGTATAGTTTTTATAACATTTAGAGTTTGTGAAGGGGTGTTAGGATTATCAATTTTGGTATCAATAATTCGAATATATGGAAATGATTATTTTCAATCTTTTAATATTTTACAATGTTAAAAATTTTAATTTATGTAAAGAAAATCTACTTTCTTTAATTTAATCAATCACCTTGTAATTTTTATGTTTCCTAAACTTCAATCTGATGAATCACACTTAAAATCATTTTAATGTCAAACATAGAATAATTGCTTAGCTATAATTTATTTTGGAGCTGTAAATGTTGCAGAAGCTGTAAGTTTCATTAATTCTTTTTGTTTTGTCGTTAATGTATTTGTTTTATTCATAGAATTCTCCATTTTCACCACAGCAATACAATGAAACAGAATCGGTCGAAACAGTTGTTGAATTTCTAACAACTTCTTCATCTTCAAATGTCATACCAACGACTGAAAGTCCTACTACTACTAGTCCAATTCCCGCAACATCATCTTTAAACAACATCCCAAGAGCTGAAAGTCCTACTGCTCCGATTGCCGCAACATCTCGTGCATCCAAAAGAAAAAGGATAGAGAGAAGGATGACAAAAGGGATGTACTTTGCCGAAAAAAATAAACGGATCAAGGAGGACATGGAGAAGAAGGAGGAAAAATGGAAGCAGTTTATGGACTTGCAAGGAAAAAAACAAGAAAGTCGAGAGGAGAAATTAAAATTTCTTACAGAATACATATGTAAATTCAAAAAAGCAATAATACCTACCTATTGTTCCAAAATAAAGAAGGCAATTTAGTTCAAAATGCATATTTTTTGTTTTAATTTGAACGTTTTTCATATTTATTTTAAACATTTAGTTAATTTAGTTACATATTTAAATTATTCGGTTCGCACAGAGATGATCAAACAAAATTTGACGTCGGTTGGTTGGGTTGGGGTTGTTTCCACCATGACTTTCTCTTGTATCTGCATCATTAATTCTTCTCGAGGAACCTCAAACGTGCAGATATTATGCAGGGTACAAGCACTAACCACAAGTGTTGTAACAGAACGAATGTCACGTTGCTCCGTGAACTTAAGAAGCCTTCGGAATCTCCCTTTCAGCAGTCCAAAGGAGTGTTCAACAACTATTCGGGTTGAAGAATGAATGTAGTTGAATGCTCTTTGTTGTTCTGTGAGCCTTCCATTATCCCTAAAGGGTGGTACCAACCAGTTGGTTGCAGCATATGCTGAATCACCCAGTAAAAATGTGTTGGATGGATAAAGCACATTATTGTTGGCGGCTTGTGCTTTTTTATAAGGCTCAGAACGCCTAAGCACTCTGCTGTCATGCCAAGAGCCGGGTTCACCACAGCTTACATCTATAAATTTTTTGTCCGCGTCAACAACTGCCTGCAAAACAATCGTAAACTGATGTTTTCGGTTGTAATAACAAAAAATACCTTTGTAAAACTTACATATAAGATGCTCTACTGTTGAACGACGCGACGTATTCTAAAATGAGTAGTCCTCTGGGCTAAATGCTTCCACGGTCATCAAGAAAGACTCAACAGAGGCATGGTTGTCTTCTTCCACTTCTGCTGAGTCTACCAAGCTAAGGTTCTCAAAAAAGAAATTCATAGCAAACTCGTTTTCGAAGTAGCTGTTGCTTGATTCCACTAGGGCTTCTAACTTCTAAGATCTGCAATAATTTTAAAACGAACTAATATTATGAAATTCTTTTTTCTCTATTTCTCTCACCATATCTTCTCGTGAATCTTCCATTTTTAGCAAATTAACTTTGGTTTATAAATAATTAGACGTAAAAACTGCTCAAAAATAATCTTGAATCAAATTCGGCTTTTCTTTGTTTTTGTTTTATTATCTGACAGCTTGACAAGTCTACCAACTTAAAAATAAAATAAGTTGTGTGTGAGCCACCATATAAACCAACATCTAAGCAATAATTCGTTTTTTTTTTAAGTCTCTCATCCCACTTACACTATGTGCAGTGAACTCTGCCATCAAAGATTTCATTCTCAACTCGTTCAATATTAATGTATCGATTTATCGTTTCATTTTCATGCGATTCCGATCGATTAAGCTCAAAGCGACACGAGCAAGCTTACTCTGATATAGCATTGCAACTTTCTTTTCAACACCAATCACCTTCCTGTGCAGACCTCGCTGGCAACTGAGAAAAGTTACAAACCGTACCCTATAATTTCGATTGTTACTAAGAGCATCCATCGAGATTTGTACGATTCGATTTCTTTTAAACTTAAAAGAATAGAGCTAATTTATTTTAAAAATTTTTGAACGCTAAAGTAATTAACGTCAATCGAGAAGTGACACGAAATTTCCTTATTCAAAAGTACCAACTAAACCCACGAGGCCGTAAGCCTATATATATACTATACGTATAAATTTTATTTAAGTTTATTTAAATTATAAAAAAAATTGAATTTGTGTTCTCGTTAGAGAACACCACTGAGTAAAACAATTTAATTTTAAATTTGAAATAATCTTTATTTTGAGTTAAGTTTAAAGCTTCAGATCCCTTACCACTGGTGGGGGGAAATCTTCAGCTATACGTTGTAAGAACTAACTAAGAACTAACTACATTGAGCTCAAGTAATCCCTTTTATATTGCTTAATTGCTAACGCAGCATTTTGTCTGCGGATGAAAACTGATTCATAACATGAAGAAATATCTTTGGTATCCATTGGATACTTACACACAAGTTGCTTAAGGCAAAAAGTGCTGATATGCATTTTTATGTTTATAAGATCGGATACGATCGTCCGCTATGAAAGGCATTCAATCGTTTGACATTCTTTGTTAGATTTTTAGATGTTTACACTATTGGAATTTGAAGTCAAGTGTTTGTGGGGGTGCACAAGTGGGCTCTGATATAACACCTCCCCCTTTAGAGTCTTCTAATGGTTGCAAAGTAACCGTTGGAAGATTTACATTATTTATTATCTTCCTATCTTTATTTTTTATTTTTAAATAAGCATAAAGTATTAAAATGATTATTATTGTTAAAATGATAAAGTATATAGTTAAACTTGACTTCTTGTGATTATATTTAAGTTCTTTAATTTCCTTTAAATTGTTTATATTTTCATATTGTAATTCTTCAAGAGTTAAATCTTCAACTTTAGTATAATTAATATTTAAAATTGTATTGGGAATTATTGGCTCATGCTTATAATTATTTCTTTCATAAACTTTGTTGTTTATTTTTATTTTACAATTTTCAAATTTGATAAGGTAATTTCCTTCTATTATAATTTTTTGATTACTACAATTTTGATTTATTTCTTGTAATTTTACATTAATTAATACAAGATTATTGTTTCCTATTTCTAATATTTCTTCTTTCGTATTTTTTATTAGTTTACAATTCATTGATTTCTTAAGTATATTTTCGATGCAATCATCATTTACTTTACTTAAATTTTTTATGTATTTTGTATCTTCATATATAATTTGGTTATTGGTCAGATACAGATTGTTATTTATTTTTAATTGTAAATTATTATCCTTATTTGGGATTGGTAGAACATAAATTTTTTGTATAATTCATCTGTAAATTTGGGTACTTTAATAATGAATATAATATTGGTTTTATATAATGCTAAACTCAGATTTAGCTCTTCTAGGTTATCTATATTAATGCCATACTTGTTAATTTCTTCTGTCGTTAAAATGTCTCTACTAAGTATTCCTAGTCTGGATGTCATTATTATTTCTTTAATTTTTTCTATGTCCTCATGTAAGTAATCAAGATTTTCTCTTAATTTGATTTCATACTGTATTTTAGCTATATCTTGTTCGTAGCTATAGGTCCCTATAAATGTATCGATTCTTTTTATTATACTATTTGTTTCATTCTTTAAAGTTTCGGTTAATATTCTGATTTGGTTATTAAATTTGTCGTTGATTATTATTTGTTTATTTAAATTGTTAATTTCATTATGGTTATTTGTTTCTATAATTTTTAAATGTTCCTCAATGTCTTGACGGTCATTATCGTCCATGGTACCGTATAAAAATTTCAAACCTGTTCCTACAATATTTATTAATCCTCTTTTTTGTCTATTTTGTTTTGGGTGAGGTAAGAGAACTTCAAATTCATTACGTATTTTTGTCATTTTCCTAACTATACTATCATTTTCTTCTGGCATTCTTTTAACATTTCTTTCCATGATTTCTATATTTTGTTCATACTCTGTTAGGTTTATTATGTGGACAATTGTATCGTAATTTTTAATTAATGGATACTCTTTTAATTGTATTATGGTGAATCCATTCCCATTATTTAAATCAATTATTTCTAATTCTGCTTTAACAGTGGTCATTATTGTTAACGTTAATATCATCAGGATGTGAAGTGGGATTGTATATTGCCATGTTCGATGTGTTATCCTTTTTGGATCTGGAATCAATAGTATTTTTTGTAAATTTCTTACGTACGGGAAATTGATCTTTATGAGCAATTCTATTTTTGATTTTTTTATATTTATTACCTATGTCTAACGTGTATTTTTTATTTTGTTTCTTTGTAACTTTTACTTTTTTATGTTTAGGTGTGATTTTATTTTTAATTTTCTCGGGCTCAGTTATTTTGATATAATTTTCATCGACTTCTTTGTCTATTCGACCTGCATTTAATTTATTTAGAATTTGTATTTTAGTTTTTTCTATTCTTTCATATATTTTCTCGTTGTCTAATTTATTAAAGTGAACGTCGATTGGTTTTTCTTTGGTAGTTAAATGGATTACATTATTGTAAGATTCAAGTGCTTTTGTAGCGTGCTTTATTGGTATATCTTCTTCATTGGATAGTTGTAATTGCTGTAAGATTCTCATATGTTCATTTAGACTGCTATGAAGTCTTTCTACATCGGAATTTCCGGTGTGTCTATTTGCTGTACAATAATGTATGATTATGTTGTTATTTTCTAAAAAGTTCTTAAATGTTTCTGATACAAATGCGTTTTCATTGTCGAGAGTAATTTTATTTGGTTTCTTCATGTATGAAAATATTTTAGTGAGAGCGTTTATTACGTCTACATAAGTTTTTGTTTTAATTGGTTCAACTGCTGCAAATTTAGAGAATTTATCAATACATGATAAATATTTTTCTTTTTTATTAACAAACCATATATCGATATGATAGTGTTCGTTAGGACTCTTTGGAGTCTCCGTTTTTTCGTAGGGTAGTTTAATTGGGTTTCTTTCTGCTTTTGCCATACATGTTGAGCAATTGTTTATTATTTTATTAATTAAATTTTTAAGGTTTGGCATATAATATTCTCGTTTAATTTCTAAGAATATTTTTTCGATTCCTGTGTGATTATGATTTTAATGAGTTCTTAATATCATTTCTCTTGCTTCTAACTCTTTTATATCTTTTAATATAATCATGCTTCTTTGTAATATTTTATTACTTAATTTATTTTCCTTTTTCCATATATCTTGGAATTTTTGAAATATTGCATCATCTTTAACATACATACAATTTAATATCGTTGTATCTACTTCTTTTATTATATTTATAAAGTCCTCTTCTTTATATTCTTTTCTACTGAATATTATTCTTCTTTTTCCAACATGTGGGTACAAAATTTCTTGATGATCATTTTCATTGATTTCAAGAATTATTTGTCGATTAAATAAATTAACCGCTTTTTCACTAATAGGAATAAGATGTGAACTATCTGATTCAGCACTATGCTGTGTTGCTAACTCATCTTGGTTATGTAATATGACTTTATTGTCTTCTATTTTGATTCTGGAAAGTGCATCTGCTACTTTATTCTCTTTTCCTTGGATATATTCAATTTTAAAATCGTATTCTTCTAATTTTATTTTCCATCGTTGGAGTCTGGTATTTGGCTCTTTTAAATTGTGTAACCATACTAAAGGTCTATGATCTGTTTTAATAATGAATTGTCTACCGTATAGGTAATGTCTAAATTGTTTCGTTGCCCAAACTATTGCTAATAATTCCTTTTCAATTGTACTGTAATTGCACTCATGTTTATTAAGTGTTCTTGAGGCAAAACTGAGAGGTCCATGTGTTTGACTTAACACGGCTCCAATAGCAAAATTGCTGGCATCAGTTGTTAGTGTAAATTCTTTAGAGAAGTCAGGGTGTCTATTTATTAAATCGTTAGTCATTAACGTTTTCAATTTATGAAAAGATTCTTTGTAATCGTGGTCATTTATATTTATTTTGCTGATTTTCTTTAGGCATAAAGTTAAAGGTTTAATTATTTTTGCATAGTCATGTATAAATTTTCTATAGTATCCTGTTAATCCTAGAAAGCTTTGTATTTCTTTTACTGTTTTTGGGATAGGAAAATTCTTTATAGTTTCAATTTTCTTTGGATTTGGTTTTACACCATTTGGGGTTACTACATGCCCTAAAAATTCTGTCTCTTTTCGTAGAAACTCAGATTTATTTAATGATACTTTAAGATTTGCATTCTTGAGTGTCAATAAGATTTTATGGAGTGAATCCATATGTTCTTGTAGGCTAGAAGAGAATATTATGATGTCATCTAAATAAACGTAACATATTTTTCCTATGTAATCTTTCAAGACTTCATTCATGAGTCTTTGGAAAGTTGCAGGTGCATTCTTTAAACCGAATGGCATTCTTACGAACTCATAATGTCCCGTTAATGTACTAAATGCTGTTTTTTCCCTATCTTTAGCTTCAACTTCTATTTGATAAAATCCTTTTGTAAGATCTAACGTTGTAAAATATATTGCTCGTCCTAGCTTATCTAATATCGAATCCATGTTTGGAATAGGATATTTATCTTCCTTAGTAACATTGTTTAACTTTCTATAATCTATTACTATTCGCCACTCTTTATTACCAGCGTGGTCTTCTTTTTTAGGAACAACCCAAATTGGGGCGTTATAAGGCGAAGTAGAATGTTGAATTATTTTTGATTCAAGCATCTCTTTTATTTGCCTATCCACTTCTTTTTTGTGGACCTCAGGATATCTGTATATCCTTGTGTATATAGCGGAAGTATTTTCCGTTGGTATGTTGTGCTTAACTTGGTTGGTGAAACTCAAATCGTCACCTTTATGATAAAACGAATTTTTGTGCGTTTTTAATAATTTTATTAATTTATTTTTTTCATCTGCGTTCAAATGCTCAGTCCTTAGTTCATTTGTGAAACAATCATCAATAATTGTGTCAATTTGTGAAATATCATTAAAGTAATTGATTGTACTTTCATATTCTTCTTCTTCATTTTTGCTGAGGAAGAATGGTATGCTATTACCGTTCAACTCTAACATTTTCTTTTTATAATTGATAGCACAATTATTTGGGATTAAAATATTATTCCCTAATATTCCGTTATATTCGGAACTGAATGTGTGAATTTGGAATTCACAGTCTTCGATGACTGAAAAAATAAATTGATCTTTTGGTATGATTATTTCTTTATTTATTGTAACTGGATCCCCACAAGTTTTTATAACTAAAGGATTTTTCCTAATTTTAATTAATTTCTTTGGAGCATCTTCTTCTCTTAGAAGGCTATTTGTTGCTCCTGTATCAATGAGCATTCTGAGAGTCTTTTGTCCTTTTTTTAATTTAACAAAGGGCAATCCCATTCTTGATCCGAGGCTGCATACCGAAAATTTGCATTACCTTCTGAATCATTTTGAATTATATTTTTATCTACATAATTGGCTTTAGGTGTTCGCCTAATTTGCGAAGATGTAGGATCTACATCCATAGGCTCAGCATTTTGGGGTTGTTGTCTATAATTGTAAGGATTATTACCTCTATTATAATTGTTATTATAATTATTATTATTCTGTCTTTGGTAATTATTTGTATTGTTTGGTACATAAGGTTTTGGTTGCCAATTATTATTGTTATTTTTATTGTTATTATTATTTTCCCTATTGTTATTATTTCTGAAGGGGTTATTAGGGTTTTTAAAATTATTATTATTATTTTTTTGTTCATACTTATTTTCAAATTTTTTATTATATTGTTTTTGTTTTTCACTATTACTATTTGCATCAATGTTTTGTCTTATGACAAATCCTGCATTATTTAATTCATGAAGTGCTAGCTCCATGGTATTTGGTTTAAGGGCGTAAAGAATTGTCCTCATATGGGTAGGCAATCTTTCTTTAAAGATATTTAATGCTGTTTCATTATTACGAGGAATATCTAAGAAATTATTTTCTTGTTGGCATTTTTGATTTAATAAAGAGAGATTTTTTTGAATATAATTGTAAAATTTTATTACATCACCTCTATATTGAGAATTTCTCAATTCTTCATATAATTGGTTGCTATTCTTAAAGCCACCGAAATTTTCAATAAGCATTGCTTTAATATCCGTCCATTTTGTTAAATGGGTGTGGATTTCTATGCTTTGCCTAGCTCTACCGATAAATTTAGATTTAAGCAAATTAATGCACATTTTTTGACCTTGTTCATTATATTCTAATAAAGTTGGAATAATGTCATCGACATTTTGTATGAAGATTGGAAGATCTTCTGTTCTTCCATCAAAGGTAGAAAGTCTTTCAATGTATTTTAAAGGGTTTAGTTGCAGGCTTCTTAATACTACATGGTTATTATTATTAATATTATTAATATTATTACCAACTCGTTGTTGTTCTTGATGTGCTGCTGCTGCGGCTGCTGCTGCTTCTAATGCTGCCTGTTGCTGGTTAATCGCCATGATGTTATTTCGATAGTAATCAAAATTATGTTGTCTTTGTTGCCGTTGCGAATCTCTTCTGATTCGATTTAAATTTTCCTTCATTAATTTTCGATCACGTTGGGGCTTTCGTTTACATGCCACTTGCCGTTGGATTCAAAAAGTTTTTACTTTATAATATGAACCATAAATTTAAATTTTTTAATGTGCGTTTTTTCTTCACACAAAAGTTTTAAACAAATAATTTTTATTTTGTTCTGTTTTATTTTATTTTGTTTTTGTAAAGAGTTTTTATTTAATTACTTTTCATTTCTTCCACTTCTTCTGCACTTCAAAATTAATCCTCCTCTATGGAGTTTTGTGGCATTACCATATGAATTGGGGTGAGTCACTGATTAATTTTATTATTCGATTTTCATTCGAATTTTAAACACTTATCAAGTTAATACTTGTAATCGATTTTCATTCGATACACAACTTTCACTTTTTTCAGTGTTATGCAATTTTAATTTTTTCAATGAAATCGCCGATTTTTGCTCGCCTTTTTATTTTCACTGAATTTAATTTTTTTTTGCATTTAATTTTTTATTGTCAACTAAAACACTTTTTTGTATTTATTAATTTTCACAATAAAAAAAAATTTTTTTGGGTCGCGAAAATTTTTTTTTAATTCCGGTTCGACCACTGGATTACCATGTCTCTTATAATTTTCACTTATAGTCTGACTGGCATCCTACCGACTGCGCCAATTTTATTTAAGTTTATTTAAATTATAAAAAAAATTGAATTTGTGTTCTCGTTAGAGAACACCACTGAGTAAAACAATTTAATTTTAAATTTGAAATAATCTTTATTTTGAGTTAAGTTTAAAGCTTCAGATCCCTTACCACTGGTGGGGGGAAATCTTCAGCTATACGTTGTAAGAACTAACTAAGAACTAACTACATTGAGCTCAAGTAATCCCTTTTATATTGCTTAATTGCTAACGCAGCATTTTGTCTGCGGATGAAAACTGATTCATAACATGAAGAAATATCTTTGGTATCCATTGGATACTTACACACAAGTTGCTTAAGGCAAAAAGTGCTGATATGCATTTTTATGTTTATAAGATCGGATACGATCGTCCGCTATGAAAGGCATTCAATCGTTTGACATTCTTTGTTAGATTTTTAGATGTTTACACTATTGGAATTTGAAGTCAAGTGTTTGTGGGGGTGCACAAGTGGGCTCTGATATAACATATATATATATATATATATATATATATGTACGTAAGAATATAATCCAATGGTCAAAGTATTTTACATTTTTTTTTATCGCTCGAGTAGTGTTGATTTTTTTTGATAGCTCTTTCGGAAGAGTCGACTGTGAGTCTTCTTATAGGGAGACAAAAATCGAGAGGGTATAAAGAAACTCTAGAAATCTAGAAAATCTACGAAGCGCGCATAAAAGTATACAAATTGCTTATCGATAGTGGCAAAGGTAATTTATTGTGGTCCTGACCTAGATAGTTAATGTTAACCTCTCTTCTTTAACCACGTTCTAGAAATAATTTTTTTTTACGAGAGTGGGTGTAAAACACCTGCTAGCGAGTGTTATAGAACACGTCACATAACCCATGTGTGACGTCATCGTCGCACATGGGCCCAGGAAACGAACGAAGAGTACCGTAATCCACGTAGCTTTGGTACACCCAGCTTGCTCATAAGCCCTTGACGAGGTTTTCGACGCCGTTTTTGCATTTACTGAGGTCCCAAAAACAGATTCAACTGCTCTATAAAGGCTATTTTGACAAAACCTAACCATCAATCAGAACCACCTCGCCCACCATAACTAATTACCCTTCCCATCATACCATCATCCGCGTGTCATTATCCACCCATTCAGGAATGAGCTGGAGCACCCACCGAGAACCAGTACCGAATAGCGACTAGAGTCTTCATAATGTTTGTATTAATCCTAAGATAAAATTTTAAAATTACTCGAATGTTAAGAAGATCGTAGACACTCAAGTTAAGTATTCTAAATTCTTATTTGTTTTTATCGCTCTCATTTTCGATCAAACATTCACACACATGAAATATTTCTTTTTTTTTGATTATCCAAAGTGTATTTAGCAAGCGAAAGCTTAAAAGAGGTTAATGAAATTCAACTCAAAACTAAAACCTCGGATCCTACCCCTCAACAAGTCGTGCGCACAGCTTTAAAGGAGGAGAAAATCCGGTGAGTCATTTTTGCCTAATTTTTTTATTTAAACATATGTATGTGATTAAAAGAAATATAAACATATGTATGAGTGAACCAGAGCATTGTGTCCCAAGTGTGAAAAAAATTTGAGAAAGTTAAATTTTAAAAGAGAGTTGACAAAGCTACAACAGAAATACTGACAGCAAATTCATAATTTTTCTTGAGTGATTACGATAAACTAGATTTAAAAAAACATTCTCATAAGAGCTTAATCTCGCATGATAGAATAAAGGTCGATGACCTAACAGCTGATTAGCTTTTTTTTGAATTTTTATATTTGCATGATTTAGGCGTAGCATTGTATTATTTTTTTTTTACTCTTGAACGTAAAATCATCAGTAGTCTTTGTAAGCCCATGATTTTGAATTACATTATGAAAATGATACAAGTTAATTAGCTTAAGAAGTTAACGTTTTGAATAAAGTCTTATGTTGAAAATTTCCAAAATAATTCTGGAGCGTTAGTGTATTTCATTATGGTACCTGTTTAGACGTTTTGTTTAGGGTGTTTAGAAAGGGTGGAGTTTTAATGGTATGCTTTCGACGGTGAAAAGGAGTCTGACATAAACTTTTGTTTGACTTTGCATTAGGGGCTATCGTAATAAAACATGAGTGGTGCGTTAGCCATGGAGTTGCTACTTAGTGTAGTCAAAAGCGGGAGGGTCTCACTCCGGAACTAGTTCCATCGACAGTTCCAAAAGGAAAAAGGCGTTGTTGTTCGTGTTAGTGACATTGTTTGCAGATTTTTTTTAGTATTCAGAATAGGCATGATTTATATGTACGGCAGTCCAGTGGCGTTTGCAAGAACTCACCCCTCCGACGAGATAGCCTAGCGGCGAAAGCTAGCATGCCTAACCGCATTCGACCGACTGGACAACCTACTTCGCGTTCACGGGTGTCTTTGTGTTTCCTGTGGATCAGAGGGATCCGTGAAGATGCAGGTCATCGCACAATCGTGATGTAGGAACAGCAGTCCCGTTACACAGGTGGCGCCCAACGTGGGGCAAGAATAGTGAGAATATCCTGTCAGCTTTAAGGTTCATAAGCCTTCCTTTTTTTGCTCTATACGGCTCAGTCTTCATATCTATTTAGAGACAAACTTTTTTTTATAGTATTTCAAAATTTTTCATTGGAGTATTTGTGTCATAAGCCCAAGAAGGATTTGTCCAGGAGTATAGATCCAGAACAGAACTCCGTGTTGCAGTTTTCTTGGTAGTTTGATAGAATAATTGGAATTTTATTTTAATAATTTAGTGTCCTGAAAGTCGTGTGCATTATACCACACTTTCAGAATTGCATTAATTTGGAAAATTAATTTCCTAGTTTTACATAGTTTGGCATTGGCTTGGAGGATTTCTTCGGACGACCGGGAGACATTGGTACAAGTATACCACGTCTTCGACCGTTGCGCCCGAGTTATGTTTCAGCCAATAGATATTTGGAAATGAGTTATTTACGAGCAAGAGAAGCTTTAAATTGTCCCACATAAAAAAATAAATTAAAATGCAAACAATATCACAAGTTACCCAAAGACTAAAACACCTTTCTATCATAGTTTCCTTGAGTTTGAAACAAGTTCAGCGACCGATGAAGATTAGCATGAAATTCGCATATCACATTGCAGCGCTTACATAATGAACTCGATTACTTAACCACAAGTGTACGTATACAAAAGCAACACACCCTTTTTTTTTGGTTTATTGCACCGTCATTAAAGTTCCTTAAAAATTTTCACTCTACTAAACACTCTTGAATCGGGTTGGGGTCGAAATTCTGTATGTTGCAAAATTCTGTATTCAAAATACTGTATGCCAAAATACTGTATGTCAAAATTCTGTATGTGCAAAATACTGTACGAGCAAAATTCTGATAGTCAATATTCTGTACAGCAAAATTCTGCTTGGTCAAAATACTGTATTACAAAATTCTGTACGTCAAAATTCTGTAAAAATGCTGTAAAAAAATATGGTTTTGCGCGCACTTTTTTACATTATCAAAACCATATTTTTTTACAGCATTTTTACAGAATCTAATGCTGATTAATATAGGTAGTTAATATTAGATTAATATTAGAAGCTGCGTGAAAAGGTTGGTTTCAAATTTTTGATGGTGTGTGTACACTGTACAATTGTACATGTCATACATTTGATGCAATGTATATTATTTTAGGCGGCTAAAAACTTTGATAGGACGAAAGAAAGCCGGTTTATACACATTAATAAGTAGCTTAAAAAGCGAACTTTTATGTGCAAAATCTCAAATTGAACGGGTAAGGAATGGGGAACACATTCAAAAAAAGAAAAAAACGATTATGAAAAACAAAAAACTGGCACGGATTCTTAAAAAAAAAATGAATTAAACCACGTTGCATACTTAAAACGTATTGCAAAAAATTTAATTTTATATTGATTTCGACACTTTTGTAAAATATATTTTGTAGGTATCTTAAGAAAAATTTGTTTTTTGTTCCAAGAATTTATTTTTACTTTCTTACTTTAATTATAATACTTTAATTATAATTATAATTACGCCTTTATTGTCAATAAAAACATCACAATTATATTCAAAACTAGTGTTATGTGGTTTTTTATCAAAGGAAATTTCTTGAAAAATACAGTATTGAAAATACAGTATTTTGCCGTACAGAATTTTACAAAACAGAATTTTGCATGTCAGTATTTTGTTCATACAGTATTTTGACATACAGAATTTTGTATTTACAGTATAATGACGTACAGCATTATGTTCTTACAGTGTTTTGACCCCACAGAATTTTGTCGTAAAGAATTTTGACAAGCAGAATTATGACCCGCTCCCTCTTGAATCGATGAGTATTACAGTTTTTGAAATTGAAAATTTTGGTTATTTTAGTTAGAATTTTATTTTTATTTTATTAAGTACCAAATCATATAGGTCCCTCTTATTTGATCTCATTGTGAAAACAATTACTTAACAATTTGTTAAAAATGCCACCAAAACAGCAAGGGGCAACTCGTGTTACTAGGCAAACTAATGCTGAAGGAGAGGAACGGATTGGTTCACAAATTAATCCTGAGGGTAACGTAAATGGGGAAGAAGAAAACCCTGACCCGCCTCCTTCTGGATCAGGTCGAGTCAATCTTTCACAAGATGGAAATCTACAGCGATATATTCATAACATTGTTACGGCTTCAATAGGCTTAAGTAGAGCTGAAGATCTGAAGAGGAGACAGGAAGAGTATGAGGTCGAAAGGCGAAGCCTACGACATGAAATTTTAAAAACAATACAAGAAGAACTAAAGAACATTGTTGCACCTATACAAGAGGTTGCCAATGACCTTACTAATGTTCAATTATCTTTAAGCCAAGACCAACCCAATACAAGTTCAAGGCAAAACCACGATATAAGGGAAAGCGAGGAAACAAACCAAAGTCAAATCCAAAACCGTGAAAACCAAGATCATAATCAAGACCCTAACCCAATTCGCGTTCAAAATCAAAATTCAAATCAGAATCAAAACCGAGTAGTTCAAAATCAAATCCAAAACCAATATCGACTCTCAAGCGAAGCACCTGAAAGTACTCGTGCAGACTTGGAAAATTTTCATCCAAGCGAGAACTTTCAGAACTTCATGAATCAGCTTGACGCATTGAATATAAATTCTGCAGGTCTAAGCAATCGAGGATCAAATCAAACAACATCGACTCGTCCAGTTGATTTCAGGAAGTGGGGTCTTCAATTTGACAATAATAAGATGTCGGTTGACGATTTCCTCTTCAGGCTCAATCGGTTAAAGATTTGCTATAAGGTGACGTGGGAAGACATTTTCCTGCATTTTCACGTATTTGTGGCAGGATGTGTCGAGACCTGGGTCTGGACGTATCTTAAAGCCAACCCCGGTGCTACTTGGCGTCATTTAGAGCTAGCTCTTTTAGAGACATACCGAAGTCTTGACACCGACACCGAAATTTCGAGAAAAATGTTTGACCGTCGACAAGGTCAGACCGAAAGTTTTGACGACTTTTACCAGGATATCTTGAGATTAAATTCTCGGTTAAAAGTGCCTAAATCTAACCAAGAATGAATTGATTTGGTAAAACAGAATGTGAAAAGAAGGACAGGGGAGCTTTTAATAACCTTCTCGATGAAATGTTTGCCAGAAATGGTCTACGTATGTCGTACCATTGAGAAACGTATGACACAATACGAAAGCTGGCGATCTAAAACGTTTCAGACACCAACAACTATCACAAAACTCAAAGTGAACGAGCTAGACATGCAAGACGAAGAATTTAACGATGTCGATGCTGTTGAGGCTTTCTCTCAGCAAAGAAACTTCACAACCTATACCTGTTGGAACTGAAAGGAAAAGGGTCACGGTTATAAAAAGTGTCCTATTCCGCAGAGAAAGTTACATTGCTTCGGATGTGGCTTGGAAAACCACACAACAATTACTTGTCCTAAGTGCTCGTTAAACCGAAACCGGGGCAATTCAACCCGGGAGATTTGCCCTCCTCAAACGAACCCGGAACAGAAACCCCTTTAAAATTTTCAAAACAATTACATTTTTCAAATTCACCTGACCTTTCAAAACCACATATTCTAACGAATACTTTACTACCGGAATTAACTAACTTACCTACTATAACTAACGAAAATAATATAAACTCGAAAACAAATGACAATATCCAAATCTTAAAAAGACCATCAGCTGGAATAGAAATTAGCAACGACAAATTAACCCCAGATAAAAACCTGAATGTGCCAAGTTTGCATGAACGTTTGAAACGATATTACGACGTGCGTTATAGAATTTTTAATAGCCTTTTCACACCAGACGCAAAACGCTTTTTTCAGCTGTCAGTTTTCAAAAACTAGAAATCTGTTCACACCTAAATTTCAGGTTTTTGTTTGACATTAAAAATCTTTGATGTCAAGTAAGGGATGCCATATGTTCTCTTTTTAGAAGGTTCACACTTTTTTTCACACACATTCACTCTTTGTTTTTCGTTGCAAGTTTGATTCACGTTAGTGTAAGATATTAAAAATTGAAAACCACTGGATGAAGTTTTCCTCATCGATTTTTCAAAAGAAAAAAATATTTGTTTGTCGCTGCTAAGAATTTGTTCATTTGTATTTTTACATGTTCTCAAATGGCTACCCTATATCAACTGACACGTTTAGTCGTGAACAATTTTACAAGCAGACTGTCAATCTACTCTTGCTATTGGAGGGAGGGAGAAATATATACGATCGATACATACGATATATACGATATAATGAATTATAGACTGCTGAATGCTTTCACTTTTTTGGTTTTGACTGGTTTTCACAAAAACTTGTTGTTTTGCAAAACAGGGCTGTCAACAAATTTGTATGGGAAAACACTTGATTTCCTTCAAGTTTTTGAAAAGTTTTGCAAAACCGCGTTTTGCGTCTGATGTGAAAAGGCTATAATACACCTTCCAAGCGTACTCTCAAACTTAGAGAGAGGTTTAAGAACAAACGAGAAACACATCGAGCTATCTGTGCTACTAGAATTTGTAATAGCGACGACCCTAGGCCATATGCGACCGTTTCGATCTTTGGTAAGAAATTGTTAGGTCTTTTAGATAGCAGCGCGAGCATTAGCTGCTTGGGAGCCGGATGTCTTGACCTCGTTAAGGCAGAGGGTGTTTCCTTTAAACCGTTCAATTCTAAAGTCAAAACAGCTAGTGGTCAGGCCCAAGCTATCATAGGTGAACTGACAACAGAAGTCACATATAAAGGCGTTGCAAAGAGTATTTTGGTGTACCTAGTGCCCACCTTAGAACAACCACTTTATCTTGGAGTCAATTTTTGGAGATTCTTCGAAATTGCTCCACAAATCATATCAGAAATCTCGACCACAGTTAGATCTGATGACCCAAATGCCCACGAACTATCAACAAATCAAACAAAGAACCTTGAAGATGTTATTCGTATGTTTCCATCCGCAGCCAAATTTGGGCTCGGACGAACATCGCTAGAGGAACATATAATAAATACAGGCGATGCTGAGCCCGTGAAGCAACGTCATTACCCGGTCTCTCCAGCGGTGCAGGCTCTGATGTATGATGAACTGGATAGGATGCTCAGTTTAGGAGTGATTGAACCTAGTCAAAGTGCGTGGAGCTCTCCTATGGTCCTGGTGTGGAAGCCCGGTAAAAATCGGCTGTGCCTTGACTCTAGGAAAGTGAATAAAGCCACAAAGAAAGATGCCTATCCTCTTCATCATGTTGACGGCCTGCTTAGTCGGCAGACAGATACGCACTTCATATCCACTGTGGATTTGAAGGACGCATTCTGGCAGATACCGTTGGAGAGAGCCTCTAGGGAAAAGACCGCGTTTACCGTGCCTGGCAGACCCTTATATCAATTCACGGTTATGCCATTTGGCCTTTGCAATGCTGCACAGCGGCTTTGCAGACTTATGGACAAAGTGGTTCCGCATGAGTTGAGACAACATATTTACGTATATTTGGATGATTTGTTGGTGGTCTCGTCAACATTTGAGGAACATATGGAGATCCTTGCTAAGCTAGCAACCCTTTTAAAAAACGCTGGTTTGACAATTAATTTAGCCAAATCTAAATTTTGCTTTAAAGAGCTCAAATTTTTAGGGTTTATCATAGGAGGAGGTTGCGTTCAGACAGATCCAGATAAAGTATCTGCGATTAGAGACTTTCCCGTGCCGAAAACTGCCAAACAGGTTAGGCGATTTTTGGGTCTGTCAGGATGGTATCGACGATTCGTCAACAATTATTCGTCCTTAGCTTCTCCACTAACAGATACCCTCAAGAAAGGCAAATCGTTCAATTTTACACCAGAGGCCTTAAAAGCATTTCAGGATCTGAAACAGGCGTTGAGCTCGTCACCAATTCTAATCAACCCTGATTTCAGCAAACCTTTTAAATTCTTTGCGATGCGTCGACGACAGGAGTGGGCAGCGTGCTATGTCAGGAAGACGAAAACAAAGTAGAACGGCCCATATCCTAATATTCACATAAGCTCACACAAGCCCAACGAAATTATAGTATTACCGAGCTAGAGTGCTTAGCAGCGGTCCTAGGTGTTGAAAAGTTTCGCTCATACATAGAGGGTCAAGAGTTTACAATAGTGACCGACCATGCGAGCCTGCGTTGGCTCATGAGTCAAAAGGACTTAAGCGGGAGGTTAGCACGTTGGAGTCTCAGACTTCAACGATTCTCTTTTCAAATAGAACATAGGAAGGGCACCCAAAATGTAGTACCGGATGCGCTCTCGCGCATCTACAGTGTCGAAGAGATATTATCTACAAAAAACGATACTATGAGTCCTTCTGATGTTCTACACATTGATCTCACAGATCCGGCTTTCAAATCTGACGAGTATGTGGGGTTAATGAAGACAATAGAGAAAAATCAAAATCAGCTACCCGATCTTCGTGTGTCAGATAATTTTGTCTACAAGAAGGTCAAACCCTGCACAGGGGATCCTAGCGAAGATGATTGTATCTGGAAACTGTGGATCCCTTCAATGTTAACATCTCGTTTGGTTCGCCTGGCTCATGTTCTTCCTGGGGTTCACATGGCGGTATTGCTAAGACGTTGTATCGTCTGCGCAACCGTTTTTACTGGCCTAATATGGCGGCTCAGGTGAAAGCGTACGTCGGAGAATGCAACGTCTGCAAAACCTCAAAAGCCCCAAACACAGTTCTTAGACCACCCATGGGACAAGCCTTCATAGTCGATAGATCTTTCCAGCACGTATATGTGGATTTTTCGGGACCATATCCCCGGTCAAAAAAAGGTAATACCCATATAATAGTGTGCCTTGACCAACTTACAAAATTTGTGTTAGTTCAAGCAATACGTAGAGCTACAGGAGAGACCGCTATACGATTTTTGGAAGAAGAAGTTTTTGCGATTTTTGGCATACCCGAATCTCTAATGTTTGACAACGGCAAACAGTTCATGGGTAAAGAATTTTCAAAATTCCTCTCAAGCTATGGTACAAAACACGTAAGAACAGCTGTATATTCACCTCAGGCAAATGCCAGCGAGAGGGTCAACCGTTCGATCCTCGCGGCAATTCGTTCATATATAGGATCCGACCAATCCAACTGGGACAAAAATTTGCTCACGATAGTAAGCGCACTACGTACGACAGTTGATTCGGCGATTGGAATGTCACCACACGAAGCCCTGTTTGGGCAGAGCAAGATTGAACATGGCTCGGATTATCAGCTGCTCAAAAAACTTAAGAGCTTAAACAACTCCGAATTCAGTATTTTGCCCAAGTCAGCAAAGATGAACATTACTCATAACAGAATTAAGGAATCATTAGCGCAGTCGCACAAAAATTATGAAAAATCTTACAACCTTAGAAGCAAAGGTCGACTATACAAAATAGGTCAAAATGTTTTTAAGCGAAATTTCATCCTTAGTGATGCAACCAAAAATCGTAACGCCAAGTTATGTCCAAAGTTTGTGCCAGCTATAGTCAAAAATATAACAGGAAATAGCCTATACGAACTGACAGACTTAAATGGGAATAGCTTAGGTATGGTCCATCGTCCATGCTAAGGATATTCGGGAGTAGCGGTGAGAAGATTGAATCCAAATGAAAGAAAAACATGTGAACAACATAATAAGGTCATTTTCTTTTCCATTTCAGGCAAAAGTTGCCAGAAATTGAAAAGTTGTGTGTGAGCCACCATATAAACCAACATCTAAGCAATAATTCGTTTTTTTTTTAAGTCTCTCATCCCACTTACACTATGTGCAGTGAACTCTGCCATCAAAGATTTCATTCTCAACTCGTTCAATATTAATGTATCGATTTATCGTTTCATTTTCATGCGATTCCGATTGATTAAGCTCAAAGCGACACGAGCAAGCTTACTCTGATATAGCATTGCAACTTTCTTTTCAACACCAATCACCTTCCTGTGCAGACCTCGCTGGCAACTGAGAAAAGTTACAAACCATACCCTATAATTTCGATTGTTACTAAGAGCATCCATCGAGATTTGTACGATTCGATTTCTTTTAAACTGAAAAGAATAGAGCTAATTTATTTTAAAAATTTTTGAACGCTAAAGTAATTAACGTCAATCGAGAAGTGACACGAAATTTCCTTATTCAAAAGTACCAACTAAACCCACGAGGCCGTAAGCCCATATATATACTATACGTATATATATATATATATATATATATATATATATATATATATATATATATATATATATATATATATATATATATATATATATATATATATATATATATATATGTACGTAAGAATATAATCCAATGGTCAAAGTATTTTACATTAGGGGGGTTCACATTATCAAATATGTTTGACAAACATGGTTTGATTGACCCGAATTTGACAGTGTGAACGCTCCATCAAGCGGCTTATCAAACATGATTGATGAATTTCAAATTTTTTTGATATTTGGCTTGCTTGACAAGCATATTTGATAATATGAACGCAAATACTCAAACCGAGAAGAAAAATCATTTGAAAAATAAATTTCGAGCTGAGCGGATCATCGTATTTGTCAAGAAATTAAATAATTTTAACGCGAATTAAGCAAAATCAACCTTTATTTCGCCTTAGTTGGCTTAAATTTCGTTGAGTTGAACTGTGTATGGTGCGATTTACTTACTTACTTACTTTACCGGCTAACGATCCATGAAGGGTCACAGCCGAGATACTGCAGTCTTCCATCGTGAACGATCCCTCGCATGCACTCTCCAGTCACCGAGACCAAGCGCTCTGGCATCCGCAGTCACTTGGTCCTTGTACCGTAGGTTCGGTCTTCCTTGTCGTCTTGAACCTGGGGGCTGGGATGAGAAGACTTTCTTGGCTGGAGCGTTGTCGTCCATTCGCTCGATGTGGCCGAGCCAATGTAGTCGTCTTTTCTTGGCCTTCTGGACTACATCCACATCTTGGTACAGCTCATACAGTTCTCGGTTGTATCTTCTTCTCCATTCGCCATCGTCGCATACGGGACCAAAAATCCGTCGAAGAATTTTTCTTTCGAAAGTGCCCAGTATCAATTCCCCTTTTTTACTTATCGTCCAGCACTCGGCGCCGTAGAGTAGGACTGGTAAAATCAAAGTTTTGTATAGCAGACACTTTGTCTTTCGAGTGAGGAGTTTTGAACCCAGTTGTTTCGCCAAACCGAAGCAGCAGCGGTTCGCTAGGGTGATTCTTCTTCGGATCTCCACTAAGGTGTCGTTCGTGGGATTGATGTTTGTTCCAAGGTAGGTGAACTCCTTAACTACCTCGAAATTGCTGCTACCAACAGTGACGTTTTGTCCTAGGTGGTGGACAGATGTTGCTTTGTTTGTTGATAACATGTACTTTGTTTTGTCCTCATTCACTTCAAGACCAACTAGTTTCGCCTGTTCTTCAATCGCTGTGAAGGCCTCAAGCACAGCTCTCTTGGATCGACCGATGATGTCTATGTCGTCCGCATAGCCTAGGAGCTGGGTGGATTTGTTGAAGATAGTGCCCTCCATGCTCACACCTGCCTTGCGCACTATCTGCTCCAGGACTATGTTGAAGAAGTCACATGACAACGCATCTCCTTGTCTAAACCCTGCGCAAGTTTGGAATAACTCGGATGAGCTGTTACCCATTTGCACACTGCGCTGCGTATTGTTTAGCGTCATGCGGCACAGCTGGATCAGTTTGTTCGGGATCCCGAATTCAGACATCGCAATCATAAGCTCTTGGCGGTGGATGCTATCATAAGCAGCTTTAAAGTCGATGAAAAGATGGTGGGTTTCGACTTGAAATTCGTTGGTCTTTTCCAGGTTCGACCATCCGGAGATCGCCAGGTTGCTGTGTAGATCTTCTTTCTTGGAAACCTAGTGCTACTTATCACCGTATTACAAGCTGCAGCAAAGTCGATTAGTCGGAAGCCGTTATCTGTTGTTTCTTCGTGGAGGCTGTGCTTTCCAACTAATCCGCCAAAGATGTCTTCCTTCCCGATTTTTGCATTGAAGTCTCCGAGTACGATTTTGACGTCGTACTCTGGACAGGCTCCGTAGGCTCTATCCAGGAGGTCGTAGAAATCCTCCTTGCTATAATAAATAAATAGAGTGGCGCGACAGCTCTTGAAGAGCCAAGGCCTAAGTGGCTTACTATCATCAACACTTCTCGGGGTGCGTTTGAAGAATTGAGGGGACCTACAATTTAACGCCGATTCCGAACGGCAAAGTTGAGAAGCACTTTTTTATGACAGATTGATACTCTTGGAAGATTTGTCAGGTTTTCGCAAGAGGCAGTACCCGTGAAAGATGAAATAAAAACTTGGCCTGAGTAGGACTCGAACCAAAGACGTTCTGCTTAGCGGCCAACGCACTTACCAACTAAGCTACTGGCAACTGCAACACACAATCGTTAAAATTCACTCCTTAACTTTGGTCCTTTCTTGTATGAAGTAGTTTTTCCCCATGACCGCTTTAAGGCTCAGTTAACTTGAACCCTTATGGCGAGAATGATATATGAAACTGAAAGCTACCAAAAAAAACAGCCTTTCCAGCTGCAAGAGTATGCGTGTATAAAAAATTAAATTTGAGGTATATTTGGAAGGTAAAACGTAGGTAGGTTTCCAATCTTGTTATAACTGATCGGTGGTAATAAGTGGAAATTATGAGTTTTGGAAAGATTTTTTTGAATTGTATAAGAATCTGCCAGAGACTTGGAAAATTAAAAGTGAAGAGTATAAAAACAAAAATAAAAACCATTAAGCATATATTGTTCTTTTGGACAAATTTAAAGAAATCGAGTCTTGTGCAAATATAGACACATTATATAAAAATTAATGCCATATTTGCCATATTTGCCATTATTGTCAATAACCAGAGCTGCAACTAAAGCGTCCGATATCGTTGAAATTCTAAAGAGAACTGAGGGACAACATGTTTGATAAATGTGAACGCAGTCCATCAAGCATTCGTCAAACCATGCTTGTCAAACATATTTGATAATGTGAACCCCCTAATTTGATTTTTTTTGATAGCTCTTTCGGAAGTGTCGACTGTGAGTCTTCTTATAGGGAGACAAAAATCGAGAGGGTATAAAGAAACTCTAGAAATCTAGAAAATCTACTAAGCGCGCATAAAAGTATACAAATTGCTTATCGATAGTGGCAAAGGTAATTTATTGTGGTCCTGACCTAGATAGTTAATGTTAACCTCTCTTCTTTAACCACGTTCTAGAAATAATTTTTTTTTACGAGAGTGGGTGTAAAACACCTGCTAGCGAGTGTTATAGAACACGTCACATAACCCATGTGTGACGTCATCGTCGCACATGGGCCCAGGAAACGAACGAAGAGTACCGTAATCCACGTACCGAATAGCGACTAGAGTCTTCATAATGTTTGTATTGATACTAAGATAAAATTTTAAAATTACTCGAATGTTAAGAAGATCGTAGACACTCAAGTTAAGTATTCTAAATTTGAGAAAGTTAAATTTTAAAAGAGAGTTGACAAAGTTACAACAGCATTGTATTATTATTTTTTTTACTCTTGAACGTAAAATCATCAGTAGTCTTTGTAAGCCCATGATTTTGAATTACATTATGAAAATGATACAAGTTAATTAGCTTAAGAAGTTAACGTTTTGAATAAAGTCTTATGTTGAAAATTTCCAAAATAATTCTGGAGCGTTAGTGTATTTCATTATGGTACCTGTTTAGACGTTTTGTTTAGGGTGTTTAGAAAGGGTGGAGTTTTAATGATATGCTTTCGACGGTGAAAAGGAGTCTGACATAAACTTTTGTTTGACTTTGCATTAGGGGCTATCGTAATAAAACATGAGTGGTGCGTTAGCCATGGAGTTGCTACTTAGTGTAGTCAACAGCGGGAGGGTCTCACTCCGGAACTAGTTCCATCGACAGTTCCAAAAGGAAAAAGGCGTTGTTGTTCGTGTTAGTGACATTGTTTGCAGATTTTTTTTTGTATTCAGAATAGGCATGATTTATATGTACGGCAGTCCAGTGGCGTTTGCAAGAACTCACCCCTCCGACAAGATAGCCTAGCGGCGAAAGCTAGCATGCCTAACCGCATTCGACCGACTGGACAACCTACTTCGCGTTCACGGGTGTCTTTGTGTTTCCTGTGGATCAGAGGGATCCGTGAAGATGCATGTCATCGCACAATCGTGATGTAGGAACAGCAGTCCCGTTACAAAGTAAGCTGCGGATGGGCAACTGCGGATACGTTTTTTTTGGGAAATCGAATTTGGCTGCAGATAGCGATGCCAAAAAAACACAGCTACTATCTTCCAAAAGTCTGTTCTGATGATATTGATATAATGGGAAGAACACAGCGTGATGTCAATGGCGCCATTGTGAGAATTGAGACAGAAGCGGCAAAAATGGGTTTAGCGGTAAATGAGGGAAAAACGAAGTATATGCTGTCTTCGAGGAAGGACACCCAACACCGATGGCCTGGACAGAACGTCACAATAGACGCATCCGACTTCGAGGTAGTAGAAGAGTTTGTCTACCTAGGCTCCTCTATTTACATGGGCAATAACACCACCGCCGAGATCAGACGAAGAATAACTCTTGCTAATCGCTGTTTCTTTGGGCTAAGAAAGCAATTGAGCATTAAAGCTCTCTCTCGAGCAACTAAGGTAAAAATGTATAACACCCTCATCATCCCAGTCTTGCCGTATTGTGCAGAAGCATGGACCTTGACAAAATCGGATGAATGTGCCTTAGGCTGTTTCGAGAGGAAAGATCTTCGGGTCATCTTTGGCCCCGTGTGCATTGATGGGGTATGGATACAACAGCGAACGTTACGGGTTGTGCAACGACATGGACCTTGTCAGAAGGGTCAAGGTTCAGAGACTCAGATGGCTCAGTAATGTAGAGCAGATGGACACCAATCCTCCGTCCCGAAAGCCTTCGACACTATTCCAAGGGACGCAGAAGGAGAGGAAGACCGCGATTCAGGTGGCTCACACAAGTGGAAGAGGACCTCAATCAACTTGGAGTGCAAAACTGGAGACAGCTAGCTAGAGAGCGAGCTGGCTGGCGGAGAATGTTGATTGAGGCCCAAGTCCACAACGGCCTGTAGCGCCACCTTAAGTAAGAAAGTAAGTAAGTAATAAATCATTTACCTCTATCCTATATACTAATGGGTGCAATACCTTTTCAAAAAATTAACCTATTGACAATTAATTTTTTTCTTTGGCTCAAAGTGACCTAAATATTTTATATATTTAAAATTGTTTGACATGATAATTTAAATGTATTGTATTTGCATATCGATGGATTACCTGAGACAGGTTTCAAAAGTTCAACATCCGATTGTTTGGCTTTGTGTAGGTAAATATTAAATTATTAAACCATTAAATAAATCAATACAATGTAAATATTCTAGTTAATACCAATGCAGTATAAAAATAAATATGAAAGATTTTGATTCAGAGTTGAGAGTTGAGACCGTTTGACATGTTCTAAAAAATTAACCAAACCCATATGCTGTGGTGAGTGGTGATGGGGCGCTTAGAGTGTGTACCATATACATATTTACTTTATCCATTCAAGCACCGTATGAATCCTCCTATCACCGAAGCTTCGAAAATCATTTTATTTTTTCATATTTTTTCATATTTTTTCATTGAGTACGAGTACGAGTGCAAACAGCGGAAATAGTTATCTGCAGCTCAGGCAGACGTGAATGGTATTGTAAATAATTTAAACGCTCAACATGGCTTCAGTCTGCAGGCAACTCTGATATTATGTAAATGTTGTATGAATTTTTAAGGGTCAAAACCCGTAGTGTGCTTTGTATAACCCATGAGAAAAAAGGGGGCATCACAGTTTATCCCTATAGAACAATTCAGTTTAAACATTCTTCTTTTTTTTATTGACTGGTGACTTGTATACATAGATATGTATAAGTATACGAAAGCAACTTCTATAATTCTTAATATAAATTGAAGATTGGCCTTTTAGGACCAAGAGGCTTGTCAGTTAAATGTCGACAGGTTCTTCATTTTTTTTTTTGTATCACATTTTATCCCACAAATGAAGAAAAATTCGAAATTTGCAGAATTTTATGATGATAGTTAAACAAAATATATATTTAAAGTACATTGATTGATTTCTAAAAGAATGACTCCACGTGCACGAAGCCGCCCCACATCCATTACATTTCGAACATCATTGGACTGTACATTGTACAAGGACATTCTGGAACAATGTAATTCACAAGGGAGAATGCTGAAAAAAAAAATTACAAAAAATTTCAAACAAAGCGATAAATTTATCGTCCTGACTGGAGTAGACGTTTCTCATTGATGTCAGACATGTTTCGAGAGCGTATGTACGTATGTAGCTGTTTATTGTGTTATCTACAAGGATGTGCAACATTTACACTCTGGAAGTTTTGTGTTTCCCTTTGGGCCTTACACATTTTGATTTATAAAGACCTTTCTTTCATCAGCCTCATTCACAAGTGATCCTTGTTCTTGTACCCTGTTTTCCCCGTATTGGAATTGGAAACGGAAGTAAAAATGCAAAATACAAAAACACTAAACAAAATAAATGTTCATACCTACTTTAATTAAGTAAATGCAGGTGGCCATGGTTCAGAGGATAGAGTCGTGGATTGCTAAGCCGAACGCTACGGGTTCAAACCCCAGCTTCAGCAGCATTCTTTTTCTACAAAAATCGCCAGCTTATCTGAGGCCACCTGTGCGATAACATGAGACAATACAAATCTAAGTCTCCTCCTCTGAGCCACGTAGGTTTCTGTTATGTGTGCTTTCTTTCTATGTGTCTATCTGTCTCTCTCTGTTAATGTCTTGTTCTGTCCCAGCCGATGGTCTCAGTCGCCAGTGCTGCTATGTGTCTGTAGTTCGTTACATTTATGTGCGAAGTACTGTGAAATGTAATGTAATGTAATGTAATTAAGTAAATGAATTGCAGCATATGGTATGGTAGCTCAATATAAGATCAACGCTAAGGCTTTTCAACTAATCAATGAATGATTTTTTGATTCTTTTGATTCTTGGTATTTCGATTATTTAAAGTTAAGTACAAAGGTATGTAGGTATAGTAATAATAGGCTGGTCTGGCACTGCAAAATGTTTGTATTAATGTTTTCAGCACTGATCAGTTATAAAAAGATTTTAAACCTACCTACGTTTTACCCTCCAAATACCTCAAATTTAATTTTTTTATACACGCATACTCTTGCGGCAAACTTGCTTTTTATTATGTAGGCAATTGTATCATTATTACAATTGATCAGTGGTTTTCAGGTTCATAGGTATGGGTTCTTGTGTTCGTGTTAGAAAATCTTCAGTTAATAAGGGGTTTTGTTTAATTTTTCACAGTTCCGAAACCGATCATCGATATTTGTATTAAGGCTGAACTACATCGGAACACAAAGTACAAAACAAAACATTGGAAATTATTTGCTGTACTGCTTCTACAAATGCATATCTGAATATCTCCCTCTCATTTTTTTAAAGTGAGCGTGAACAAAAGCTTGACCGAGCTTTCACTGTGCACAAAGTTCTCAAAACGAATACACTCAAACTTTGTACTTTTTTGTACTTTGAGTTTCGATGTAGATCAGCCTTTATGATTTCAATAAGGAAATAACTATTTCAAATTCTGAATGGAAAATTATGTCATCAGGTTTTGATACCAGATTTCTGCAAAATCAGATTGTTTTCTCTTCAAAAGTGTCGCATTCAAGGGATAAAAAGAAAAAGCTGTCGTCAGTTTGTCTTGTCACAAATGTCTGCTATTAGCTATTTGTCCTATGAAGTTCTTTACAAATATATTGTTATTCAAGTTATAAGCTATGTACCCAGATATCGAAGTGGACTTTTCGTATCGGTTAAAACGATTCGGTTCCTCTTCGCTTATACAAGCTACTAGCGTAAGAGGCAGTGGGAGGCTACCTATATGTATTTGACCAGACTTAAGTTTTCGCACACAGAGACTCTTTTACCCACCATACATGAAATGGGGGTTCACTAAGCCGAAAGTGGTGGACCCGACGAGCGCTCAGGTGAGACAGGTGTCGAATTTTGGTGAATTGTGAAACCATTTGACCACGTCTGTCGTTTGGAAATTTTGAAAATCTATCATTATTATTGGCGGATAATAATAATGGCAGACGATTATCACGCGGATAACATTGGGGCAGACAACTATGAAAGTGTCAAAAAAGTCGAATTTTGAAAGTATTTGACCAGATCTGCCATTGATATATTTTATTCCTCATACTCTTAAGAGCTTATATTTCTCACGGCAGACGTTTTCATGGTGGACATTGATCAATAGATAATAAAATATTAGATGCTTTCCGGTCGGGTGGGGGATGTATTACTTTCGCTGTTTTACATTCATAAAGGCTATTGACAAGCAATTTGTAAGACATACATATGTTGTTTTCATCTAATTTTAAAAACCAAAATTTAATAAATATTAAATGTTTGCTCAGATTGTCATCATTGTATTGAAATCGTCGACATCAAGGTGAAGTCTACGTCAGATTCACACATCCTTCCGCTGGTTTATACTGAGTGCACTAACTTGACAAAACCAACATTTTAAATGCATTTTGCAGCCGGTTTCTGATATTTTACATTGCTAGATTTATATTTAGTTCAACCATTATATACGTTAATGTTTCATTCCGCCCGAACTCGGTGCTGGCAAAAGGAAAATCTTTCGATTGTTACAAAAAAAAAAAAAACAAATGTTTAACCCATTAAAAAGGAAATTGACCTTTCTTTTATGGGTGTTGGCAGACAAACAAAAAGACAAAAAAATTGTTTCTCAAACTCAAACCTTTTTTAATACAAGTCACTCTGGCGTATACTTACTATTTTCGCCTCCTAAATAATAAAAGTGAAAATTTTAGCCCTGAATGGCATTTAATTCCGCCGAAATTGAGTGCAGCTGGCAATAAAGTAAATCTTTCGAAATTGAACTTTGTATTACATTGAACTACATAAGTAAGTTGATAAGAATGTAGATTTATTACGAGAAATCATAAATATTAAGGTACTCCGCTTAATAGTCCAGGCAAATGAACTCATTTACAAAGATAAAACAAGAAAAATGTTATCCAGAATTTTACGTTTTCAAATGGTTAAAAGGGTTAAAGTCAACATAAGGAAAATGAGTTTTGCGTCCAAGAAGGTAAGGGGATGATTTTAGGGGATGAAAAGGGGGGAAAATCGATTTATCTCGTGTTTTTCGCAATTTCACGCAAAATTTGATGTCCTACTGAAAAATGTTGTACAAAAAAGTTGTAGATCTTAAAAAAATCTACAACTTTTGTGTGGGTCATTTTTTAATATAACCTCAAAATTTTAGAAAAAAATGCAAAAAATCAAAAAAATTTTTTTTTTTTGTTTTTTACTTGTCAATTTCTCAAAAATAAATATTTTTTAACCAAACTTGTTGATAATACTCCTTTTTATGTCTCAAACAACAGAAATTTATACTGAAATATTAAAAACTGTTTGAAATATTCATTTTTTTCGGTCCGAAGCAAGTTGTTTTCAAGGTTACATTTTACTACATACAATTATCGTAGAGAGGTCATACAGGGCTCATTTTATTCGTTTTGACGTCTTCTTTTCAATGAAATAATAAAACAATACAGCTTCCATTTAAAAACATGTCTAAAAATTGAAAAATATAAAAAAGTTAATTTTGCAAAAACAATTTTTTTGGTTATTGTTAATAATTTGCTATAAATATTTTTTTTTTAAATCTAATAAGACCATTGAAATGTACGGGACAAAACACGAAGAAACGTATTGTTTTATTATTTCATTGAAAAGAAGACGTCAAAACGAATAAAATGAGCCCTGTATGACCTCTCTACGATAATTGTATGTAGTAAAATGTAACCTTGAAAACAACTTGCTTCGGACCGAAAAAAAATGAATATTTCAAACAGTTTTTAATATTTCAGTATAAATTTCTGTTGTTTGAGACATAAAAAGGAGTATTATCAACAAGTTTGGTTAAAAAATATTTATTTTTGAGAAATTGACAAGTAAAAAACAAAAAAAAAATTTTTTTGATTTTTTGCATTTTTTTCTAAAATTTTGAGGTTATATTAAAAAATGACCCACACAAAAGTTGTAGATTTTTTTAAGATCTACAACTTTTTTGTACAACATTTTTCAGTAGGACATCAAATTTTGCGTGAAATTGCAAAAAACACGAGATAAATCGATTTTCCCCCCCTTTTCATCCCCTAAAATCATCCCCTTACCTTCTTGGACGCAAAACTCATTTTCCTTATGTTGACCTAAACCCTTTTAACCATTTGAAAACGTAAAATTCTGGATAACATTTTTTTGTCGTCTATATTTAATTTGCCTGGACTATAAACAAAAAATAATTATTCACATTACAATATATATACATTTTATATGAGTAGGTGAGAAACAAAACTGGTTACATCCACTCTTCTGAGAAAAATAGATTTAAATGCAGATTTAAGGTTTGGCAAAATAAAATCCACCAAAACCTTAATTTAATTAGTTAAATCATATATGAACCCACAAATCTTTAAAGATTAATCATAAAAAATTCTTTAAGTACCCTCGAACCATTTTAAGACAAATGTGTTGTCCTGCTCAATCCAACCTAACTCCAATGGGTCCAACATTGTTGGTCGCTTTTTGTAAGCGTTTTTCCATATTGAGGAGATATAGTGGGCTCTTAAAAATTGTTGATAGAGCTCACTCTTACATGGTGGTATTGAGCTTGTATCGAAATTTTTAATTTTTGTTGAATTTTTCATGGACGTCTGAGGCCTTATAGCTGCCGACGAATAGCTGGAATCTTCCATCATCTACGTCATTTGATTTTTTAGCGTTGTAAATCTGACAAGTGAAACTCTGAATAATGTTAAATATGTCTTGTAGCTGTCGCGAGTTATGCACAGCACACCCTGTGTCCACTTGATCGATGACCAACTTATATTTTACGCATTGCACCAAAAACAAAAACCAGTATTCTTTAAGAATAACGTACAACTTAAATAAACCAATATTTGACATGCATACTAAGTTTAATCATTGTCACTAAAATGTAAAACTAACGAGAACGAGAGCATACACCAAAAACAAAACCAGTATTCTTTAATAATACTATACAACGTAAATAAACCAGTATTCGAGATACATACTAAGTTTAATCACCCACTAAAATGTAAAACTAACGATAAACCTGTATGTGAGAGTTTATAATTTAGAATTAAGATTAAGTAAGAATGACTGATGCTAGAATTAAGTTAGTTAGTCGTTTATTGTTGAAGCTTCTGACTAGTTACACAAAAAAAAAGTTAAATAAATTTGTTCGAAGTAAAACTGTTCTTTTTTTGTATGATTAAATAACCATAACTGGCGCAGTCGGTGTTAGCAAAAATTCGGAAACCGCGTGTTAGAATATCAAAGGCATATTGATATAAGTACTTTTTGCTGCGAATGAATATTGCACAAAAACAATTCACTTAAGTACTAACTATTTTGCACGTGAGTTTCGCACCAAAAGAACATTGGTGTAAGGTGGATATTTTGCAAAACGAGGATTGGGGCACATCTCGTATGGAGAATTACAATTCTTTAGCCCAAAGGAACATCATAAGAACATCAAAAGAACAAATCTTAAGCAGTAAGAAGTATTGAACAAGCGAACAATTACAAAAATTAAATTACATATACATACCTACTTAAATAACAAAACTACGAAATCATACTTTTTTCATTATTTCTAAAATAAGAAGATTATTTAAGAACATATTTAAGAACATAAGAATTATAAAAGTGTAGTATATAAATAAAATATTCCATTTATATATACATATATTATTCACATGCATAGAACTAGATCAAACATTTATATTAAAAAACGGTATTCAAATAAATATAGACCTACTTATAATTCAGATAGTGAAAGTGACGAAACCGAACATTTCTCTCAAATTTCAATGGCAAATAACGGTGATTCTCAATTAGTGTTAAATAACTTGGGTATAAATGGTACCGCTATAAATAGTGGCGTGGGTTCAAGTGGTAATTTAATAAATCATGCAGGTAACGGTTCAAATGAATCTAACAGTAATAATAGAAACAATAATTCAGGACAACAAAGTAACATGAATTACAATATAGGGAGTGTAGATAACGGTGTAATTAATGGCATGAATATGAGTGCAATTAATGGTATTTTTAATACTCTTAAAATCCCAGATGCCGTTAAAGATCTTCCGCAATTCAGTGGTAATCGTAGACTGCTTTATGAATTTTTAAACAATGTTGAGGAAATACTAAGTGTTATGGACAGTATAAACAACACACCATATGCTCGCATTATAATGAGAGCAATTCGAAACAAAATTACTGGTGAAGCAAATGAAGTCCTTAACATGTTCGGAACACCTCTAGAGTGGTCCCTTATTAAAACAAATTTAATTTTGCACTACTCTGACAAGAGAAGTGAGACGTCTCTCATAAGGGATTTGCATAATATAAAACAAGCAAACGATACACTTGAAGTATATTACTCTAAAATTATAGACATCTTATCAACGCTGAATAACCATGTGCACATCCATGAAAGGGACCCTAATGTAATCTCAGCCAAAGAAGGCCTATATTCAGAAATGTGCCTTAACAATTTTCTCATAGGCTTAAGAGAACCTTTAGGCTCTACCATTAGAGCTATGAGACCTTCAACTCTCCAAGAAGCATTTAACTATTGTATTAAGGAACAAAACTCGTACTACATGAAATACACTACTCTTAACGTTGCTTCGAAGCCAACGAGACCATACCTATCAGAGTCGACAAATCAAAATCCATTTAGATATAGCAACAGTAGTTTTTCGACTGGCCAAAGGCCAACTCTATTTCCCTCTAGACCTAACATACAACCTTTCTTTCAAAATAACAATCAATTTAATGAAAACCTTCCCACATACTCGAATCACCGACAAAATCAAAACATGGCTCCCACATTTAATAATCCTTTTCAAAATCAAAACTTCGTAACAACCAAAACACACAATTTTTCTCAGCCAATTCCAATGACTTACAAATATACTCCAAACCAAAACCATAGCCAGATTGCACCAAGACCAACATTCGCCACTCAACCTCCCCCAATACCAATGGACATATCAAGCGGTACAACCCGTAACACAAGAACGCAAGAATCAAATATAAGAGCACAAAACTTATTCAATGCGCATAATAACACTCCCAGTAA
This sequence comes from Sphaerophoria taeniata, assembly GCA_943590905.1. Classification (NCBI taxonomy): domain Eukaryota; kingdom Metazoa; phylum Arthropoda; class Insecta; order Diptera; family Syrphidae; genus Sphaerophoria; species Sphaerophoria taeniata. The sequence goes on from OX016541.1 coordinate 108,890,319, forward strand.
CAACAACCATTACACATCCAAGGAAGTTTTTAATCTGGAACACGAACCGTCACACTATCACAACCCTTTAAGCGAAATGAGTTCAACGAACTACCTTGAGTCCAACCCGAGTCAATACTATTATCCACAACTTGATCAATACACTCCCATTGAAAATCAAGGTATAAACGAAAATTTGTATAATAACAATGACGAAAGAAACCGCCACGAAATCGATGACACAAATTTTCAGTTTATTGCCTCGGAAAACAAGTGGGATTCATCGACATAAAAAAGCAGACCACAAATGTATTGCCTTATATATCTCTAATTTCCGGTTCAGGAAAGCCACTCAAGTTCTTGATAGACACAGGTGCATCAGTAAATTTTATTGACCCCCAAGTTACAAACCCCAACACCAGGGGCGAACGCAGGTAGGGGTTTTGGGGGTTAAACCCCCGCCCCCCCCCCCCCCGAAATATAAGAATTTGCGCAGTTAAAAAATAGATATCCATTATTGTTCAAAAGAAAAAAAAAATACAGAAATGGTACAAAATAAATTTTCAACTCAAATTCTCAAACTATGTTAACGAAAAATTTTAATGAATCTGTTGAAATTGGTGGGTCCCAAATAACGGAAACTATGACGAAAATATACAAAAATTCACTTATCTGCTTGCAAATACATTGAATCGGTCGTTTCGAATCTAACGGGCGTTGCGAGCAAAATCTACGAAAAAAAAACCTTCATCATAGCCACACCAAATCACACATACTTAAAGGAAGCCCTAAACGACGAGCATGCTCGAGCTCGCCGTAAATTCGTCATAATATTTAGATGGTTCGCTGTTGCCAAACATTTTCGATTTTCTCATTTTCGTAGGTTTCCTTGTTCACATTTAGAGAGATAGTCCCAAGCAAATCTCATTTTTTCTATGAAATAACAAATAACCATTAGCGAAGTGACTTAGCTTCTCTTTTTGACATCCTCACACACACCTTAAAGAATCAACACGTACGAATTACGAAATGATGTTCGCCAATTTTGTATTCGCCGTGTAGGGAATAATGCAAACGATCATGTTGCGTGCGTCGTTGCCCTACAAGGCTGAAACCTTCTATTTCTTAATTTTTTTAATTGAAAATGCAGTTTTAATGGAAATTGTATTCTCTCTTGATTGGCGCAAAAAAAGGGTTTTTTTAAAATGTATTTTCAGTAGTCAGCCGCTTATATAAACGTAAGGGCCGACTTTAGAAGACAAGTACTCTTATGTCAGCCTTTTATGATTAGTAGATTAGCAAATGATTTGTTTCTTTAACAACATAAATAAGTAGTTTAGGCAAATAATAACAAAAGCTTAGTTTCAAAAAATATCTTAGCTTCCAGCACTCTTAAAATGGGTAGGTCCGAACAGAAAGCAAAACGCGAATTCCTCAAGTACCTCGAACGTATTAGTAAGAATAACAGCATAATTGGCTGATCAGAGAAGCATACGAGGTCCCTCGAGGTAGACTACAAGAAAATAGGACAGGAAACTGTCTTTAGTTTAGCCGAAGAACAAAAGCTTGTTAAGTGGCTCATATACCTTGCCAAGTGTGGCTTTCCTCAGAAACCCACAGACCTCTTGGTGACAAACGTCCATCGTGAGGACAAACGTAGGACTGCTTTTCAAAGATAGCCTACAAGGGAAAACGTATTACTAGGCCTTCTCAAGATGTCACATTACATTATGAACTGCGGGACTCAGAACAGCAGAGGACCAGTGACTGGGACGTATGAGTATTTAGAAGAGATTGACGCAGCCGGTATTTTAGAAGACCCCTCAAGATTCTGAATGGAGATGAAACATCATTCAGCCTATCTCTAAAACCAGGAGTCGCCAAGAGGTTGGAAAAATCTTTATACTGTACAACATGGAAACGAATATGAGGCGATCACTGTATAGGTACTTTTTCTCTTCATTGACGACACCTTTGCTTGTGTTTCCCTATGTGCTCCCTCCTCCAGCTGTTGCAAAAAGTGTGCCGGATAAATGGTCTTACCTCTTAGGCAGATCTGAAAGTAGGTGGATACAATCCGAGACGTTTTTCTAATATGTGGCAAATATAGTTTCAACGAACGGATTATGGAAAGTAATATATGTAATAAGCTCAGGACTCTTTAAGTCGATGGCCACAAATCCCTCGTCTCAATGGAATGCGCAGAGTATTAACGGAATCATCTTGTACGCTCTTTTACCCAATACAATACATATTACACAATCCGTGGGCGCATTTAAAGGACTGGAAAATCAATTACAAAAAAAAAATCACATATCACAGAACTGTGTATGCAGCCAATGAACCATTATCCAGGTGTTTAAGAGAAACAAATACTGTTTGGGACATGATTGATTTCAATGTAAGTAGATATTTATTTAAATCAAATTTATTGTTAATTTTAAATAACTATGCTGGTGGTAATGTTTAAAATTAAAAATGTATATTTATATCAAGTAATCACTAAACTAAATTTCAAACAAGTTTCGAAGACGTACTTTTTTTAAGTGTTGGAAATGGTCTTGAATCACTGGTCAACAACATTTTTGCCCCAAGGATGAGACACATCATTTCTAGTAGATTTTTGGATGCTGAAACTAAATCCGGACACAGAATTGTTCTAGCACGTCAGGTTTACGAGATATGCTTATCTCAATGTGCTCAAAACACGGTTTTTGGCGATGTTTGAAGTAATTTTTTGAGGACAACAAATTTTTATAGACATTTGTAACTACTGCATTTTTTAAAAGAACTCTTTATCTTTCAAACCCATTTTAGTTTGTTTCATTACGATTTTTTTTTCTCAAGATATACCATTTTATTTTCATAACGCAGTTGGCTAGTACAAAATTGCAAAATATAACATAGGTAATATCGAAGTGCCGTAGCTAAAATTCAATTTCTTGAGGAAAAAGACTCGTAACGAAACAAACTAAAATGGGTTTGAAAGATAAAGAGTAGTTCTAAAGAATGCTGTATCTACAATTGTCTGTAAAAATGTTCTGTCCTCAAAAAATTACAAACATTGCCAAAAACCGTGTTTTGAGCACATTGAGATAAGCATATCTCGAAAACCTGATCCTGACGTGCTAGAACAATTCTGTGTCCGGATTTAGTTTCAGCATCCAAAAATCTATTAGAAATGATGTGTCTCATTCTTGGGGCAATCAGAAAATGAAATTTTGTAAACCAGTGATTTAAAAAAAAAAAGGTTTGTTAATACATTTAAGATTTAACAACGGCTTATAAATTACAAATAATTAATTTACTAAAGGGAGCTGACTACTGACAATTCCCTTGTCCGACTACTGAAATTTAAGGGGCCGACTATAAGAGAATCCAACTTCTATTTGAATTATAGTTAATAAATTTGTTTTAGGTAACAAATAGCAATATTTTTTCCTTATCTGCAAATATCAACAAATCGGAAAAAATAAGTTTCACGTCCAACAGACCAAAAATTAAATAACTAATTTTTAAAGACCACGCAAAACACAAAAATTAAGTTAAAGGGCTGACTACCAGTGCGAAAACCCTTTAATACCTAGGTATATATTTTTTGAACCCCCCCCCCCGAAATTTTTTTCTGCGTTCGCCCCTGCCCAACACACATGAATTTATTGAGACAGTTTTGATCAGTACTATATTCAACAAACACAAATTAAATAAGCAAGTGACACTCCCCGCGTTTAAGGAATTAAATACGGACGAGACTTTCAAGTTTTTAGTTTTTAAATTTCACTCCTATTTTGATGGTTTAATAGGTTTAGAGATGATAAAACGTTTAGAAGCTAAGGTAAACCTCAAAGATAAACTCTTAGAAACAAAAAATGCTGTAATTCCTCTTCACTTTAAGCCTAACTACAGCTCACAAATTTTTCGTATTCCTCCAAACTCTAAGATTGTAGTAAGTTTGCCAGTAGATATTGAAAACGGAGATATTTACATTAAACCCACAATGCTGAGCAAATTTTTAAAAATACCCGAAGGTATTTTTAGATCATTTAACTGGTACAGTTCCGTAGAAGTAATAAATATGTCAAATGAAGAACAGATACTGTTTTTAGAACAACCCTTAAAAGTTGAATTCTTTAATAAATACAACGAGATAAACAATTTCAACATAAAGTATGACTCATACGAAACTGAACAAGTATCAAATAGTGACATAACAAACTTACTCAGAACAGACCATATGAATGCAGAGGAAAAGGATAGACTTCTTAAGCTTTGTAGGCAATATGAAGATATATTTTTCAAAGAAGGGAACACACTGTCGTTCACAAACGCAATCAAACACCGCATTAGAACAAATGATGATGTACCCATCTATACAAAGTCATATAGGTATCCGGAAATTCACAAAGCAGAGATTCAAACTCAAATACAAGAACTTCTTAGACAAGGAATAATAAGACCCAGCTACTCTCCTTGGAGCAGTCCAATATGGATTGTACCCAAAAAAATTGACGCTTCAAACAAACAAAAATGGCGATTGGTAGTAGATTATCGCAAGCTCAACGAAAAAACAATCGGCGACAGGTATCCACTTCCCAACATAGAAGACATTTTGGACAAACTAGGAAGAAGTATGTACTTCACTACTCTCGATTTGGCTTCCGGTTTTCATCAAATCGAAGTAGACCGTAGAGACATTAATAAAACAGCTTTCACAGTTGACAATGGTCACTATGAATTTGTCCGAATGCCATTTGGACTTAAAAACGCTCCATGTACCTTTCAAAGAGTGATGGATAACGTTTTGAAAGACTTACAAGGAAGAATATATCTCATTTATATGGATGACATTATAGTGTTTTCCTCCTCACTTCAGGAGCATTTGGAAAATCTTAAAAAAGTTTTTACCAAATTGCAACAAGCTAACTTTAAAGTTCAGCTCAATAAATCTGAGTTTTTGAGAAAAGAAGTTGCGTTCCTTGGTCATATTGTAACCCCTTAAGGTGTTAGACCCAACCCTGAAAAAATAGACTCAATAAAGAGATTTCCGATTCCCCGCACCCAAAAACAAATAAAATCCTTCCTTGGCCTGTTAGGGTATTATAGGAAGTTTATACAAGACTTTGCTAAACTAACAAAACCATTGACGGAATGTTTGAAAAAAGGAAAAACTATATTTTTGGATGAGCGGTATCGTAGTTGTTTTGAACATTGTAAGGACATACTCAGTAATGACCCTCTTTTGCAGTACCCTGATTTTTCGAAGCCTTTTAACCTCACCACAGATGCTAGTAATTTCGCTCTTGGAGCAGTCTTGAGTCAGGGCCCGATAGGTTCAGACAAACCCATATCGTATGCTCCACGCACACTTTCTGACTCAGAAATCAATTTCAGTACAGTGGAAAAAGAGTTACTAGCTATCGTTTGGGCTACTAAACATTTTCGCCCATATTTATATGGACGCAAATTCCACATAATCACTGACCACAAACCACTTACTTGGCTGTTTTCCTTAAAGGACCCAAACTCTAAATTAATAAGATGGCGACTAAAGCTTGAGGAGTTTGAATACGAAATTCATTACAAGAAAGGCAAGTTAAATACCAATGTCGATGCTTTAAGCCGCATTGAAATTCACATGAATGAATCTTTGCAGAATAACGTAGCAGATTTAGAAACAAGTTCCAATCTATCCACCATTCATTCTGCTTCAGAAAATCTAGACGATGGCATACCCATTGCAGAACGCCCTTTAAATGAGTTCACTGATCAGCTAGTCCTTCTTAAAACTGATAACCTTATAATTCCTGAAACGTGTTATAAGATACTATACCAGACTAAACGAAGAAGAGTATTTAGACAATCAGATTTATACAGTGAAGAGAAAATAACATCTATTCTTAAAGACAATTTAACTCCGAAAAAACTTCTCGCCTTATACACGGATGAAGAGACTTTTAGAATGGTTCAAACTGTTTACTCAAAACTTTTTTCTAATCGCAAGATATTTAAACTTGTCCGCTGTAAGGAAATTTTAAACGACATAGTTAAAAACGATGATCAAGACCAAATTATAAATGAATATCATTTGAAATCCAACCACAGGGGTATTAATGAGACATTTCAACACCTTCGTCGAACTTATTATTTCCCAAATATGAAAACCAAAATCACAAAAATAATAAATAATTGCGAAAAATGTCAGGTATTAAAATACGAGAGACATCCTCCGAAAGTAAAGTACGAGCTCACGAAAACACCCAGTTTACCGTTAGATACCTTGCACATTGACGTCTACGCGATTCATAATCAACAGATATTGACTATCATTGATAGGTTTTCGAAATTTGCATCCGCCTATATTTTGTCGGCTCGAAATAGCTTGAATATAATTCAATCTTTGAGAGAATTTTTCAGTCACCATGGTTATCCAAAAAGAATTGTTTGTGACCCTGGCTCAGAGTTTAACTCAAATCTTTTTAAGGAATTCTGTGATCAATACGACATAGCCTTACACATCACAACACCTCAAAACTCTACAGGCAACTCCACTGTTGAAAGATTCCATTCCACTTTAACGGAAATATATCGAATTATTTACGATAAAGATAAAAAATTAATACCTAAGGACATACTTAATGAAGCTCTCGCAACCTATAATAATAGTATTCATTCCGTAACAAACTTGACACCTATAGAACTTTTTACAGGCAGAGCACCTTCATTTATTAAGACCATAAATTATGAATCCAAGCATGACTACTTAAATAAATTGCAACAGTTTCAAACCACTCTCTTTCCACAAGTACAAAATAAAATAGAACAACATAAAAGCAAAATTATTAGTAAACTTAATCAAAAAAGAGAAGATCCACCGACTTTTCAAGATAACGATACTATTTTTGAGTTTAATAATAGACGTAACAAACTTGCCCCTAGAGCTAAGAAATTAAAAGTTAAGTCGAATAAAAAAGTAATAGTTTTAACAGAACAAAACAGAAAATCACACAAAAACAAAATAAAAAGTAAGCGAAAGTTCAAGCAGCATACTAACTAGTAAACATACATATCTACTTATATGAATATTATATGCAAAATAAATTACCATGGAACCTACCTATGTATTTGTAGAATCAATCCTAATTCAAGAATTAAAAAAAAAAAAATAATGAGGATGTTCGGATTCATTTATTACCTTCACTTTGGTAAAAACAAAAAAAAAACAAAAAAATACTTTAAGAGGATTTGTGAAGCTTAAAATTACTTATGTTAAAACTAAATAAAACTGTATAATGTATAACTAAGTAAATATATTAGAGTGTTTAAAAATTATAAATATATATATGTATATATAATTTATATACGTCAATATAGTATTAATTATATAATTGTTAAATATAAATAAATTATTGTAGAGTTGTAACAAACAAAGAATATTTCGAAAGTTCAAAACAAAACTATAAAAACGACAGTAAATCTACTATATAACATAAATCTAGTAACGAAAATCATTATCTTAACCTACTTAACTACTCATAGTCATAATTAAATGTACCAAATCAAATGTATGTATCAGCTGTTCAATACCCCTGATATGGCTTGAATCTGGGGGCGGAGGAGTTATGCACAGCACACCCTGTGTCCACTTGATCGATGACCAACTTATATTTTGCGCATTGCACCAAAAACAAAAACCAGTATTCTTTAAGAATAACGTACAACTTAAATAAACCAATATTTGACATGCATACTAAGTTTAATCATTGTCACTAAAATGTAAAACTAACGAGAACGAGAGCATACACCAAAAACAAAACCAGTATTCTTTAATAATACTATACAACGTAAATAAACCAGTATTCGAGATACATACTAAGTTTAATCACTCACTAAAATGTAAAACTAACGATAAACCTGTATTTGAGAGTTCATAATTTAGAATTAAGATTAAGTAAGAATGACTGATGCTAGAATTAAGTTAGTTAGTCGTTTATTGTTGAAGCTTCTGACTAGTTACACAAAAAAAAAGTTAAATAAATTTGTTCGAAGTAAAACTGTTCTTTTTTTGTATGATTAAATAACCATAACTCGCGCCACTCTATTTATTTAAGGAAAAAGAAGACAGTGAACGATCACTACCTGACCGTCAACCTGGGATCTCTATTTAATGTTCCTCCGTTTAGCAAGGATAGATCGATCCTGGTTGATGCTCTACGATTTAGAGGAAGCGAAAAGGAACCGAATGTCCACGATATTTTCTATTATAGGATTGGTCTTTTTACTACTTTTAAGACACCGACAAGTAAATTCTGTACTTAGCGAAAAGATCAAATAAGCGAAACGAACGAGTAAGAAAAAACGAGCGATTTATCCCCTGAGGGCTTTTAACATACAAGTAGCAATTTATTGGCTTAGTAGCTAGGTTTTATACAATTTGTTCTCAGTTTCGAGAGAGAGAAATTTTACTTTTAGTACTGAGGCGAATTCATAATATAAAAAAGATGGCAACTGGTATAACTTTAGCGCCAGATTTAAATTCAAATATTTGATTTCTATTAGATATACATAGATTAGCTAATATTAATTACAATTTCATTTCTTAATAACAATAAGATTTAAGTTAACGATGATGATGAGTTTTGATGCTCCAATAGACAGATAGCTTTGTGAAGCCTATTCATACTTAATATTCTATTGATCTATGTCCACCATGAAAACGTCTGCCGTGAGAAATATAAGCTATTAAGAGTATGAGGAATAAAATATATAAATGGCAGATCTGGTCAAATACTTTCAAAATTCGACTTTTTTGACACTTTCATAGTTGTCTGCCCCAATGTTATCCGCGTGATAATCGTCTGCCATTATTATTATCCGCCAATAATAATGATATATTTTCAAAATTTCTAAACGACAGACGTGGTCAAATGGTTTCACAATTCACCAAAATTCGACACCTGTCTCACCTGAGCGCTCGTCGGGTCCACCACTTTCGGCTTAGTGAACCCCCATTTCATGTATGGTGGGTAAAAGAGTCTCTGTGTGCGAAAACTTAAGTCTGGTCAAATACATATAGGTAGCCACCCACTGGCTCTTAGGCTATACGGTTATAGGCACAGAGGAGGAGACTTAGGGCCAGTTCGTTCACACTTAATCATCTTTAATCAAGGATTATTCCAGTTGATAATCTTAGATTTAGTTTGTTCACAAAAGTTGAAATACATGATTTGAGCAGTTAATTTGAGATTTCCTTAATCATCCAATTTTGCTCGATTAACACCGTTTAATCAAGGATGTACTATAATTCAGTTTGTTCATACTTGATTTACGCATTGACATGATATTCGTACTCCTTCAATTACTTAATAACCCAAAAGCTATCACCTTTTGAAAACTTGCCAAGTGAACGGAACCACACGCCCAGAGCGAACAGTTTTTCATATCATAGCCCAGAATTTTTCAGAAGAAACCTTCTTAAATTTTTGTGTTAAGGGTAATTTAGTAATGATTTTTGCTCTTACTTATTGTTATTATCTTTTGACCCTGAACTTTGTTTATTTCTTTGTGTTCAAAGTGATGCTTAGGCAAAAAAATAAAAATAAATGCTGACACAAATGTTTAATTATCAATGCATATCTTTAATTCTTAAGAATGCATAACTGAACAAAAAATAATACATAAAATGTTGCCAAGAGTGCTTCTTCTTCATTTTCTTGCAATTTCCAAAATGTGTGTTGTTTTCTGCAAGGCTCAACTAAGCCGAATGAGCGAAGTAAGAAAAACTTTCAACTTTTCAATTCGCTCAACATGACCCAACCATCTAAGTCGTTGGACCTTAACTTTTCTGGCTAGGTCAGTGTCGCTGTACAGCTCGTACAGTTCTTGGTTGAATCTTCGTCTCCATTCTCCATTAATGCAGACAGAACCAAAAATCACTCGAACAATTTTTCTCTCAAAGCAGCCCAAAGCGTTTCATCAGCTGTTGTCATGGTCCATGTCTCTGCACCATACATGAGGACCGGGATGGTTAGGGTTTTGTAGAGTGTCACTTTAGTTGCTCGGGAGAGGACTTTACTACTTAATTTCCTTCTAAGTCCAAAGAAGCAGCGATTGGCAAGAGTGATTCTTCGTTTGATTTCAGCGCTGGTGTTGTTGTCTGAGTTGATAGCGGATCCCAGGTAGAAAAAGTCCTTAACTACCTTGAAGTTAATTCTGTCTATGTTGACGTTTGCTCCGAGACGTCGATGTTGGCAGTCCTTACTTGTTGACAGCATTAACTTGGTCTTGCCCTCGTTAACCGCTAGACCAATCTTCCTGGCTTCCGTCTCAAAATTCACGAACGCTCCTCTGACATCATGATGTGTTTTTCCAATTATGTTAATGTCGTTTGCGTATCCTAGTAGCTGGACGGACTTTTTAAAGATTGTGCCTCTGGTGTTGACGTTGGAGCTTTGCACAATCTTTTCAAGAATGATGTTGAAGAAATCGCATGACAACGCATCGCCTTGTCTTAAACCTTTTTTGACGTCAAAAGCGTCCGTTAGGTTTTTTCTGACCATGATGGAAAAGCGTGAGTTTTCCATTGTCATCTTACACAGACGGACGAGTTTTTCTGGGATACCAAAACTAGACATTGCTCTATATAATTGGTCTCTATAGACGCTGTCATACGCGGCCTTGAAATCGATGAAAAGGTGGTTGGTATCGATTTGAAGTTCCTGGGTCTTCTCCAAGATCTGCCGTTGGGTGAATATTTGATCGATAGTGGACTTTCCGGGTCTGAAGCCACACTGATAAGGACCTATCAGGTTGTTAAAGAAGGGCTTCAAACGTTCACACAGCACGGCAGACAAGATCTTATAGGCAATGTTAAGGAGACTTATACCTCTGTAGTTGGTGCAGTTCAGGGGACCTCTTTTTTTGAGGATCGGGCATACGATGCTGAGGTTCCATTCATCGAGCATGCTTTCCTCCTACCAAATTTTGCAGATGAGCTGGTGCATGCTCCTAACCAAATCATCTTCAACTGCTTTGCACAGTTCGGCGGCTAGCCCGTCTGCTCCAGCGGCTTTGTTCGACTTGAGCTTAGATATCGCTATCTTCACTTCGTCCATGTCGGGTGGGTGGAATTGTTGGCCTTCTGCACCCAAATTAAATGGTTCTGTATTGCTGGCGGAGTTTTGCTCGTCATCGCCATTATATAGCTTGGAAAAATGGTCTTTCCAAATCCTCAGCACTGAATGCGGTTCTACTACGATGTTCCCATGATTGTCTCTACAGGCTTCGGTTCGGGGTGTATACGCTTTGGAGTTTTGTTTCACCTTTTTGTAGAATTTTCGAACCTCGTTCCTGTTGTGACATCCCTCTATCTCCTCGATCGCGCGCTTCTCATGCTCCCTTTTTTTCTTTCTGAGAAGTTTATGCTCCTCTCTTTTTTTCTGCTCGTAGAGCTCACGAGCTGCTCGTGTCCTTCTTTGCAGCGCCGCATGTGCTCGCCGGCACTCATCGTTAAACCCTAGTACTTCAGAGGTGGCATCTCTTATGGCTGCTTGGCAGTGTTGCGACTGGCTCTCTATATTTTGTGCTGGCAGCAAGGGACTTCTGAGGAGATTTTCGGAGACACGATCGGAAAAGGATCTAGCAATCTCTTGCGATTGTAGCATTTTCGTGTGTTGGCCTTGATCGGGACATCCGCATTCGTACCTTGGCTGCAACAAGGTAGTGGTCCGAGTCGATGTTGGCACCTCGGAATGTGCGGACATCTTGCATGCTTGAGAAGTGTCGAATCTGTCTTCGGTGTCTTCATCCTTTTCCTCAGTGGGGGCGTGAGCAAAGATGAGGCTGATGTTGGTGAATTCAGCCTTTTTGCGGATTGTCGTGATGTGATCATTCACTGAGTTGAAACTCAAGACCTTCCTCCTTGTTCGAGTCCCGACTACAAATCCACATCCAAATAGACGCTGATTTTGTTCCCGGTAGCGATTGCCGTAGTATATATCGCAGTTGTTCATTTTACGTAGGCCCGGACCATCCCATCGCATTTCTTGGATGGCAGTTATATCTGCTTTATAGCAGTCAAGGTTCGGCTGCACGTGGTCTGTTAAGGGACCGAACATTCCAAGTGCAAAACCGAAATTCGTTGTCCTTAAATCGTTTGCGTGGGTCGTCATCATTAATTCCGTCCGTATCCGAGGCTTGTTGGTGGTTCGGGACTAAAACTTTTTCTACGTAGTCGGGAAGTCACCCCGACGTACAATCCTTAACCTGGAGTACCAGGCACTTGATGTGACTCCAAGTACAAGAGCCGAAAAACCGCTCCTTTTACGGCCTGGGCTTCAAATAAGTCGAAGTAGCCCGTAAAGGTGTTCACCAAGTAGTTCGACCTAACTGGAACTAAAGACGCCACCGTTGATTCCAAAAAAGAAATTCATCCGCTGCCGTCCCTCAATGGGAGTGCCTTGTTGGCAACACTCCTTCGTTGTGGGGTAATTAGTAGTAACAGCCTACTCCGCTTCGACCTGTCGACCATGGGAGGCCCTTCTGCGAAAACAAGTTTCACGATCACATAGCTCTAAGCATCGTAGTAGTAGTTACCGTAAGCCACTCCGCCACGTCAAGGCTTACCCCATGGAGGGTGATTTAAAGTGAACAAACGCTCATTGATTATCATCGATTCTTAATTCTGAATTAAGGGGAATCCGTGATAATCAAATTGAAGATTTAACCCACTCTGAACGAACTGGCCCTTAGATTTATTTTGTCTCATTTTATCGCACAGGTGGTCAAAGATAAGCTGGTGATTTTCGTAGAAAAAGAATGCTGCCGAAGCGGGGCTTGTACCCGCAGCGTTTGGTATAGCAATCAACTACTCTACTACTCTAGCTGAACAATTGCCACCCGCCTGCTCTTTTTCTTAATGCAAAAACTTCGAGACGTCTTACAGGCAATGAGCCCTCTGGTCCAGCAAATTCCCTCTTCTCCATTTGACCGGCCTCGTGTTTTCAGAAAAAAACATAATTTTTTGGGATGAAATGAATTATGTTTCATTAGGAATAAATAAGTATCATCTACTAAAGAGAAAGCACAGAGACACCCTAATGAATAGAAGAACTCTTATTCCTCTACCACTCACTCTGGTCCTTGGCTTCTCGTGATGATAAGAAATCCAGCTAGCTTGAATGCTTTCTGTTTCATGGTGCTGTCAAGTGGGTTTCTGGTCGCAATTTTTCTCAATTTACGGTGAACTAAGGCTTTAAGTGACGCATATAAATTATTGAAATTTATATATATATATATATATATATATATATATATATATATATATGCATATATATATATATATATATTGATGAAATTATAAATTGTGAAGGAAGACGGAAGTTTGCAATTTTCTGGCTGAATTATCCATCAGGCAACACACGTAGTCATAAATAAAGAAGAAGTGTAGCATGGTACTCCAGGAATTTTTCTTTTTTTGTTTCTCTCATCCTGGGTTATGAAAAGAGCTCGAAAGTACAAACAAAAATATTTTGTCCAAAAAAGAATACAAGTGGAAGGTGTTAGTCTACACAGAAACGGACGGAGTTTGTAGATTCAACATTAGTCATCTTGTCAACTTCGTCTGGTGTTATGATCTTTTCTCATTTGATTTCTTGACTTTTATAAGGTTGAATGCACATACTTTTTCGTTTTCTTTCTTTTTTTATTCCGTTTTATCCAAAGGATTGGAATGTACCTACCTATGGGTAAAGCTTAATTGCAATTGTTAATGATTCTTGACTGTTTCCTGATTGAGATAAACGAAATCTTCTGATCCAAGTTCATTGTCCTTCAACAATGCATAAGCAATTTTTTCTTGTTGAAAGAACATCACAAAACAAAAGAGTTCAACATCAACACTCTAATTCGCCAAAAGAACGCCTTTGGGGGATTAAAAAATACTAAATTAACGAATTTATTTTTGAAAGAAAATGCAAAGTTCTGCGTTATTTCCTTTTCCTTCTGCTTTAAGCTTATTCGTCTTGCTCTAAAACCTAGAAAAAAATATTCGGATGATTATGAAGATAAACGAAAGTTTTATCCTATTCTCAAATTGGTTCATACCTGGATCTTGAAAATTTTGCACAAGTCTTGAGTCGTCCGTCATCGCCACCACCGCGTCCGTAAAAACCTGTTCATTTGAGTTTCATTCTGTTCCTAGACGGCTGCCGTTGGAAGAGAACCAGGAACGCGCTCTTGGTTGGCTTGAATTTTTGGTGTCAATTTAATGAAGTCTTCTCAGAATGCTTTGCAGCTAGGGAATTTGTTTTTTGTTTCTTTTCTATTTTTGATTTCGGAAATGTCCCAAAGCAAAAGTAAGATGACGAGAACGACAACGACCCCCGACTCACGGCAGAAGAGTAAATTTGTTATGGCCTTAATGTTAATTTGATGAAGAATTTAGATAGGTACCCGCGAGGGTAGTTTTTGCCCGTTGAATGAAGTTATTTCGAGATATGGCAAGCTGGGGTAAAGTTTTGATGTTTTATTTTTGCCATACAAATCTTGAATTTTTCAAGAAGCATAATTTCGTTTAACTTCGAACCAAACAACGCACAGTCAAACTTCTATGAAAAATTATTTTAAACTGTAAAATTAATTTCGTTCGTGTTTACTTGAACATATAAATAGAATATATGGCAAGTACATATTGATATCGTAAAAAAAAGTTGAAATTTTGATCAAATATGACATTACGATGGTAGAGAAGTCGAAAAAAGTGAGTCCGGTGATTCCGTCCGTCTGTCTGTAAACGCACCTACAGCCTTAACCACTGGTCCGATTGACTTCAAACTTGAAAATAAGAGGTTTGAGCGAATTCACGCGGTTACTTTTTTTTTGAATTAAAGATAGCCTACTTACCATTTACAATGTCGTGTGCATCTTTTGCCTTTGGGTGAATATCGATCAACTGTCAGTTTGTTTGGTCCGATTCCATATTGATAATTGCCAATAATTGTTTCCGATTTCTGCGTATATGGGGCTATTCGATCTTGTAGGATTAAGGAGAAAATGGTATAAGTTGTACTCAACAATGTTATACTAATATCCCAAACTCTGTGATATCTCATTTCTTATGTATAAGACATATGTAACGTCCAAACTCGAAGGCGGTCAATTCAGTACTCATTTTATTTCATCTTAGCAAGCGGCGGAACACTGTATGGTATAAAAACATCCTTACTAAAAACGTTTAATTTCGAAGAAGTTTGTAATGCTACAGTTGTAAAACTTTTACACAAAAACAATATGTACATACTCCCGAATCCCGATTTACATTAATTGTACCAAATGGACTGAAGACTACGAACGGTTTAACAACATTATGCTACAACTCTCAAACAAAAGTGTTCCCACTATAGGCGACTTTAATTCAAGAACTAACAACCTACAAGTAACGTCAATCCGCAACACAAATAACTCTTCAATAAACCTCAACAGCAGAAATTAGAAGGACAGTGTATTTTTGTAAGAAATATGAAGAATTCTTCTTCTTCCTCGTTCCCTACGCTTGTTGACAATGACACTCCAGTTGTTAGCTCTCTCGCGAAAGCTAACCTTTTTGCTAGACAGTTCGCCTCCAACTCTTCGCTGCCAGAGAGTGTCATGACTCCTCCAGTTATTGAGCGCGTCAATGATTCCATGGGACAAATCTTCTTCCGCACTCGTGCTGTGGCGAGAGTCCTAAAAGATCTCAACATACAAAAATCCGCTGGTCCGGATGGTATCCCCGCTATTATTCTGAAGAGATGTTCTTCCACGCTGGCAAAACCCTTGCGTAAGCTTTTCCATCTATCCTATTCTTCTGGGCTCGTTCCGAGCAGTCGGAAAACAGCATTTGTCCAGCCAATCGAATCTTCTTCTCCCTCCAATTATCGTCCGATTGCACTTACGTCCCTTCTTTCTAAGGTCATGGAAACGCTGATAAACTATCAGCTCAAGAAATATCTCGAAGACCGAAAGCTTCTTAATGACCGGCAGTACGGCTTTCGCAGCAACAGGTCCACTGGTGATCTGATGGTTTATCTCACCGAACAGTGGAACAAATCTTTACATCGTTTTGGAGAAAGTAAGATTGTTGCAGTTGATATTTCAAAGACATTTGATAAAGTCTGGCATCTTGCTCTTTTATCGAAAATGCGTGCTTTCGGTATCGATGAATCCCTTCTTCGTTGGATTAGAAACTTTCTTTCGAACCTTTCAATACAAGATGTATTGGACGGTTTCAAGCCTGAAACCCACAATATAAATGCTGGTGTTCCCCCCTGCTCCGTTTTTCTCCGACCCTCTTCCTCATTTTCATTAATGATCTCTTGTCTGTTACTTCTAATCCAATAAATTGTTTCGCTAACGATAGTACCCTTAGCTTTTCATATTCGTTTCCAGACTCACATCCTTCCTCTTCGGATGTAGAACTGCAACGGCAAAATATGATAAGCTCATTAAACTCTGACTTAAACAGCATTGTACAATGGGGAATACAAAATCGCATAGAGTTTAATGCTTCGAAAACTCAATGCTGTCTTGTATCGTCGAAGCGAGATATACCCCCCTTGCCACTATCCATGAGTGGCACTTGCATCAATGAGACCGAACATCTCGAGATTCTCGGTATGTGCATCACCGACCACCTCTTGTGGAACGAGCACATACGCGATGTCGCCAACAATGCCGCAAGATGTTTAGGTTTCTTAAGGCGTTGCAAGAAATTTGTTTCCCCTTCTGATCTGGCTACCATCTACAAAACCTACATACGTCCTTAGCTTGAGTACAATTCTCACGTCTGGGCTGGTGCTCCTGTGAGCCTGTGACGTACTTAAGCCTTCTGGACAGTATCCAAAAAAGAGCATTCAAAATGATTGGTGACAATACCATCGTTGAGTCATTTACATCTCTAGAACATCGGCGTAATGTCTCATGTCTCACCCTGTTTTACCGATACTTCAACGGTATATGCTCTAGTGAAATAGCCAGTTGCATTCCTCCCCTTAAGGCATTCAACCGTAATACCCGCGCCTCCAGGAATGCCCATCAGTTCACCCTTGAGCCCAGCTTCGGACGTACTGTCAAATACGGAGAATTGGTCTTTAGCCGTACTACGCGAATGTGGAACTGTCTTCCACACTCTGTCTTCCCCAGTCATTGTAATATTCAAGAATTCAAAACCAATGTTTACCGACACCTCCTTTTAAATCCTCTATCCTTTCCCTAATACTCGCACTGTGCTCTTGGCATATAAAGGGTAATGAAAAAAAATCCCTTGAGTGCGCGTTGATTATAAAAAAAAAAGTACTTCAAATGTATGATTGCATAATCTTGAATGGTTGTACGTTGTACTAACGGAGACATTGAAGGGCATTATACTTTTGTAGGAGGTCAAGGTAAATCCGTAATTGATTATTGTGCTGTAAATAATGATTGGGTTGATCTCATACAAAAATTTGAAGTAGAAAGTAAAAATTACTCAGATCACATGCCAATTATTGTGGAATGGTCAGAAGAAAAAACTTCAAACAGGATGATGTATTAAAATACCAACAAAAACTAGATACTTATCGTCCACCAGAAAGTGGGATGACTAACTCAGTCGATGTACGTACAAACCAACTTGTAGCTTGTATAAGAGATTCCGTCACAAGAACACCCTCGAACGTCTGTAAGTCCTTCAAACAAAAGTGGTTTGACAAAGAGTGTATGAACGCGAGGAAAAAGTTCTTCAACCGCATTCAAATGCATTCCGGAATTTTAACTGTAAAAATTTGAAAAACTGGTACATAGAAGCCAATAAACAATACAAATATACCTATTTGCTTCAGAAAGAAAACCGAGTTTAAAACCATCAAGCCTATGTATTTGATCAATCAAGAGATCCGAAAGAATTTTGGACGGTGACAAGAGAAATAAATGGGTCAACATTTCAAATTTGTCCAGTGTATCTGCTGATGATCAAAAAGATTTTACAAAACAAAACACTCCTTAAATTTTCGTATGCTGAACCTCTATTTTCTGATGAGTTACTAGATGGCGAAATAACAGTAGCCGAAGTAAACCTTGTTCTTCCACAAAGCGAAAAATGCTTAGGCCCCGGGTGAAGATGGGATTCCATACGAACACTTCATAAACGCCACACCAGCCTTTATTTCACAACTTACATCATTATACAATAAAATGTTTTCTAATGCTGATGTACCTACGTCGTTCAAGAAAGCGGTAATATTCCCTATTCACAAAAAAAGGAGACATTAATAATGTGGAAAATTATAGAGGCATATCGTTTATGAACGTCATCGCAAAAGTGTTTTGTGGTGTACTTGCTAACAGGCTTGAGATATGGGTTGAAACCAATAATATCCTGACTCAATTCCAAGTTGGTTTCAGAAAAAAAATTCCACGTGTCGACCATATATTTGCGCTGACTTCCATCGTTAGAGCATTCCAAGCACGGAATAAGAAAGTTTACGCATTTTTCCTTGACTTTAAGTCTGCTTTTGACCTGGTGAATCGGAATGCTCTTTTCTACAAATTTAATTTTCACAGCTAGGTATATCTACACAGTTCATCCGAATTGTAAAGGAAATGTATTCTGAATCAAAAGCAGCTTTCTGGGATGGTTCGACGTACTCGGAATGGTTTGAAACAGACTCTGGTGTGAAACAAGAATGCCTTTTAAGCGCTCTCCTATTTGTGCTTTTTATTAATGATGTAGAAGGTCATTTACCTGGAGGTATCCACATTGCTGACTTGAAAGTAAGTGTTCTCCTATATGCTGATGACCTGGTATTACTTTCTGAGTCTCCAGAAAATCTCCAACTAATGATAAATCGCCTAGCCGACTATTATGATAAATGGAGACTTTTCATTAATGTAGATAAATCAAAAATAATGGTGCTCTCGAAATCTGCCACATTGCATACAATTGGCACTTTAATGGAAACCCTTTGCAGATAGCTAATGAATACAAGTACCAGGGAGTGTTTTTTAATAAAACAATAGATTTTAAAAATCACGTTAGTATAAAAGCTAAGACTTCACAAAGTTTGTTAAATCTAAACTGGAGAAACATATTTTCAAACCAGCGAATAGTATTATTTGCGAAATACAAGATATTTGATACTGTTATAAAAAGTTCGCTTTGCTATGCTACCCAGGTATGAGGAATCAACGAATTCGAGGAGATAGAAAAGTTTCACAGATGTTTTTTGAAGAAACTTTTTTATTTACCCCTAAAAATACCTTACTATGCCTTGTATCTGGAAACAGGACTTCCCAAAATATTTACTAGCACGCTTAAATTACAAGCAGACTACATTATAAAGGTTTTTTTCCCATCACGATGACCGACTGACAAAACGAATGGCGCTTTATGACCTAAGTAACGAGGACTGGTGGATGTCGAAATGGAAAGCTCTGGGAAATGCGTGTGGAGAAACAATATCACTGAATCCATCAAATTTGAATCAAGCTAAAGAAGTTTTCTACAGAATAATACAAAGCTATGAAAATATGGAACGCGATGCTCTTATGTAGGAAGCTCGAGAATCACAAAGCCGGATTCTTCACTCACAACTGAACCTGAATCTTATGGAATCAAACTATTTCAATGATTCACTGAGTTACAGTCAAATATCTTAAATATTTAAAACAAGATGTGAAGTCCTTAGCCTAAACAGATCACCATACAACGGCAGTTTTAACCAGTTTTGCACGCTATGTGATTTGAAGGCAAAAGAAGATTGCTTCCACTTCATGAGTATATGTCCCGTTTTTGGTGCCTACAGAAATGCAACCTTTGGAAAAAAAAACTCTGACGCTGCAAGAAACAGTAGCAGTGTTAAACGATTTTGAATGGAAAACACTCTATTGGTCTATTCCTTTTTGAAAACCATTTATTCATATAGGATGTTAATTATAACCGAATTTGTTTAAATTTATTAAATTTAATTTTTAATTTTGTATCATTCATACCAATATCTAAAGTTATTTATTTTAAATTGCTAACCGAGCTAACGGCAATGCCATAGCTGCAAAAATAATTAATTATATTATGGTTATATTTAAACTATTATGCACCCTGTACAACAATAACGATTCATCAATTCGGGATCCAGGGATTAGGGATTAAATGCCCAAACACAAGTTAACGCAACATCTTGTAATACCAGCTGAAATCCTTACAATCAAAAGATGACGATAAAATTTACTAAGGGAAGGTCACAGGATTATCCCGGTCTGTACTTCATTTGGATTTGTTTTGGCGATGATAGCATAGTATGTATTTAGATTGGCCGAGCAACGCAACGAGTGACTGGATCAGAAACCTGTGGACGATATTGGAATAAATATTATTGCATGTAGATCTTTGGAAAAAAAATAGGAAATAGTTTATTTTAATCAAAAAATAATATTCAGTGCATTGCTTAAGTTGTGCTTCCGTATTTTTAATGTGAGTTAGGTGTAAGATGAACGCTTAAGATGTTGTTGTAATATGCTTTTGAGAAGAATGTATAGGTACATGAATTTAAACAACAAGTTCTTCAGATAAAATTATGATGAAATTTGACAAATTTCTGAAGCAATTTTTCTACGTCTTTGAAAAGTTTATTGCAGTGATTGAAGAACTTATAACCGATGAAAATTAATGAATCGTGGACATTCCTTACACGCAATCCAGAATTGCTTAAGAGAATAGATTGTTCAGACTTTGGATCTTCGGAGCTAGAGCGCCAATTTTTTAATAGTATTTTCTGTTGTTCACTAAAGCATCCAGTGTCGTCATTTCAACAACTGTAGTTTCTGACAAGAAATACGGTGTGAATTGATACTGATACATCCGCAAGTTGAGGTAAAAATATCGTTTGAATTCAATCGGGACAAACTGATAAATGGTACATTATTGGCTGAATCAAGAATATTACTGAGGCATAAAATGCCTCAAAAACGAAATGCGTGAGTTGCAATAAGAAAAAAAGCGATAGAGCATATATGAGAAAGCATAATACCTATGTATATCAGAAATCACTGATACCTATCAGCTGGATTTCTATAAAATTATGAAAACAAAAATAACGTAAGTAGGTACAGAGTTTGCGTTACATAGTTTTCCTTTGAGAAAAAAAGTTTTTGAAAAAAAATATTCTCATATTCTAATTATTGATTTAAAAAATTTTTAGTCAAAAATTTACGTAACTGAGAATATTTTATTTTCTAACATCCACATTTTTTTCTAAATTTATGATTAAAGAATTTGGTTATATTTGAGGAAATCAAATATATGTATTTCTTTTTATTTTTACCATTTTGGTTGTTAGATGAATTAACAAGAGGGTGTATTCAGTCACCGTGGTCTATTAACTTTCTACCAACAGTAAATGTTCCTGTGTTCATCTGTAAAACAAAATTAAAGATATGTTTTTAAATCAAAAGGTTTTATTGAAAATTAAAATAAAGATGATTGTATCAAGATAAATAAAAATAAAACCGAGCTTGACATAAAAACACGATATTTATTAAAACGAAAGGACAATTATTATTTCATATAAAAAGAAAAACGACACGTTTACTTCGAATGACAAAATACGACTGACTCTGGGAGAGAAATTCAGCCACGTCACTTGGAGGTTAGAGTTGCCGCTGACAACTCGGCCTCTCCTAACACTTCATCTCCGATGAAATCATTGCAGTCCTCTTCTGCATCTTCTAGGTCTTCGGGAAAATCAAGATCCGGACTGAGGCTGCACCAGGGTTTTATATGATCGCTTGATCCGACGAACGTTGCTGTATTTTCTGCCCCTGAACGACTTGTCAGGTAGATCTTCTACTATACCTCGATCGAATTCCAACACCTTCGTAATGATGTACGGGCCTTTATGCTTCGGGTCCAGTTTATGAGACTCCCCAGTCGCTTGAGGGGCATAGTCTATCACCACTAGATCGCCTTCTGCAACTTGGTACAGGGTAAGATGCTTGCTATCGTATAAGACCTTCCATTTGGCTCGTTCCTTCGTGATATTGTCCACTGCTTCTTGCCTTAAAAGATCGCCGTCACTGGTTTCACTCTGGTCATGATTAGGGCTTCACGATACGATACGATACCGATATTTTTCAATTGTATCGGTATCGTATCGAATACAAAATTATTTTATCGTATCGTATCGATATCGGCGATAATTCTAAGACAAATGTATCGTATCGTTATTGACTTCGATACGATACCGATACGATACTCGATAAAATATCGATAAAATTTGCATTACTAAATATATACCAAGGCAAAATGTGAAACACAAGCTATTCAATATTTATTTAATATAATTTTATAGACTAGCCGACCCTGCGAACCTCGTCTAACTCGCAATTTTAAATCGACATTTGTTTTGTTGAAAACCCACATGCGCATTACCGTTCTGAGGGAAAAACGTTGTACCTTTTCGCGTTATCTGGTGTTCCGGTTTTATGCGTGATACTCCAACACCGTACAGAATTTATTTATAGGTACATTTATAGACATACCTATATGAAGACAACCTTTCAACCACTTATTATATGTATTAATAATCAACCGGCTACCAACATGTCTCGGAAACAAAAGACGCGTTTCGTTCCAGTATCGATGTTCATCGGGTTCAAAAGACGATCGACATCGAAAGCACGAGAGAACGCGTAAAAAACGATCAAATGTGTGTATTATTGCAAGTAAACTACTATTAGTAAATGCTATTGAATGAAAATTCGAACTTTGCGCACGCAGTGTCGAAAATAGAATTCTTTCAGTCGATATCGATATATTCGATAATTATCGGTCAGTGCTTATCGGCGATACGATAATATCGACAATTTTATAAACACGTTTATCGTATCGATCTCGGTATCGCAGGACTGGATATCGTGTCGATTATCGTATCGACTTTCGATACGATACGATACGATACCGATATTTTTATCGAATATCGTGAAGCCCTAGTCATGATTCAACGCCTGCACAAGACGGTTCTGACTGACGGATCTAGGATTAAAATTGAAAATTAATTGATTAGGACAAAATATTGTTGTTGAATTGCGTTGCGTGTTGATACTCCATTGTAGATTTGGTAAAGCCATGTCCCATCTCCCATGCTCTATTGTCGGAAATTGAACATCTCAGCATGCTGAGGAGCGTTTCGGCGATCTG
This sequence comes from Sphaerophoria taeniata, assembly GCA_943590905.1. NCBI lineage: Eukaryota > Metazoa > Arthropoda > Insecta > Diptera > Syrphidae > Sphaerophoria > Sphaerophoria taeniata. The sequence continues at coordinate 108,913,501 of OX016541.1, forward strand.
AGACGATTTCTTCCTGCATGCAAAGGGAACATGGTAGCGTTTTCCCACGAGTGGTTCTTCGGTCGTGACGTTGATTTCCATGCCTGTAGCTTTGGAGCGGCCGATGCGGGAAACGTCCCCCGTGAAGCAAACATCGTAACTGGCGAGAATGTCTAGTACTCCCTTTCTTTGAACAGAATCAAGCTGTTCGCCGAGGTTGAATTTGTTGGATGATTCTGTTTCTACTTTCAGCACCCCGGATTCGAGTACTAATCGTTGATTCTTCCGGCATAGAACGTCCCGTCCTACCAGTAAGGCTTGTGTTAAGAAAAGATCGGGGACGATGTTCAGTTCCGCCGAAATCTTATTCCCATCTAAGTCCATAATGACGTGGATTGCTTTTGTCGACTCAACTACGGAACCACCAAATCCTTTGAGCGACTTGTTGGACACCTTCCGGATGGCTTCCTTCGGTACCGACGATTCGCTTATAAGGGAATTATCACTCCCAGTGTCGACGAATGCCGAATAAACGCGTTCAAAGAAAACAACATCTTTCATCACGGGTGCTGGGACGGCACTTGATTGGAGCTTCTGATCGACTTTCACCACAAATGACTTCTTGGAGGGACAATCTTTTGAATCGTGTCCAGCTTTGAAGCAGATAGAACAACGCGGCTTTCGTTGCGGTTGTGGACATTTTGCTGCGATGTGACCCGATGCGTTACAATTAAAACATTTGAAACTTCCTCGTGAGTCGGCTGTACGGACGGGTTCCGTCCCTTCTTCCTTCAACTCCAATGAGAACGATGTAGTAGCCCGGAATGGCGTCGACATTGAAGTGACATTTCCCAGAGAATTGAGGAGCTCATTACATGTTTTGAGGTTGAGCGCGAGGAATGTTCATGTTCGCGCTGGGTCGCTCAAACCATCAATTATGTACGAATTTATAGACAAATCATCTAGCTTACCTCGTCTTCCAATGTTTAGCATCACGTAGTAGTAATCAATTAGGGACTCACTTTGTTTCCGTTTGCGCTTCATTAAATCTCTGTGGATGTCCGCCACATTCACGACACATGGGAAGTTTTTTTTGAATTCACGAACGAAATCGTCGAGGGTGCGGAAAACGGGTTGGGCATCCAGCCAGTCCTTTGCGATGCCTTCGAGTTTATGTTGGACAGCGAATAAGATGGTTTCGTTGCTGCATGCGTACAGTGATTGGATTTGCAGTACCTCCCCGATGAACTGTTGTGCCGACAGTGTACGATGCGGTCGAATCTGGGCCCACTTCATCTTGCGACATGTGGGTGGCGGCGTTGGGTCTATCACTTGGTGGGGCTCGAGAGACATTTGTTGGTTGTGTTATTTGGAAGTTTGTGGACATTTCACTTATCGACCTGGCTAGGTTGGTTACCAGTTCCCGCAAATCGTCCAGACCTGCTTGCCATGGCTCCACAGCATCTTCGGATTCAAGTTCTTCAGCATCAATCTCGTCCGTTCCCATAAATTCGATTAACTTTGCGATTTTTTGTGTCTTGTTACCTGTGACTGGCAATTCACAACTTTTTAATAATTTGTTTAGCTGAGTGACTTTCAATAATTCGAGTTTGATCATGTTGGACGAAAAAATAGAAAAGAATAATCTAGAAATATGCCTCATGTAATTTTCTTCTTTAGAGGGAGAAAAAAAAAACCGAAAACGGCTGATGTTTCTTCTTTTGTGTGTGTGTGCTTAGCGTTGCACAGCTGCGTATTAACGTTGAAATTTGCCTAATGTATGTACTTAACGTTGTACATACACACACGTTGGCGTTGCGAGTTTGAATTTACACATATGTATGCTATGTGCTTCGTTGTTCGAACTTTGTACTTCACGTTGTACATATGCTCGTGTTTCGTTTAACTATCGTTATGTGCTCGACGTTGCACATAAATTACCTGTTGCTATGCTAAACTTTGAGCGCGTATTGCTCGTTATGTATTGCATGTATTTGATTCCCGATCGCATTCGCTTTTAAAACTTTAATATTCTTTTTATGATGCTGATTTTTATTTTATGGTTCTTTTAGTTGGAGTGATCCCACTTCTGATTTGTCAAGATAAATAAAAATAAAACCGATGTTGACATAAAAGTACAATATTTATTAAAACGAAAGGACAATTATTATCTTATATATTATATATATAAAAGAACAACCTAATTTTTGTGTTCGTTCGCTAACCGGGCACACTGGTTGATCGATTTTCCTAATTTTTTCTCTAAATGCAAGAGGTATTAGGGTAGAAGGTTTAGCAAAAATAAAATGTATATTTTTCAAATGCAATGAAATGACAAACGGTGCCAATGTTAAAAAAACATATTTTTTCACTACAAAAAAAAAAAAAATCTGATCGATTTCAATTTTCGAAAATTATTATGTCAAGTCGAAATTTTGTTTATTGAAAATTTATTATTTTCCGTTGCAGTAAATACATGGGGTTGTATAGGAGCAAACCACACCAAAGAAGACAAAATGTCCCGGACAAAATGTCGAAGCCTGAAAGTACACACCGTCTTATGAAGAACCACACACCAAAGCGAACAAGACAAACAAACAGATTTCGACAAACGGACATGTCGGTTGCTCATAGTTGGATTTGTATTTTATTGCGATATTTCTTGTTGTATTTTGTTCAATTTGGTATGGATGTTGTTGTAATGGTAAAAAGAATTAAGAACAAGAAGAATTAAGAAAAACGTAGAGATTTCTTTTGTGTGGATGTTTGTGTGGATCTTTTCTTTGTTTGTCCGCTGGCAAAACACACCGAGTGCGACAACGACAAAATGTTTGGTCCGTGTCGTCCTCGGTGTGGGATGGATTACGTCACGACATTTTGTCTTGCGACAAGCTAACGTTTTGTCCGCTTCGGTTTGTGGTTGGCCTTAGGCTTTGGGTATCCTGGTCTACGCCATCCTTCCAGCGTTAATTTGGTCTGTCAAGCTGTCTCCTACTGCAATTTAACCACCAAGGACTTTTCGGGCTGTTTCTCTTCGTTCGCACGAGCTAGGTGTCCAGCCCACGAGGCTACCAAGCTTAATTTTTGTAAATAAGTAGATAGTGGTCATATCGTCTCCGGAATCTCCCTTTACACAAACTGGACCAACAATTTTTTGTAAGACTTCGAACTCGGACTAGAGTTCAAAATGTCTTTGGCTATTCAACTATGTAAGTCCACGGACTGAAAGAAATGGTAAGATGTTTGAATTTAAAGAACCTTGAAAAACTGAAATAGGTTCTGTTAGCTTTGAGCAACCGCCCGCGTATTTCTTCTTGCATACTGTATTCGGCTATTACTACTGACTGACTCAACGTATCTTCTTAATTTTGTGATCGCATTACTTTGAACTCGTACTCCATCATCTAAACAGTTGGCAATAGTTGCCAACGTTTTCTGCTCGCGGGGCCAACATGAACTTAAGGTCGTTACACAAAAGCTAACAATCTTCTTATACAAGCAAACGGTAGCGTCTAAGAAAATTTTGTTCAAACATTTTAATTTTACAAGCCGCTTGACGATTATTTTATATGAAGCCCAAGATTTTTCGCGTCTGCTAAATTTGGATAAATACGGATTGTACAGTTTGTAGGGTTAGGTACCCTCCAAAGAAATCAATGTCGTTTCCGTATGCCAACTATTGGGTGGATTTGCCCAGTCCATACCCTTGCCATTGAAAATGTGACGCTGTCGATATTTCTTACCTAAGTTAAATTGATTAAATAAGAATATTCCGAAACACTAATGAAAATTTAAAAAAAAGTAATTGTTATTGGCAGATTTGAATTTTGATGATTATTTGCAGCAATTTTAAAGGTCAAAGTTACGAGAGGATCATTTCAATGAATTTTTTAACGAATTTTATTCCCACAAACAGAAAAGAAAAAAAGCTGAAAGAAACTTTTTTTAACGATTAATAAGAATGACAGGTAGGTATATAACAGACTTTTGAAGGTGGCTATTACGACATACTTGTGGCTGCTGAAATACATTAGTCATTTCTTATGAAAAAAATGACAGAATGAATACCATTCAAACAGGGAGAATTTTGAATTTTGGGGGAAGGACAAGGCAAAACAAATTAATTTTCCAAATGGTATCAAGGCAATATGTCCAAATGGTTTAAAGAACATTTGTCTGCTTAACTGTTTCAAGCAATTTAACGCCTGGTACTATAGCAGTGAAATTTTAAACAAAAACACGGGCTGATACTGCGCATTACAGGTTATCATCCCAAAACCATTTTTCTTGGTTTTTGCTCTTCGATTCCTGCCTTTTAGGAACGGCTGAATCAAATTGGTTCAATATTGGTGGAGAGGTAGCGAGGACCAGGAATACCCATTTAACGTGGTTTTGACATAAATTGTATCTTCGAAAACTAATCCCATTTCAAATAACTCTCTTACTAACTAAAACACACTATATTAAGTATAGTAGCAATTTGAGCTGTCTTTTATAACTAGCTGTCACAGAAAACGCTTCTTTGCTATAAAAATATCAATCTTCGGAAGTACTTATCCGATAGATTATACAACTTCTAACAATGGAAATTACAATATTTAGGAGTTAAATAGAACTCTTTTTTTTATTAAGATTAGACTAATCTGAGCTTTGTGGTGGAGTTTTAAGGAGGTGAGGTGTGGTATACAAGAGCCACAATACCAGTGTTGTGTTCGGTTTACTAAGGATCATTATCCTGTTGGAAAAAAAAAGTTAGCAATGCCCAGATATACAGCATCTTAAATTTTTTTATGAATAACAATTTAAACATATTAATTCATTACCCCTTCCATTATTTCTAATTTACTTACCCCGGATGCCGCCATATATCCCCATACCATATCACCCCCACCGCCATGCTTGACGGTCTTAATTGTACATTTTGAACTTAAGGCTTCATTTGGGTTTCTCCACAATTGCAACTGCCCGCGTATTTCTACCTCCATATTGTTACCGGCTGCTTATATACTGATCCAATGTATCTAATTGAAGGATCGCACTACTTTGAACTGGTACTCCTCCTAATAGTTGTTATGCAGGCAGGACCACCATGAATTTAGTTTTTTTTCCTATTAATTTAGGTGGCTATTAGGGCATATTGGTTGCTGACAGGGTTAAAAGTGGGACCAGAAATTGAAATACACACAAATAAATAGTTAAAGAAAGGAAAATGAAAAGTAATAAGTAACATTTATTTCTTTTGTGACAACATTGAGTAATACTTGACTAATATCCTAACGGCATATAATTTTGCTATCAGAGGTATCTTATGAAAAACAATAACAATTAATCATACTACTATTCCCAATTATATCATTTCTGAGTCCTACAAACAAGCAAATAACACAATTTTTTGCTTGGAATTTTTTGTTTTAAAATGGGTTTTCAAATGGAAACATGCAAGTTCTTGATGAAAACCTCGGAAAACTCATTGGTTTTCTTATGGAAAACTGAATGTTATTGCAGGTGCATTGGTTTTCAAATGGAAAACTGGAAAATTTCAAAATGGGTTTTCGAATGGAAAACAGAAAGTTCTTGATGAAAAACTAGGAAAACTCATTGGTTTTCAAAGGGGAAATTGTTATTGTAGGTGCACTGATTTTCAAATGGCAAAGTGGAATTTTTTTTATTGCGGGAATTCGGCAAAATCTGCGAGAGCACGAAGAACTTCAAGAACTAAAATCAAGTTTTTGCATGGAATTTAAGGTGCATTGGTTTGTTTGTATGTCCGGTAGGGACTCTTAATCCGCTCAATCCTTAACGCATTTTTATAAAATTTTCACTGTAGGTATAGCCTGAGTAAAATCAAATTTTTGGGACAGTCTTACGGGAAATTCATAAAGAGGACAATCGTAAGCTTTTTGGAATTCTGATGTTTGTGAAATAGTCAAAACACACCGGAAGAACGAAAATTTGTTCAATTTCACAACGAAATTTTCATTTTACTGCATGCTTTAATGAAAGTAGAAAGTTAGTTGTAAAGCTTGGAAAAATTCAGATATGTGGATCTCTATTTCAATTCGATTCAAGCAAATAACAGGGCATGGGCAACACAGCCTGCAATAACGAACTCAGCCAATATCTGTGTTAATCATACATACTTATTCTGGAGTTGCTGTGAAGGGCGGTGAGACGAAGTTCACGGGGTCAGCTAGTTTCATATAAAAAGAAAAACGACACGTTTACTTCGAATGACAAAATACGACTGACTCTGGGAGAGAAATTCAGTCACGTCACTTGGTGGTTAGAGTTGCCGCTGACAATTGGGAAAACGTAATGAAAGTCAAGAAATAATTCAGTAGATCCAAGGAAGCAAACATCTCATGACTTTATTCATCAATCTAACGAATTGATCAGATAAAAAACTGTATTGCTTTAAAATAAAGACTTAATTCTGCAACCCACTTTTCATCTTTGGACTTGTCCTTTTATTTGATACTCATATTGAAAAAAAGAAAATCATAGCTCTGTCCGGCGCTGTCGTCTATTGTTAATAGAGCTGCAAAGTACTTTCCGAGCCAGTTCCTCTTCATTAAAACGACCTAAGTGTCCAGCTCACCGGAGACTACAAAGCTGATGATTATAACTTCTACGGAAAAGTCCTTTGTCACGAACAGGGTCAACAACTACTCGTATACGAATTTTCTCTCAAACGCGGCTAAAAGTTCAGAGTACCTTAACACTAAAGTCAAGGATCAGGATTTTCGGAGTAATAGTCAGATTTCGGGTGTAAGGAGCCCTCAAAGTCTAAAGTAGTTTTATATTAGCTTTCAATGGCCCTGCGTATTACGGAGGTCCTGGCCAGCCTACACATAGTTTTGTCAGTTGATTTTGAGTACTCTCATAGAATTAAAAAGTATTATCTTGTTTTGGTTACCGTAGGCAGCTATCTTTATGTAGGCGGTATGTTGGGATATTAAATTTAAGACTTTTTTCCACAGCCTGCTTTAGGAGGAATATCTAAACACATGTCGAAGTGTTCATTGATGATTTCCAATAATGGAGAATATCTTACAAGATGTACTTAACAATATTAAAACATTATAATTGCTGCACTCTGTGATATCTCCTTTATTTCTTTATTTTTTCATGGAACATTTAATGTTATTATATATCCTATCAAGTCTTATGGTATATTTCTTCCTGTTCCAAAATCCAAACCTTAGGAATTGTTGGCGGAGTGCGGGTTCTTCGCATTTGATCCAGCTCTTAAAGTTTTGCGTTTCAATTTATTTGGCCAATGTTCCAATGCATAATACCTACAAAAGTGTATACCTATTCACCTTTATTCGTTTTAAGTCAAAATACTACATTCAACAACCAGAAATGAATATTTCATATACAGATACACACACAAACATATTTTGCAATAACCATCTTAAGCACTTTGGCAATGAACGTCAAACGTCTATTATTATAATCAAAGTCTTTGCCTTCAGGCAGTACATTTATATCCGTTTTAACCATTAATTACCGCATCATTCTAAACTCATGAAATTTCGTTCACTTGTTTTCTTCCTTAAAAAAAAAGGTAATAAAAATGATGATAGTAGAGTTCTTTAGAGTATAGGCATAAACATTAGAAACACCCTGGTCTCCCATCAAAACTTTTCAAAGAGCCACCATCATCGCCCGTGTTCTTCCCTCTGTCACAAAAAGCGAACTGATTTTTCGATCCAATAAAACTAATTAATGGGGAGTACAATTGAATTGGAATTCGAATGACCTTAGGCATAAGTTCGTTCTTGAGTTCTGATACTTATCATCGTTATTTATTGATGAGTTGGAACACCAATTTCTGATATGAATTAGTGATGGATGGATTGATTGCAATAGCAAAACAAGTAGTTCTTCGAAAAAAAGTCAGTACCTTTGGAAAATTAAGAAAAACAGTTCTTAAATAGTTTTTTTTAAACGAATGTAAGCAATGAAGTAGGCAAACAAATCTGGAAAACAAACTAACACTATCGAAAAAGCAAAAAATAGTAAGTACACGCCGTACACAACTTTACACCAGTTCAGTTGAGTGATAATACAAGATTTGTTTATTTGCCCTTTTAAAGTTTTAAAAATTGTCTTCAAAGGCTCAGAGTTGAATAATTCACAATTGATAAAAATATTATTTCATATCATTTTTTGTTTTCATTCGATTTCGATTCGTGATTTGTTCATTACTTACAAGAAAAAAAAAAACTCAGTTCATTTCAATTTTTAACCCCTCTGACGTAAATCTAAAACCAATATAAGGAATTCCATAAAGATATCATCATCGTTTTATACAGCTCTATCGAAAACAAAGCCCGAAGACTGATATTGCTTGAGTTCGACCAATCGATGAACTTGGTTTTGATTTGGTAATTGCTGATGTCTGTTACTGCCCCTGGTGGTGCAGCGTTATTCCATTTGTACAAACACAGACAAGGAAATGGGAAAAATACTATCTCTCTCTCGTTTGAAAAAATGATTTTCAATTAATCACATGACCAGTCACATGCCAAAAGGTAATCGAAGGAAACCTGCACACGCATTCTGAATAAATTTTTTTTTCTATGAATCACAATTGCAGGAATCGGGATTGAGAGGCAATCAGCTAACAGCCATAATGTATAGTCAACATGTGGCAAGTAAAAAAATTAAAAAAAAGAGTTACCACAAATCAATTTCTGTTTTTGTGCTATCGTGATTGAAAACGAGCTACCAACATCCCTACTTCATCTTTAGCAGAGATTAGTGTTTTTGTGTGCGTTGCTCTGAGGCATCTCAGATCTCACACATTGAATTTCAGATCGAAAATATGTGGTTCAATGCAGTGTCTAGAATTCCTTTCATTTTCGCTTTCTATTTCCATTTTTGATATAAATTATAATTTATAAACAATGTACCAAAAGCAAAACGAAAGAATAAATGAATTACTTACTTACTTACTTATTTCATCTTACATTATTCTTAATCTCTAATTACATTTCGTTCTTACATACTACTTTACAATATTTCCAGTATTGTGCAATAGTGTTAGTAGGTATTCTTAAATTCAATATTCTATGTTCTATGTTTGTCGTTTTCTATTTGAGGGTATCTATACACTATACACCTCAACATATAATGTCTTTTCCCCGGTCTTTAGGCATTTCTCCCCGTTCTCCCTGTGCCAATACTTGCACTATAACTTTATAGATTATTATGGTGGAGTGACGATTTTCTACGTTTTATAAATCCGTTGCCACTATAATTGCGGGCTTGTAACCCTTAAGCCGATTGCCTTTGGTTTTGATAGCCTTCTGGCCCAGCTGGTACTTTAAAGAGTCCCAAAACCAAAAATGATAGTTTGTAGTTGTAAATGATAAATGAAGAGGAAAAGGATGAATATCAAAATTTTTTGTGGGTATGACTGAAATGATGAAATGAAATGACAGTGTGCAGGAACATATCATTTTCGTGTGTAGTTTTTTGCCTGAAATTAATATTTGCATGAATAACGAGCCTTGGTCGAGAGAAATAAATGAAACAATTTATTTATTTAATTACGTTAAAATTAAATACTAACGCTAGATTAACAAAAAACTTATATCTAAGAAAAACAATCAAAATATTTAGTTTTTAAAAATGTTTAGTTAAAAGCTGAAAATTTGAAAAAAAAAAAAGAGTTTTAATTAACTCTGATTTGAGTTGTGAACCTAGAAATTAACCAGACGCTTTTATAGAGGCTGACAAACGTTTTCATTCTGTTGATTGCACACAAAGAAAAACTGTACATTAGAGGTTTTTAAAAATTATTACATAAAAATTGATACAAAATCGTAAGGTTCACAAAAAAAAAAGTAAAAACAAGCGTATAAAAAAAAAAAACACGTACACGCCCAAGTGAACATTTTCGTTGCATCCGTAGTAATATAAGAAATCTTTAAATTAAAGAGCTAGAATAATAGACACACAGGCTCTTTCTGTATCATCCACTCTTATTTCTTTGCATCCGATTTTAAATAATTTTTGTTTTCTTTATTTTATTCACTACACTTCAGTAGCACGTTAATAGTAGAATGAATCAATACAGTTTTAAAAATTATTGAAAGAATGATTTCAACCCTCATTTAGACGATAATTTCAGTTTCAGTTTCAGTTGAGCAATCAGTTATGATTTTAGTGAAACTAATGTGTAAATGCTCGTTTGAATTCTCATCAGTTTTCAGATCAGTTCTCAGTTTTCCTAAAAAATTTCGATTGCTTACAAGTAAAAGGAAAGCTTAACTGAACGTCGCGTCGGACTGACGTCTTAATACAAAATATTTTCAACTAAAGTCTACTAAATCGCATTCAATATGTTAAAATTGATTCAATAGTATCTAAATCTATTAAAGTTACGTCGGGCGTTCCTCAGGGAAGCCATCTGACTTACCTAGTTTTTTTCTAACTCGTCATGTCTTATGTTTGCAGATGATTTGAAAGTGTTTTCATGTATAAAAAATCCCTTTGATTTTCATCTGTTACAAGAAGACCTTAATAGGCTTTTTGAATGGTGTTATAAAAACAAACTATTTCTTAATATTTCTAAATGTCAAAGTTTTTCTTTCACTCGTCGCTTATCTCCGTTATTGTGTAATTATTATATCGATGATACTGTTTTGGAAAGAGTTTTCACTTAGAAAGATCTTGGAGTAATTTTTGACTCTTGTTTAAAGTCCAATAATAATATTGATTACATAGTTAATAAATCTAATTCCATGTTAGGATTTGTACTTCGTAATTCTAAGGGTTTAAAAGATCCATATACACTTAAATCATTATATGTTGCATATGTCAGATCAGTTCTTGATTATTGTAGTGTGGTGTGGAATCCATGTTATATAACTTATTCATTTAGAATCGAAAGAGTTCAAAGGAAATTTACTCGATTTGTAGTAAAGAAACTTAATTAGAATGAGGTTAATATGCCTCAATATAATACAAGATGTTAGCTTATTGGATTACATACTCCTGAAAACAGGCGCAAAATCTCTTCAATTATTTTTATACGTGATATAATATCCTATCGTATTAACTGTTCATTTTTGATTAACTTGATCTAATTCTATGCACCTAGTCGTTTTCTTAGGAACAGAAATTCATCCCAGTTTTTTTCTGGAAGATTGTCATCGAATTAATTATGCTTTAAATGAGCCAATTAATCGCTGTGTTAGGGAAATAAATAATATTTTAAATGATTTTGATTTTAATTTTCATTATAGTAGGGAAAATTTTAAAGTTATTTTATGTTTATATTTTTTAAATAAATAAATTATGTAATGATTTTGTAATATCATAGTCTGTAAGAGTTAAACTCGATTGATGAAATAAATAAATAAATACATAAATAAGGTGAAAACTGAACTGAGAACTGAACTGATAACTGGTCGTCTAAAAGGGGGTTCATTGAAATGATAGTGTGCTGTATGAAGGAAAATGTTCAAAAATGACAGTTTACCCTACTTATGAATGAATGAATTTTATTTTATGAATTTTAAATTTCAAAATATAACAAAGGAAATCAACGCTTGCTTGTGTTGTCAGTAAAGGTTCGAAATTGTCAAGAATAATAAAGGATATTTGGCTTTGATATATGAATAGTTTTTAGTATATTGTCTGCTTCTGCGATTGTTACTGCATGCTTCTTCTGATAGTTTGCCACCTGCGAAGATGTCATACTTGGGGGGTTATTTTCCAGTTGAATGTTACTGTTAGCATTTGAAAGAGTTGCTTGTAAACTCTGAAAATCAATCCCATTATCTACAATTTGCTTTTCAAAAAACAACAACACTTTTTTAGTTGTCTCAATCTCGCTGGTGGTAACTAGTATCGCCATATTTTGTGTGGATGTTTTATTAACCTTATTTTCTACACGCATTCTTTACGGCAGACGAACGATCAGTATTGTCCAAAACCAGTTTTAGAATTTGACAAAAATTAGACTTGGTTAGTGTTTTGCCATGATTTTCGGGCAACATGCTCCATTGCCTTACAGTTGTTTTATAATCGCTTTTGATTCCCTTACAATTTGCAGGCTGCATTATATGTGTTGTATTGAATGGAAGTGTAATCATTTGATTAATCAAAAAAAAAAAAAACAATTGATTCAACAAATTTCGCTTAAGTGCATGGAAATGTGCGATTTGTGTCCGTCAACTAAAAGAAGCACAGGTCTTTTAATTTGATGGTGATTGAGCTATTTTGAAAAGTCGTTTGCCACGTATACATAGCATATTCCCGTCCGCATCTATCCAGTTTCTGAGCGACCAACAACCCAGTCTTCTGGCATACACTTGACGATTTTTGATGGTATTTTGGAACCGAAAAACTTACACCGGGTACAATGTTTCACCACTGGCACTAAAATTTAGAAGTACTGTAATATATTTTCTTTTCATTAGAAAATTTAATTTGGTATAAGTTACGGTAACCCCTTGGCCCGACAACATTTCCTGTTTTAGGTGCCAAGCTGAATGACGTTTCATCTCCGTTATATATACACGTATGTATGTGTGGAGTCGTCCAAAATCTCTTCACAATTTTCTTCTGTAAAATGTTTCTCTAATTCTTTGAACTATTTCCTTATAGTTTCTTCTTCGACAACATCTCTGGCTTTCGAAATGGTTTCGTGGGTTAGGGACAATACATTCTTCTGTCGCTTCAGAAAACTATAGGACCATTTTTTTCCTCGCTTATCGTTCTTGAAAGATGTCTTGCGCTTTTCGTTTAATTTCTGGATAACATAGAGAAGTTCATTGGGTATTTTTGGAAAACCACACTTGGCAGTGTTTGTAAGCCATTCGACAATTTTAGATTCCTCAGATTCAGATAACACGCTTGGTGGACCAGGTTTCTCAATTTTATCTCCAGCTCTGCCTTTGATTCTGTCATGCAGAGTTTTAATAGAGATACCGAACAGCCTGCTTGCTGCTCGAATGCTGATTGACTTGGCACGAATCTCACGTAATGCTTCGGTCAATGCTTCTGCTTTTAATGTTCCATTTTTGTGCATCTGTAAATATAATGAACGGTATACCGTATACCTAACTTAAGCCTTTAAACTTTAGAACTTTCCCAATCTCGAACTTCAAAGAAAAAGGTGTTCGAAAATAGGATTTTGTCTTTTTTGTAAGTTTCCTATTTGCTATTTCCGAAGACACGTGTTCGAGTAAGGCAACTCGGTAAAATTTGGCTTCCTTTCTTTTCCTCAAACAGTCGAAATTTTTAATGTGCTTTTACTTTTTTCCATTAAAACATTTACAATAATAAACTAATAATACATTATTTTATTGAAAAACGCTAATAACAGTACTTACTTGAATACCTACTTTTTCTTCAGAACAACTTTTCCCGAAGACCTATTCTAATTCTTTTTTTCTTGATAAACGTAGCACAGCCCTTCCACACAACTGAATTTTTTGCTCTCTGAATATATATTTTTATAGATGGTAAGACGCTTTACCTCTTCGTTAAAAGAGAATGCCCCAATTATGTATATGAAGTTTTCATTGGAAAAAATCGTAAAATAGCGAAAATAAAACAATTTTTCTCAAAAGTGTTCAGTTAGGCTAAAAACACACCGAAGCGGACAAGACGAACTTTTTGTCTTTCGACAAAAAATCGCGGACACAAGTCCATTGCTCTTACGAGGCAACACACACCGAACAAGACACGACACGACAAAAAGTCGTGTCCGTCCGTCGGTCGGTTGCAGTAAGTACATGGGGTTGTATAGGAGCAAACCACACCAAAGAAGACAAAAAGTCCCGGACAAAATGTCGACGCCTAAAAGTACACACCGTCTTATGAAGAACCACACACCAAAGTGAACAAGACAAACAAACAGATTTCGACAAACGGACATGTCGGTTGCTCATAGTTGGATTTGTATTTTATTGCGATATTTCTTGTTGTATTTTGTTCAATTTGGTATGGATGTTGTTGTAATGGTAAAAAGAATTAAGAACAAGAAGAATTAAGAAAAACGTAGAGATTTCTTTTGTGTGGATGTTTGTGTGGATGTTTTCTTTGTTTGTCCGCTGGCAAAACACACCGAGTGCGACAACGATAAAATGTTTTGTCTGTGTCGTCCTCGGTGTGGGATGGATTACGACACGACTTTTTGTCTTGCGACAAGCAAACGTTTTGTCCGCTTCGGTTTGTGGTTAGCCTTACAAGGGAAGTTTAGGAACAGGTGCCACTACCCTACCTAATGGAATAATCACCTCTTTGTTGGTATACTAAGTTCTTTCAATTCAATTCATGGGTAAACAAAAACTGAAACATTTTTACATTCCGCAAGAGGAATGTTTAAATTTCTCAATTAAAGCGATCAATGAAACATTTTTCACATATCGCTTTCGGCAATTTTGTGGTGTTTGTGGTTGTTGCAGATTATTAGAGGACAAAGCAACAATTAAACAAATTAATTTTAAAATTTCCGATTATAACTATGTATTTGCTTTGGGAATTTAATTTCTAAACGTGTCTTCCATGAAATTTGTTCATTAAAAAAAAAAAACTGCTTTCAATTTATGTTGGGATGCTTTAATTTTCCAAACTTTTCTGGCTCCGCACCTTCTCCGACATTATTCTTGGAATATATGTGCATATCAGTTTTCTCACTAATCTCTTTCCTTTGACTATAAATGGTCCAACACTAAAAGTGCCTCACTTTTAAAATATTTTATAAGAAATATTAAAACCTAACGTCGCGTCGTCTCCTAAAGCCAAAACATAAATGAGATTGTCACAACCAGTCACGTCTTCTTGACAAGATATCCTTTCACTTCCTTCAAAAACATAAATATAGAAGTTCAAGTGCACCACTTTGTCAGACTGCATCTTATACGTTTCTTGATCTGCGTCTTTTTATTTTAAAAGAATGTGTTTTCTATTGTGACGCCTGACTTGGATTTTCTCTTCAAAATTGTATCACTCAAGTCAATTTCAAGAAATCCAGGGGTGGAATCGTGTAAGCTGATTTTTGATAGTTGACAGTCAAATTCAAGAAAATTCGTCTGTGTAGGTAAACTGATAGTCAAAAGTGACAGTCATTTTTTTTTTTGACTTTTTCAGCTGACACCTATTTAGGTGTCAATTTGATACAACTGAACATTTTTGGTATATTTTGTTCATGGTGTTTTTTCTATTTTTTGGGAAAAATGAATATTTTTGGGCTGGTCAATTGGTCAATTGCAAAACAATAAAAATCAAAACCAAGATGAAATTCAATTCACACATTTATTTTGGTCACAAGAAAGAGAAATTAGATTTCAAGAAACAAATTATGTACCAACACGTTATTTACCCTATGAAAAACATTCACTTCACATTACACTCATTCATTGGCCTCTCCAATATTGCCTCAAAAGACATTAATAAAGTTATTATTTTGTGTTTTTAACTCTCACAAAATTTTCATCACTCCCAGTTAAAGAAAAACAAAACAAAACAAACTTCTAACACACAGTCAGCTGACTGCCTGACTGACTGGATTAGAATCAAAAAAGGACACATAGATAAAATATTCATATTCCCGTCTCTTTTTGTTTATTTCCTTGTTGATTTAAAAAAAAAAGACACCAAAGGTTTATGAATCCCAAACTTTAACTTTGTGTCTTTAATTGATTTCTTTCAATGATAATAGATTTCATTTATTGCTTAAGTTGAGTACTTATTTCAAATAGCCTTATATCTTTTGTATTCCTTTTAACAATAAATAATTTTTTATTCTGATTTCTGAAGGACCAACAAAATTTGAAAAGTAATTCCATTTTTCGGATATAAAAATAAACCTTGAACATTTTCTTCCTAGTAGATAACTTTAAGTTACTCTTTGTGTGTGGGTTTTTTTAACATATACAAAATTCATCAAATGATGATTTTCAATAATTTCAAAAAGGGCATTTTTTAAATTCTCATGAAAATGGTTCTTTGCAAGAGGACGTACAAAATACAAAAGGACAAAGAAATTATTGTTGTTTGAACAACGATAGCAACTTAGAGGTGCTTCCACCAATGGCTTTTTCCGTCAATTTCTTTGTTTGGCTGGAGTTATAGCTATTTCACGGGTGCCAAGCCGATCATCAGACTCCTTTGTTAGTGGTGCTGCCTGGTTATTTTTCATATTAATCGAAAAACTTTTTAGTTCACTTTGGGATTTGAACCTAGGACCTGCTAGTTGTGAAGCCAATGCACTACGCATTGCGCTAACAACTCCACTGATTTTTGGTTTCCCATTGTAGACTTTTATTGTTTATCAATTGCAATGAACATAGGCGCATTTTTACAAGCTCCTCAAAGTAATGCTATCTTGTTCCGCTTTCATTTTTTCCTGATTTCCTATCTTTGTGTCACAACAATTCGTTGTGTACACCAAGGGTCAGATTATTGAAAGTATTACTTTGAGGAGCTTGTAAAAATGCGCCTATGTTCATTGCAATTGATAAACAATAAAAGTCTACAATGGGAAACCAAAAATCAGTGGAGTTGTTAGCGCAATGCGTAGTGCATTGGCTTCACAACTAGCAGGTCCTAAGTTCAAATCCCAAAGTGAACTAAAAAGTTTTTCGATTAATATGAAAAATAACTAGGCAGCACCACTAACAAAGGAGTCTGATGATCGGCTTGGCACCCGTGAAATAGCTATAACTCCAGCCAAACAAAGAAATTGACGGAAAAAGCCATTGGTGGAAGCACCTCTAAGTTGCTATCGTTGTTCAAACAACAAAAATGGAAATAACGGACGCAGCCTAACTGCAGTGTTAAATAACACAAAAACAAAACTATAACAAATAAACTGACTAGTGTCAAAACTTTCAATAATCTGACCCTTGGTGTACACAACGAATTGTTGTGACACAAAGATAGGAAATCAGGAAAAAATGAAAGCGGAACAAGATAGCATTACTTTGAGGAGCTTGTAAAAATGCGCCTATGTTCATTGCAATTGATAAACAATAAAAGTCTACAATGGGAAACCAAAAATCAGTGGAGTTGTTAGCGCAATGCGTAGTGCATTGGCTTCACAACTAGCAGGTCCTAGGTTCAAATCCCAAAGTGAACTAAAAAGTTTTTCGATTAATATGAAAAATAACTAGGCAGCACCACTAACAAAGGAGTCTGATGATCGGCTTGGCACCCGTGAAATAGCTATAACTCCAGCCAAACAAAGAAATTGACGGAAAAAGCCATTGGTGGAAGCACCTCTAAGTTGCTATCGTTGTTCAAACAACAAAAATGGAAATAACGGACGCAGCCTAACTGCAGTGTTAAATAACACAAAAACAAAACTATGACAAAGAAATTATTTTTAGAATGCAAAATGACTATCCTCTCGTGCCTTCAACCAAAAGAAGTAAAATATGTACCTATTCAATATTATTTCAAATGGATTCATAATATTTTTCGTAGAAAATCTGTTCGACAATAAGTTAAGTAGGTACCTATTATGCCTAACCATTTTGCTTGAGTGATAGGAGGAAGAGCAGGCAATCAATTCTTTTAAATTTTCGTTTTCTTTCAAAGTTGTTAAATACAATTTCCTTTTAACTTATAAATTATGCTTATTGCAGTGCACAAATTTGCTCAATAAATAAAATTTTGTAAATGAAACTTTTGATTTGGACGGTTCAAAAACCGGTTCATGTTCGATTTATGCTCGGTCCGGTTGGTCGTCAACTTACAGTTTGGTGAAATTGAAAAAAAAAAAAATTATATGAACTGGCCCTGGTAGAATTGTTTTCTGACGGTAGGCCGGCCGATGCGATGTTTATATCAGACATATTGGACTTTCGTTGGTTTATTTATAGTGCGGTCGGGAGGAATTTTGTGTATACCGGGTGGCGGTTTTATCTTTTCTGTGACTTGTATTTTTGCAAAGTGAAAAAATAGCTGGAAAAAGGGAAAGTGCGTCCAAATCATAACATAGGTACTATAAGACGAATGAGGTAGTTGAAGTGTCTACCGTTTTCCAACTGAGTTCCGAATACCGAAGGAAGAAGAAAAATAAAAAATTGATTGCTTAAATACATCTATCTTAAATTTTGACAATCTGTCCTTCAAACCATCATAACTTGAACCCAGCCATCCACTTTTTTTCTCCAAAACAAAAAAACATAACAACTTATCCTTGCATCTTGCTTCACCGTTCTCTGGCCACTACTTCTAGCCTCTAGCCGGAGCCGGTTCAAACGAACATTATCCACTGAATCAAATTGTGAATACTTTTTGTTGTTGTTCTTAAAAGTTTTGCATGGTTAGATGAATACAAGGCAATCTACATACTCTATTAAAGGACGCTTCGTTAAAGGATGTTACCTTAAAAAAAGCTGGTATGTACTTCTTTTCTCATGCGGGACCTGTTGGCTAATTAGCTTTGTTTTTGTGTATTTGCCTTGTTTCTGTTTCGTACAGGAAGATTTTACATCCCTTTGTGCTTCAATGTATTTTATTTTATTTTTTTCGAATTAACCTTTGCATGTAGAAGAGATTCCATTTTTTCCCGTAGACACTTGTACTCATATTATAGGTATGTAAGTAGGTGGCAAAATAATATGGATTCTGTGCAGTCATGTTGCATTTACAATAATAGTTTTCAGGTTTCTAAATTTTTTATTGCACACAGGCTGAGAGAGTTGTAAACTTTCAAATCAGCTTATGTAACGACTTTTCGGATTTCTAGAACGTTTTCATACGAAACCTTTTAGGTTGTAGTCTTTTGCAACTGTCTTTTTGGATTTCAAGAAGATAAGTAAGTGATTTTCCAAGCTAAGCTGTACAAACGCTAATGTTATAATAACGAGGGTCGCTTCTAAGAACCAATGCCTTACTCGCTTACACTCTTCAAAAATCCGTTTCTTTTCTTTTTTTTTCCTTAATTTACTAAAACCATAACTAAAATATAGATATGTAAGCCAGGCAAGGCTCAAAACCCTAACCCGGCAACTCATTACGTAGTCCATGTGTTGACTGAAGGAACCAGAACTGGACCAGCCCTATTGATCCGAAGGAGATCTGGTCGATCTTTTGCGAGAACGACTCGACTGTAAAAGAGCCACCAAGAGATCAAATTATTTGTTTAAGTAATAGATAGCTCTCGCAGTGTGCCTCCGAACAAGTTTTAGGACTAACTAGCCGACCCCGCGAACTTCGTCTCGCCACCCATCAGAGCAACTCCAGAATAATCATTATGATTAACACAGACATTGTTAAAATGCAATGTGATTTGCTAGAATCCAATTGAAATAGAGAACCACATATCTGAATTTTTCCAAGCTCTACAACTAACATTCTACTTTTTTTTTTTTACAGACTATCAGAATTGGTCGTATGAGCTTATAGCAAGCACATTTTACGACCAATGGTTTCCTGTTCCTGTGTTGAACTGTGTTATACCACCGGCTCATCACTTAGTGTGGTGTTAGTTGTTAGTAGGCAAATAACGAAACTATAACAAATAACACAGCACACATAAATAATTAACAAAACACATGACAAAATTAACATAAAACATTTAAGAGAGTGGAACACTGGTTTTTAAAATTATTTTAAGTTGAGTTTTACTTAAATTAAAATCAAAAAGTTGTGAGTTCCAGTTTATAAGTTTACCCATGCGTGTCAAAGGCTCATGCATTCCATAATTTGTTCGGTGCATAGAGATCCTAATCAAATCCTGACTACGGAGATTATAACCTCCCCTTCGATAGCAAAACAGAATTTTACAGAGAAGATCAGGAGCATCCGTGACTCCAGTAATAATTTGATGGAAAAAGACAATGTCATTATTATTTCTTCTCTGTTGAAGTTTTTGCATCTTAAGGATTGACAAACGGTTTTCGTACGGAGGGACATTTAGGGGATCAATCCACTGAAACCCTTTTAACAAAAAACGAGTGAAATTCCGTTGCACAGATTCCAATCTTTTCATTAAAGCATGAAGTAAAATGCAAATTTCCTTGAAAAATTCAAAAACTTCTCTGTCAAAACAAAAATCTGAATTCCAAACAGCTTACGGTTGTCCCCCTTTATTTTATTTTATTTCAATGAACATGTTATAAAAATGCATTGAGGATTGAGCGGAACCTGTGGTAACACTGGTTCGATTACTAGCAGGAGTGTCTTGTTTTCTCTCTCCGCAATTTTTTATTTAATTCAAGTTTAAATTAAAAAAAATTAAAATTGTGTTTATAATATTAAACTTCATATTTGACATGCATGTAAACTCATGCTATTAGATTTTATAATCAAAACCAGTTTAAAATTTAATTTTTCGTTCTAAATCTTATTGTGATTGCATTGCAGGTAAGTTTTGATTCCGTTTACTTGTTTACCTATGTGTTTAAACTCTGCATTACTTTCGTTTGTCTCCCTCTTAACTGTCCCTTTATAAATATAATTTTTATAAAAATATAATTTGAGCTTTTTTCCGAAATTTATAAGATTTTTACATTCTTATTCTTCACAATACTCCGTGGCTTAATTAGTTTGTGCGTCAATATTCAAGTTCCCATTCTCTTACAAATACAGCCCCAAGTTCAACTCCCGGTAGCAGCACACGTTTTTTTTTTTTCCTATTCCTTCTTTTCTTTGTATTTCTTCTTTTTTTTATTAATGACTTTGACTTGTGCTAGTACAAACTGTCTCGATCGGTCTGGCTCAGCCGCACTTTTTCACTGCTATGGTCCGTGTGGTAAAATATTCCACTCTAAATGCGTTGGTTCGAATAATGCCTTTTTGGATAAAATAAATTCATCGAATCTAGCCTTTTGGTACTGTGCCGATTGTAAAAAGATTTCCCTGGCTCATTTTTCTATTAAATTATCTAACTTAAGAAACGAGCTTAGTAAAATATCCAAGGGGTTTGAAGAATTAGTGTAAATTCAGAAACGCATCACTGCAGAGATGATTTGGAATCATGTCTATAGGACGTTCATAAACGCAAAAATTGGCATCACTTAAAATGTCAAGTGTTCATTATTGCAAAGTTGGATAAACTGATGCGCAAATATAAAACAAAAAAGCATCAAGATTTTTCTTGATAACTCGTTGATGCCGAGGGGAATTGGAGTAAAAATGGCGCAAAAGGACAATGAAAAGTATTTAATCAAATTCTAAGGTGTTAATAAATAAATTTCAGGGAATATTTTACTTTACTTTACATCGAAAGTTCCTAAATGTCATGATAACATATAAAAGAATAAAAAACAGAAATAAGGAAACTGGAAGGAATGCGACAACTTGGGATGAAATTTTTATGAATGTTTGCATTCTCTTCAGACGTTTTACCCTCGAACTTCGCATTTTTTGAAAAAATGTGTTGATTTTCGATTCATTATTATCAATGAGAGTTTTTGTTAGTATCACGTCCATCATTAAGCAAAAATTATTTTTAAACGTAAAACTTTTTGTCAATCAGCATCGCATCGTAATCAGCTGAGCAACGATCAGCATCGCAAAAAAGCAGTGATGCCTTATCACTACAAAAAAATTTGACGTTTGTGAATTTACCCTTAAGTACCAACTTCATTAAATTAGCTTCCGTTGCTAATGAAATTCCTTCTCTGGTACAAGTTTCCGACAAATCCTGCTCAACGGATGATCTCTCAACGCAAAATATATCTATGTCTACTAACCCTAAAAGAAGTAAAAAAAGAGGAAGGGAAAACAGCTCTTCCTCAGCCAACGTAAGTCCGTCTCCAAAAAAACTTTCTTCTTCGAAAAGTAATGAAAGTGGTGTTAGTACTAACACAATTTCCAAACCGGTACCTCCTCCCAATCATGAAATCAACACTATATCGATGTTGAGACGTATGCTAGGCCTTCTGAACCAAATTCCTCTGACACCCTGACCGATAAGGATCATTCGAGTCCTCATCACGTTCCTGCTGCTAACAATTCACTTCCAAATATTCTTACCTCAGTACCTAGGCCTAAATCTATCTTTATCTCTCGTCTTTCACCTGAAACTGAGACTAAAGACGTAATAGAACATTTGGTTGCCTCGAAAATAGTTAATGATTCATCGAGCATCAAATGTTCTAAAATAAGTAAACTAAACAGTTTTGTAGCGTCTTTTAAAATAACTGTTCCCAATTCCCTATTTGAACCCATTCTAAGTAGTCCTTGGCCTCTAAACACATTAGTTAAAGAATTTTCTGCTACTCAGAGAAGAAAATCAGGTCTCACTGCTCCGTCTGGTCCGAATTCAAAAAACTGCAAAGGTTCTCCCTCTACTACCAAAATGTAAGAGGACTTCGTAGTAAAACTACAACTATTTTTCAAAATTCAAAATCTTTGCCATACGATCTTTTCGCTCTTACCGAGACTTGGCTTAATGCCACAATTTTAGACACAGAACTCTTCGATAATGAGTTTGTAGTTTTTCGTAAAGATCGCCATGGTGATGTCATTAATTCGGTTGGTGGGGAGTCCTCATTGCTGTAAGAAATAGTTTTTGTTCAACCAAAATAGTTCTCCCAATGAATCTGTCTATTGAACTTGTCTGTGTAAAAATATCTAAACAATCTTTAGTAATGTATGTATTAAATGTTTACATCCCACCTAAAAGCCCAATGTCTTCGTTTTCTGAACTTTCCCTTGCAATTGATTTTATTATCAACTTAGCAAGCCTTGACAGTATTATATTATTATTGGGAGATTTTAATCTTCCCAACATTGACTGGGTTCCTTCCGAAGACGATTCTTATTTTGAAGCTTCAACCAATTCATCCCAACTGGAGCTTCAATTGTTAGATACCATTATCTCTTCGGATTTGCACCAAGTAAGTTCCATAAAAAATTATAGAAATAGAATGCTGGATCTAGTATTTTCATCTGACGCGCGCCGTTAATACTGTAGTGGTAGAATCCTCCTCTGCTTTATGTAACATAGATAACTACCATCCACCTCTTGACATTTTTCTTGACACGAGCGGTCATTCATCTTATGACTATGTCATTTCAAACCATATTTTAACTCGCGTTTTTACTGTTAAGGACCTAGGAGTTCTTTTTACACAAAATGTAGATTTTTCTGAGCACATTAACGGCATAGTCAATAAAGCTAATTCTATGTTAGGTTTTATTAAGCGGTGGTCAAAAGAATTCCGGGATCCTAATGTCACCTGTGTTTTATACAACAGTTTGGTTCGTCCCCACCTAGAGTATGCATCACAGGTGTGGTCCCCTTTATATGATGTTTATATTGAAAGACTGGAATCTGTGCAACGGAATTTCACTCGTTTTTTGTTAAAAGGGTTTCAGTGGATTGATCCCCTTAATGTCCCTCCATACGAAAATCGTTTGTCAATCCTTAATATGCAAACACTACAACAGAGAAGAACTAATAATGATATTGTATTTTTCCATCAAATTATAACTGGAGTCACTGATGCTCCTGATCTTCTCTGTAAAATTTTGTTTTGCTATCGAGGAGGAGGTTATGATCTCCGTAGTCAGGATCTGATTAAGATCGATATTCATCGAACTAACTATGGAATGCATGAGCCTTTGACACGCATGGGTAAACTTATAAACTGGAACTCAAAACTTTTTGATTTTAATTTAAGTAAAACTCAACTGAAAATAATTTTAAAAACCAGTGTTCCACTCTCTTAAATGTTTTATGTTAATTTTGTCATGTTTTTTGTTTATTTTATGTTAATTATTTATGTGTGCTGTGTTATTTGTTATAGTTTCGTTATTTGCCTACTAACAACTAACACCACACTAAGTGATGAGCCGGTGGTATAACACAGTTTCTGTGATGGCAAACCATTGGTCGTAAAATGTTGCTTGCTATAAGCCCATACGACCAATTCTGATAGTGTGTAAAAAAAAAAAAAAAATAAGAGTCCAAACCGGACATACAAACAAACCAATGCACCTTAAATTCCATTGAACAAACTTGATTTAAGGTATTGAAGTTCTTCGTGCTCTCTTAGAGTTTTCCGAGTTCCCAATAAAAAAAATTCCATTTTTCTGTTTGAGAATCAGTGCACTTTCTATTTGCCATTGGAAAACCCATTCTGAAATTTTCCAGTTTTCCATTTGAAAACCAATACACCTGCAATAATATGCAATTTTCCCTTTGAAAACCAAAGAGTTTTCCGAGTTTTTCATCAGAACTTTCTATTTTCCATTGGAAAACCCATTTTGAAACATTTTTCTTTGTTTTGCTTATTTTGGATGACATGGGGGGTAGGGGGGTCTAAGTGATGATTACGTCATCGGATTGAAAACGAAACTCATTTTCGGGCTTTCCCGAAAATAATGCATAATGTTAAATCAAATGTAGTTAATGTAATTAAACGAAGCAAACATACTACATAGCGCAAGACGAAATTCAAATTCAAATTGTCATGGATTACTATGATTTTGAATTTGAAATAACAATCGCTTTACATAGCGCAAGACGAAATTCAAATTCAAATCGTCATGGATTACTTTGATTTTGAATTTGAAATATTAATCGCTTTAAGAGAATTTCAGCGCGCTATTCACTTTCAAATTTGGATACCATAGCGAGAAGACGTATTGTAATCGTAAGCTTAGCAGAGCAAGTAAACATTTGTGTAACCGTTGATTCCATTAGCCAAACGTTTAAATAAGATGTCGTCTCAAATAGACAAATCCAAGTTATACCAAAAATTGTTTGAAAGTTTTAAAAAATCTCATACAAGTACGAAAGTACAAAATGTACAAAAGTTAGTTTAAAGCCATAGAGCTTTAAATAATCCTTGAGTGCTGTTTTCTTATAATATTTATGTAGCATTATTAGAGAATCTTTAGCAGAAACCATAGAAAGTTTTTATTTTTAGGCAACGACTACTTGTAAACCTACAGAAAAAACACCAACTATACAGCCAGCTTCAAATATTTCGAACAAGGAAGAAGATAAAATAAAACCCGGTAATGAATCACAACAGCGATGCGAAAACAATGATAATGCAGATAAACAGAGAGCAAAACCTTCTCAGGAAGGAATAAGATTGCTCTACTCGAAAAAAATCTGAATGCTTTGTATTCTGCCAGAGATACTATGCCAAGTCGTGCTGAAGTTGATAAACAGATCATTAAGTTGCGCGAGGAAATAAAAACAGCAAATCAGTCTTTAAACAGGAAGATTCAAAACGCAGCTTCCCAGAAGAAACACAGGGATGGTATGAAAAGAAATTTAGAAGATATTTGTCATGAAAATCCAGAAAAAAAAGACTATGTCTGAAAGATTCAGTGGGACGTCCTAATCTTGAAAGCGATCAACCATCCTATTGAAAACAATTGCTGATATAGCTTTATTTATTAGTGCAGCAGATGATAGAAGACGAATGGAATCTATTCGCAGCGTTAAAACTCTTGATGAACTCACAAAAGAACTACGTAAAATAGGATTTGACATTAGTCGCAGTGCGACATATGTATCTTCGTTTGATTTCCAGAAATTCTAATTCTACAGAGGGACGAAGACATGTATCGACAGTCCCTGTTAAGCTCATTCGGGCTCAAACCGATTACCACAAGAGCCACTTAGATAGCAAGTTCGCTGAAACATCAATCCATTATTTAGAGAACATAGCATCCATACTTGGACCAGATCAAGTATTTTTCGTATCTCAAGATGTCCTCGAGTCCCTATTGGCGTAACTGCGGCAAATAAGCAACATGGAATATCGAATCAAATTGCCTGATCACGATTGGGTAATCGCTGTGCGTCATAAATTAATACCATCTGCTTATGCTGGTATCAAAATCACTTCCAGCATGCTAGGACAACCGCAAATTCGCGCGAATTTTTTTATTTTCACACCCCAAATTGTTTCTCTGTTTGCCAAAAAAAAATTCGGCTCGCCTCGCTCGCTTTCCAGTACTGCGGTACGCTAGTTTTTTTACTTTCACAGTCTGGAAACCTAATTTTCCGATTGAAGCATCTACGAAAATATTAAGAAACGTACTCATTCTGAAATCATTAGAAATATGAAAAACCAACATTTTTGTATTAATTTGTTTATCTATATATATAAAAGAACAGCCTAATTTTTGTGTTCGTTCGCTAACCGGGCAGGCGGTTAGAGGCGGTTGCAAGAGGTATTAGGGTAGAAGGCTTAGAAAAAATAAAATGTATATTTTTCAAATGCAATGAAATGAAAAACAGTGCCAATGTTAAAAAAACTTATTTTTTCACTACAAAAATAATAAAAATAAATCTGATCGACTGAAATTTTTGAAAATTTTGAATGTCAAATCAAAAAATTATTTTGTAAAATTATTTTTTATACAAAGATGAAGGTGAAGGATTACAAATCCAAATAATAGGTATGTTATGTATGCAAATACGTTTTATAGATAGTAACCAGATAAAAAGGTAAGAAAAATTTATTTCTTGCACCGTTTTAGAAAACGTATGTAGGCATCTTGAGGGAATTTTGGTGACATCGCATGTTTCACAAGGGGTGTTTGGTGATACATCATCATCATCATCATTGGCCTGGCCAATGAAATTCCCCCCTTCATCTGCCCCACAACCGGGATCCGGTCCGGGCATTCTTCAAAAAGCTCTTTCATGTATCCCGTCGCTATATAGTTCCGTACGCGCGCCGCGCCAGCGCATATTTGGTCTGCCGAGCTATTATTTTTCTTATCATGAATACATGTACAATTATTGTACCGCTAACGACTTTCCGAGCTGGTTCCTCTTTGTTTAAACGATCTACATAGGAGTCCAGCCCACTTAATTTTTATCATGAAATCTGCTTCGTTGTTACATCGTCTCCGGAGACGTCTTTGCTCACAAACAGGTCCAACTATTCTTGGTAAGGCTTCTTTTCTCCAACGCGAGTACTGGTAACACTATCGTCTTATCATATATAGCAGCAATTTTGAAGTAATGGTAAGATTTTTTGATTTTAATAGCCTTGAAAGACTAAGGTAGGTTCTGTAGGCTTTGAGCAGCCGCCCAAGTATTTTGTTTTCAATATAGTTCTCGGCTGGATCGCACCACTTCTAATTCGTGCTCCTCCACCTTGATAATAATTGTTCTTCTACTATTGCCAAGGGTTTCAGCAGACGGGGCCACCATGAACTCAGTTTGTTTCCTCATTTATATGCAGCCCCAGGTTTTTTGCCGCCTGCTCAATCAGAAAAATTTACAGTTTGTGGGTTCCTCCAGAGATGTCAATGTCGTCCACGAACCACTCATAGCATTGACATGAAATTAGTCTCATTGGATGCGGAATTACTTGATTGAGAGATGATGTAGCGAAATCGGTTTAGCGGTTTTTAATAGTAATGAAAAAACTTTAAGAAAATCAACATAATCTGAAAGTAGTTAGAATTTATCATTTTTCATCTGTGCATTAAAATTATGATCATTTCAGAATATCAAAGTAAGACAGTATATTATTTGTCAATAAATTTGTAATAAGCAATTGAAAAAGTAGTTTAAGCTGTATATCCGCTTTTCGTGGTTGGTTTCAAGGAAAAATAGACCATATGAGTATAGCAATAGAATATTGATGAATTTTAATCGGTAAAAACTGATTAGGATAATTATTGAAAACAGTTTGATTTAAACAATTGAAAATCAATTTCAGAGGTTATATTTTATTTTACTTATTTTTCTACTTTGAAAGTTAGTCGTGTGGACCACAGGGGTCGCACTTATATTTTTGTATTCATAGTATTGGAGATATTGGAGAAAGGACTTGAAAAAGTTTCAATAATTCGACGAAGCTTAAGTTAAATTGATTTATTAATAATAATGAAAATTAAGAAAATAGTAATAATAATTGTAACTGGCCGCTTTGTTGATTTGTTTGAATGAGAAAATTATTTGCAGCAATTTCATAGGTCAGAGTTAAGAGAGGGATCATTTCAATGAATTTGTTTTCGTTGTTAAGCTATGAATATAGCTACCTGTAAACAGATAAGAAAAAAGAGGCAAAATACAAGTTTTTTGAACGATTATTACGAAAAATACATAACAGACTTTTGAAGGTGGCTATTCTGGCCTACTGGTAGCTGCTGACATACGTAAGCCTCTGTAGAAGATTTAAAAGTAAAGAAATACTCACTACTCAAATAGATTTGTCACTACTAAAAATTATTTGGGAAGGACAAAGCACACCAAATAAATTTGCCTGATTATATAAGTGGAGACGTATAGTTAGAACCAGAAATCGTTAAGGATACTTTTTATACTTCTAGCTGACCCAGTTAAAGTGTTTTTGACATAGGTATTGTTGTTATGCCTGCGTTTTCGATAATGCTTTATTTGCAATCCCGGTAGAAAGTATACTATTTCCACGAATCCCTATATCCGACAGATGTGCAAATTCAATTTAAACGTATTCAATTCCCCATTGTATTGTCTGTTTGTGGATTAGATTTGAGCATTATTTTTTAACACAAATTTTCTTTGTCCTAATCCTTCTACCCATATTCTTTGTCTCGCCTGCCTTCTGGACAAACTCCAGAGTAATAAATTAAACACAGGTTTTGTCAAAATGCAATGTGATTTACTTGAATTAAATTTTAATACACAACGATATGCATTTTTCAAACTTCACAACTAACTTTCTACTTTTACTTGGTTCGACACCATTAAAACATGCGTTAAAAATGCAAGTTTTCCCGAGTTTTCAGTGATGATTTCTGTGAAAAAAAATTGGAAAAACCTCATGGAAGAGTGGAAAAACTGTAAAAACCAAACAAAGGTCGGGAATAAATTTTTTTTCCTTGGAATTTTTTGTTTCAAAATGAATTTTCGAATGCAAAATAGAAAGTTCTTGATGAAAAACTCAGAAAACTCATTGATTTACAAAGGGAAAATTGCATATAATTGCAGGTGCATTGGTTTTCAAATGGAAAACTGGAAAATTTCAAAATGCGTTTTCGAATGGAAAACAGAAAGTTCTTGATAAAAAAATCTGAAAATTCATTGGTTTTCAAAGGGAAAATTGTTATTGTAGGTGCACTGATTTTCAAATGGAAAAATGAAAATTTTTTTATTGAGAATTTGGAAAACTCAACGAGAGCATGAAGAACTCAAGACCTAAAAACACTTTTTTACATATATGGAATATAAGTGCATTGTTTTGTTTGTATGTCCGGTAGGGACGATTTATCCGCTCAATCCTCAATGTATATTTTTATAAAATTTTTACTGTAGACATAGCCTGAGTAAAAACAAATTTTGGGGAGAATCTTACATGAAAGTCAGCAAATAAGGGGGATAATCGTAAGCTGTTTGGAGTTCTGATTTTTTTGAAATAGTCAAAACACACCGGAGAAACGATATTTGCATTTTACTGCATGCTTTGATGAAAGTAGAAAGTTAGTTATAAAGCTTGGAAAAATTCAGGTATGTAGTTCTCTATTGCAAATCCATCAAGCAAATCACATTATCACAATAGCTGCGTTTTATTATCACAATGATCCAGATCAGATCATTGATTTATATGTGAAACAACAAAAAATCGAAATCCTACTTTTTACTTGGATCAATTTTTGTGATCCAAATATTATTTCTTCTTCCGCACACAAGTTGAAATGTTGGCGTATATTTTCAATAAAAACTGTGCTGCCACTTTCACACATTTATTATCCGGGAATGAGATATTTTTCAATTACATAGCAAAAGCTTTTTTCCATTAAAAAACAACAGAATAATCGTTCAACAAAATTATCTTAGGGCAACTCCGATGTAATGACAGAATGAATAAATTTCAAACTGCTGCCAAACGTGACGTAATAAGTAAATTGATGATCCAAAGCTGTTTTATTATCATGATCTGATCATACAGTTTGCTATACTCTATACAACACTTTAAGCGACATGATCTCGATGCTTTGTTTTTAGCTACTAATGCTCCTGGAAGAAGTGCGTATAACAGAGTAGAGCGCAGAATGGCTCCTCTTAGTCGGAAACTGGCTGATTTAATATTGCCTCATGACCATTTTGGGTCTCATTTGGATGTACGTGGCGTTACAATTGACGAACATTTAGAAAGATCTAATTTAGAATTTGCAGGAATTGTATTAGCTGAAGTATGGAGTTCGATGGAAATTGATGGCTATAATGTTACTGCAAAATATGTTGGGGCTGGTGAACAAGATGTTCCTGATTTTCCAGACATTGAATGGTATTCAGAACATGTGCGTGAAAGCCAATACTTGCTTCAAATTGTAAAATGTAAAAATACAGAATGCTGTCGTCCAAGAAGTGGCCTATTCAGATTACTAGACAACAGATTTCTTCCACCACCTGTAAAAGTAAAACAATCAGTTGATGATTTGATTTTGGACGAAGGAGGACAATTGCTTGATCTTCCAGTCAATTTAGTTTTACACTTAAGTGCTTCACTCAAAGATTTTCTGCAAATGCCCTACGATTATTTTTGTCCGACGGTAAAATTGAAACTATCAACTCGAACATGCAAAACGTGTGGTCTTTATCATGCTTCCGTCAAGTCACTGAATCGTCACATCGAGAACATCCATAGAAAAGTAAACAGGCACATTGATAAGAAAGTAAGACCTGTAAGAGTCGCTGCTCGTCGTGCTAATGAACTGATGTGCATTATCCAAAATTTAGAGCACCATGACGTTGAATGGCTCGATGAAAATGATGTGGACATTCCAAAATAGGATGAAAGTGAGCAGACTCACAGCACTGAAGAGCAATCCACGCCGTCCAATGTCATCGAAAATTTAGAGTCATGGATTCGGGTGTCATGGACTGAAGACTCTTAATTTGAACTTAATGTATGTACAATGTACCCAAAAATAAAAAATGATTTTTTTACGTTCGTTAGATTAAAATATTTTTGTGCATTTGGTACTTGAATACAGTGTATCAATTTTCTTATTTTTAAAATTAAAATTATAACTTGAAAAAAATGCATTTTTAATTACAAAATGTTTACGTAAGCACGGGGGGAGGGGGTAAGAGCTTTGCTTACTTTTGCTGACAAGGGGGGTGGGGGGGGGGGGGTAAATAATTGTAATAAATCTTTTGAACGGCCCCATTCCGGCGTCCGATACAAATCAAGCAATCATCTCAAACATCTGAATCTTTTTCATTTGAGATGGATGGCATAACGTTGTTGAAAAGAAGCCGTTCCGTCAGAGTGGATCAGAGCAGCATTCATATGTCTGTCAACGTACAAATACTGATCCAACCAGATACCAAGGTACTCCCTGTGCGTGAGGTTTAGCCAAATAGGTCCAGAACAGCATTTTCTCCCATTGCTGGACGTCAATTTTCAGTTTTCGGCCATCGCAACATTGTAAGCTAATCGTTGACTGATTTATATGGATTGTAAATTAATGGATACAATTTATGTCTGTAAATGGGAAGCATGCATTACATAGAAGCCAGAGGATGAAATAAGAACTAACAGTGATAAATACTTCGAGTGTAACACAATACACAATCCACTGGATGACGCCCAAGTCAACTGGTAGATAAGACACTAACTTATGTTCTATGTATTTTGAAAATCCAAATAATTCGAGTCCTCTGCCTTCAATTAAGTAACGATCTCAAATTTATCACTTAATTTAAGCCAATTGAGAATAATACAAAATAAATTCATGAAAAGCTTAAGTCAGCTTACATTGCAATCAAGAAGGTTTCTATAGAATCCCGGATACAATTTGCTTATTCACACAAAAACAAGGCTTCATATTCCAAGGTAAATTGGATGTTTATGAAAATTTCATTTAAGGAGATTATATCGTTTCAATGATATTATGTTTCCAGAATAAAACAAGCAGAGTTTCAGTCCTTGACATGATTATGCAAACTGCACACAAATAATACACATTTTAATAGGGAACACTTAACAGCAGAAGATTATACAAAATTAATTTAAGAAGCTCAACGCTGTTTAAGAGCATACATAAGTCATACAACGTCGCCCGAGAATTGGTTTGTTCCATACGCCACTTTTGTCGTTTTCGAGTTAGGAATGGATTCTATGGGAATTTTGTATGCTCTTTCTAAATCTGTGATCAGATTTGTGCTACGTCTTTTCAATCCCGAGATATCCAACATCAATTTTGTTCCATATCCACCAAAATCAACATTTTCTAGAATTGTTTTGTGCCATAAACCATTTTTTGGCGTTTGGGACATTTTTTCCATATAAAATTTGTAAAGTTTTTTGTCAGAATTGTTTTGTTCCACGTGCATATTACGGTGACAAGGGATAGAAAAAATCCTAAGAATGTTGAGAATTGGTTTGTCCTACGTGCACTTGTGTTAAAGAAATGCTATGTTTATGGGACAATCATCGCAAACAAAATTTTAGTATTGGTTTGTGCCATATCCATTACAATTGTGTAGATATCCTGAGATTATTGTATGAAATCATTTAGTCCTGGCTTGGCTTGGCAACTACTTGACTCTTCAAGCGATGGAGATGGTAATGAATTCAATTTTGAACACTTTTTTCGAAGAAGGTTAAGTTCAAATGACTCTGCCCTTGTTTTGCAAGATGGTCAATCAAAGCGAAAACTTCATTGAAACTATAGATGCATACGGTGAAGAAGATTTCAAGTCGCATCTGCGGCTGAACCGCTTGACTATAAATCAATTAACAAGTACATTACTTCCTTAAGAATTGCTGTACCTACTATTTTTATTTGAATATTCACAGTCGGAATTTATCTCAAATCCATAAACTTCGTTTTATGCTGGAAAACCTAGTATTGGCGCAAAAAATAGAGGTACTAATCTATGTATGGTACATAAGCAACACTATCACTTTTAGGCAATTGGGGAATCTATTCGGTGTATCAAAATCTTCAGCCTGGGGTGTCGAGTAAGCAGCTGGCTTGTTTCTAAAGCAGATGTGTATATAAAGTGGCCACAAGGAGAACGTATCTCTGAAAACTGCCGTCAGTTCGAAGCAAAAAAGAAACTACGAGGTGTAATCGGTGCCATTGATTGCACGCATATTATGATTGCTGCACCAAAATTAAACAAAGAGTGCTATTACAATCGTAAGCAAAACTTTACCATTGTTTTGCAAGGGGGTGTCGATGCTGAAAAAAAAATCATTGACATTTGTGTTGGCGAGCCAGGATCTTTACACGATAGTCGTGTTTTGTGAAGATCGGCTTTGTATAGAAGAGCTCACTCTTACTTTGCCCAATTGTTCTCCAACAATACATTTCTGTTGGGTGATTCAGCCTACCTTGCTTCAAAATAGTTCCACCTTACAAGGACTACGGCCAACTTACGGACCAACATCTAGCATTTAACAACCTGCATTCAGCTACAAGAATGGTAGTTGAAAATGCATTCGGCTTGTTAAAAGTACGATTTATACGCCTAAACTTTGTGATAGCGCAGTAGAGCTGCTTTAATTTTTTTTTTTTTTAAAGAAAAATGTTTAAAAAAAAGATATAATCGATTTTCTTTTAAAATTTTAGCATCCAGCTACATGCATTTTTGCCTTTCACATTATCGTTGATGAGAATTGGTTTGTGCCATATCCATTTTTGTGTGTCCCACGTGTATGGAAAAACAAATCATTTTCAAAATGTATGAGGTGGGACACAAGCCAAAAAAGTAGACTTTTGTGCTGATAAAGGTATATTGTTAACGGTAAGGCAAAACACTTTGAAAATTGGTAGTTGAAGTTTTAATAGGACTAACTTCAATTTGAAAAAATAAAAAAAAAATCCTATCGCTCAGTTTCGGAGTACTAAGCACGCGAACCTTTAAATGCGTTTTTCTCGAAAAAGTGCCTATGGCGTATGGAACAAACCAATTCTCGGGCGACGACAATGAAAACAAGATTAGTTACGGATTTACAATTTAAAACAAATAAATGAAAAATAGAATTTTGTCTGTGAGAAATAAGTCAACGAAGACTTTGTCCCCCCTGCTTTCTTGGATTTAGTGTGTAGGAGATGTTTTGTACCAGTGTTGTTAGTCAAATCATCGACAGACCAAATACCATGGCAGCTTGGGTAACTTACCCTGAATACTAAGTAGGTACATTTTTTCCGTCTTAGTTCTTTATGTGTGAAGTACAAAATCAATTAACTTTTTAGCAACGCACTTGCAGCTATGTATAGTGTTTGTCTTTTATTAGTCACGATTCCTAATCAACATTTTTTAACTTACCAATCTCCTGAGTCCTGACTTTAATTTACAACATGTGAGTGAAGTCATAAAATTTGGGTTGAAAACAATTAAAAAAATATCAGTACACAGTCAACATGCCAGGTCTTAGAATTAGTATTACTTTAATTCTTTTACTGGGATGTAAGCCTTGAAATAATCTTTTTTTACCTTAAATATATATCACACCAAAAACATAAATGTAAAAAAAGAGCCAAGTTCTCCCGTACAAAAATTCTGCCTAACAAATCAGCCACGAAAAGTAATGAGATCTAAAAGAACGCCAAGTTCTAAGATTCAGCAAGTACTCGTAGGTGCATTGCAAATGTTTTAAGTGGACTTACATCGAATCAACTATTAGTTTTGAAAGTAACTTGTAAACTAATGTAAATTAGTTAATTTTTTTTACTTAGCAAGTTTTCCAAACTTTTTTAATAGTAGGTTACTAAGAGAAAACCCGCCAAGTAAAAAAAATTAACTAATTTACATTAGTTTACAAGTTACTTTCAAAACTAATAGTTGATTCGATGTAAGTCCACTTAAAACATTTGCAATGCACCTACGAGTACTTGCTGAATCTTAGAACTTGGCGTTCTTTTAGATCTCATTACTTTTCGTGGCTGATTTGTTAGGCAGAATTTTTGTAGGGGAGAACTTGGCTCTTTTTTTACATTTATGTTTTTGGTGTGATATCATTACTTTTTGCAAAGATTTTTTTTTTTGATAAGCAGAAAAATCTAAAAATTAATTTTATTTCTTTATATTGACTGGCAGAATTGCTAGTTTGCCAAATTACAATATTCTACGATGATCAGAGCTGCCCCATATATTTTATAAAATTTATTTTTAAATGGGTGGGTACCACGCCCCCTCAGTTGAAAATCATAAATTTCATATTTTATTTGTTTTATTGCACGATGTACTTGTATGCCAAATTTCTTGATTCTACTGCACTCCAAAGTGCTCCATATAATTTAAATTAATAATGTAAAAGTAGGCGGCTACCACGCCCCCTGATTGAAAATTTTCAAATTTTCGATTATTTCCTTTGTATGTACCACATGACCTACCACTGTGCCAAATTTCAAGTTTCTAGGGCGACGGGAAGTGCTTCATATAATTTAAATTAAGAATGTAAAAGTAGGCGGCTACCACGCCCCCTGACTAAAAAATTTCAAATTTTCGATTTTTTTCTTTGTATGTACTTCATTACCTATCATTGTGCTAAATTTCTTGATTCTACTGCACTCCAAAGTGTTCCATATAATTTAAATTAATAATTTAAAAGTAGGCGGCTACCACGCCCCCTGACTGAAAAATTTCAAATTTTCGATTTTTTCCTTTGTATGTACTTCATGACCTATCACTGTGCAAAATTTCTTGATTCTACTGCACTCCAAAGTGCTCCATATAATTTAAATTAATAATGTAAAAGTAGGCGACTACCACGCCCCCTGATTGAAAATTTTCAAATTTTCGATTTTTTCCTTTGTATGTACCACATGACCTACCACTGTGCCAAATTTCAAGTTTCTAGGGCAACGGAAAGTGCTTCATATAATTTAAATTAATAATGTAAAAGTAGGCGGCTACCACGCCCCCTGATTGAAAATTTTCAAATTTTCGATTTTTTCCTTTGTATGTACCACATGACCTACCACTGTGCCAAATTTCAAGTTTCTAGGGCAACGGGAAGTGCTTCATATAATTTAAATTATTAATGTAAAAGTAGGCGGCTACCACGCCCCCTGATTGAAAATTTTCAAATTTTCGATTTTTTCCTTTGTATGTACCACATGACCTACCACTGTGCCAAATTTCAAGTTTCTAGGGCAACGGGAAGTGCTTCATAATTTTGATGATCTGTCAGTGAGTGAGTGAGTGAGTCAGTGAGTCAGTGAGTCAGTCAGTTACGGTTTTCGTGATTTTTGGAACATTGTATCTTAGAAACTACTTATGCTAAATATCTGAAATTTACTGAGGTGCTTCTTCTTGACTAGCTTAACAAATGATGTGAGTTTGAAACTTTTGGCTTCTTTGGTATAGAAGTTAGAGGGGTGTGGAAAATGCCCTGAGTTGTTTCCTGTAAATAAGGGTGTAGTGCCAAAGTTGCTAGAGAACTTGGCTGGGCACTACCGTGCCCCTTGATATATATTTTTTTAAATTATAGTCGATCTTCTTGAAAGTGCACTATCGTTAGAAGCAAACAACGACGATGATGACTCTCGCAATGAAGACATTTTACCATTGAAAGAAGGAAAATTTTATAAAATTGCGGTTGAATTTGTTAATGGATTTGTTGAAGGCGTTCAGGGAATAATGGATACTGTTTTCATGCCAGTTTTATTTATTCTTAAAGTACTTGGCAGTTGGTTCAACATTTAAGAATAAACTAAATCAATACATGTGAAGCTTTTTGATCAATATTAATTTTCACTGCAGCTTAGCAAGAACCAGAATTGCTGCTGAAAACCATGATCACAACTATGGCTCTTGTTTGTTTTCGTTGCAGTGTGGAAACACTTTGTACTTGGTTATCTGAAATAAGCTTTAGAACTGTTGAAAGACGGTTAAATTTGAAGTGGATCTGCCCTCCTTCAAGGCTTTTTAGGGGAATTATTTCTAAGTATTGGCTAAACAAGGGTGGCAAAAAATCAACGCATTTGTACTAGAACGATGAATAGAAGCATGTAATTTTTTAAAACAGGAACTTTATGATTGGTCGTAGAATAAAAACAAATAAAAAATTGTCAGAGTGTTAAAAACTCTCTGAAATCCGATAAGCAAAATGTAATTTTGCTTGCCAAAGTCAGTTTTAACTTTCACTGAGAGCGCAATGAATGATTACAAAACTTCGTAAACAAAACTCTTACCTTATTGTACCACATCTTCACAGTCCTATAAGATTATCGGCCTTGATTACACTCCGTTTAAGCCCGTTTTCATAATAAGTACTCTTCCCTAAGGTAAAAAACATTGCCTTAATCGATCGATTCCAACCGTTGTTGTTGGTTCAAGTTTCAACACTCGACCTTCATAGTGTGCTATTGAATATTCTTAAGGAGTAACATACTTCTTCCTCGACATCATCGTCATCCTCTTCGCAAGTAGACATCTGACGTGGTAATGTCTCCACTTATTTTTTTTTTTTCGAATCGTGCAACTTACAAAGTCACTGAAAAAACTAAGTGGAACTAACACACACACTGTATGCGTTCTACAATGCAAACAGCAACTTCCTGCTTCTTGGCTTTGTTCTAAAATCTGCCACACAACTGTATGAGCATGTATGATAACGACCTACGCTACCGACTTACGCGACATGGTTGTTATTCCATCAAGAAGAAGGCACGAACGAGATGCATTCCATTGATATTGCACTTTTCTACATTTTTACATCCGGTGTACATACAGTGTGTTTCGTGAAAGCGAGCGAAAAGGGAGGAATTTCTGCGCTGGCACACTTAAGTGCTAAATCATGTTCAAGTTGAAAAACTGGAATACAACGCGCGCGAATGGAGTTAAAAGACTTTGACGGATTTTTGTTGGTTACGTGACCCACAGAGGACACTTTTCAATTGGCCAGGTGTAGAATTCTCGCTTGTGAGGGAACAAATTAATTAAGCCCCTTCAAACGGCAAAAGAATATTCAATTAAAAGTTCGGACCCATATCGGACTTTTTAAGGCTAATATCCTCAGGAAAGAACATGAGCAGAAATGGAAAACTTCCACGGAGGGATGTTGTGTCTCTCTGATAGATAGATAGAAGATACCGTTTCTGGCTCGCGGATAGAAAAATCCAAAAGAATGCAATCCTTGTTGGGAAGTAACACGTGAATAACTTAAAGCATTAAGTTGGACGAGGTTGATAAATTTAGATGAGAAATTACATCAAAAGGCTTTTTAAGATCTGAGTTGTTGTGCCATGCCTTGGAATTTCCAAACGGTGCCGGAGTGAGTTTAATATGGGGAACATATTAAATATTGAAAATCTTTTTCAAACAGTGTCTTTGTCGGAATGCATCTGGTAACTCTTAGATCTAGTGTGGATTGTTATCACTCCAGATTCGCCAGATTGCGTGTCCGCTATATTCATCCGCTATGGGCATCATCGCTGAAAATGATAACGCCGACCTATCATGGACGAAGCCCAAGCGTTGCTGCTCGAACAGAACAAATAAATATAAAGCTATATTGAGCCGGAGCCCCATTTAAGGGTCAAATTGATTTAAGCTAACATCTGCTAGCATATACATGTATTGTATTCTAACAGCCCTATTATGAGTATCAATTTGATAGTCGATAGCTTCTATCAAATAGTTGATAGTTTCGTATTATGAGTATCAACTTGTTATTTTTGACCGATTGTGAATATTAGGACTGTTTAATGAAGAAAAAACAGATCAGAACGGCACAGAACAGCACAAGTAAATGAAAACTGTCAGAACAAGTAAGAACAGAAAAGATCAGCTCCCTATGTGATCTTTTTGACAGAATAAAATCAGCTGTTTAATAAATATTCCAAGTCAAATCAAATTGAAGAAAATTTTCATTTGTTGGAAATAAGATTCTGAATAGCTTATTAGTTTTTTGAGAGAAATTTTTACTTGGGAGTGTAGTAGTAATATTTTTACTTCCTCGGAAAACTCTTCAATCCAGATAATTTCAAAAAATAGTTTGATTGGAAAAAAAAATAAAAATAATTTGGCATTTAAAATTTTGACATTTGATAGTTTTCACAAAGCTGTACTACCAAAAAAGTAGGGGCAGAAAAATGTGTACTAAATTGAGATGGAAAACTTCATGGAACACAAAATGACAGATTGTAGAACAGTTTGGGGCAAGGTTTTTACTCATGGAACACACAAATGTGTACTTTTTGGATCTTTTCTGTACTTTTCTGTGCGGAACAGATTCATTAAACAGACCTATTTATCAAAATTTCCTTCGAGACGAGTTAATTATTTTAATGTTTGACTTTTCAAATTTGAAATAAAAATATTTCCAAAAACGACTTGCAAACTTTTTTTCTTAAATAAAACGGAAACCATTTAAGCTATTTCAAAAATTGTATTGCAGACTTGAAGTACAATAAAAACACTTATGGATGAAACTCGAAATCCTTATTCTTTTTGACTTTTTCGCCCTTAAAAATAACAAATCAATTTGTTTGTTTGCGTTTCAATCAGAAATTTTTAGTTGACAGAAAAGTTGATGTGTATCAAATTTTTTGATATTCGTAATACCGTTTCTATCAAAAAAATCATTCACAATAGCTATTAAATCTAATAAAATTCAAAAGTCGATAAAAAATGCTGACAGTTGATAGTCATAATACGAATTCATTAAATTTGTTGATATATATCAACTATCAAGTCGATAGTTGCTAGTCATAATAGGGCTGTAAGTTGTTGAACTTCAGTCATATTAAAACTTAAAGAGTACCTTCCGTTAACAAAGATGATATTTCTATAGAATTGTCAATGTTGTATACAATCTGGTTTAATATTTCCTTATTGGATAAAGGTACCTACTCTTATTGATTATTATGGATAGGCTGAATTTTTAATGATTTGTTTTTTATTAATTATTACATTTGGGGATTCCTGGGTTGCCTGGGTATTGCTTTTGTGGTTATATTGTATTGATTTGTGTATTCACTCCAGTGTTTATTTTGATGTATAGGTTATGGTCTATGAGTGTCCCACTTCGTGTGAGTGTAGTGGATAAACCAACAAGTGTGAACTAGTGTGAACGATCCACAAGTTGCACAAGTTAAACTTCACAATTTAACTACTGGCGCTTGAGTCGCCAAAAATAGAGAGAAGAAATCCAGTGCCTCCCAAACTTATATTCTTCTTATGTCTATCGTCTATGTATGTATAATATTATAATGCTCCGTTAGTTATTGAAATGAAATTGCTATTGCATCATCATTCATATTGTGCCAGCCATCGAAATAACTTCGGATAAAATAAAATAGTGATTATCAATTAAATAAAATAAAGTCTTTTATTTCAACCAGCGATTCCCAATATTGGTGACCCCGACGATCGCCGAAAAGTTAATTTGGTGATACAATTGTGCGAATCATCAAAGTTCTATAAAATATTCATCGCCGGCGTGCGGAAAATTGGTATTGCCATTGCGGTACTTGCAATCACCGGTATTCACAAGTACCAAGCCACATAACGGGAACCACCGTTCACTTAGCAACCACCGCAATTTGCAAATACCACGCCACATAACGGGAAGCACCGTTCACTTTCCACTGAAGCACGCCACCATCTGCAGACACCATCTCTTCGAAACCATAACCACGCAACAACAGCAACCATCAGCTCCTCGCCAACAAAAGAAGGCACATTTTCAGAGCCACGAACAAATCTGTCGTAGAACCACGCCAAAATTCTTTGTTGCGACTTGTGAACCACACCGTCACGTGCTACAACTTGTTGCAGTTTATGTGACCATTATCACTGCCACCGCATTTGTTAAAAGTTTTTGTGCTCAGGTACTTTACACACAATTGCCACACTTCGCACGCACTTTTAACACCAATTGGCTCTGTGAGTGGTTGACCACCGACGACGGTTGCCTGTTGCCATTGCTAAGTAGAACGGCCGAATATTTGGAACCACTACCTGTTGCTACCCAACACCCAAGCCTATTGCGAGCCACCGT
This sequence comes from Sphaerophoria taeniata, assembly GCA_943590905.1. Lineage (NCBI taxonomy): Eukaryota > Metazoa > Arthropoda > Insecta > Diptera > Syrphidae > Sphaerophoria > Sphaerophoria taeniata. The sequence continues at coordinate 108,954,339 of OX016541.1, forward strand.
TTCTTCCATCACGGCCGCCCATTGCGAGCCACCATTGCCAATCAACCACCGCCCATTGCGAGCCACCATTGCCAATCAACCACCGCCCATTGCGACCCATCATCGTCACTGCCCGTTGCAAAGCCATACACTCGCCTGTCGCGAGTCATCATCGCCCATCGCTCGCTGCCATCAGCCGCCCAGTGTGAGCCTCCATCAGCCGCCTTTTGCGAGCCCAGCATCGGAAACGTTTGCCAAAACCCGAAAAACCAGCCTCACCACTAATCATCATCACCATACCATCATCGACAAGTTCATCATCAACCGAAGACATCAATACAAACAACAAGACATCAAAAGAAAATCAGCAAGTACCTAACATCTACCAATTTTTTTTAATCAACTAACATCTTTAAGCATAACAATTCAAAGTACATTATCATTATTCAATATTATTTCATCACATCACCATAACTAAATTATTATTCAATTCACAATCATATTTACTAAAGTATTTTTTCAAAATTTATCAACTATTAGACACAGTTTCAATTCCATTTTAAGTACATTACATTACATTTCACAGTACTTCGCACATAAATGTAACGAACTACATACACATAGCAGCACTGGTGACTGAGACCATTGGCTGGGACAGAACAATACATTAATACAACAGAGAGAGAGAGAGACAGATAGACACATAGAAAGAAAGCACACATAACAGAAACCTACGTGGCTCAGAGGAGGAGACTTAGATTTGTATTGTCTTATGTTATCGCACAGGTGGCCTCAGATAAGCTGGCGATTTTTTTAGAAAAAGAATGCTGCTGAAGCTGGGGTTTGAACCCGTAGCGTTCGGCTTAGCAATCCACTACTCTATCCTCTGAACCATGGCCACCTGCAACCATTTTAAGTACGTAATCATTCAAAACAAAACAGTATAGAGATATGGTAGATATTTATAAACCACGATTGCAATCAATATCCACAACAGATCACAAAATTTTCGAATTCTCAAATTAACTCTCAAATTATAAAATATTACAAATCATAATCTTTTTCAAATCGAGTCTTCAAATTATAACATTTTAGAGTCAAAAATTCTCAAATCATAAAAATTAAAATACAAATTCTCAAATTTCAAAACTTTCCAACTGCTATATTTCAATTTTCATTCTGCAATCGCATACATTCTTTGTAAACTGGATTCCTTTTCTCTGCAAAGAAAATTTTCATAATTCAAATATAAAAAAAAATCTTTTTGTCCGAATATGATGGGAAACGGTAATGATTTAGGTAGTACAACTACCGTCACAACAACAACCACAACAGCACCCACCATGACACTAGCGGGACCCGCAAAAGTTAACGCGATTTCAATTAAATTACCAGAATTCTGGAAGAAAATGCCTGCAATATGGTTCATTCAGATCGAATCTCAATTTTCCACTCGAAACATATATACAGAACAGACAAAATTTCTTTACGTAGTACAAGCGCTTCCTCAAGACGTGGCCGCAAGTGTTTATGATATACTGGTGCAGGAATCAAGCACGCCATACACAAACCTTAAAAAAGCTTTAATAGACAGACATTCCATGAGCGAGAGCAAACGTATAGAAGCATTATTATCGGGCGAAGAGATGGGGGATAAAAAACCTTCCGAATTTTTATAGAAGACTCCAAACTTTAGCTGGACAATCAACGATTGTCACACAAAGTCTAATACTAGAACTTTGGAGACGTCGTCTTCCCACTCTCGTCCAAGCTTCGATAAAATCCTCTCCGGAAACAAAACTTGACGTTTTGCTGAACATGGCCGACGATATATACGATGTTTACCAGCAACAAAGTTCTGCTTTAAACATTCCATCGCAAAACGACAAAACGATATATGAACTGACAAGTATAAACAATAAGTTACAAGGCGAGATCAGCGAAATTAAATCCATGTTATCGAACTTAAATTTCAATCAGCGCCCTTCACGGGATAACAGAAGACAAACACGTTCGGACAATTTTCGAAGATCAAGATCGAATTCCAGGATAAATCGGAACTTTTGCTGGTTTCACAATAGGTACGGGAAACGCGCCTTAAAATGCTCGGGTCCCTGTGATTTTAAAAAGAATTATTCCCCAAACTAGACACTACTGTCATTAATGCGGCAAATGACAGTAATGTGACAAGTTTTCAAAGCCGTATCTTCATAAAAGACCCACTTTCAAAATTAACATTTCTAATCGATTCTGGTTCGGATGTCTCGGCCATTCCACATAATATGGTGAAACAAACAGCTCGGTTCAAACCTGATCAAATTATCTCAGCAGCCAATGGCTCACAAATTCAAGTTTATGGTACAAAATACCTCAAAACAACACTTGGTTTTCGAAAAGTATTTGATCACACATTTGTTATAGCATCCGTCACTAAGCCCATCATTGGGGCAGATTTTTTAAAACAAACAGGTTTAATCATAGATATCAAAAATTCCAGACTCTCGATCCTCTCACCCGGTCAAGCGTCGCAGGTACAATTTGCAATCAAAACATATCAAGCCCCCGATTCTTCGCAATCGAAGAAAAATATAACTCCATTTTGAGAGATTTTTCTTCATTGATGCAACCTCCTGACTTCACGCTGCCGGTCAAACACTTAGTGGTACATCACATACTTACTAAAGGCCCTTTACCAAGTTCACAACCCAGACGTTTAAACAACGTCAAATTTAAAATAGCTAAAGAAGAATTCGAATATATGGTTCAAATCGGTATTTGTAGGCCATCATCTTCCCCATGTGCATCTCCTCTGCACATGGCAGCCAAACACGAAGCGAACGATTGGAGGCCGTGTGGCGATTACCGCCGGTTTAACGCCATGACTATTCATGATCGCAATCCACTGCCTCACATTCATGATTGTAACGCACACATTCAAGGCTGCACCATTTTTTCAAAAGTTGATCTGATTCGCGCTTACCACAACATTCCTTGCCATCAACAATTTTCCAGAGCCAACTTCAATCAAAAGTGCACAGCGTTTCGTTGGTATGGTGAACTATTACCACCGCTTTATACCACACCTAGCACGCATACTAGCGCCAATATACAAGCACCTTTCAAGCCTCGAAAGAACAAAGGAACGAATATTCACTTGGCCGACTGAATGTCAAGAAGTCTTTTTAAAAGCAAAAGGTGAACTAGCAAAGGCAACTCTCCTCAGCCATCCTCGAGAAAATGCTAAGCTCAGCATCACGACCGATGTATCCAGTACGGACATTGGAGCAGTTCTACAACAACAAAATGGTGAAGACTGGGAGCCAATAGCATTTTTTAGCAAAAAGCTAACCCCTGCACAGTCAAAATATTCGGCTTTTGATCGCGAATTGCTAGCGATATATTCGTCCATCGTTCATTTCCAAAATTTCGTGGAAGGACAAGACTTCTGCATTTTTACCGATCAAAAACCCCTCACAACTGCACTTTTCACCAAAGCCAAGCGCAGTCCGAGGCAAGAACGTCAATTAGATTTCATTTCACAATTCACTAGTGACATCAGATTTGTCAAAGGTTCATTGAACGTAGTAGCCGACACATTGTCCCGTCCAAACATAGATGCAGTAGAGAGTTCTTCACCCACCAACGTGGATGAACTGGCGAAAGCCCAAATTAGTGAAGAATTATTATCTCTGCAGAACAATCCGAACCCCAAATCTAAAGTCAAATTGGAATTCATCAAAATTCCAGCCTTAAACATCTCTCTCTGGTGTGAAACATCCACCCAGCGCAATCGTCCATACGTTCCAAAGTCTTTCAGAAAAACAATTTTCGAACAAATTCGTAATATTTCTCACCCTGGAGTTCGTGGTACAAGAAAGAAAATTGCCAAGATATACTTCTGGCCCAAAATGAACCACAATATCAACTCATGGGCGAAAGCATGTCCAGAGTGTCAAAAAGAAAAGTGCAAAGGCACATAAAATCTCCGCTCGAACAAATACCCATTCCGCCAGGACGATTTCAACATATCCACATGGATATCGTGGGACCACTCCCTCCATCAGACGAATATAAGTACATTTTGACAATTATCGACCGATTTTCGAGGTGGCCAGAAGCCTACCCCATACGAGACATAAACACAGAGACAATTGCCAGAACTTACGTCCAAGAACATGTATCAAGGTTCGGAGTTCCCAACTCAATAACAACCGACCAAGGTTCCCAATTCGAATCCAAGTTGTTTCACCAACTCACAAAATTCTTAGGAACGAATCGAATTAGAACCTCAGCATATCACCCACAGGCAAACGGGATGGTGGAGAGATTCCATCGCCAATTAAAAAGTGCCATTCGTGCGTCGAGTGATAGAATTCACTGGACACAACAACTTCCACTCATTTTATTGGGAATCCGCACTACAATCAAAGATGATCTCAATTTCACTCCTTCCGAACTCCTTTACGGAGAAAATATCAAGCTGCCTTTAGATCTATCAGTCGGTTCTTCTCAGTACACAACCGAGCACAATTTCGTGGATCAACTCCAACAATTTTTCAAAAACATTCCACCACAAGACCTTAAAACAAGAAAAACTTCGAAATCAGTTTATATTCCAACCAATCTAAACACTTGCGATCAAGTCTTGATCAGAAGCGACAAAGTAAAAAAGGGTTTGGAATCTCCTTATGAAGGTCCATTCAAAATCATACGAAAACTAAGAAAACAAATTATAGTTGACAAAAGTGGAAAAAATTATTCGGTTTCCATAGATCGAGTCAAGCCATATTTCAGTCATTAAAAATTTTTTTTCCAAAATATTTCAAACATTTCGATCATAAAATTTTCAAAATTTAAATTATATTTCATGCCTTAAATCTTATTTAAAGAGTTCTAATTAACTCGTGAAACTTAACCATTTCACTGGGAGGGGAGTGTTGTAGTGGATAAACCAACAAGTGTGAACTAGTGTGAACGATCCACAAGTTGCACAAGTTAAACTTCACAATTTAACTACTGGCGCTTGAGTCGCCAAAAATAGAGAGAAGAAATCCAGTGCCTCCCAAACTTATATTCTTCTTATGTCTATCGTCTATGTATGTATAATATTATAATTATAATGCTCCGTTAGTTATTGAAATGAAATTGCTATTGCATCATCATTCATATTGTGCCAGCCATCGAAATAACTTCGGATAAAATAAAATAGTGATTATCAATTAAATAAAATAAAGTCTTTTATTTCAACCAGCGATTCCCAATATGAGTGGTTTTCTGATTTTATTGTTAGATTTTCTTGGAAATTTGTTTGATTTCAAAGTCTACGATATTTTATCTTTCAAGTATTGATATTTTGAAATAACTTTTGAATATATTCAAGAAGAGATTCATAGAAAAAATTATAGAATTTTGTTTAATTTAAGAGTATAGGAAAGCCTTTGGGAGATTATGTGTTGAAAATATTTGGCAAGTTTGAATTGAGATTTGTTGTTAAATTTTGAAGTAACAAATAAACAAGATTTGGAATAAATTAAATTGATAAGCAAGTCATCAGGCCATGTGTGTGTCTTGTCAAAAAGACATACAGAATGAATACATTAATTGTTTGGTAGAATTTTAAAAATGGAATATGGAAACTAAATATGTTTACGCGTCTTACAATAAACTTATTTAAAGGCGTAACGCTAAGAATATCGGAAGGTATAATAAAAGAGAACACCCTCAGAGAAAGAAAATAGAACCTGAGAATCATGCCATCGAGGATGTTAAAAGATGTCAAAAGTCTTAGCACTCCACGAGAAGTTGTTAAGCAAGAGAACCGCATTTTTGTATAGTGCTCGAAACAGGGAGTGTGTTTCTTTATTTTTTCCGGATAAGGAATAGAAAAGACAGAAAAGAAAAAATATCTATCCAGAATATCCAGAATAGAATAAATAAAGAAACAGAACTAGAATAAAAAGAATAAAATTACTAGCTGTTTGTTTTCACGTCAAAAATGAATGACAATGGCCTTGTTCACACGTGAAGAAAATCGAAAATTTTCTTTGATTAGTGATGGCAAGCGGGGTTGCTTGCAGAAGACGTAAGAGGAAGGAAAAAATCAAAAAATTTAAAAAGATTGAGTGTAGAAATTTGACGTTTTTCTTTGAGTTCTTCCCTTAACCCCTCTTTTTCTTTCTTTCTCTTCAAAACTTAATGAAAATACAATCACAAAATTTTGTTGTCCGACATCTAAAAGAAAATAAAGAACATAAAGGAATAAGCAAAATCTACAGAAGAAAAATACTCACGTATTTCTCATGTTCTTCTCATGTGAACAAGGCCAATTAAGTACCTATCTGTCAAACTACAGAATATTCCATTTAAACCACCTCTTGACTAGGAATGAAAAGAATGCATTCCAAATATTCCAGAATGAATAAAGAAACAAGGAAATAGTTTATCCGGAATATTCCATTGAATAAAGAAACGCGAAAAGGGTATTCCGAATATTCCGAATATACGGAATGAATAAAGAAACACACTCAGGATGAACACTTACACACTGCTACAGAAGTATAAGGCTTCTTAACATCCACCGACAAGATCTGGCGTAACAAGTTCAATAGGTTTTATATCAACAGGAAAGCTTTTGCTTTGGTTATCTTATAACTCTGTTGCTTAAACCGTTTTAAACTTAGACAGCGATACTTAAAACGACTAGGAATGAGATTGAGTCATCCTCATCATTCCAATTCTTATCTATTTTCGCATAGATTGAGAAAAAAAGCAAAACCAAACGCTGTTAAGAACACTGTTAAGCGATACCGATGAGAAGATTCATGAAGAAAGAATGCACAAAATTGCCTTGGTCCAGAAAGTCTTAGAATCCAAACTTTAGAGACGTCACAGTAGATGGAAGAAACAACTGGTAGAGGTGTCCAGACTGCAGCTCCGCCTTAAGTTAGCATTTCCTCTTTTATTTTTTCCAATCACCTTGCATCAATGGTTAAAGATTTATTTATGTTTTACCTACTTTGTAAAACGGTACATCACATGAAGGAAGACATCATCGTTTACGGAATAAAATCAAAAGTAAAGTAGGTAACTAAGAAACTTTTTGCTGTCTCCAATCACAAAAATCAAAATCCTCTTCGCTCCAGAGAAAAATTACGGAAGCGTTTTGCCTTCATCTAAAATTCCCCATGACAAATAAAAACCTGTTAACCTAGTTCCCACTGATGAAACAAAATTAAGCGGAAAAAACAACACTTTATCAGTTTGCATACAGGCCATTAAAGGCATACACACACACACTGAAAATGTCATACTGCCTGAAACACCTTAAAGCTATCATAAATGTTGCAAAAAACATGTTCCGCTTTTGGTAAGGACTTCCTTGTTTCTATCAACAGATTTTCAGCCAAAATAGGTACATACACCATTGACGATAAATAAGAAGGGGAACACGAACACAACTTTAGCCAGTGAAATACTCTGTATTTTGATTTTGATGTTTTCCTTTTACTTCTTTTTATTTTTGTTTTCCGTTTTTGTTGAAAATTTTAAATCTTAATTCTAATAAAGATCTGTATGAGAATTTTATTTTTTCGTTTCGTGAGAAAAACGGAAAAAAAGTGAGAAGTATCGGTATTTTCCAGTTCGCGAACGATATTTTTCGGATCCTGAACGATGTTTTCGCGATTCGAAAAATACTGATACTTCTCACCTTATTCCGTTCTTCTCACGAACTGAAAAAAAAAAAATTAAATTCTCGTGAAGATGCTCTTCTCGGGCATTGAAGATTTCCGATCTCTCTCGGAACGAATTGAAAATATTGTTTCTATTTTATCATTCGTAAGAGAAATATTAAAATTTCACGACTTTCAACCTTCTTTCTCTCACGAAAAGAAATTGAAAAGCTCAAAAACAAAATTGCAAACGTACGCATGTAGTTTATTAAAATGTTAATAAAAACGCAATAGTTTCTATAGCTCGTTGAATACATCAATTTAACCCAAAAAGAAGAGTGAAATTATTTCTCGATGATCATTTGAAGCTGAAAAGTCCTTCACTAGATTGAATTCAATTTCAAAAATAAAACAAAATTTCATTGAATTACACTAAGAGGACAATAAATGGTATTCCCCTACCTCCTTAGATTTTGAATATAATACTGTAATATTCGGCTTGGTCCGACAATTAAAACTTATTTACTTTTTAAATAAAACACAAATTCACTTTGTTCAAATCACTCACAAACTTATTTATTCAACACTTTCAATTATTACTTTTCGAACACAGTATCTTTACTTTATCGCAGTTCACAATCAATTAATTCTTCGCCGCCAAACGGGCTCTTTATATAACAAAAATACTTGGTTCTAGAAACTACTATATTGGTTCTTGGAGAAGCTTGAATGTTCCAGAAGCTTACACTTACAAACAAAAATACTGGGATTTTTTTGTAGGGGCTAACGTTCTTAATGCTAAACAAAAAGTTTCTCTTAATCACTAGGTATTGCCATTCACAAGTGTTTACTACTACAATTAAACGATATTAGAGTTAAAGAGATACAGAGTAAATAAAGAGAGTAAGAAAAGTGTGTACATTAAATATAGAAAGAGGTACAGAGCGTAAGAGATAATAACGTATACACATTAGACATTACAATAGAAGGAGATACAGAGCGTATGAGATAAATAAAGTGTATACACATTACATTGCCCCCTCCTTAGGATTGATCGTCCCGAACAAATCCATCATCTTCATCACCACTGTAGCGATGTAGTCGGTCGCGATGTACGACTTTAAGTTTATCTCTGACTCCTTTTTGTATCCGGTACACGACGTCGTTGATTTTGCTAATCACTGTATATGGACCTTCCCAGTCCCGTTGAAGTTCCGGTGACAAGCCTTTTTGTCGATGGGGATTGTAAAGCCACACTCGATCTCCTGCTTGGAACTGTGTTGTTGTCGCTCGTATATCGTAGCGTGTCTTCATTCGGTCACTGAACATCTTTATTTTTGACCTGGTATCGTCGTGGATCTGAATGAGTCTTTCTCTGAGGTCATCCAAGTAGACATCCTCGGCTTGCGGTTCCGACGTGGGACATCCAAATTTGATTTCGCTCGGCAGTCTGATGTTCCTTCCCATCAAAATCTCAGACGACGTATGGCCAGTTGAGCTAAGTCTTGCACTTCGATACGCCATCAAAAACAGTGGAATGTGTCGATCCCAATCTCGCTGGTTGTCGTCCACAACTTTGCAAAGATGTTCCTTAAGGGTTCGGTTGAACCGTTCGACCATGCCATCAGATTGTGGGTGGAGTGGTGTTGTTCTTGTCTTCTTGATGTGAAGAAGCCCACAAACTTCCTGGAATATGTTTGATTCAAAGTTTCTTCCCTGGTCGGAATGCAGTTCTAATGGAACACCGAATCTGCTCACCCAGTTGAACACAATTTGGTCTGCGACTATTTTGGCTTCTTGATTCGGTATGGCGTATGCTTCAGGCCACTTGCTGAAGTAATCCATGACGACCAGAATATAACGATTTCCATTATTTGTTTCCGGAAATGGACCCGCCACGTCTATTGCAATCCTTTCAAAGGGTGATCCGACATTATACTGCTGCATTTGGCTGTGATTCTTTTTGTTTGGGCCTTTGGTGGCAGCACAGGTATCACATTTTCGGCACCACTTCTCGACATCCTTCCGTGCATGTAGCCAATAGAATCGTTGTCGAACCTTTTCTAGCGTCTTGTTTACTCCTAGATGGCCTCCCGAAACTCCATCATGCATCTCTCGCAGAACGTCCATAATCTTCGATCTCGGTAAGACTAGCTGCATTACATAGGACTTTCCATCTGCTGATTCCCACTTACGTCGAAGGACACCTTCTTGGACATGCAACGAGTCCCACTGTGCCCAATAGGCCTTCAGAGCCGGACTTCTGTCGGAGATATCAGCCCATTCTGGTTTTTCCTGGTGTTCCTTGCATGCGAGGATGGGTTCAATATCTGGGTCCTCTTGTTGAGCCTTCCTCATCTCGTCGTTGCTCCAGCCATAAATGGGATCGGTTCTGGTTCGTTGGACAGTAACCACTTCTTTTTCTTCTTGGCGTCTGCAATGCTTACAGTCTTGCTTACATGGTCTCCGAGACAGTGCATCAGCATTTGAGTGAAGCTTCCCCTTCCGATGTTGAATTTCATAATCGTACGTCTGCAGCCTCTCAATCCATCTCGCCACTTGACCCTCTGGATTCTTGAAATTCAAAAGCCAGTTTAGTGCTCCATGGTCGGTTCGGAGAAGAAACTTCTGTCCATAGAGATACTTATGGAAGTGCTTTGTTGCCAAAATCAGTGCAAGAAGTTCTCTTCTGATCACACAATAGTTTCTTTCCGACTTCGAGAGTACCTTGCTGTAATAGGCAACCACCTTTTCTTCGCCATCATGTACCTGTGACAATACAGCACCAATCCTGACATTGCTGGCATCAGCATCAATGATGAACGGTTTTCCTGGAGTCGGGTAGGTCAGCAATGGTGTATTACACAAGCGTTGCTTGAGCTCTTGAAAGCTGCGCTCGCACTCACCTGACCATTTAAACTGCTTTCCCTTTTCCGTTAGCTGATGTAGACTCTTGGCGATCTCAGCAAAGTTCTTTACAAAGCGCCTATAGTAGGTGGCTAGACCCAGAAAGCTTCGGAGTTGATGTTTGTCCTGTGGTGTTGGCCAATTGTTCACGGTGTCAACCTTATCAGGATCCGTCTTAACTCCTTGGGATGAGATGATATGTCCCAGGTATTTCACTTCGGTTTTGAAGAGTGAACACTTTTCTGGATTGAGCTTGAGGTGGGCTTCTCGAAGTCTTTGAAACACGGCTCTCAGATTTGTACAATGTTCGTCAAATGTTTTCCCGTAAACGATGACGTCATCCAAATAGTCCAGGCAAGATTTCCAAGTGAGTCCTTGCAGGACGCATTCCATAAGCCGCTCAAAAAACGCTGGAGCATTGCACAGTCCAAAAGGCATCACTTTGAACTGCCACAATCCGTTTCCTGTCGAGAACGCTGTCTTCTCTTTGTCTTCAGGATGGATTTCTACTTGCCAGTATCCACTTTTCAGGTCCAACGTTGAGAACCATTGTGCTCCTTCAATTGCGTCCAGAGTATCACTGATCCTAGGCAGAGGGTAGCTATCCTTCTTGGTCACATCATTCAACCTTCGATAGTCTACGCAAAAGCGGGTTGATCCGTCTTTCTTCTTTACCAGGAACACTGGAGACGCCCAAGGGCTTTTAGAGTTTTCGATCAGACCCTCTTCTTTCATGGTGGTTATCAGTTCTTCAACCTCACCTTGTTTGGCTAGTGGAAGGCGTTTTGCAGGTTGACGGATCGGCTTTGCATCCCCGGTGTTGATTCGATGTTGAACCAGTTGTGTTCTGCCATATTTCCCTTGCGATGACGAAAAGATGTCTGCAAATTCTTCGAGGAGACCTTCTGCAGTTCTTCGTTGTTGGTGGCCAAGATTAGAGGACTTGAGAATGTTCGTCTTTATGGAGTTCAGCTCTTTGGACTTCAATGTTTGCCTTGGCTCTTCTTCGCTGATCCTTGTTATCGCTGATACAGATTCGCATTGTCCGACAATCTCACCTTTTCTAAGCTTAACTTCGTACGGCTTGATGTTCAATATTCGTACGGGAACCATGTTCTTTACAGGTCTAACAAGAGTCTTCCCAATGGTGACGTTTTAGGAGGACTTTACAGATGCTGGTTCGACCATGAGGTATCGATGGCTGCCAGGCTTACCCTTCAATTTCGTCCACACGAATACTTCTGAAGAAGCAGGCAAAGTCAGATCTTCTTTGATGAAGGTTTTCACAGATAACGAGGTCTCATACGAGTGGATCCCATAGATCATCGGAATCTTGATGTTTCGATATTTCAGGACTTGGTTCCCGATGTCCAATATCACTCCGTGATCTTTCATGAAATCGACGCCGACAATGCACTCGTCGCATATATCTGCTACCAGGAACAGGTGAGAGAATTCCAGCTCTGCCATCCGGATCTTAAGACGTACCTCACCATAGAATTTTGCGGCTTCTCCAGTTGCAGTCCTTAGACGATAGCTATTGGTGTTGTGGAGCCATGTCTTCTTAACGAGGTCCTGCCGTACAATGGACGCCGTGGCACCGGTGTCGATGGTAGCCACACATTTGTTGCCGTTTATACTTGCTTCCACGGTCAGGCTGTTGTTGTCACGTTTCGTTTGAGAAACCTGGATGTAGTTTCTGGGGCCATCGATACCAGAAACCAGCTTCTGCCCCTCGAAGTTGGTTCTTATTCATTTCCCGGGTGGGAAACAGCTTCGGAAGCAACGTTGTTGGTGTTACTTTGACTTGTTGAGTAAGTTCTGTTTCCACAGTGTTGACATGAGGTTCGTCTTCGCGGTAATCTGCACTCTCGTTGAAGATGCCCAGTCTTGTTGCAGTTCCAGCATCGTGCTCGTCCGTCTCGCTGACTTCTTGCCAGAGTAGCCTTCTGACAAGAGCATTCTTGGACTTCCAATTCTCTCACGCGATGCACGTTTTGGGAAGCTTGTTCTGCGGCTTCCATTGTTAGAGCGAAAGCCAATGCTTCTGGTAGTGTTTGCTTTCCGGCAGTGCGAATAGCCCTTTGGAGATTTATATCGCCCACAGCTCTCACAAAGGCTTCAAGAGCAAGTTGATTTATTATCTCGTTGCCAGCTGTTGGGTATGCCAGGTGAACTAATCGCTCGATATCTGCCTGAAGCTGCTGCAGAGTTTCACCTCTTTTCTGTGCCCTGTTGTTTAGTTGTACTCGGAAGACTTCTGTCATGTGACTATCCCCAAACCGCTGTTCGATTGCGTTTACCAGAACTTTGAAGTCACCGTTCTTCTCTGCTGGGATGGTTTGTAGCAGTTCAGCAGCTGCTCCTCTCAAGGCAAGCGTAAGAGCAATGTATTTTTTGTCATCGTCCCAGCCGTTTGTTAATGCTGCTGCTTCAAACTGTTTCTTGTAGATCGACCACGGAATCTGACCATCAAAGTTTGGAGGATTCACTTCTCTCTTTCTTGAGCACTCACCAGAAGGTTCTCGAGCTTTCATCTTTCGCACTTTTTCTAGTTCATTTGTGATGGTTTCGATTTGTTCGTCCATTTTCTCGAAACGTGCATTTTGTTTTTCGACGCGCTCGTCGAGAGTATTGATTTTCTCTTCGAAGTCCGTAAACCTGCCTTCCAAAAGGTTTCTCTGTTCGTCAAACCGCTCTAGAATATTCTGCTGTTCTTGCTTTTGGTCACTTCTTTGGGCTTCTAGTTGCTTGAGGACATTTCCTTCTAGTTGTTTGAGAACATTCTCTTGCTCGTTCTTCTGCTCGTTTCTTTGAGTTTTTAGTTGCTCCAGAACATCATTCTTTTGAGTTTGTAGTTGTTCGACAACATCATTCTTTTGTGTTTGTAGTTGCTCCAGAACATTCTTCTCGAATTTGGCTAGAAGGAGTGACATCATGTTAGATAAGTCGGCAGTTGCATTTACCTCTTCCGATTTTGCTTCCACTTCGAAAGCAAATGTATCTGGGTTTTCATTTTGTTGTTCAAGATATTCCTGTAGCCGTTTTACGAGTTCGATTTTAATTCCTGCCCCACTTAAGCCACGTTTGCTTAATTCGGCCTTTAGCTCAGCGACAGTTAGGTCTTTCAAAACTTTACTCATTTTTTTTTTTAACTTCACTATTTCACACAAAATAGTTTGATCACTGTTCACTGTTTTATTCTCAATAAGTTTTAATCCCACTTCTGACACCAATGTAATATTCGGCTTGGTCCGACAATTAAAACTTATTTACTTTTTAAATAAAACACAAATTCACTTTGTTCAAATCACTCACAAACTTATTTATTCAACACTTTCAATTATTACTTTTCGAACACAGTATCTTTACTTTATCGCAGTTCACAATCAATTAATTCTTCGCCGCCAAACGGGCTCTTTATATAACAAAAATACTTGGTTCTAGAAACTACTATATTGGTTCTTGGAGAAGCTTGAATGTTCCAGAAGCTTACACTTACAAACAAAAATACTGGGATTTTTTTGTAGGGGCTAACGTTCTTAATGCTAAACAAAAAGTTTCTCTTAATCACTAGGTATTGCCATTCACAAGTGTTTACTACTACAATTAAACGATATTAGAGTTAAAGAGATACAGAGTAAATAAAGAGAGTAAGAAAAGTGTGTACATTAAATATAGAAAGAGGTACAGAGCGTAAGAGATAATAACGTATACACATAAGACATTACAATAGAAGGAGATACAGAGCGTATGAGATAAATAAAGTGTATACACATTACAATACCTTAATTGAATAAATTAGAATTCCTGCACAACTCAATTCACATGGCTGCGTTTGGGGAGCAGCCAAAACATCCGACAGAAATGTCTACGCTTCTACGCGGTGGCAGTCAAAATGTGGCAAGTGAATGCCTTCGGTACGCTTTTTTGAATTATTCGTTTAATGTTTTGGAAAATATACATCTTCTATATACCTACATAAAAATGTTCTGTTGGTTTGTGTACGCTACAAAAACTCAAAAAGTTCTGTACCGATTGAGCTGAAATTTTAACATGATATAAAATCCGTATCAAGGATTGTTTTTATTTATTTTTTGCATCAGTCACTAATCACAAACATGCCAATGTTAAAAAATAATGCTTTTCCCACTACAACAAAATTAAAACAAAACTGAACAATTTACAAATACTCAATTTCAATTGAAATTGTCAAACTTTAATTGAAAATTTATTATTTTCAAATCATCGTTTCGATATGTTTTTTGTAAGCTCCATAAAGAAGCTCGATGATGCACCACCTGCATCCCAGAAACTGACGCCATGACTTTGCCTGCTGTACGACTTGGGAGAAAATTCTCCCCTTCAGTCCATTATTTTGATTGTTCTTTTGTTTAAAGTGTGAAATTATGGACCCATTTTTCATCCAACGGAACGGCTCAAGAAACTATCAGAAATGTGCATGTGTAGGTACATATTAGTTTATAGAAGTGAAATCGAAATCATGAAAAAATATCTTGGGTTTTACTGTAATATCTTAAAATATTATATCTGCGAATATTTTTTTGAGCAATCGGTTATACTTATACCTTCAGTTTTTTGCAAAAAATAATTAATATTGATTCTCGGCTTCAGAAAATTTTCCGCGATTTCAAATCGCAAGATTTCTCAACATTTATCGCTGGAAGTCAATATCTTATTATAAGTCTGTGTTCCCTCTATCAGTCACTGAAAACTAAAACTAACCAGGCATGCTAGTCACTGAATTTTGATCTCTTTTCCTTGGCCCCCATTTCAACGCGTTTTCGTAAGGTGCGGTCCAGGAGTTTCGGTCAAACTATATTTATGTGTAAGACTTTTGATTATGTTTCAGTTATTAAGTTCGACTCACTACTTTTGTTTCAGTGGAGTGTTTGACACCGTACATGGGTTTTAAGTATTTTAAACAAGCCGTTTGTTATATAGCCTGGTTAGCGGGTAGTGGAGTAGCGGGGTAGTAAATAGCGGGGTAGTGAATAGCGGGGTAGTGGATAGCGGGTGACGGGTAGTTAGTGTGGGGTAGCGGGGGTGATTAGCGAGTAGCGGGGTAACAGGGCAGCTGGGTAACGGTGTGCCGGGGTAGTGGGTAGCATGTAGAAATAGCGGATAGCGGGTAGTAGGTAGAGGGTAGTGGGGTAGCGGATACAGGGTAGTGGTAAGCGTGTAGAAGTAGTGGGAAGAGGTTAACGGGGTAGCTTGGTAACGTGGTATCAGAGTAGTGGGTAGCAGTTAGATATAGTGGGTAGTGGGTAGCAGGTAGAGGGTAGAGGATAGAGGGTAGCGGGGAGTGTGGTTGCGGTGTATACAAAAAATTAGGTCTTTTATTTATCTATTGAGGCATTTGCAATCAGAATCAATAAAGCTCAAAGTCAATCTTTAGAATTAAGTGGTTTAGATTTAGTTGCGGATTGGTTTTCACATGGCCAACTGTATGTTGCGTGTTCCCGAATCGGCAAACCAGATAGTCTTTATATCTACGCAGACAGCGGAAAAACAAAAAATATTGTATATCCACAAGTATTGCAAAATTAAACTTATATGAAATATATTCTTTGTTTTGTTTCTCATTTCTCAACCATTCAATCACAATGTGCCACTGCAAAGCGTGGCAGGGTACAGCTAGTTTGTACATAATACTGTTGGCTTTCATTGTTTTTGTGTTCTCGACTGACTACCAAAACTAGGGATAAGCTGTTTTTTTTCGTCTGAACTCCGTTAAAACCCATTTCAATTGTCCTTAATGCTCTTAAAGCCTTGTTAGATTCGACTTCCTTTGAACTGCAAACTTTATGGTCTTACCCTCGCAAAGACGACCGGCGAAAGCAACCAAGACATCGACCGATGCACGCCAACGGGCGTTTAAAAGACCTAGATTTTCAACTGTTTTCTCCTGCTGACACGGTCCCTTAAAAAAAAAAAAAAAAAAAACTTGGATGTTGCGAACGAACATTAAACACGCAAAATGCATTCATTAATCATATTTTCAGAGACCCAAATAAAAATGCGGGCAACAAAACTGCTCGATGCTAAGGCGCTTTTTTTACGCGAACAATAAGTAAAGTAGTTGTGTTGATATCCCCTTTTGCTTGAATCGAGAAGAAAAAAAAATGAAACAATGAAAGTTTTCAAATATATAATTTATCGACAACAATCGAAGGGGTGTTTGAGGGCATATTTCATTTTTGTTATAGTTCGGTTTTGTGTTTTTTAGCGAACGTGTCTAAAGTTTCTTTTAAATTTATTGCAACCCCATAGCAAGAAAGTTTGTAACATTTTAACGCGTTGATATGAGGTATGGGCATTCGGATTTCCATTAAATTACGAAAACTTGAGCATCGATTTTTTATGTTTCTTCATGATTCATTTCAGTCAAAGCAATAATGAAACAATGAAAGTAATAACTTCTGTCAAATAGAATTGAGATTTAATTGCTTAAGGACTACAGTGGATGTTAACATTTTAATTTATTATGCGACAAGGAATATGATGGAAATAAATTAAAAATGTGGGGAACACGTTGTTCTATTTTTCTACGCTAATGTATGAAACTGCTTTTTCAATATGCAAAAAAACTGCATAAATGCAGGAGCTAAAAAAGCATGCCCAGGCGGCCGCAAAATAACCTTCCCTTCGAAATGTTACCAACTATTTTAAACTGCGGTCTAAAAATATTTCATAAAAATCAACTCCCAGAAAATTGTGTGAAATACTGAAAGTTTCTTAATAAACTTTCTGCCAACTGTTTTCAGGTAGTTACTTGAAAATTATTTTAAGGTTCTTTTTTTTTCAAAAGTCCCTTGCAGATCAAAACTTTCACAGGTACTCGCAGTAGTTTACTCACATGAAACTAATAAAAAGTTTTCAACGCTCACATACATAGGTATTGCGTAACAAAAATTAACCTTGCTCAGACTCTTCAATGTCTTTCAGAATATTTAATTTTGAGGAAAAGTTTTTCATTCAGTATCAGGTGATGTCTGTCAAATCAAAATACGTATCCCATATAATGGACTTGCACAATGCACAATGCACAATTGCACATATAAAAAATATATTAAGGACTTGCATCACCAAAGGGTAAAAATCTCAGGTACAGTTTTTTTTGGGCATTATGAAGTGTGCTTAAATCAAAAGGCACCCTGTCATGCGGATGGAATTTATTCTTATTTGCGATTCTCAAGTTCGCTTTATGGTGATTTTTTGAAGGCCCTTGTTCAACAAAATTCAAAGCATATTTCCGTCACTCGAATCCGTCCGTTGAATCCGTGTTTCAACATTAGATACCATTGGATTAAGCTAGTCATTAGCATTACTCATTTCATTAGTTTAAAAAATGGACCTTCTCTTGGTTTCATGACCATATTATAATTATATGACCTGTACTTATTTTTTACTTTTTTATTTATAGCAATTAACTTGGATTTGGAAAACCCTGCAAAGCTAGAATTTAAAATATATGTACGTCCATTGTATGTAAGCATATAGGTCCCTTTGAAAGGAAAGTTCAGTTTGTTTGATTTTGCATATTCACATTGAAAGAGCCAACAATTCGTTGTGTTGGACAGTCAGCTGATTTTGTATGTTGCTATTCACATTTCACAAATAAAAATTCCGTTCTCAAAGCTCTTATGCCTGACATTTCAAAGCAAGCTTTGACTTCCTTGAACGAGAACGATAGCCGAGTTTAAATTCTTAACCCTAATAGTGCATAGTGCGTAGGTTTACTTTTTGCTTTGTATTAGAACTCCAATTCTCTGCGCTTTGGTTGTTTGAATTATATTGTAATATTCGGCTTGGTTCAACAATTAAAACTTATTCACTTTTCAAACAAAACACAAATTCACTTTATTCAAATCACTCACAAACTTATTAATTCAACAATTTCAATTACTTTTCAAACACAGTTATTTTACTTAATCGCAGTTCACAATCAACTAACTGCTTCGCCGCCAAACGAGCTATTTATATAACACAAATAATGGGTTCGAGAAACTACTTTAGGTTCTTGTAGGCGCTGAATGTTCTCGATGCTTAACGAAAAGTTCTCCTCTTAATCACTAGATGCTACCCTTCTATTCTATTCTGTCCTACAAGTGTTTACTACTACAAATAAAGTTTTTTGAGTTTTCGGTTATTTTCGTTTTTGGAATTTTTGGGGCTTAGCACTTTTGTGTTTTAGAGTTTTCGGTTTTTGAGCTTTCGGGTTAATTAGTTTTTCAGTTATTGAGTTTTCGGGGTTTTAGGAATTTTGATTCTTGTGTTCTGAGTTTTCGGGCTGTCAGGTTTAAGGTTTTCCGATTTTCGGGTTTCTTGATTGTCGTTTTTTATAGTTTTTCCGAATTGATGCCTGCCTTGTGCACAGTATTTTCGTAGATTATGTTGCTAAGGCAATCACATGAGTAGTACCCGTGATGGCGTAATGGTTATGAGTTGAGAAGTACTTCATCTTGCAAATTACTGAAAAAACTTCCAAAAGTATAACCAATTCCTCTTCTTATGCTATATATTCAAATATCTTCTCATCTGGAGACGTGCAATTGTGACGAAGTCACCTATTACCAGAGTATGTATATCTAATAATTATAAGATATACTCTGCCTTTTACCCTTCTCTTCCTCATTTAAAATATGCGCAATTCGCAAATACATTACATATCAAAATCATATTACATATGAAAATGAATTTTGGTGTTTATAATTCACTGTATGTTTTTGCTACATTTTTAATAAGGGAGAGTGAATTTTCATACCAAATTGGAGAAGGTGAATTTCTGTGGTTACATTGTACTTATTAGCAACGTTAATCCTCCCTGGAATGTCAGGGGTACGTAGTCTACTAAGAGATTCCTGACATTTTTACGCTGACATTCGTAAGAGCACAGCAAAATACGACCGTCCTGTCCGTTTTACATTGCCGTACATTGGTTATGTTGATATAGCCGGACGTTGGTTCCGTCGATATAGCAGTACATAGGTTACGTTGATATTGCCGGACATTGGTTCCGACAATATAGACGTACACTGGTTACGTTGATCTAGTTATAAGTTGTTGGTTATAAAACTAGATTTAAGTTCAAAGACAGCCTGTTATATCAATTGAATTATATGTAACGTACATTTTGCTGCACATAACTGCAATAATTAAATACTGAAATATTTGATCTGCAGCATTGTATTATTTTAAATTTATTATTGAAATAAATCATTTGTAACGTTTATTGAGTCGAAGATAATAATTAATAACGAAGTATTTATTGTCTCAAATTGGAGTTTTACGACTTTTCTTCGGTTAACCCCGAATCCGCTGAAGTACTTCAGTTTATCTATAACTAAAGTACTTCAGGGAAAGGACCCCCTTTTACTATATTGATGTCCTTATCTTCTTTTCAAAACAGCTCTCTGATATCTTAGGCGGTAAATACCCCCCCCCCCAAAGGAATTAATTATGTTTCGGAAAGAGTATAATGTTCTCCATTTACAGAAACCGAAAAAAAAAATCTGCAATTTTATCACCTTAGATGTATATCTAATCTATATATATAAAAATGAATAGCTGTTCGTTAGTCTCGCTTAAACTCGGCAACGGCTCAACCAATTTGGCTAATTGTGGTCTTAAAATAATGGTGGAAGTTCAGGTAAGGTGTAAACGGTTAGAAATTTTCAAAAAATGCACAAACACACACGTTATAAGCAAAATTCCTTTTCCCATACTTTGCAAAGAAAAAATCATTTTCCCATATACTTTGTATAAATAATCTTCAAATTGAAGAAATTGAAAATTGAATTTGAAGAAATTGAAAATCGACACTTTATTAATCCAGCTTAACCGTCTCCAAAATACGTCTAATAAAGCATAATATGCTATGCATATACATATTTCTTAACTTCGGTTAACTTCCTATGTTATTTTTGTTGTTGTTTTTCTGTGATAGTGACTGCTAAGTGTGCGAGAGCTTTTCTTACTTAAATCAATTATTCCAATTAACGATGACGAGGAGAAGACGACCCGATGTAGGCCGTCGCAAATAGTCAAATGTGCGAAGAACTAGCTCACGGGTTAACCGCAGACCAAAGAGAGACTGATCAACAAAACAGTCGTTTTGCTATGTCACAGTTGCGTTCTGTAGTAAGTAGCAATGCAGTAGATAGGCTTAGAATGCAACGAGTTCGTTCACGTCAATCTCAACAACGGCGCACACGACATAATGTAATTGAGCGAATCGGCAGATTCATTTATCCATTGAGGTAGTACGATTAGATTAGATTAGATTAGATTGATTTTATTTTCATCATTTCTTAACATTATTTATAAATAACAAAATCAGAATTAGCATGGCAATGCCGTCTGCCAGGTTGACAAGTTAAAATTTATATAATATACGATAATCTACAATAATGTTAAAAAGCAAGAAATTATGTATGTACGATAAATATTTGACTTCGATGAGTTTTTAGAAGCTTTCACTGAGTATTCTGTCACGATAGATTTTTGCCACTTTGCAATACGTGAAAAGTTTTTCCACCGACATCTCGTTAAGAAGACTTATCATTTCCACTTCCGTGAGGTAATTAGATCCCAGGAAGGCTCTCCTGCTTTCTACCAGCACAGGGCATTTTCCTAAGAAGTGAAAAACATCTTCTCTTTCTCTTAGGTTGCATAAACTACATTGTCCAGGACGATCCTCTCTATGCGGCATATAGTTAAGATGCATGAGTTCCCCCCGAAGTCTCAGCATCATAGAAATAACCTCAACATTGTTCTCATCTCTAAAGTAATTATTTGGACCAAGGTTATGACTTAGGTGTTTGTAAATTAATCTATGAGTTGAATTTGAAGCTTCTTCTATATAGCGACTACGGAACTTTTCATCAACCGCCGCAATTAGATTGTACAGTTTAACTTTGCAATCATTGACGTTGCCGAAATCCAGATCTAGTGACATTTCACACCATAAGGCCAGCTCGTGCCATTCTGCGTACCAACTGCTTCTTTGATTGATTACATAGAGGGCTGCTTTCTTGGGTAATCTTTCACTATGCATCTGCAAGACTTTGAGAATATAGTCGAATATAGTACGAAGTCTGCCGGGTCAGCTAGTACAATACAAAAATAACATTCATCTGACCAGGCCGTATTGCCTATTGGGCTGCAATGAGTTTGGCTTTCTCATTTTTACTGTCACGGGTATTTAAATAAAAATGTAATAATCACTTTTATTATTATTCTTTAAACACTCTTAAAGTCTAGACTTCGAATTAAAAGCTCTTTAATGGATTGGGAATGAAAAGCGATTACAGAGAAAAATGAAACTTTGCAGAACTCAAAATTTGCCCTTTAAGAAAAGAAAGTTTAAATACTTGGAATGGTCCATTGTAAAAAGCATTTGTTTTCTTACTTAATCCGGTAAAGACAAAAGAGAACTCCCAAATGCCAAAAACTCAGTCCACGAAAAAAGACTAGCAAAAAGACAACAAAAAAACTTAGTTGAGAGTTTAATGGACGGAATCCATTTAAACAATGAGAAATAAAATTGCTCTAGGAACGCTGTGCGAATGCGAAATAAAGAAAGAGACGTAATTGGTCCCAGAGGACGTTATGCCGAGAGTCTACTTTTGTGTTAAGGGAGGATACAAAATCTTTAATAATCCGCGAATGTATCTCTATCCGAAAAGTTTCCAGACTGAATAAGAAACTGTAAAATTGCCTTATAATGATATGGTGAACGTTTTTCAGAGTCTCTATGAAACGCTTTAATCAAGACTGTTTCAACTGTAAGAATACATTTTGTCTTGCAATTTCAAAATCAAGCAACTTAAGCTATTCGAGAAAAGTGTACAAATTCAGTTAATTCACACTAAATTTTTGATTATTACCTAAGGCTCTTTGGTTGTTGTTTAAATAACTAAAAACGACAAACAAGCTTGGACTAAAGACATTAAGTGAACAATAAGTTATTTTTAGAGTAGGAAAGTACTTGAAAAAGAATTTGACATATTCCTTTTAGTTAAGCATACACTTTCAATATTATTAAATGATTAAATCTCAGTTCAAGTTCATCTGATTATTCATACTTCAGAGTTCCCTGTGTAAATTTAAGTACCTGCTCATTACTCGTACAAGTATTTTTTCAAACCCTTTAACTGAATTCTGAAAACAACTACAAAAGTTCAAAAGTATTTTGTTAATATATAGTACTAGCCGACCCGCGGGACGTTGTACCCGCATTTAATTTTTGTTTGTTCGCAGAAATTAGAAATGATTAGGGCAACCAAAAATATGCTCGAGCATGTTTTTTTTGGAACGTCGGATTTGACAATTGACAAGATAGAAATACGTTCCATGAAAAAACAAACATTTTGGACCCTATTCGTTAGAGCATATTTTAGCATATTTTGTTATAAATGCATATTTTTGCATATTTTGCTTTAAAATGCATATTTTGGCATATTTCATCATTATTTTTTATTTTTTGCTGCAAATGTTAAAGTATATATATATTTTTTTTTAAACTTTTTTCGAAAAATTAGCGATGCTATTCAAGTATTTTATCTTAAAGTAACGCATGTCACTTGTGAGGCCCACAGGCTCCATTAGAACTTGTGTAACACTTCGAGGTCAATTTCCAGAAGTTGATATTTTCATCGCAAATGCGAAAAAAGTATTTTAAAGCTCCGCCAAGAATAAGGGTATTCAAGGATACTGCACCGGAAACACTTCCTTCGCAAACGATTACGACTCGTTGGGTATCTTGGAGGGAAGCAGTTTACTGTGTAGAAATGTTTAAAAAAAGTGGAAAGGCTTTTCGAAACACTACATGAAGAGGAACCAGCTGCAATACGAGTTGTTAAAAAATTGTTTTAATGAAGCGGCATTAAACGTGACGTGATGTTTATATCATCCAATTATACATTTTTATTGAAATGTATTGCACAACTGGAAACAAGCGGCCTTCAGCTAACATAAAATTCGACTCCAATATCGAAAAAATAAAAAAAAACCCTCGATATTTCGGAAAAATTAGAGGGTTTAAATTGTTTATTATGGCAGAATTTATTCGTAAAAAAAAACTGCATCTGAAATAATGGCATTAAAGTTTGCACGTATAACATGGCGGATGATGTACCTACAAAAATGTTTTCAGAGAAAAAAATTTAAGTATAACTGTTTTCCTTTATTGCAAAAAAAATTTTAACAAATATTTTTTTTTAATTATTCTGCTTTATTTTTTCATTTTGGTATTTATTTAGCTTTTTATGTTTTTGTTTTTTCTTTTATTTGTCTCTAAAGATATTTTGACCTCTGTTTTTTTTTTTTTTTTGACAAGTCAATAAACAAAAACACGAAATTTAAGATTTTTTGCTATTTCAAAACTTTTTAGAGCGGAATGGTCGTTTTATATTTGAACGCACATGTTTTTCATTAGTGTCAATGTTTTTACATATATCCACAAAATTGAAGACTTCAAACTCGTGTTTTTCTAAATTATGCCAAATGTGCCCAAGCACCAGCAAACAATTGTTGATTTCCAATGATTTCTTGTTTGCAATTGGACACTCATCCCAAGTGATGAAACTTTTGCCATCTCAGACGTTTTATAGATGTTGCATTGGATTTTCATTTACTTACATGTTAAAGGATAATACAAATAACAATCAATAAGTGCTGAATGAGATAAAGGGAGAGCAGACCTATTATTTGTGCTTTTTTTTTCAAAAAAAAAAAAATGCGGTGTATCAGCCCGTATATTTGTTATATATTTCACTAAAATACCAGACGTCCATAATTTTTTTTAACCATTTCAACGTAGAGGGTCTTATTTTGAAATATTTGTGTGACTTGGTATGCCTTTTCTACAAAATATAAAATACCTATTATATTGGTTCTCCTTTCAATTTTTTTTTATTTACATCAGCAAATGGTTCGAATAGAGAAGATTTCGAAATTCGCATCAGAACAGAGGCGGCGTAAGGCGTGGGCGACGTGGGCCATCGCCCACGGCCTCGCGGTACAAGGGGCCTCGCGCCTCAAAATTTTGTATGCATTGCTTCAGTGAGAATAAAATAAAAAAAGAAATAAATATCAACATTTGTTTACGTCACGTAACTATCGCGAGTAAATCCTTGCCACGCCTACCATTGCGGGGAATCCCTTCTTTTATTCGTTTACTTTCTTTACTAGGAAACCTACCAATCAAATCAAAGTACAGGGTGCGGCAATTAAACTTGCTGATTTGTTTTTGGCGCCAAGCGGGGGGAGCGGTCGGATGTGGGTGGAGAGTGTCTCTTATTTTTTAGGGGACTTCCTGAAGTTTCATCTACGCCGCGGTCAGTCGACATCATGCATTGGACGAAAGAGCAAAGTGCATTTGCCTGCGAGGCTTACTTTTCCAACAGTCTAATTTTCACTCAACGTGCTATCCGTACTCGCTTCAACATCCATCCCGCAGGTCGCGTTCCTGGCCGGCAGTCGATTGTTTCGTGGGTGAAAACATTCAGGGAGAGCGGAAACGTGACGAAATCCCATCCAGCACACCGGAGAATCAGAACAGAGGAAAACATTGAGAGGGTGAGAGTTTCTGTCTTGCGATCTCCCCGGCGCGGCGTTCGGCGTGCAAACATGCAGTTGCTTTGGGCATTTCTGATCGCACTGTGAGACGAATTCTTCACCAGGATCTTCAATTCCATCCTTACAAATTGGCTTTGGCGCAGGAGCTTCGTGAACGCGATTTTGTTGCACGTTGAGTGGAAATTATGGAACGACTGTTGGAAAAGTAAGCCTCGCAGGCAAATGCGCGTTACTCTTTCGACCAATGCATGATGTCGACTGACTGCGGCGTAGATGAAACTTCAGGAAGTCCCCTAAAATATGAGACACTCTCCACCCACATCCGACCACTCCCCCCGCTTGGTGCCAAAAGCAAATCAGCAAGTTTTCTTGCTGCACCCTATACCACTAGCAAAGATTAACTAAATAATAAGATGGGAAACTGTCTTACGTTTACTTGATCTCGCGTTATAAAAACAAAAAGATAATGTGAGATTTTTCTATTCTGATTGTAGTATATGGCAGCACTCTAACTGACGGATACAAGTCAAAAGGGAAGAACATTAATAAAGTAAGATCATTCGGTGCGGGTGCAAGACAGTCAAGCGAGTTGGTTATTTATTGGAGATCCGAAACTGACAATAATTCTCTTTTGTTTACTACAGCATTTTCAATTTACAGTAGGTTACTAGATTGAATTTTGAAATTGTCATAACACGTTTTTCTGAAACTCACCACGAAAACATTAGAAGTAATGATTTTGGATGTGGTCCGAAACTTTAGGCCCATGACATACTTAGGTCTTATATTAAGGTATGTTGGAAGGCAGGAACGCACTCAAATATTTACAAATATTAGCGCAAGCTTATAGTCTGCTAATGAACTATTTTAGTGTGATACTAGCTTAAAATAACGTTTCAGTCTAACTCAAACGTCATTTTAAGCTAGTAGGTATCACACTAAAATTGTTCATTAGCGGACCATACTTTTGCGCCATTGAATTTAGGAGTTATCAGGTAAGTTTCATTGTTAATTTGATTCTTGTTCTTGAAAAATAGAAAAAACATGTTGCTGTTTTTGTTTTAACCTGGACAAAACGTGAAAATATTTAACTTTAATTGCATTACATAAACAACTTCTTGTCTCACAATTCAAAAAGAGAAAAAAGATAACATGAACCGAAACATTGTTCGGTGTTTTTATAATTCATTTTTCCTTAGAACGTGTCATAAGTGGTATAATTCAGTTTTTCATTGTTTTTGCAGAGAGCATCTCTGTGTTTATAATACTAAGCTTCATACATAAAAGTTTCAAAAAAAAAAAGTTTAAAATCTTTCATCTTCATTCTGGAAATTTTAAAAAGCTACTTACATTTAATTGTTAGTTTGAATGGAAATAAAAAATTTAAATTTCTTAGTTTTCGAGAAAATAGGTACAGAAATTCATTGTTTCAATTTAAGGTTTATTTCTTACTTTAATTACTCTTAATTTTAAATTGATAAGGGTGTGCACAATCACCGTCACGATTTGGAAAAGCCAAATGATGAAGTTTTATGAGCAAATTATACGCATTTTTATTTTATTTCGTTTCCCTAACCCAAAGTTACCCTGTTCTCTCTGTGAACAATTCCAGTAAGTAGGTACAGCCTCTGCTGAAAGGAGTCTTTTATAGTTAAAATTAATAAATAATTATTTAAGAAACACAATGAGCCAGACATTGCATCTAGGCTGAATTACGAAACAATATAATTAAAGAATTTAGTAAAGTTAAAAGCAGGAAATTGCTGTTCCTTAAATAAAAAAAAGAAAAATATTATAAATATACACTTTAAGAAATGTATATAAAGTGGAGATGACAATGAATAAAAACTTTGCAGTGTTAATTGTTTTTTTTTTTTTATTATTATTATTTTATAAAATCCGTCTTCAGGTCGCCACATAACAGGGCCTCGCAAAATCTGTCTTGCCCACATAAAATTTTGGTCTTGCGCCGCCACTGCATCAGAATTCATTGAAATAATTCCTATTTTCAACCACGACCGTTGAAATTGCTGAAAATAATTTTCAAAATTTAAACAATGTATAAATCTGCCAATAACAAAACAAAAATCTTTAAAAAAGCGTCACGGAGGAGAAATATAATACTTTCTGTTATAAACGGTTCTGTAAATTTACACTTTAGCCACTTATTTTATTCCAGTTAGGTAAATCTAATTTGGTTGAAAAGCCATAGGTTCATTCCATGTAACCAGCCCCGAGGGCCTCCAGAGCTTGTCACAGCCCTGAACGAAGCTGTCAAAAAAATAAAAAAAATCTCTGGGGTTTGTCTCACATTGACCGCGTTAGTAGTGCTCTGTTTGGGGGCCGACCAATAGTATCCGTCAATCCGTCAGCGTCAACGTATTCACCGGTTGGAACCGTTCCATAGAATACGTTGCATACTATGACATTTTTATTGGTTTGATTGTACATTGTAAAAAACGCAAACCTGAACATAAAATTTTAAATTATAACTAGCTAACCCGCGGGACGTTGTACCCGCTCTTAAGAAATGGTTTGTGGTAACTTAAAGGTTGAGTGTGTAGCTTTCCCGTCACTTAACAGTGTTGACAGAATTCTAGAAGAAGCAACGCGTAGTACAATTTCCACAAATGAATGTTTTCCCAGTTACCTACTCTTGGAGAATCCAAAAGAAAAAATTAAGAAAAAATATCTTTGGTACTCTTGTTATCAACGACACTGTCATCGGCAGATAAATACTTTTATGGCAAAACTCACGTTACTGAGTCAGTATGAAGGATAAAAAGTATCCTATAGCCGATTCCTGATTCTAACTACCCCTCCACAAATTTTGAGGCAAATCGGATAGAAGAACAAAGAGAAAGAAAAATGGTTTCGGGTAACGGTGACCAGACTTCGCAAATAGTGTGACGTATAGATCTGAAATGCGCTGTTTCAGCACGTATTTTCTTTAAAATTTCACTGAAATAACAGCAGCTAAATTACTTTGAACAATTTAGCAGAAAAATGTTTTTTAAATACAGCACGACGGACTAAGCTAGTACTGTATGTACAAAGAAGATACCCAAAGAACCAGTGTTGCCAGAAGTACAGATATGTCTGAATTTTGTAGATTTTCCACCTGTCCCAGACTTTCAAAAACCCGTGATGCTACACTGCAAAATTTTCTGCACTCATGGTTTAAGAAAAAATTACATTTTTATATTACTTTTTGTTCATCTTTAAAGATTAAAAAAAACATCAAACACGCCCTATTGCATTCGGTTAAATTTTCACCAACAAATATTTGAACTGAGTGAATGCTGTCTCTAGTCAGCAAAACACACAATGGATGCGGTGTTCTTAATTTTTTTTTTTTAATGAAAGCATAAGTTTTAACAAAATCGCGAAGAAGACGCAGGCCTTAATATAATGAAGAAAACAAATGCAACGACTGTTCATTCAGTTGGCCTAAGACATGGGACAATTCAAAACCGGGAGGCTTGCCGACGCGACCTTTCCAGAGGTCAACCCGGTGAATTTTAGATCATGACTGTCATCGAAAATGGAGAAGAAAAGAAAAAGGAAATGTACCCTTCAGACACTTATGATGTACATACATACATACATATGTCGATTGGTTGCATGTTACAATTATTCAAATAATTCGCAACAACATTCTCACAAAACAAAAATCAGCTTCGGACCAAAGCCTACACAAGGTAGTCAGAAACAGGCCCCAGGCAGGTCGAATGGAATTCATTAAAGCACCTCTTGTGGCAACTCATAAAGCCATGCATAACGATACTATACAGAAACTCCTTCGCAGTTTTGTTTTAATTCCCACAACCGCCCATAAATTTGAAAACTACATATTTGCCGAATTTTGCTCCAATTGCATGTGGCGCGTTACTTCTCAGAATGACAAGTTAGTGACGACTGTGATTTACACTTTTTGATATACAGTTCTTGACAACAGATGTGAGGCAGCGGGAGACACAAACCATTAAAAAAAAACAACCAACAATCAACCGCTTCTTCCGAGTGCCGTGGTCCAAAAATACTGCCTTCATATTTTGTCTGGTTAGAAGTACATACATACATACATTATGTATTTCATTTCGGTTAAATACTAATATTTTTAAGAGCGATGATTTCTTGCCTTCACTTCTTTGACATTTTTTTTTTGACGAAAATTAAAATATTTGACGAAATTTGAGTATTCGTAGGTATATTGATATATTTAGCTATAGTGAGAAAAGCATTATTTCTTAACATTTGCACCGTTTGTGATTTGAAAAGTATAAACTTTGTTTATCATAAACCTTCTACGATTATTTCTCTTTAGCTTAAAACAAAAATTAAGAAAATCGGTCAACCGGTTATCAACTGAAAAGATAACATGAATTTAACGAATTAGTCTTTTATATATATAGATATCAAAATTGTGTTAAAATGATTTTTTGCATAAAATTTCGATCATCCATTGCTTTTCCTAGGTGCTGCGGGAACACATGAATTGACTGCAAGTCAAACTCAGTTACCACGTATCAATGGACGCAAAAAAAAGAAAGTTAACCAACGTATCCGTCACATGCGTTGCTTACGGGGCGAGTTCCATAAGAACATGTGTACCTACTCCATTGTGCTGTCAGTTGAAAACGTTAACGCTGACTAACTGGCGGATTTTATGGGTCGGCCCCTTTTTTTCGAAACAGCTGAATCAAACAGTTCCGAAATTCTTGCCCCGAAATAAAATCGAACACTGAAACTGAATTAACATCGAAGACATCAAACGATGGATATGCACCGGGAAGAAAAAAAGAGTGACATCGAACAACACAGTCCGAAGTCAGAGTGCAGAGCGACCCAGGGTCATTGAATAAGAAGTACAGGAAGCGGTGTAAGCTACACGTACAGTGTACGTGAGTGAAGCAACAAAAATTTCGGATGATGTAAAATACTGGGACACCATCTGTCAAAATACTGGGACACCATCTGTCAAACTGGGCATGTGCTGTCATTTTGCTGAGCTGTGATTGGTCAAATGTTGTTTTGTAGTTTCATCTGTAAAAAAAAACTAAAACTCGAGTTCAGGGGCGCATTTATTGTTGTTGGTGATCGTTAGGCGCTACACAATTTCTTGTGCTTTTTAACACAAGATCAAGTTGTTCATACTTCATAGAATGCGCTTTCTAAAACGACCCGAAAAAGGACAATAAATATGATGAAAAATGAAGAAAATGTAAATGTAAATCGTCGCCCTAAAATTGGGTTGCCGTAAACGCCATTTTTACGTTTTTGGGAAATCGCATTTGAATGTTTGACATCCAGTTTCAGAAAAACCAACCGCTGAGATTTTTTGATTTTTTTACTAGATACTTTTATGAGTATCTTCTTTCTAAAAGTGCAAGCAGATATTCATGAATTCTTTTAGATTATAAAATATTTACAATTAATTAAAAAATCATGATTGCCGTAAACGCCACAAAATCAAAAAAAAAATCTTACCTCGTGCACGTACGTCAAAAAATGTGGCACATACGGCATTCCAATACAAAAACTTAACTTACAGACTTCTCAGAATAGCTCGGTCTCAAGTAGCACAAAAGTCTAAAATACACCAAAATATTTGGTGTATTTTTTGCAGTGATATACATTTTCAATATAAAAAATACACTACTTTTCAGTGCAGTTTTTAGACATTTAGTGTAAATTATACCCATGTTCTCGTACATAAAGTACACCGATTGCACAAAACTTGTACCGATATTCGGTACATAAGTTGTGCAACTGGCATAAAAATTGTCCTGGTTTCTAGGATATAATATACTCCAAGCGTGTAAACTATTAGGCGGGGAGCCCCCCGCCCCCCAGGTATGCGAAGCCATTCTGGCTAACTCAATTCACGCCGACCAAGCGAATCTTACTCATCTTGGCTTTATCTTTTATTACTCATTACAAATTTTAGTGGGTGCGATGACGACGGGAATTTCTTGTATGGGGCTCCTGGGCTATATGAACTGATAACTGATAAGTTATTTTTTCAATCGGAAAAATTAAAAATGAATAAAAATTTACACCGTTTCTTATTTTTTAGTGGAAGATGAATCTGCAAGAATTATGAATTAATTATATGATTCTAAGTGTCCTCTTGATTGAAGCTGGGAAACAAATGAAAAATTTTCTCGATGGAACTCTATTTATACTTTTTCCAGTTCAAGTAAAATCGTATGCACGTACGGCCAATTACGAAAACATTTTTTTTATTTAGTGACGTACGTGCATGTCTAAGTTATCGTTTTGTATACACATAAGTCAAAACAATACTAAAAAATATTTGTTAATTTTACGGCGTACGTTGGAAGATAAAGAACGTACGTCAAATCAATTCTTGTAATAAAATTTTGGAAAATTGTATGGAAATTTTGACGTATATGCCAAAATTGGGCGTTTACGTCAAAATAATACCTGAAATTTATGAATTAGGTGTATATACGTCAAAACCATTCCGAATATCTCCGCAATGGAAAGAGATAGAGCCAAGAGGATGAAAGATTTGGAAAGAGCACCCTCGAAAACACAAGACTGCATATCAAACTCAGAAAACGAGTTTTGGCGTTTACGGCAACCTAATTTTAGGGCGACGAAATGTAAAAATAAAAAAAAATACAAATCGTGCATGTACACCTGAACGTTAAAACACCACGTAGTCTAAAAAAAAGAATTGAAATTGAAAAATAAAATTGATGCACAATCGATATAATCTTGATTCAATCATATTTCGCTTGGCGCCCCTGAGATTAACCATTCAACTGCAGACCAGCCCTGTTGTAATGCGTTTGTGTTTGTGAAACTCACACTACTTAGAAAAATGCTTCACTTCTTTTTCATACGACCCCTTCCTGTACTTCTTACTCAATGCCCAGGGTGCATATTAAACATACCTGCTTGCATAAGAAACCCCCTATTCTGTTTTGTATTCGTATAGGAAACCTATTAGATTTTCAATTAAATTTTCTGTTCGATTTGACAAAAATGAATGACAAAAAATGTCAAGTAGGTATAAGTTTTTTGTTTTTGTTTTTTTTTTTCGATAAAAAACAATATTTGACGAAAACATTTGAAATAATTTTCATACAAAATTGAGTATTCGTATATTGATTAATTTTGCTGAAGTGGAAAAAGCATTATTTTTTAACATTTGCACCATTTGTGATCTGAAAAAACAAACATTTTTTTTGTTATAAGCCTTCTATACTTATTCTCCTTTGATTTAGAAAAAATATTTAGAAAATCGGTCAACCGGTTGTCAACTGAAAAGATAACAGGAACTTAACGAATTAGTCTTTTATATATATAGATTTGCTTTTTAACTAACTCTCATAATCCTACCTTAATGTTGTCGAACTTGGCTAAACAAATCTATTCTTGACTCGGAGCTCTTCGATGCATCTTACCAAATTTTTAGACGTGACCGTCATGATTCTGATGACCACAATGTTGTGGGAGGAGGAGTTCTTTGTGCGATCAAAGCCTCACTCAATTGCTACTTAGTAGACGACTTTAGAGCCACAGATATTGAGATTCTATGTATAAAAATCAAGCTTGAGGCTGGCCATCTATTCATCATTTGCGTCTACATACCTCCGAATTCAACCAGTGATGTGTATGAAAAACTGATCGACAGCATAGAAACAATTTATGTGACATTGGAACCCGAAGATGAACTTTTAATCGTAGGTGACTTCAATCTACCAAACCTTAATTGGATAAAAATTGATGACGATACCTTCCACGTTCCGGTAAATGCGTCCAGTCTTAATGAACTTACAATTGTAGATGGTATGTCTGCATTTGGCTTGAGTCAATTTAATGGAACGAGTAACCGTTCTGGAAGAATGCTGGACTTAGTATTTTTTGCTGATACGGTCAACACTGAAATTGCTGTTTCAACTGCTGCTGTAGTTTTGATTGATGAGGATCGACATCACCCAGCACTAGATATTTCACTAAACTTGAACATGTCCTCTCCTCATTTTGACTATAATAACAAAATTGAATTTGACTTTCCTAAATGTAATTTTATAGATCTTTTTGAAATGCTTTCAACTGTTAATTGGGATCAATTATTTTGTAACTGCGATGTAGATGATATGTGCAATATTTTTTATAACACACTTTTTAATTATTTTTATGAAACTATACCATTGAAAAAAACTCGTTCATCTTCAACTGCACCACCATGGTTTGATACACATATTAAAAACTTAAAAAACAAAAGAAACAAAGCTTGGACAAGATTTAATAAGACAAGAACTGACGATGATTATAGAACTTTCTTAATTATAAAACAACTTTTCACTGATTACTCTAATTTATTATATGACGATTACATTTGTAAAATAGAAGCTGACATTAAATCTAATCCAGTTAGCTTCTGGAATTTTGTTAATAACAAAAGAAAAACTTGTGGCTACCCAAATTTGATGACTAATAAATTATCAACTAGTCATGAACCCAAACATATAGCAAACATGTTTGCTAATCATTTCAAAGAAGCATTCGAAGAATCAAACTTTAACGCATCATCTTCTTTTTCTTGTTTTTCGGAAAATTTTGCTCATTTAAACGATATAAATTTTGAAATAAGTGAGGAAACGGTTACTCAAAGTATCTTACTACTCGATGAATGTTTCAGTCCTGGCCCCGATGGTGTGCCATCTTCTATTTTAAAAAAATGTGTTTCTTATTTGTCATATCCGTTGTGTATTCTCTTCAATACGTCTTTAAAAAGTTCAAACTTTCCTCATATCTGGAAAAGTTCATTTATTATTCCTGTATATAAGAAAGGTCCTAAGAATGAGATCATGAATTATCGACCTATTGCTAAATTATCTGTGATACCAAAATTGTTTGAGTCAATTGTAAGTAATGTCCTTTCTTTTCATTGTAGTTCAATTGTGTGTGATAGTCAGCATGGATTTGTTAAAAAAAGATCCACAGTTACTAATTTATTTAACTTCGTGTCCTTTTGTTTAGATGTGTTTGAAAAACGTGGACAAGTTGATTGCATATTTACCGACTTTAGTAAGGCATTTGACAAGTTGTGTCATTATACACTTTTACGTAAATTAACGCTTTTAGGATTTAATGATCATTTTTTAAATTGGATTGGTTCATATTTAAAAAATCGTAGTTACTGTGTTTTGTTTCGAAATGAGTGTTCTAACCAATTTCTTGTGAACTCTGGCGTCCCTCAGGGCAGCCATCTAGGACCTATTTTATTTGTTTTATTTATTAATGACTTGACTACTATCATCAAAAACTATTCTGTACTTATTTATGCGGACGACATTAAGATTTTCAAAAGTATAAAATCGAACACTGACTGTTTACTATTACAAGAAGACTTGACAACTTTTAGGGAATGGTGCAATAATAATCGTCTCGTCTTAAATGTTGACAAATGTAAAACCATGAGTTTTACACGCAAAAAAGTCCCGTTTTCGTACTGCTATACGTTTGATTCTTGTCCATTGAGTAAGGTTTCTGTCTTTTCTGACTTAGGTGTAGTTCTTGATCCAAAACTAACATTTATTGATCATATAAATTATACAATTAAAAAAGCAAATAGGGTTCTTGGATTCATTAAAAGATTCGGTCGTGACTTCCATGACCCTTATGTTCTCAAGCTTTTATTTGTTTCATTTGTAAGACCGATTCTAGAATACGCATGTGTTGTATGGTCACCATATTACTCAATACATATAACAAGAATTGAGTCAGTCCAAAAGAAGTTTCTGCGTTACTGTCTTCGATCTCTTCCTTGGTTTAGAGGGACTCTCCTCCCCCCTTATTCTGATAGACTAACTTTTATCAACCTCCCATCTTTGACGAATCACAGAAAATATATACAATTTTGTTTTATTGCTGGAATTATTAATGGGTCGATATCTTCAACGTCAGTTCTTAGTCAATTAAATTTCAGTTTTAGTCGCTCAAGTTTAAGACGGCAGCAACCTTTAAATCATATATTTAGTAGATCAAACTATGGTGTAAATAGCCCACTTAATCAATTAATAACAATTTATAATGAATTTTATACTTGTTTAGAATCCGCTAATTATAATTTAAAATGCAAAAAGTTTAAAGATTCCTTTTTTAATAGTTTTGTATAATATATAACCTAGATTATAAGAATAAGATTACTGTTCACGTTAGATATTAACGAATTGAATAAATAAATAAATAAAAACTTGAAGCAATGGCTTCAATAAAACACTTTTCCAACTAAAACCGTCAACAATTTCCTTCTTTTTTTTGTTCTTTGAAAAGTCGGCAACTTTGTCCTAAAGGAAGTCTTGTTTACCATAATTGTCAACGCAAACTCAAAATAACACACAAGCAAGCAAAACCCTACATTGAAGAAAGACCGTCTTCCAGCGGAGCACTTTAACAAAACAAAGTTTGAATATGACAAAAGTGAACAACATTAAACGTCAAATGGAAGATATGCACTTGACGTGATAGCGCTGACGTCAAAGTTTTTTTTTCCAAGTTGGGTTGGGCATTGGGCTTTATGAATGCATGTGGTTTTTTTTTTTTGGTTCCTTATTTCATGCACTGCTTCATCATTTCTTCCTGAGTGAAGTTCAAACTTTTGAACGGTTTTAAAACTCTTATCCTATTCCTATTACTATATTGTTATTATCGTATATTGTTGTATATCATTATCAATCATTTGAAAATTCTTGTAATGTGAGGTTCACCATAAATTGTTAAATATATAAAAGGATATGAATTTGTCTATAGCTATACCTACATTTATCATTCAATCCAGGAAATGTTCAGGTAAAACGACGCACGGTGCTATAAGTATATGGAATAAGGCTTTGAATAAATATTCAAGTCTATCAAAAAAGGGACAACTGACATAAGGCACTTGGACCAGAGACAGCTACCTAGTTAAACCAGCTGTCAAGGATTTAAAATCCAGTTTACAAAACATCATTCCATTCCCATTCGGTTATTTGGGTGGGGGTGCATAATTTTAAGGGGCATAACTTCCATGGAAAAAAATGTTATATCATGTGAGAAATATTTTTACTTTTTTCGGGTGAAATTGATTACATTCTTTGCTATACTTTCCAATTGATGGAATCAGCCTCTGACCTCTAACTTGTGACGCTTACGATATAAAACTCAATAGAATTTATTTTCCACTATCACAAAACCAAAGATGAAAATGGAAATTGTAGAAACTCATTTGATCCTTCACTCAATTCACTTAATTGAAGAGAGTAAGTAACAGTTTTTAAATCCACGGACATGAAAATTAAAGATAAAACAGAAGTTTTGTATGCCAAAAGCATTTATTAATTTTTGGCCAAGCAAAACTTACAAAAGATGTTTTTGTGTGCAAGAAAAATAAATAAATAATTTTTAATGGCTTAATATCCGTTCATGGAGATGCAAAGTTTTGCAATGTGTTGTGCTTCCTGCATTTCACACTGTGATTCGAAGAACCTAGAAAGTTTCACATAAATCTGGAAAAGTTTGCATTGATGCAAGGGCTTAGGCAAAAATAATAATTTCAAAAGAAACAGTTTTCAAAGAAAATTTTGGAAGGATCCATTGCTGGAAGGGTTCATTTGTACTGAGAGAAGAGATTGTCGGTCTTAAACTATGAGTGTGCTTGGTTTTGATGTATGTTTTTCAAAATGAAACGCAACAGTGCCGTAGGTATTAAAATAAACTCTTCTTTGTTAAAATATCGTTTGGGATAAATACATATTATCATTATGCATATACCTTGGTCTTGTAGGCTTAGTTTCACCTAAACTTAAATCTTAAAAGGATTTTGTGGAAACAATTTTTTCTGTTTTAGATAATCCGCTTAAGGGGGGGTTTCCCATGTAAAAAAAGGTTATGGGCTTTCGCGTGAAACTGTGTAGCGTTCGCAATTTTTCGAATATTTTAATAAAACAAACGGTTTTCGATTGATATTAAATAGGGTCAAATGTTTGTGCAATTAAAAAAAATAAATAAAAATTCGATGTACCTCAAAACCGACAAGCAAACGGAAAAACTATAAAATTTTGAAAGACGCTTGCGCTAACTAATGGGAAATGGGTTAAATATTACATTTTTATTTATTTTATATTTTTTTTATAATGACAATATATCATGTTACTTAACGTCGGTGTTTTTTTTCGATTATCGTTATAATTTTTTCCACACAAAATTCCAAAAACAATGAAAAATACAGCAAATTACGTAAAAAGTATGAATGCATTTTTTAGTATAACTTCTAAAATATAAAAGGTAGTGAAGTCAAATTAACTTTTTTCAAAGCTTTAAAAATGTAATTTTAATGGAGTAATTTTTTTTATTTTTGTTTTTATGTTTGTCAAATGTTTTTGTTAACACAAACACAAAAAATACCTATTTTTTGTCTAGCATTTTGCGCGTTTGCCCGGGAAATTGATTAATATATTTTTGAATTTTTGGAAAAAAAATTTATATGAAAGATTAATATATGTATTACTTAACGTCGGTGTTTTTTTTTTAATTTTTAACCTGTAACATATTTAAAAATAAACTTCAAAAGGTCAATATTTGTAAGGTTATTGTAAGTGAAATATAGGCAATAAAACTAGCACATATTTTTTTTTATTTTTTTCTGTTATTTTTTTTATTTAAATCAAATAACAAAATAATTTGTTTGCTAATGGTCTTTTTTATTTTAATTTTTGAAAAATCGTCTTTTTTGCGTTTTTTGTCAAAAAAGAATGGTCGATTACACACACAAAGAAGCAGGGTTCAAAGGAATGCCACTAGGTGGTGCTGCAATTTTTTTTGCTTTCTCTTCTCTTTCTTACAAAAGATGTTGTTTTTTCTCCTCAACAGAAAATGTACTTTTTGTTCTTCAATTCACAGAAGTGTGAAGAAAACTCGATATTGCTTTACATAGAAGTAGAAGAAAGATGCAAGATGAGAAAATAGATATGTGCAGATGACATAGTTATAGAAGAAGGGTTAGAGCGGGAGATAGAGAAAGCGCATAAAAAGAATGCGGTAAGTAAGCGGCTTCTTTTTGTTTTTTTGTTGTTGGACATGACAAGATAAGAAAATGAATGAGGTACAAAGCATATCGCACATGTGCGATAATTTCTTATCATATTTTTTTGTTTTGGTGGTTGCGAGGGAGATTTGCGATTTATTAGAATATATGACAAGTGCAAGTGCAATATGTATTATTTTTTTGCGACACCTTGTATAGCTCAAAAATGTTGTGTAGGTAGGTAGGTAGTAAGTAGGTAAGAATTTTTTTAATTCGTTTGCAACAAATAAGTATAGGGTGCCTCAGTAAGAGTGCACTTTTTCATTTAAAAATAAAGACAAGTATTTTATGACAGAGTTGTGATATTTTTATTGTATTGTAAGAGGCCAGTTATAGCTATCATTGAAATGGATCCGGAAAATCTTTGAATGGATATTTAACTATTGTGGTTTTCCATTGAACCAAAACATTGATGTAACGTCGACGGGCCGGCAATATTTTTTTCATAAACGTTTTCCAATGGGAAGAGTATTGATGTTTTTTCCCGACGAATCGATTCGTTTTGAATTCGTCTTTTGAGACGAATCTACACAGATTTTCACACTGATTTTAACACATACTAAAAACTTGACAGTTTTTGCATATGGAATAATTATGTGTTGAAAAAGAAAATATAAGCGAGTGCGTTTTTGTTGTGTTATAATTACTATAAATAATAGAATAGTGAATATTATAAATGATAATAATGAAAATAAAGAATAATAATGAAAATAAATAAGGTTTATCGTTGTGTTCTCAAGAATAGGTACACATAACATTGACATCATTACAAGCATTCCTCATCCGAGGACGAAGATACACTTACAAAAAGATATTGCTACGTTTTTCCTTTCCATTGAAACCAAAAAATATTGATTTTTAGTAGCGACGGGCCGTCCATTTCATGTGGTTCAATGGAAATCGACATATGTTTTCTTTTGAAAAGAAATTATATACCAATCGATCGGAAATCACTCCAAGAATTTTTATTGACATGAAAAAGTTCAATTACACACTTATTTTTTCATTAAAATGTGTTTTTCTATTTTCCGGTTGTAAAATCATTTTCCTGAACAGCTGATTGTATTATGTCAAAAAATTAAACAAATCATTCCAATGATTTTCGTTTCAATTTTGTACAATTTTAATGATCTACATAAATGTTCAACTTCTCACAGTTCCAATGATTGAATTACGTCAGGAAAAAAATTTTGACAGAAATTTTCAATGATTGCTATAATAACCGACCTATCAGAAAAATTTCAATGATGTGTTTCAATGATGAAAACCAATTAAAGCTGTAACTGGCCTCTAAAGAAGATATATAGTAATATATTCCGATTAAGTATGGAATAAAAATGTATGTTTTTTTAATTTTCTCGGCAGAAAATTTTGCGAAGTTTGCGAGAGTACCTAGATATTCACAAATATAACGCGTTGTTCTTTCGAAAAGCACTCCATTTTTAATAATCAGAATAAACAGAGGTGGCAGATGTCAAATTTCAGAATTGCCACTCGCCAGGCGCGGATTCAGAGGGGGGGTCACGGGGGTCATGACCCCTCCCAAACAGGCTGTATTTAAAAAAAGAGCTGAACCAATATCTTGCAAACTGAATAACAAAAAAAAACAAACGAACAAAACCTAGTATTTGCAAACTTAAGAACCGGGAACTAACCAAACGATCACAATTAAGTAACTCTTTTGACCTCTGAAAAAATAGAATCAACAAATTTTTTTTTTACACAATACTGACATTTTTTATTATTTTTTCTATATTTGGATTGTAGCTATAGTTTATATGCTAGCATCTGTTTACAAGTACCAACCAAAAGCATAATTTATAACACAAAATGCAATCTTCTATTTTGTTTCGCAAATCTGTTAATGATCGCATCATTGTCTTATTCGATGTCACGATTGATGTGTAGCAATGCAAGCCAGGTGAGTCTGTCTCAACCAAGTTTTGAGGCGATAGAGAGTTGAAAAACTCCTTTCTGCAGTGGCTCCATTAACAGAGAGCGTTTCCAAAATCGTAAGCAGTGTATTATTAGCCGGATAAATTACCATCACACGCATCAAGGGCGAGAGGAACCGAATCTGGGAGGTCACCGCCGTTTTCAACAAGTCGGTTCCTTTTAGCTTCCTTCAGAAGCTTCTGGTACGTTTCTGTTACAAGCTGAACTTCTTCAATGACCTCCGCTGTATAGGAAGCCTGAGGCAGAAACACTCTCAACCCAAAAAGCTTTATCACGTCTGGAGAGAGCCTTTCGATGAGGTCCGTCACAATGTTGTCCAACAGAGGAATGTAAATTGCTCTCCTGAAATATTCCTCCGGGGTTTGATTCTGTTGGTGGTTATCTCGATGTTTTTGACGAGAAATAACGCGTGCTACTTTCAACTCCACATCCAACTGTGTTGCGAGATTTTCAGATTTTCAGTTTCAGAAAAAAACTTATTTCGTCGTGCGTTATTTCACGTCACCGGTATTGATACTTCTTTTAATTGTTTGAAATTTTTTATTTCTCACTAACTACTTGTTTAATTATTGCACAAAAACATTTAATTTATTACCACAATCAAAAGCTTTTTTAATCGACTTTAAATCTTATGACGAAATGGCTCTGGAAAAATATTTAGTTGGGTGTTTAAAACAAAGAAACCCGAACCCGGGAAGCTAGTTTATTTTTTTTCTGTCAAATTTGAATTTTTATTCATTCGAAAGTATGTATATTGAATAAAAGCAAACACATTACCTACTTTGTTTTTACTTCTTTAAAAACGTATGGAAAAATTAATTTTGCTCATATAACTTCTGAATAGGTGAATTTATGAAAAATGTCTAACCGTTTAAACCTTCCCTGCTTTATTCATTTGGTTATTCTTGTTATTTTTGATTTTTTCTAGCCTGTGACCCCCTCCGGAATAAAATTCTAGATCCGCGCCTGCCACTCGCATGAAAAAAAAGATTCCAATGTTAAAAAGAGCACTCTTACTGAGACACCCTCTACTTGCATCGTTTTATTGCGTAAGGTCAAAAATTTCAATAATAGGTTCATGACTCTTTTGAATAAACTGTTCATCTGTCTAAAAGATGATATGTATTATGAAAACAATGCATGTAAGTAGGTACAAGAAAAGTGGTATCATAGATATTGTTGTTGCAGCACGAGACATCGCGATGTGATAAACGGTTAGGTTTTTATTTCTATTTGTGTTTGTCTAGTTGAAGAAATATAAAAAAGATGAACCTGTATGAGAAGATTATTTATTTATGTTTCCTCTTGCGAGGTGTAAATAAATAATTTTTGAACAGGCAGGATAACTATTTTATATGAAATGGAAATTCTTTTATTGGGCGATGATTGCGTTTGTAACAGGCAGGTACCTTTCATCTTTTAGAATTTAGACAGATGAACAGTTTATTCAAAAGAGTCATGAACCTATTATTGAAATTTTTGACCTTACGCAATAAAACGATGCAAGTAGAAGGTGTCTCAGTAAGAGTGCTCTTTTTAACATTGGAATCTTTTTTTTCATGCGAGTGGCAATTCTGAAATTTGACATCTGCCACCTCTGTTTATTCTGACTATTAAAAATGGAATGCTTTTCGAAAGAACAACGCGTTATATTTGTGAATATCTACTCTCGCAAACTTCACAAAATTTTCTGCCGAGAAAATTAAAAAAACATATTTTATTCCATATTTAATCGAAATATATATTCTTTAGAGGCCAGTTACAGCTTTAATTGGTTTTCATCATTGAAACACATCATTGAAATTTTTCTGATAGGTCGGTTATTATAGCAATCATTGAAAATTTCTGTCAGGAATTTTTTTCCTGACGTAATTCAATCATTGGAACTGTGACAAGTTGAACATTTAGGTATGTAGATCATTAAAATTGTACAAAATTAAAACGAAAATCATTGGAATGATTTGTTTAATTTTTTGACATAATACAATCAGCTGTTCAGGAAAATGATTTTACAACCGGAAAATAGAAAAACACATTTTAATGAAAAAATAAGTGTGTAATTGAACTTTCTCATGTCAATAAAAATTCTTGGAGTGATTTCCTATCGATTGGTATATTATTTCTTTTCAAAAGAAAACATATGTCGATTTCCATTGAACCACATGAAATGGACGGCCCGTTGCTACTAAATATCAATATTTTTTGGTTTCAATGGAAAGGAAAAACGTAGCAATATCTTTTTGTAAGTGAATTAGTGTTTCAGCTGTTAGCATAAATAAACAAGAGAAACAATTATTTATTCTTCGTCCTATAATTTTTCATAACATTTTCGAAATTTTAAATGGAATGCCTTTTGTTCTTGGATAGCAATACATTATTTGCTTCAACAATCGTCAAATGCTTCCAAAGATCCAATTGAAAATTTTCAGCATATCTTCGTCCTCGGATGAGGAATGCTTGTAATGATGTCAATGTTATGTGTACCTATTCTTGATAACACAACGATAAACCTTATTTATTTTCATTATTATTCTTTATTTTCATTATTATTATTTATAATATTCACTATTCTATTATTTATCGTAATTATAACATAACAAAAACGCACTCTCTTCTATTTTCTTTTTCAACACATAATTATTCCATTTGCAAAAACTGTCAAGTTTTTAGGATGTGTTAG
The DNA here is from genome assembly GCA_943590905.1 of Sphaerophoria taeniata. Classification (NCBI taxonomy): domain Eukaryota; kingdom Metazoa; phylum Arthropoda; class Insecta; order Diptera; family Syrphidae; genus Sphaerophoria; species Sphaerophoria taeniata. Next base: position 108,997,240 of record OX016541.1, read on the forward strand.
GTTAGGTTAGGTTGAACGGGCTGATAGTTGATGTTGTTACCATCACACTTAGATCAATGTAGATCCATTGTGGTACCCCGAAGTGTTGTAACTTCCTGAAAAGATGTAATAACCTATGAATCATGTGTTTCGTTTAACCATTTAGAGGTCTTGACAAAGTTTAGTAAACTTTTGCCTGGCAGTTCTGATAGTTCCTCTAGTTCATTAAAGAAGAAGTTGCCTAGAGTTTTCTTCCTAGCAAGACAGAGCGAAGGACAGTGGCAGAGAAAATGAGCAGTGTCTTCATGTTCGTTTTCATCACCGCAGCCTCTACAAAGATCATCAGTACTGACCCCCTCTTCTTCTTATGGTAGCCGAGTAGGTTGTGTCCTGTAATAATGCCGATAAGGGATCTTAAGGAGGGTTTATTAAGAGTTAAGATCCAATCGGATCTTTTCTTATCGTATCTAGGCCATAGCTTCCTGGTGTTAACACAGGTTTCTAGGAGATTCCATCTATCATTGCATTTTTGAATGATGGTTTTACTGACGTTATGTTTCAGTTCACATAACGGTATCCCTATATGATGGTCTATCCGAGAGGGTTCGAGTGTGGAGCCCTCCCTAGCAAGTTCGTCCGCCTTTTCGTTGCCTGGTACATCACTGTGGCCAGGAACCCAGCAGAGTCTTACGTTATGCTGTGTGCCAAGAACCTTTAGCTCTTCGCGACAGCAAGAGACAAGCTTCGACTTGATTTGGGTGGCAGAGATAGCTTTTATTGCTGCTTGGCTATCTATGAAAAAAGTGATGTCCGCGTGTGATATCGCCATCATGGATATTTGTTCAGCAGCGTTTTTCACTGCCAAGATCTCAGCTTGGAAGACGCTGCTATGGTCGGGGAGTCTGAATGATTTGGCAAGGTTGAGGCTTTCCGAGTAGAAGCCTGCACCTACTCCAGTATCCATTTTAGAACCATCGGTGTAGATGGTGATGGTTGAGTCGTTAGTGTAGGGCACATTATTTTCCCAATCTAGTCTATTGGGGAACCTAGTACTAAAAGATTTGTTGAAATCTAAATAAGGGGTCATATAATCTGTGCAGATATTGTTGTCTACGTATTTCGTAAGAATAGCTGCGTGGCCACTCTGGCTAGTTTTCCAGATGTTAGTTTGGCTGAGTCTGAGGGCGCTGTTAGCTGCTGATTCTTGGGCGAATAGATCTATTGGGGGGAGATTGAGGATCGTTTCTAAACCCGCAGTTGGGGTAGTCCTCATCACACCACTAGTACAGATACAAGCCATTCTCTGTACTTTAGTAAGTGTTTTTAGATTCGTGGATTTCTCCAGCGCTTTCCACCAAACCAAGCTGCCATAAGTTAGAATCGGTCTGACAATGGCAGTGTACATCCACATGACTATTTTGGGGTTCGGTCCCCAATTTCTACCCAGAATCTTGTTACATGAGTAGAGTGCGATTGTGGCTTTCTTATATCTTTCTTGGATATTTGGACCCCAATTGAGTTTTTTATCCAATATAACTCCGAGGTATCTAGCTCGGTCGGAGATTTTCAGTGTTGTATTATCTATTTTTGGTATTTCAAACGGAGGGATTTTCCTCCTGTTTGTAAAAAGAACCAGTTCTGTTTTAAGGGGGTTTACCTTAAGACCGCATTTCTTGGTCCAGTTGCTGACCCTTGATAATGCGCTTTGTAATTGTTCGCTAATAGTGGTAAGGTATTTACCCGTCGCCAAAAGCGCTAAGTCATCAGCGTAGGCTACCACTACTATACCGTAATTCCTAAGTTTTATTAGGATCTCGTTCATCACTAAGATCCATAATAATGGTGAGAGAATTCCACCTTGCGGGGTTCCTCTAGATGCGTACATCTCTAAATGTGCGTTACCAAGCTCACTATGTATTTGTCTGTTTTTCAGCATACACATGATCCATTTGATAACTACTTCTTCTATACGTTGATCATTAAGTGCTTTCTCGATTGCATTACTGTGGACGTTATTGAAGGCTCCTTCAATGTCCAGGAATGAAGCAAGAGTGTATTCCTTAACGTCAAGTGATTTTTCTATAGTTCTAACTACGCAGTGTAGTGCCGTTTCTACACTTCTACCTTTTGTGTAGGCGTGTTGAAATGGTGTAATGGTTTCAGGTTTTAGATTACTGCGGATGTATATGTCGATAAGTCTTTCTAGTGTTTTAAGTACAAAAGATGTGAGACTTATAGGTCTGAAGTCCTTAGGTTCAATGTGGCTGGGTTTGCCGGCTTTTGGTATAAAGACGACTTTTACCTCACGCCATGTCTTGGGAACATACCCCCATTTAATGCTGCTTTGAAAGATGTTTATCAGGTGTGGAGTGATAAATTCAGTGCTCTTTTGCAGCATCATTGGGAAAATGCCGTCTAGGCCTGGAGATTTATAAGGGGAGAAAGAATTAATAGCCCAGTTTAACTTTTCCTCCGTTATAAAATCCGTAGGGATTTCATACTCTATCTGTTATCTGGTTCGCGTTCAGGGCTAGGTTTGCTACCTGGGAAGTGTGTTTCAACCAGGAGTTCTAGACTTTCGCGACCTGATTCAGTCCAGCTATTGTCGGGTTTCCTTAGAGAACCAACAGAAGTGGAGGTTTTCGAAAGGATTTTCCTGAGCCTAGCGGACTCGTTGGTGCACTCGATATTGCTGCAGAAATTTTTCCACGAGCTTCGTTTGGCTCGTTGGGTTTCTGTTTTGAATTTTCTTTGACTAGTCTTATAACAGTCCCAGTCACTTTCGAGTCTTGCTCTTTTAGCAGCATTGAAAAGCTTTCTTGTTTCTTTTCTAATGTTGGTTAATTCTGTTGTCCACCAGGGGGGTTTACTGTTTTTCTTCACAGTTGTTTTGATTGGGCAACTGGTTTCGAACGCCTTACGCAGAGTCTCAGTGAGATCCTCTGTTGCCTTTTCTAGACTGTCTGGTCCCAGAATGGCGTTGGTGTTAACGTGCTTGATGTTATTACTAATTTCCCTATTGAAGATAAGCCAGTCTGTACGCAGGGCCGTCTTTACCCTTTTGGGGGCCCTGGGCACTTTTCAAAAATGGGGCCCCTGTATGATTATATAAAAATGTTATGTTGTGTAATACAAGTATACAGAAAAAATCACATAACTTTGAATTGACATTTATTCTTTTAATTTTTTAAATAAATAAATTTTGTTTAATTCATTAAAAAGATAAATATAGTTATTGCAGCATTTAAAACATAAACATAAACAATGTAAAAATAAAAACAAAAAATAAATATTTCATATAAAAAATCAAAAATAAACAAAATTTAAATAACAGACAATTAAATAAGTTATTGAGAATGTAATTTAAAGAACACTATAGTGACACACCAAACAAAAACAAAAGCAATGACCAATCACACAAAAACAGATATCACATTAGACGGAGTAAAGATAGATTATGTAGAAGATTACATTTACCTTGGACAATTAAAATCATTCAAAGACCAAGAAAACAAGGAGATAAACAGACGAATCACAAACAGTTGGAAACAATTCTGGAATATACATCAAATAATGGAATCAAATTTAAGTAACAACACAAAAAAATATATAATGGACTCAGGAATACTACCCGTTATGACTTATGGACTACAAGCACTTGGATTAACCTCAAATCTAACAGAAAAACTTAGGATTTGCCAAACTAAAATGGAAAGGAAAATTCTAAAAATAAGACAAATTCAAAAAATACGAAACGAGCATATAAGACAACAAACAAAAATCATTGATGTAGTAGAAAGAACAAGAAGGCTTAAATGGAGCTGGGCAGGACACATTTCAAGGCTTCAAGAACAAAGATGGACTAAAGTAATCACAAAATGGACTCCAGCTGAAAAAAGACGACCTGGAAGACCCAAGAAGAGATGGGCTGATGATTTATCGGACTACAGACAAAATTGGTATAATGAAGCTAAGGACAGAGAATTATGGGCAACATTGGGGGAGGCTTACGCCAGAAATATATCTTCATGAAAAGAACAATCAAAGGTTTATATACTTACTTACTCAATTTTCAATATAATAAATTAAAATTTTCAATATAATTAATAAGTTAATACCAGACTTTGTTTGTAATTTAAATTTATAAAAAAAAAAACATTGTTAAAACGAAAATTGTATATATAAATTTAAGAAATTCAAATGGCAAATAAAAAGCTTATAATAATAATAATAATAGTGACACAGACTATATTTTTTCAGGTAAAAGAAAGGAATATTTATTGAAGGGGTCTTTTTCTTGATTTGAGATAAGCAAAATCATTGATCACATCTTCAAAATCGATGCCTCTGAGGATGTCGCTTTCGATTGACATCAGCGACAAACATGTCAATCTTTCTTGAATCATTGTATAGTTCTGAGTTCGTTTTTGATTTTTTTTTTAACTTAGAGAAGGAACATTTCCCACTGGAAATGGTCACCATGATACTTTAAAAAATTCTTAGTGCAATTTCAACATTTGGAAATTCATTTTCAATTTTATTAGTTTTAAAAAAATTATAAAGCTCTAGAATGTTGTCAGTTTTTTTCATTTTCGTGTCGACTAATTTTCAAGTAGTCTTTTAAATTCAGGCATTCAGCGTGTAGTTCATCTCCGTTCACATCTTCTTCGGTGTAAAATTTAGCAAAACATTTGCAGTTCTCTTTTAAGTCTTCTGAATTCAGATATTTTAATCGAAAAAAAAGTCAAAACGTTGGCCAATCTTCGTATACGAACCTAGACGCTGCTGTTTCAAATGAACGCTTAGTGTGTCGACAATAGAAAGAAAGGTTTCAATTTTAAATCTTTCTTTCCCAGTCAGAACTACTGAGGGTCAAGAGCCGTCAAAAAAAGTCTGGCGTGAGCTTCTACACCTCATCCTTTCAGAAAGGTCCTAATATTCGGAATCCGGGTTTTTTTGTCTGGCTGATGAATCAAAGTTATCAAAATTGTCCCTGAGCCCAATTATAAATTCATCTATTGCACTCAGCAAATTTATTGCAACATCCAGGGTAATATTTTGTTTTTGAAGTAAAGTACTTGTTTTATTAATTCTTTGCAATACAGGCGCTTAGTGCATCAGCTTGCGCCGACCATCTTGTTTGAGGAAGACTTTTTAAAACTTTTTTTGGACCTAAATGAGCAGTCAACACACTCCATCGATGAGAAGATACCGAAAAAAAGTTTTACAATTTTTGAATAATTTAAAAGAATTTGATTGCTTCTAAGACACACCCAGCGGCATGCACTCCTACCAAGTTTAATGAGTGCCCTGCACATGGTTCAAAAGTGGCAAATTTACATTTTTCTTTTATTCTTGCCTGCAGACCAGAAAACCTTCCTGACATATTTGCCGCGTTGTCGTAGCTTTGGCCTCTGCAATCTGTTATCGAAATGTCATGATCTTCCAAAAACTTCAGTATGGTTCACGCTAAATAATCAGATCTATGTTCGTCAATTGGATTAAAGTCCAAAAACCTTTCAACAGGCTCAACATGAGCAAAGTCGCACACTAACACTACCAGAGTATATCTGAAAATTCCGCATGCGCAAAAATGATTCGATTATACGCTTATCCTTTTCTTTACTATTGACCTATAGAAGAAATAGTGAGAAGTGTAATCTTTCATATATCTCATTGAATGACCAAAAACAAAAACTCTTTACCTTGAAATCTTAAAAAATTGAGTGCCGTTCATCCGTCGGATAGTTAAATCGCCTATGTATGAGTTAGTGCGTTGATGCAAACTTGTATGCGCGTTGCAAATATAGAAACACCATTATCTTTATTTTTTCATACAGATACAGTGATATTCAAAATATGTGTGTGTGTGTTTTTTTTTCTGTCAGAAAGCAAACTGCATCCCCACTCAGTTAGTTATTCATATTTCTGTTTTAATTTGAATATAATTTCGCAGGGAATGTGATTTAAATTGTTCGGCAAAGGTTGTTGTTCAGCAAGGAAAGTACGAATTCTGATCATTCTTTATGCATCTAAAATTATATCGAAATATTATTTTTTCTTGAAAATAGACCAATAGAGGTTAAGTGATGTTTCAGCAATTTGGGGGCCCCTGGTTGTTGCGGGGCCCTGGGCCTGGGCCCAGTGGGCCCAGTGGTAAAGAGGGGTCTGTCTGTACGCCTGTTATTTCTAAAGGGTTTGTGCTGTCTATCAACGTTAGGGATTTTAAATTCTATGAGACGATGGTCAGAAAAGGAAGGTTCTTCTAAAACCCTCCAATGATCAATTTGACAGGAGTCGGAATTATTTGAGAGGGTATTATCTAGCACCTCTTTCCGATTTTTTGTGACAAAGGTGGGTGTATTACCTCGGTTAGCCACACATAGATTGTTATCTATGATGAATTGAAAAAGGGATTCACCTCTAGTATTTGTATCGGTGCTTCCCCATTGTACATGATGTGCATTGGAGTCGCACCCTAGGATAATATCGAAATTTTTCTTACTTGCGAATTTTACTACTTCATTTGTTATATCCGCTGGTGGTCCTTCAACTCCATCATACGGCATGTATGTGGAGGTTATTATGAGCGTTGGGTGCTCCTTGCGTTCAAAAATGACCGCGGTCTGGTCGATGTTGCTGTAAGAAGTTAGAAGAAAAAGATTAAACCGTTTTCTAGCTAATATACAGGTTCTGGGATTACTATTTTGGCTGTCAAGATTTGACTTATACAGCATGAGGTCTTTGGAGTTCAGGCCCTTGATCATGCCACTTACTACCCAGGGTTCTTGAATCAGGGCCATGTCGTATTGTCTACTCTGCATGAGGTAGACCAGGTTGGCGCTGGCGGCTTTACTATGTTGAAGATTGATTTGTAAGATTTTCAATTCCATATACATAATAAAGATTTGTTCATCGCCTTACTAACCTGTTTTCTTTTGTTGGATGTCAATCTAAGCTTGCATCTGGTGATCCCGACGCGCACTTTGAAATCCACTTTCCTCAGTAACGGTAAAGATTTGTGGATCAATCTAACCATTACCTCGGTGCCTTCATTTGTTTTCTCGCACTTAATGACTTCCCATTCCTGGCTGAGGAGATCGCTGTTAAGTGATACGATGTATCTCTCGAGACGATCGTTGGGAAGTGTTGGGCCCTTGACCAAAAGAACGCCAATTGGTCTAGAGATATTCTTGATCTCTTTGACGTCGATAAGGCGAAGGTCAGCATTTTGCCATGGTGCAGAAGTGTTTACTGTGAATTCTTGAAGCCACTTGAGTGTGGCGTCATTTTCACAGTTCATCACTTTGAACCCATGGATGGTCGTTAAGTTTCCGAAGAGTGGGGGAGGCCTGTTTTTCACGATGGCCTCATTAACTTCTTCCAGGATTCTAAGCTCCAGAAGCTGCCATTCATCCTCAGTCAGCTTCCGTGAGGGTTTGCCGAAATCGGCAATGGCTACTTGGTGCCCCTTCACGGTTGCCCGGGAGATCTTTAACCTCTTCATTGCCTTGTTAGGCGAAGAGTCGGTCGGGGAGAGCTGGTTCCTAGCCCTTTTAGAGGAACAAGGTGTTTCAAGTGGTGGTTGAGGATCTGCGTCACTACCTGATGTCGTTTTCAACGTACTGCTTAGGCGCTGTTTAGATTTGTCCAACGCCGCCTTCTCCTTAGCTGTCAAGGACTCAGGAGTCCTGTTAGCAAAGCGCCGGACAATCCTCTCAGCGTTACGTTTCTGTCGTCGTCTTGCTATGTTTTCGTTCGAAACCCTAGCTTTGCGTGTAGTCCTTTTTTCAATAACTGTCGCGATGCTATCGTTCGTGTTGATCGTCCGGTTTTCGGGTACGGATTCGATGGTATTGTTAAGGCTAACGCTAAGGCTGTGGCCAATAGCATTGCCTTCGCAAGCCACCTCGTCTTTCCCCTCATTGAGTGCCGCTCTTACACCTGCTTCACTAACACCAACTGATATCGATGCGATCAGTGGCGGAACAGCAGGTGGTAAGATTGGCATCTCAATGTCTGCCCGTTGGATCTGTCCTGCTGGTACGTCTTGAGGAGTTGCCGCTACCATTGATGGGGTGCACCCTTCCTTACGCTGTATTAGAACAGCGTTGGGGGCATCAGGTGGTCCCATCAAGGTCTTAACGCTCGGGCTCTCTGAAGAGGGAGTGTTCAGTGCTTGACTAGCGGTGTGCCTGTCTTTTCCCAAACACTCCCTATCCAGGAAGGCACGAGCATTATGCAGTCGTTTCCTCTCCTGCTCGGTTAGTTGTTCCCAATCTAGCTGACCTAACCTCTTAACCGTCCTCTTGCTGTTCGTAATTCTGCATCTCCTTGATGCCCTGGATACCGTCGAAAGGCTGGAGCTAGCGACCGAGCTGACGTCGTCATCGTCCTCGATTGCGCTTGCTCCATCCCCCATATCCATGTTCGAGAAGGGGTTCAGGAGGAGATTCTCCTCTTCCTCAGTCAGGCTGAGATCTTAAGTACTCATATTGCTCATATTGAGATGTCTTAAGTGCTTATAATTGGTCGAAACTGAAAAAACTGAAAAAAGAAAAAAGAGAAAAGAAAAAGAAAAAAGAAAAAGAAGAAGTTTCGCAATTATAAGTAGTGTTATATAAGAATATATAGGAAAAATTGTCACTGGCGACTTCTCCTCTCGGTATTGAGACCGCGAGACAAAGCCCAAGCCGGTAGCCGTGACTTCTACCGACCATATAGCGTATATCCCCGCTATGGTTTTTTTCTGTTTAGGCAATTCTTCCATATTCATAGGAGTGGGCCTCTCTTAGTTTGCTAAAACCTAAGTTGGTGGCTGAGAGTCTGCTCAAGAGCTTGAATCTGCAACTTAACCTACTTGAAGTTCTCGCGTAAGCCTCCTCACCAACGGCAAGGTGGAGACCCGTCGAGGATGTGTTAAAATCAGTGTGAAAATCTGTGTAGATTCGTCTCAAAAGACGAATTCAAAACGAATCAATTCGTCGGGAAAAAAACATCAATACTTTTCCCATTGGAAAACGTTTATGAAAAAAATATTGCCGGCCCGTCGACGGCACAACGTTTTGGTTCAATGGAAAACCACAATAGTTATTAAATATCCATTCAAAGATTTTCCGTGTCCATTTCAATGATAGCTATAACTGGCCTCTTACAATACAATGAAAATATCACAACTCTGTCATAAAATACTTGTCTTTATTTTTAAATGAAAAAGTGCACTCTTACTGAGGCACCCTATACTTATTTGTTCCAAACAATTTAAAAAGTTAATTGGGTTCTCCCATTTATTTGTAGTACCTACGACCTTACTTCTTACTACCTACCTACCTACACAACATTTTTGAGCTATACAAGGTGTGGCAAAAAATAATACATATTGCACTTGCACTTGTCATATATTCTAATAAATCGCAAATCTCCCTCGCAACCACCAAAACAAAAAGATATGATAAGAAATTATCGCACATGTGCGATATGCTTTGTACCTCATTCATTTTCTTATTTTGTCATTTCCAACAACAAAAAACAAAAAGAAGCCACTTACTTGCCGCATTCTTTTTATGCGCTTTCTCTATCTCCCGCTCTAACCCTTCTTCTATAATTATGTCATCTGCACATATCTATTTTCTCATCTTGCATCTTTCTTCTACTTCTATGTAAAGCAATATCGAGTTTTCTTCACACTTCTATGAATTGAAGAACAAAAAGTACATTTTCTGTTGAGGAGAAAAAACAACATCTTTTGTAAGAAAGAGAAGAGAAAGCAAAACAAATTGCAGCACAACCTAGTGGCATTCCTTTGAACCCTGCTTCTTTGTGTGTGTGATCGACCATTCTTTTTTGACAAAAAACGCAAAATAGACGATTTTTCAAAAATAAAAATAAAAAAAGACCATTAGCAAACAAATTATTTTGTTATTTGAATTGAATAAAAAAAATACCAGAAAAAAATAAAAAAAATATTTGCTAGTTTGTTTGCCTATATTTCACTTACAATGACCTTATAAATATTGAAATTTTAAAGTTTATTTTTAAATATGTTACAGGTGAAAAATTAAAAAAAAAAAAAAAAACATCGACGTTAACTGAAACATATATTAATCTTTCATAAAAAAAAATTTCAAAAAATTTGAAAATGTATTAATCAATTTATCGGGCAAACGCGCAAAATGTTAGGCAAAAAATAGGTATTTTTTATGTTTGTGTCGACAAAAAAATTTGACAAAAATAAAAAAAAAAATAAAAAAATTGCTCCGTTGAAAACACATATTTAAAGCTTTGAAAAAAGTTTATTTGACTTCATTATCTTTTATATTTTAGAAGTTAAAGAAATGCACTCATACTTTTTACTTAATTTGCTGTATTTTTCATTGTTTTTGGAATTTTGTTTGGAAAAAATTATAACGATAATCGAAAAAAGCAACGATGTTAAGTGACAGAATATATTGTCAATATAAAAAAATATGAAATAAATAAAAATATAATATTTAATCAATTTCCCATTAGTTAGCGCAAGCGTCTTTCAAAATTTTATAGTTTTTCCATTTGCTTTTTGGTTTTGAGGTACATCGAATTTTTTTTTTTTTTTTTAGTTACACAAACATTTGACCCTGTATAATATCAATCGAAACCCGTGTAACCGAATGGGGTTCCTTTTAATTATTATTTATTCATTTCACTTAACAAAAGGATTTAAATAAAAGAAAACTCGCACTACCGACAAGGAAAAGACCGACGACGCATAGTGGCCCGTTTAGGCTAAAGTCATTCCAAAATTCATTTTTTTCGTTGTTCCAGAATTCAAAATTTGTTGTTTCGCTGAATTAACAAATATTTGAAGTTCTTGAAACCGAAATTTTTTTTGAATTTTCCCAACGGTTTGATTTTGAGAGGGGGTCAAAGTTGAACTTTTTTTTTCAGTTTTAATAACAAAAATTTTTTTTTTCTTTTTCTTGACTTTGAGAAGCTATATTACGAACGTGGGGAAAGAATTTTTGTTTTTTCTTTCTGAAATTAACAAATACCGTAAAATATATGTTTGGAAAAAATACTACAATAAAAAAAAAATGTCTATATATATAGGTATATTTTTTTTTGGGACACCACTTTTTGTACCTTTTTCTGACTTTACATTGCATGGAAAAAAAGCTTCAAAAAGCATTAAGCAAAGCTCAGCGCATAATGAAAGCTGAAGTATTTCTTAATATAATCCTGAAGGAATAATTTGCGCCAACTTGCGCCCTTCTGAGCTAGATCGATTTTATTAATCGATGTCAGGCACTTTTTTCAATTTTCTGGTTTTTCAATGGCAAATTAATAAAATGTTTAATACTGTAACTTTTGAACTAGTTAAGATATCACCACAATTTTTTTTTTATTTCGAAGAAAATGTTCACGGCTAACAATGTGATGAGTTCTAAATTTATTACATTTGCAGGGTGTTCCAGAATTTACGAACAATTTTTTTTTTCAAATTCAAAATATTATCTGAAATGGGGAATATTCACACAATTTTGTTTTTGATGGCGGAAATATTTTAAAATACGATATGTTATAAATATTATATAAATCGGAGGCACTAAAAAATTAAATTGAAGGGTTTATATTATATCCATAATAAAATATTAGCAGTTACTTTTGAGTTAAGGAGATTAATTGTTCAGTGAATATATGTAGGTATTAATTTTTAATCGGATTAAATGTTTATTTTTTATTGCTCGATATCATAAAATTTTAGGTAAAAAAGGTTTTTTTATAAGGATTAAACAATTCCAATTTCAAAAACTAGGTAGACAGGTAAAATTTATAATTAATGGTAGAGCAGGTAATAATATAAGGTATAAGGATAACTTAGCACAATGAAGCACACTTCGAGAAGATTTTTCGAGCAATCGGAGATAACAGCTCAAATAACTGGAGTAAACATAGAGGTTATTTCTAGGCTGAAAACAATACTTGATGTTTTGAAGTGCAGGGAAGTTGTGAACGCAGTTAAATTTGGGGAGTATACTAAAGCAACAGCAGCTCTGTTGACTCAAAAGTATCCTGAAAAACAACTGACACCTACTCTTCACAAAATTTTGGCTCACAGTCAAGATATTATAGAGTATCAATCACTTCCCCTAGGAGAATTATCTGAAGAAGCCCAGGAGTCCAAAAATAAGGACTACAAAAGGTATAGATACCAAAATACCTGCAAAGTTTCGAGAATAAGGCAGAATGAAGACTTATACAACATGCTTGCAGCCTCATCTGATCCGCTTATTTCTTCTCTGAGGTAAGACCCAAAGACCCAAAAAGATATGAAAGCACTTTATTCTCCGGAAATGTTGAGTTTATTGAATATTACCACGGACCAAGATGATAGTTCTCAAGAAATCTAATGTTTATACGTACATTTCAACTGTTTTTATTGTATAATTTGCTGTTCAATTTGTTATTTATTGTTATTCTAATGTCAATTTACAAAAAAAAAAAAATTAAAAAAACTTTTTTCGCCACTGTTCCTCTAAAGCCGGTGTTTTACTTTTTGCGCTACTGTTAAACATCAATTCCTTTTGTTTTACGCCAGAAAATGAGTTTTCTTGTTTGTTTAATTCACATTTAATCATTTTTATATTTTATCTCACTTAATATAACTAAGCTTTTTGACAGCTATTTCCGAAACACCCTGTAATGTTTTTATTTTGAAATTCACCAATTTAATAGCGTTGGATGTAACCTTCACAATAAAAAAAAAATTGTGGAAATATCTCAACTCGTTTAGGAGCTATGATTTTTGGAACCAAAAAAGCCGAAACGGGCCACTGTGCGACGACGATACGACGACAAACACGAAACTCTAAGGCTAAAAACACACCAAAGCGGACAGACGAACTTTTTGTCTTTCGACAAAATGTCGCGGACACAAGTCCATTGCTCTTACGAGGCAACACACACCGAACAAGACACGACACGACAAAAAGTCGTGTCCGTCCGTCGGTTGCAGTAAATACATTGGGTTGTATAGGAGCAAACCACACCAAAGAAGACAAAATGTCCCGGACAAAATGTCGAAGCCTGAAAGTACACACCGTCTTATGAAGAACCACACACCAAAGCGAACAAGACAAACAAACAGATTTCGACAAACGGACATGTCGGTTGCTCATAGTTGGATTTGTATTTTATTGCGATATTTCTTGTTGTATTTTGTTCAACTTGGTATGGATGTTGTTGTAATGGTAAAAAGAATTAAGAACAAGAAGAATTAAGAAAAACGTAGAGATTTCTTTTGTTTGGATGTTTGTGTGGATGTTTTCTTTGTTTGTCCGCTGGCAAAACACACCGAGTGCGACAACGACAAAATGTTTTGTCCGTGTCGTCCTTGGTGTGGGGTGGATTACGACACGACATTTTGTCTTGCGACAAGCGAACGTTTTGTCCGCTTCGGTTTGTGGTTGGCCTAATATTTCCTTTCGACAAAATGTAAACAAAAACCCGATTATCATTATTTCTCGTTCTTACCTATGGGAGGTAAGACACCAATAAGTAGGGCTATCTGTTTTTTTAGAAGGAGGAGAATGGCAATGGCAACGATCATAATTATGGTTGCACTTTACTATGCAAAATAAAACAAAAACAAAACCATATAACTCATGTAACTAGGGGTTTCCCATAATTGAGAAATAGTCAGCACTTTATCCGGAATGAGTAATGTTCAGCGCAACATTCCATAAAACTGGTAAAGTGATTGGGGAAACGCAACTTGTTGAGAGGAGTCCTAAACTCATGTTGCAGGAAATTGCTAGGAATTTTGATCGCGACAAGTGCGTAAGCACATATTGGTATTTTCACCCACTATCAAAATGATTATGCGTTATAATGTTAACACATAATAAAGTTAGACAATTTAAGAGTATGGGTTAAACCGAAAAGAGGAAACAAAGGCTGGAAAATTTCTGCATGTAGGTTGTTGGTAGCTATAGATATATTTCTAACGAGCTAGGGTTAATTTGCAATAGCCGACGGTTCTTACTTTCTTTATTAAAAGTACCACCAGAACGAACAGTAAGTCTGAACCAAAGCGAGTCAAAATTTTCCGAATTAAAGAAGTACATTTTAACGCAACAACTGAAAATATACCAACCGGGCGGCGAAATAAGTAAATTATTTAAATTGCCAAAGTAAGTTAGTTCAATTAAAATTAACTCAAATTTGCATATTAAAAAGTTTGTGCAATCATTGCAATAGGGATTGGTCATATTGGGAAGGATAGACTACGTTGAAACGCACCGTCAAGCCAAGGCCTTGAAATCTACAAGAAGCATTTATATATACATATATATATATATATGTACGTATAGATTTATATGCATATACGCCTTTTTTTTACCTATTCAAACTCAAATTAAGGTGAGCCTTTTAAAAAGAAAATGATAAGTAAAGAATGGTTAATAAAATGAGTTTTTTTTTTTTGCTTAACCATATAGCTACCCATATAGGCCGTTAGAGTTTTCTGTTAACGGCCTGAATTTTCCAGAAAAGCCGATATAACGGTGTTCAAAATAACGGAGTTCGAAGAAAAATTCCAATTTGAGCATTTTCACTGTCGTCAAGTAGCAAAACCCACAGAAAATAAGGAAATAATTTGAGACGAACGACAAAGTCGTCGTCAGCGGCGCGCGTCAAAAGAGAATTTTTGTTGTAGTCACAAAAAAACTTAAATCATTTTTTTTTATATGTAATACGTACAATTTTCAATCAATTTACCGTTACTGTATTAAGTTTACTCATCTCAATTGAACCAAAAATTTGTATCTTAAAAAGTGTGATTTAAAGTACGATTTGCGATTCATAACCTGTACATGTACATGTACAAATATATATATACGCATACAATTGCCTATTTTTTTTGCTTTGAATTCTAATCAAGTGTGGTAATTTTTATGAAAATAGTAAGCTAGATTGTAAATAAAAAAAAGGTGTTATAAATAAGATAATCACCCTTACACCAAAATTCGTCGAGGAGTGGCCACTGCAGCGGTAAATTTTGGGGGTAAGTCAATTCGATTTCTTTAACTGTATATGTGTCCAATCAATTCACTCAATTCTTTCATAAGCATTGCCCATATAGTTTAAATTTGGATTCAAAGTAACTAAACGTTTAAACAGAAAAAGAAACCGTTAAATTCGTACACAAATCGAATCATGTAGAAATGTTGATGTATATTAAATTATATGGAATTTGAATTAAAAATTATATATAGAAACATGAATCTGTAAGTTTTTATCATAAAGGGGAAGACAAGGACGATAAACGACAAGTGAAATGCTGAGATAAAGGGACGTTGGAAAAAGGGGTTGTTTTTAGCGAGGAAAACGACCAGGTAGGGAGGGTTCTGACCAAAATATCTCGCACATCACTAACACCGGGATGCATTCAGACTGGCATTTGATTTTTTTTTTTGCTAACGAGGAGGAAACGAACCCATTTCGAGCTAGTTTGGGAAGTTTATGTTGTGCCAGCAGATCCTCACAGAAATAAAATTCGTTACACCCGTTTGTTTTGTTAAAATATTCGAAAAACTGCGAATGCTACACAGTTTCGCGGTAAAGTCCAACCTATTTTTACATGGGAAACCCCCCCTTAAGATTTGCATTTATCATAATATTACTCGGACAAGAATGAGCCAAACATACAGCTATAAATAAACTCGCGTTTGTGATAAAACTTCTATTAAAAATTAAAGGCAAGTTGAGGAAATGGAACCTTGTTAGCGGATGCGAAAAAACTTTGACAATAATCCCAAATACACACTTTAAACAAACCGAAAATATTTTGACCGTATCAAAATTGAAAACAAGTTCGGTCTTGTAATGCAATCCTCTCAAAAACCCACAGTAGCAAAAACATAAGGACCTAATTCCCGAAAAAAGTAAAATTCGAGTAGGGTGACGTGGTCATCAATGCACCAGTGGTGCAGAATGCACCACGGCTATACACGCCAAACCGGACGCTGGATTAGTGTATACCTCTTTCAAATGTAACCGTTACTTTCAGAAACTCCGATAGACTTAAGTTTGAAAGTGTTTCTCTTTGGTGGCTCACTTGTGCGGAGTGTTTTATAAATTTACAGTGATAAAGTGAAAAAATAAGGTTAGCTTATTTTTTTAATATCTGAGTGAAATTAAAGAGTTTCTTTACAACATATCAATTAAACAGTTTTTTGAACATTTGCTAACATTTTAAAATAAGGAGTGAATAGTTTTGTTCCTTTTGTTATAAACTATTTCAATTTGTTTAAAAAATGTCAGGGTGGTGCATAATGCACCACATAAGCATGGTGCTGAATGCACCGTGATTTACTGTGTAAAAAGACAAAGATGAAATAAAGGAACGACTGCAGCAGCTAAAATTTATCTGATCAAGAAGATACCGCAATTTCATAAGTTGCTTTGAATTCTAAACTTCTTAACCGTCCATTTGATGAACTTAAATCCTATAATAACTTTGCTTTAGCGGAGTTCCTCTATTTGTTTTTATTTTAAAGTTCCCTTAAGTGATATGGTCTTTTGATCGATTTTTTTTATATTTAAGTTCTCGTATATTTTTGTTTGAAAAAATAAATCTGTCTATGACGTTAAAAAATTGTTTTAATTCTTTAAATAAATTTGTGGTGCATCGTGTACATACGACTGGTGCATTCAGTACATACCATGGTGCACCATGCACCACTTGGTTTTTTGGGAAAAAGTATTTTTTACACAAAGAATTCGCATCATATCGAAAATATAAGTTCGTACGTATTTTCATAACATATCTAAAGAATGAAATACAAAAATACATAGCAAAAAGAGTTCATTGGAAAAAGTTATGGTCATTTGAAAATAGGGTGGTGCATCGATGACCACGTCACCCTACACATCCTCTGAATGACATAGCATTCGCAGAGTAACAGAAATTGAAAACCGAAAAGCACCGCGTCGTTATTAGTTTTTCTATTTTCGAGTTATTGGAAAAGTTTTATCTTTTCCAGCTGCAAAGCTGAGTTGAGACAAATCAACTTCCTTTCCCTTAAGCTGATCTGTGGTTACTCATACGTTGAAAAACAAAACCCGGAGGATTAGACTGTCCACGATAGTTCCTTACATATGGCAATAAGCAGCAGCCTGAGTTCCTATATGAACAAAGGGCGAAGATATTGCGAAATTCGATTTGGTTGACTTTTTTGTTGGGACACATGAACTGGTGGATTTGAATACCTTAGTCTTGAAAAGTCAACTCTTTTGAATAGCTAACTAAATTGAGTTCAAAATGAAATTGATTTGAAGTTTAGGAAAGTCAAAGTAAATAGAAATCTTGTTTAGAATATCTTGTTTCTGAAATGAACAGTGGATGAACGTTGAAATTCTGTGGACAATTCTTGACATTCTTTTGCAAAGATATCGTTTTTTTCCAACTTTCACGGGTAGATGCTGCTTCTTTGCGAGAGTACTACTGATGATATCGAGCTTTCAGTACATAGGTATGTACATAATTGTAAATAATAACAAATAGAATATCTATATCTATATACTAATATATGAAGTAAGACTTTTGTTTGTTTGTCGGTTGTATGTTTGTAGTCGATAAGTTAACAAACAAACAAAAGTCTAACCTTATAAATGTAGCCGAATCCTTCTTCGGTGCACTGAATGTGCAGTAGGATATTCTGAAAGTAAAAGAAAATATTATTAATAGGAAAAAACAATGATTTTAATGTACTTGCTCGAAAATTTTGTTTTGAATTTCAAAAAACTGACAGCCGACATCAATTTTTTTGAAACGTCTCTCTATTCTTCATTTCATTTCATTTCGTTTCATTTCATTCATTCTTCTATTGTATATTTAAGGCTGAACTCCTACGCGAATTCTTGGGCACGACTTTCTGTACAAAAGAAAATTTTAACATCGATATTCAAAAAAAGCAGGGATTTTAGTTTCCAATCCCTGTGCATGAAAATTTCACATTATTAATATTGGTTTTCAAAGAGAAAATTGCATGTATGTAGTCGTAGGTGCATAATTGGTTTCAAATGGAAAACTGGAAAATTGCAAAACGGGTTTTCGAATGGAAAATAGAAAGTTCTTGATGAAAAAATCGGAAAATTCATAGGTTTCCAAAGGGAAAATTGCATGTAACTGTAAGTGCATTGGTTTTCAAATGGAAAACTGGAAAATTGCAAAACGGGTTTTCGAATGGAAAATAGAAAGTTCTTGATGAAAAACTCGGAAAATTCATAGGTTTCCAAAGGGAAAATTGCGTGTAACTGTAAGTGCATTGGTTTTGAAATAGAAAATTGGAAAATTTCAAAATGGGTTTTCAAATGGAAAATAGAAAGTTTTTTATGAAAAGCTTGGAAAACTTATTGCTTTCCAAAGGGAAAATTACATGTTACTGTAGGTGCATTGGTTTTCAAATAAAAACTGGAAAATTTCAAAATGATTTTTCGAATGGAAAACAGAAAATTCTTGATGAAAAACTCGGAAAACTCATTTTTGGAAAATTGCACGTAATTAAAGGTGCATTGGTTTTCAAATGGAAAACTGGAAAATTTCAAAACGGGTTTTCGAATGGAAAATACAAAGTTCTTGATGAAAAACTCGGAGAATTCATAGGTTTCCAACGGGAAAATTGCATGTAACTGTAAGTGCATTGGTTTTCAAATGAAAAACTGGAAAATTTTGAAATGAGTTTTCGAATGGAAAATAGAAAAATCTTGATGAAAAACTCGGAAAATTCATTTTTGGAAAATTGCACGTAATTGTAGGTGCATTGGTTTTCAAATGGAAAACTGGAAAATTTCAAACCGGGTTTTCGAATGGAAAAGAGAAAGTTCTTGATGAAAAACTCGGAAAATTCATAGGTTTCCAAAGGGAAAATTGCATGTAACTGTAAGTGCATTGGTTTTGAAATAGAAAATTGGAAAATTTCAAAATGGGTTTTCAAATGGAAAATAGAAAGTTTTTTTATGAAAAGCTTGGAAAACTTATTGCTTTCCAAAGGGAAAATTACATGTTACTGTAGGTGCATTGGTTTTCAAATAAAAACTGGAAAATTTCAAAATGATTTTTCGAATGGAAAACAGAAAATTCTTGATGAAAAACTCGGAAAACTCATTTTGGGAAAATTGCACGTAATTGAAGGTGCATTGGTTTTCAAATGGAAAACTGGAAAATTGCAAAACGGGTTTTCGAATGGAAAATAGAAAGTTCTTGATGAAAGACTCGGAAAATTCATAGGTTTCCAAAGGGAAAATTGCGTGTAACTGTAAGTGCATTGGTTTTGAAATAGAAAATTGGAAAATTTCAAAATGGGTTTTCAAATGGAAAATAGAAAGTTTTTTATGAAAAGCTTGGAAAACTTATTGCTTTCCAAAGGGAAAATTACATGTTACCTACTGTAGGTGCATTGGTTTTCAAATAAAAACTGGAAAATTTCAAAATGATTTTTCGAATGGAAAACAGAAAATTCTTGATGAAAAACTCGGAAAACTCATTTTGGGAAAATTGCACGTAATTGAAGGTGCATTGGTTTTCAAATGGAAAACTGGAAAATTTCAAAACGGGTTTTAAAATGGAAAATACAAAGTTCTTGATGAAAAACTCGGAAAATTCATAGGTTTCCAACGGGAAAATTGCATGTAACTGTAAGTGCATTGGTTTTCAAATGAAAAACTGGAAAATTTTGAAATGAGTTTTCGAATGGAAAATAGAAAGTTCTTGATGAAAAACTCGGAAAATTCATTTTTGGAAAATTGCACGTAATTGTAGGTGCATTGGTTTTCAAATGGAAAACTGGAAAATTTCAAACCGGGTTTTCGAATGGAAAAGAGAAAGTTCTTGATGAAAAACTCGGAAAATTCATAGGTTTCCAAAGGGAAAATTGCGTGTAACTGTAAGTGCATTGGTTTTGAAATAGAAAATTGGAAAATTTCAAAATGGGTTTTCAAATGGAAAATAGAAAGTTTTTTATGAAAAGCTTGGAAAACTTATTGCTTTCCAAAGGGAAAATTACATGTTACTGTAGGTGCATTGGTTTTCAAATAAAAACTGGAAAATTTCAAAATGATTTTTCGAATGGAAAACAGAAAATTCTTGATGAAAAACTCGGAAAACTCATTTTGGGAAAATTGCACGTAATTGAAGGTGCATTGGTTTTCAAATGGAAAACTGGAAAATTTCAAAACGGGTTTTCGAATGGAAAATACAAAGTTCTTGATGAAAGACTCGGAAAATTTATAGGTTTCCAACGGGAAAATTGCATGTAACTGTAAGTGCATTGGTTTTGAAATAGAAAATTGGAAAATTTCAAAATGGGTTTTCAAATGGAAAATAGAAAGTTTTTTATATAAAGCTTGGAAGACTTATTGGTTTCCAAAGGGAAAATTGCATGTAACAGTAGGTGCATTGGTTTTCAAATGAAAAACTGGAAAATTTCAAAATGAGTTTTCGAATGGAAAACAGAAAGTTCTTGATGAAAAACTCGGAAAACTCATTTTTGGAAAATTGCACGTAATTGTAGGTGCATTGGTTTTCAAATGGAAAACTGGAAAATTTCAAACCGGGTTTTCGAATGGAAAAGAGAAAGTTCTTGATGAAAAACTCGGAAAATTCATAGGTTTCCAAAGGGAAAATTGCGTGTAACTGTAAGTGCATTGGTTTTGAAATAGAAAATTGGAAAATTTCAAAATGGGTTTTCAAATGGAAAATAGAAAGTTTTTTATGAAAAGCTTGGAAAACTTATTGCTTTCCAAAGGGAAAATTACATGTTACTGTAGGTGCATTGGTTTTCAAATAAAAACTGGAAAATTTCAAAATGATTTTTCGAATGGAAAACAGAAAATTCTTGATGAAAAACTCGGAAAACTCATTTTGGGAAAATTGCACGTAATTGAAGGTGCATTGGTTTTCAAATGGAAAACTGGAAAATTTCAAAACGGGTTTTCGAATGGAAAATACAAAGTTCTTGATGAAAAACTCGGAAAATTCATAGGTTTCCAACGGGAAAATTGCATGTAACTGTAAGTGCATTGGTTTTGAAATAGAAAATTGGAAAATTTCAAAATGGGTTTTCAAATGGAAAATAGAAGGTTTTTTATATAAAGCTTGGAAGACTTATTGGTTTCCAAAGGGAAAATTGCATGTAACAGTAGGAGCATTGGTTTTCAAATCAAAAACTGGAAAATTTCAAAATGAGTTTTCGAATGGAAAACAGAAAGTTCTTGATAAAAAACTCAGAAAACTAATTTTGGGAAAATTGCACGTAATTGTGGAAAATTGCAAAACGGGTTTTCGATAGAAAATAGAAAGTTCTTGATGAAAAACTCGGAAAATTCATAGGTTTCCAAACGGAAAATTGCATGTTACTGTAGGTGCATTGGTTTTCAAATCGAAAACTGGAAAATTTCAAAATGGGTTTTCAAATGGAAAACAGAAAGTTCTTGATGAAAAACTGGGAAAACTTATTGGTTTCCAAAGGGAAAATTGCATGTAATTGTAGGTGCATTGGTTTTCAAATGAAAAACTGGAAAATTTCAACATGAGTTTTCGAATGGAAAATAGAAAGTTCTTGATGAAAAACTCGGAAAACTCACTGGTTTTCAAACCGAAAATTCCACGTAATTGTTGCACTGGTTTTCAAATGAGAAAATTTCAAAATGGGTTTTCGAATGGAAACTGAATGTTCTTGATGACAAACTCGGAAAACTTATTTGTTTCCAAAGGTAGGTGCATTGGTTTTCAAATGGAAAACTTGAAAATTTAAAAATGGGGTTTTGAATGGAAAATAGAAAGTTATTGATGAAAACCTAAGAAACTTCATTGGTATTGAAAGGGAAAATTGTGTAATTGTAGGTGCATTGGTTTTCATATGAAAACAAGAAAACTTTAAAATGTGTTTTCGAATGGAAAATAGAAAGTTCTTGGTGAAAAACTCGGAAAACTCATTGGTTTCCAAAGGGAAAATTACATGTAACTGTAGGTGCATTGGTTTTCAAATCGAAAACTGGAAAATTTCAAAATAGGTTTTCGAATGGAAAACAGAAAGTTCTTGATGAAAAAATGGGAAAACTTATTGCTTTCCAAAGGGAAAATTGCATGTTACTGTAGGTGCATTGGTTTTCAAATGAAAAACTGGAAAATTTAAAAACGGGTTTTCGAATGGAAAATAGAAATTTCTTAATGAAAAACTCGGAAAATTCATTGGTTTCCAAAGGGAAAATTACATGTAATTGTAGGTGCATTGGTTTTCAAATGAGAAACTGGAAAATTTCAAAATTGGTTTTCGAATGGAAAACAGAAAAACTCGGAAAACTTATTGGTTTCCAAAGGGAAAATTGCATGTATAATTGTAGGTGCATTGGTTTTCAAATGAAAAACTGGAAAATTTCAAAATGGGTTTTCGAATGGAAAAGAGAAAGTTTTTGATGAAAAACTCGGAAAACTTATTGGTTTCTAAAGGTAGGTGCATTGGTTTTGAAATGGAAAACTTGAAAATTTAAAAATGGGGTTTTGAATGGAAAATAGAAAGTTATTGATGAAAAACTAAGAAACTTCATTGGTATTGAAAGGGAAAATTACATGTACCTACTTAATTGCAGGTCCATTGCTTTTAAATGGAAAACTGAAAAATCTTGGATAGGTAAGTCGGAAAACTCTGCGAGAGCACAAAGAACTTCAACACCTAATATAAAGCTTTTGCATAGAATTTAAAGTGTGTTGGTGTGTTTGTATGTCGGGTAGAGACTCTTAATCCGCTCAATCCTCAATGCATTTATATAAATTTTCGCTGTAGGTATAGGCTTGGTGAAAACAAATTTTTGGGATAAACTTACTTAAAATCACTAAATAAGGGGGGCAATCGCAAACTGTATTTAATGTTGATTTTTGTGTAATAGTCAAAACACACCAGAAAAACGAGAATTTGTTAAATTTTCCAACGAAATTTGATTTTTCTTAATGCTTAAATGAGAGTAGAAAGTTAATTTTAAAGCTTGGAAAAACTCAGATATATAATTTTCTATGTTAATTGGATTCAAGTAAATTGCTAAAAACTAAAAACAGCTTCCATAGTTTTTTGTCTTCAATATTCTGTGGAGGAAAATGTTCATCACAAATCCTATACACACTCCAACACGTATAGGTATTTCTAATTCATCATTCTTAAAAATTCAATCCTACTCCAAATTGCATATTTGAGTCCAATTTACATCAAATTCATACTTTGCATTTCAATATATAACATGTAGGTAGGTACCTACATATTTGGAAAAAAAAAACGAAAGCCACTGTGCAACGCACTCAAATTGTATTTCAATAAATTCATCTGTTCTAAATAAACTTCACCTTATAAAGCTGTGTAACGTGATGTTCATTTCTCAAGAGAATTGAATTTTATACTATGCATGAGTTATTACGTATGAGTAACGTGACCATTTATTTTTTTATTCATAACGGGACATCCGTATTCGTCGACAGGGGGGGGGGGGGGAAGGGAGTTTCCTCCGAGCCCGGATTTTCGGCGAAGACTTAAATATACTTACAACAAGAGACAAAAAATGTTCCGCGATGTTTGAAAAAAATCGATAAGGTGTTGAGCCAAAGAAACGAAAAGAATGTTCTACTAGCAGAACTGTCGATAATTAAAGTAATTCTCCGGTTAATCTTAAACGACAACGATGGGGGATGAAAAATTACTGATAGGATAGTCTAAGAGCCGCTGAAGACCGACCTACACCGATCTGTTCAAAATTTAACAATTTTTTTTTCAAAATTTTGAGTTTGAAAATTAATATTTCTAAAACAATAAAATTTAGACACAAAATGAAAGCCCAAGATTTGACTTTGCAGAAAGGTAGATGAAGCCGTTGATTTTTAATAAAATAATAAGTCAATTTTTCAGAAAACTGCCCCTCCTGGCTAAACGGGGGGAATAGGCCCCCCTCTCCTATGCAATCTTTTTCTTGTCTCAAGCCTACTTACACGATATGGCTATTTGGCACAACGTTTTATTTTAACATTGGGGGAAGGAGGAGTTAGTTATTGATTAAAATAAAGTTAAATTTATTATAGCTTGGTACACTTTTCTTTAGGCAAGCTATCATATTCATATAATGTTTACAAATTAAATTTGATAAAAAAAAGTTTCAGCTGGTTAACAGATCCGTATAGGTCGGTCTTCAGCGGCTCTCCTACTATGAAACTTTTCCAATAATTAGCAGTGTAATGGAGACGCAAGCCCAGAAATCGACATCATTTCTGAAGAAGAAATCACACCAAAAACATAAATGTAAAAAAAGAGCCAAGTTCTCCCGTACAAAAATTCTGCCTAACAAATCAGCCACGAAAAGTAATGAGATCTAAAAGAACGCCAAGTTCTAAGATTCAGCAAGTACTCGTAGGTGCATTGCAAATGTTTTAAGTGGACTTACATCGAATCAACTATTAGTTTTGAAAGTAACTTGTAAACTAATGTAAATTAGTTAATTTTTTTTACTTAGCAAGTTTTCCAAACTTTTTTAATAGTAGGTTACTAAGAGAAAACCCGCCAAGTAAAAAAAATTAACTAATTTACATTAGTTTACAAGTTACTTTCAAAACTAATAGTTGATTCGATGTAAGTCCACTTAAAACATTTGCAATGCACCTACGAGTACTTGCTGAATCTTAGAACTTGGCGTTCTTTTAGATCTCATTACTTTTCGTGGCTGATTTGTTAGGCAGAATTTTTGTACGGGAGAACTTGGCTCTTTTTTTACATTTATGTTTTTGGTGTGATATCATTACTTTTTGCAAAGATTTTTTTTTTTTGATAAGCAGAAAAATCTAAAAATTAATTTTATTTCTTTATATTGACTGGCAGAATTGCTAGTTTGCCAAATTACAATATTCTACGATGATCAGAGCTGCCCCATATATTTTATAAAATTTATTTTTAAATGGGTGGGTACCACGCCCCCTCAGTTGAAAATCATAAATTTCATATTTTATTTGTTTTATTGCACGATGTACTTGTATGCCAAATTTCTTGATTCTACTGCACTCCAAAGTGCTCCATATAATTTAAATTAATAATGTAAAAGTAGGCGGCTACCACGCCCCCTGATTGAAAATTTTCAAATTTTCGATTATTTCCTTTGTATGTACCACATGACCTACCACTGTGCCAAATTTCAAGTTTCTAGGGCGACGGGAAGTGCTTCATATAACTTAAATTAAGAATGTAAAAGTAGGCGGCTACCACGCCCCCTGACTAAAAAATTTCAAATTTTCGATTTTTTTCTTTGTATGTACTTCATTACCTATCATTGTGCTAAATTTCTTGATTCTACTGCACTCCAAAGTGTTCCATATAATTTAAATTAATAATTTAAAAGTAGGCGGCTACCACGCCCCCTGACTGAAAAATTTCAAATTTTCGATTTTTCCCTTTGTATGTACTTCATGACCTATCACTGTGCAAAATTTCTTGATTCTACTGCACTCCAAAGTGCTCCATATAATTTAAATTAATAATGTAAAAGTAGGCGACTACCACGCCCCCTGATTGAAAATTTTCAAATTTTCGATTTTTTCCTTTGTATGTACCACATGACCTACCACTGTGCCAAATTTCAAGTTTCTAGGGCAACGGAAAGTGCTTCATATAATTTAAATTAATAATGTAAAAGTAGGCGGCTACCACGCCCCCTGATTGAAAATTTTCAAATTTTCGATTTTTTCCTTTGTATGTGCCACATGACCTACCACTGTGCCAAATTTCAAGTTTCTAGGGCAACGGGAAGTGCTTCATATAATTTAAATTAATAATGTAAAAGTAGGCGGCTACCACGCCCCCTGATTGAAAATTTTCAAATTTTCGATTTTTTCCTTTGTATGTACCACATGACCTACCACTGTGCCAAATTTCAAGTTTCTAGGGCAACGGGAAGTGCTTCATAATTTTGATGATCTGTCAGTGAGTGAGTGAGTGAGTCAGTGAGTCAGTGAGTCAGTCAGTTACGGTTTTCGTGATTTTTGGAACATTGTATCTTAGAAACTACTTATGCTAAATATCTGAAATTTACTGAGGTGCTTCTTCTTGACCAGCTTAACAAATGATGTGAGTTTGAAACTTTTGGCTTCTTTGGTATAGAAGTTAGAGGGGTGTGGAAAATGCCCTGAGTTGTTTCCTGTAAATAAGGGTGTAGTGCCAAAGTTGCTAGAGAACTTGGCTGGGCACTACCGTGCCCCTTGATATTCAAAGCCAGCAAATTCCTCACTCTCATTGATTCCGTCATTGCAAAAATAACGAAAAGATTCAAACACCAAACAGTACAAAATATGAATGAAGTATTTTCTTTATTTTATTGAAATTCACCTATTTGGATGAAGATATACTCGGTCCAATGGAGGTAACCGTCGGAGCGGAATTTTCTCCGATTTTCTCCCAATTTTGCTTCGAGGTAGTTCTCCGACAGGCAAAATGTCTCCGATTTGGAGGAAATCGGAGAAAATTCCGCTCCGACGGTTACCTCGATTTGGCCGATTGTCCAGACGTGTGCCGGAGAATTAACTAATTGTCTCCGAAGAGTTGAAGATGAAATCATCAGTAGGTATATGATTTTGAAGAGAAACTTCCTCCATTTAGATTGCTCAACGCTGTGCAGTGTGCACTCAAAAAAACCCGCTATTTTTTTCCAATTTCTGGGTTACATTGGCGATTTTTTGTACTCTTCCTGGTCAGTGTCGATACTGAAGAAGGGTATTTCAGTGGTTTGTCGTGATTAAAAACTTCCAAAGAACTTGTTCTACACAAGAGGGTCTAATTGGTCTGGCCCCTGGCGACGTTATGTTTGGAGTCGGACTTGGCAAGGGAGTTATCGATTCATTGTGAGTGATGTTTTTATTGCATTTTAAATCTATGCGTGTGTGAAATTATGAAAAACGGGACAGTTTGGCGTCCCGAGATCTATTACCGGGACACCGGGACAGGTAACCGAAAAAAGGGACGGTCCCGTTTAAAACGGGACGTATGGTCACGTTACGTATGAGTGACATTGTGAGTCAGGAAAATGAAATGAATTTCACAAAATGTCACATTCAGAAACATTCAAAGTAAATGACAATTTTAGTAAGAACAACGTAAATCGAAGCGCTCGGATCTGAGTTTCGGCAAACAATACTTTTCAGTTTTTCACCGTTCTTCATTCATAGAAAAATATTACTCTTCATACTCACTTGTTTGAAAAAGAATGTAGGTACATCAAGAAAGTAGCCCTCCTCCTGGAGGACTTTCTGTATTTCATGGCATATGTTAGTATATTTTATGTTTGACGAGGAACAAATGATTGGGAATCATAACAAATTCTGTTCGTTCCTCTAAAACTTTAACGAGGAATTTAAGGGTACAAACAAATATCCTTAAAAATCAGGGGCGATTCCTCATAGTTGGCTAGTTTAGCGGCGCTAAACCAATAATTTCAGAATACATAAATTTTATTTCTAATATAAATAAACATTATTCTTATATAAAAGTCAATAAACACCGAATACGTTACAATATTGAAGGTACTTACTAACAACAAAATAGAATTTCCTACCAATATGTATTTTTCATTGCATGTAAACAAAACTCTCATGCAAAAATCTATCATGAAACTATATTTAGCTCAAAAGTTAGCGCTAACCTTTGTATATGGATTTACCTAGTACTATCAAGAATGGTTTTCAAGCAAGCAAGCAGAGAACACACATTACAAACTAATGTAAAAAACTGTCAAACCAAGCAGAAAACCATTCTTGATATTACCTGGTAAATCCATATACAAGGCGCTAACAGATTTCATACAATCTTCTTCTTCATAAACAGAAAATGAACATATTTGAATAAATGCCTTCAAAAATGAACAAGAGGGTTAGCGCAAAATTTACAGCTAAGGCCGTGTGCGAATTGGATGAATTGTGGTTAAAAAATAAAAATGGATGAATTTTTAACCACTACTGTCATTTTTTAACCTGCTCAGCAGCTAGTCAAATAATGCGAAGTGTCAAAATTTAACCAAACGTCAATTTTTAACCCATTTTTAACTGAATTCGCACACGGCCTAACTTTTAAACGAGAACAGAACCAGTGTTACCGCGGGCTCAAATTTTAATGAGTCCCAGAGGTTGAAAAAATGAGTCCTTTTGAAAAAAAATGAGTCCCTTCTGTTTTTTTAGAGTTCATTTTAATAATACATATGAAGAATAATGAAGTTGCAATTCACAATCATATGGTTTGAATTTTGTTTTTGCTTTCACTCAAACAAAGCGCCCTTAGGCTAAAAACGCACCAAATCAGACAAGATGTATTTTCGTCTTTCGACAAAAAGTCATGGACACAAGTCCATTGCTCTTACGAGGCAACACACACCGAAAAAGACACGACACGATAAAAGTCTTGTCCGCTCGTTGGTTGCAGTAAATACATGCGGTTGTATAGGAGCAAAACACACCAAAGAAGACAAAAAGTCCCGGACAAAATGTCAACGCCTAAAATTATACACCGTCTTATGAAGAAACACACACCAAAGTGAACAAGACAAACAAACAGAAATCGACAAAAACGTGTCAGTTGTAAAGGTTGTATAGGAGCAACACACACCAAAGCGGACAAAGACAAGACATTTTGTCTTTGTCGTCCTCGGTGTGGGTTAGAATCCGACACGATTTTTGTCTTAAGACAATAAGACGTCTTGTCTGATTTGGTGTGTTTTTAGCCTTATGAGTGAATCAAAGAAAATTTTTGAATGCTGAAACAGAGTTCACGTGTTCAGGAAAGAAACAAAAGCTACGTTTACACTATCCATTCATCTCAAAATTAATTTTCTCTACAAAATGGAGCCAAGTTTTAGAAAATATTAACTAACATTTCAGAGTAAAGATGAGTTATTTTTAATAAGACGAAACTTGGATTCGTAAAAAATGAGCCAAATCTAAAATTTGTGAGTCCCTGAGTCAAGTTAAAAAACAAATGAGTCCCTTTTGGCACTATAGTGTCCCCGCGGTAACACAACAACGAGAACGACTGGTGTAATCGAATCGTGTTCGTGTTTCGTGCAAAGATTAAATAAATAACAAGATGGGAAACTGACTTACGTTTCACTCCCTAGATCCCTCAATTTTCATTTTCTTTCATTTTATTTTCTTTCCTTGTACATGAAAAATATACAAACAAAAACAATATGGCAGGACAATATTTACTGTGTAAAAACACGCATACTTTCACAAAATTTATGGTCCAAACTGTGATAGTATTGGTAAAAAAACGCATACTTTCAAAGAAACTATGGTCCAAAATGTGATAGTATTGGTAAAAACGCTTGTAGGCATCTGTCATTTTGACAGCTTTGTTTCCCATCTCCTTACCATATATAATCTCTGGTTTCGTGTACGAAACGACTCGTATCTGTTTGTGTTGGCTGTTGCCTGTCGTTGTGTTGTTGTGTATTGTGTTCTCGTTTCATAATTAGCTGTGATTTTTGCGCTAACCCTCCTGTTCATTTTTGAAGGCATTTTTTCAAATGTGTTCATTTTCTGTTTACAGGCCGGCTCCACTGGGCATGAACGATGCGCTGTTCATGAACATGTCTTGAAAAATTCCAATGGAGGCAGAAAAATCCATGTCCACACAGACATCTTGTCGAAGAATCTTGTTTTTTGAACATGACATGAGTGTGGTTCAAATCATGGGCATGAATTTTGACTTTTCGTGTACGTGTAAGGTTTTCATTTGAATGTAGATGTAAATCAGGTTTTAATTTGAATGTAGATGTAAACAGCGTATTTTCGATTGTTCTGTTTCGTTTGTTGTGTGACGTTTATGTGCTTTCTGCCACCGCGTTTTAAGATAAAATGAGACGACCGACATGACATAATTTGCCCAGCGAAAAAAAAAGTTCTGTGTGTGGATTGGATTGCGGTTGTGATGTTGGGCAGCTGTATGCTCAGTGGAGACACTGTGTTATGAAGATTTCATGAAATTTGTTAGCGCTAACTTTTGAGCTAAACATAGTTTCATGATAGATTTTTGCATGAGAGTTTTGTTTCGTGTACGAAACGACTTATATCTGTATTAGGGGTATGAAGAACGATGTAGGTTTAGCGAAAAATCTGAGCTTCAGCCAGCAGCTTATTGATTTTTTGTATTTTGTGGGGTAAGAGGTTTGTTGTTATTAATGCTAATTTTTATCTTATTGTTGTGAAATTTTATAAAATTTATTGAATAAATATTTATTTTGAAAGTTTTAACAAGGTGTATTTAAGTTGGGATTCCAATCAAAAATAAACGATGATAGAGAAGACGAAAAAACTGCTCCGACGATTCCGTCCGTCCGTCTGTGTATCTGTAATTGCATCTATAGCTTTAACCACTGCTTCCGTTGACTTCAAACTAATTTTAAATATAGTAGTTTGAGCGAATATGGATGGGTCGTTTTTTTATTTTATTCTTAAAATCAAAATTTAAGGTAGTCACCATACAATTTTTTCGGCCAAAAGTTTCAATTTTCTAAAAAAAAGCTCCTCCGATTTTTCTTAAACATCCTCGTAATTATTTTTTTGTCGGAACACTGGTCTTTTTAATGTTAAAATTTATTTTTGTATTGCTCCAAAACGGTACCTCTCATAGAACCGTTTTTTTTTTTGTCAAAAGATTTCCTCTAAAAATAATATTCCGATTAAAAATATAAAAATAAAAAAGAGTGGCATGACAGCTCTTTAAAGCCAAGGCCTAAGTGACTTACTCTCATCAAAAATTCTCTGGGTGCATGAGAAGAACTGAGGGGACCTACAATTTAACGCCGATTCCGAACGGCAAAGTTGAGAAGCACTTTTTCATGACATATTGATACTCTTTAAAGTTTTATCAGTTCTTCGCAAGAGGCAGTACCCGTGAAAGATAAACTAAAAACTTTATGGACACGAACCCACGACGCGACTTTCTGATTAGCAGCCAACGCATCGTACCACTAAGCCACGGGCAGCTGCAGTCCGATAAACGTCTATTTTTTTAGGAGTCTAAACTGCTCAAATAATATTTTGTTTTCAAAAAACATTTAAAATTTTTTAGATTTAAAAAAATTGTTTTGAACCTGTTTTTCTAAATTACAATATAAAACGTACGAGTTAATTAACTTTTTTTTCAATACTGCAAACCCAGATTAATTTTAGGGCATTCTAGAAAAATTGTATAATGTATACATAAGAAAATAATTTGAGGGTTTTCGTCCTCTCCATGGAATTAAAAAAAAATTAAATAAACAACTTTTAACGAAATCTTATGGCATAATTTTTTTCAAATAAAATGTGTTTTTTATGTACCTATACACATTTCAATTTAAGTTAAGTTATTAATGAATTTTAAATACTTGTTTTTATTTTTAATGTTTTTTTGTGTATTAAGTTTGGAGTTCTGGAGCAAAGTGCATGCGACCCAGTCGTGCAAATTTTTTTTAGTTGTATTTTAAACTTTCCCGAAGAACGTTGATATAGCTAACCCACAAAACTTGACCAGGAATCGCCACTGTTAAAAATTGGAGTAGGTACAATTGTATCCCATATTCACCCATAAACCCATGACCATGAGAACCTGTGCACACATAGCAAAAATTGCAGTTCACATTCATCCGTGCTTTCGTTGTCATTGTCCGGCAAAATGGTACCAAAGGTAGCTTGCCAAAAAAGTTTTGGCATTTCATCGAGAATGGCAATGCAACTTGGTTTTTGGTCTGTGCGTTGATCTTAGGGTGAAGGGACGCGATACGGGTTGGCACTCAAGACTCAAAGAAACATAAGGAGACTGATAAAACGTCGACACCAATGTGGCAAACATGAAATTGTGTGCATGAAAAAGTGTGAATTATTAAATTGTTTCATTTGCGTTTGAGAGAAATTAATTTTGCAAACAAAGACTATGATTAAATTTGCTCGAGACATAAAATCGAAACCGTAATTGCTGACAAAAGGATGAATGGGTAAAATGTTTGAGTATGTACATGAAATGCCAAGGGTTCCTATAGAAACAGAAAATGAAATCGAATTACGCCATTCGAGTGTAATCAAATAAGATTATCGATAATTCCGATGTTATGTTTAATTTCGGTTCACAAGAACAGACCTTCTTTCACGTAATACCTTTCACAATAAAAAGAACATGTTTATGTAGGTATTTAAGAAGTATCCCGAAATCTGCAAAATGAAATGAAAAAAAAAATCCCTGCCAAACAATTTCAGTCAATGCGAAATGAACACGACATCTATAGAAAAATCGAAAAACCTCTTCTTTCATCAAGTTCTTATATCCGTAGGCGTCATGATTTTAACAAAGAAATTCAAAATGTGCAGGCCTTGACATTCCTTAACAATTAATTGACATTTCATTCCAGGGAACCCCCACAGTCTCTAACCAATTTGGAGGAATATAATATCAGCAACAGCAAGCTTTATTAGAAATATAGGCAGCAAAAATCGTATAGGTTTTATATTTGTGTTTCTTAGACTCCTATATTACCTACGTACGTCCCCTGACACAGTTATGTGCAGGATCCAAGATGTTAAAACACAAAACACAGGAAAAAGTCAACAATGTGGGTTTGCTTTGCTCGTGTTGCTTCGATATCAGTATTGTGTAGGCTGTTGGATGAGTGGCTGACAAAGTTGGGCCTTCTTCCTTCCGCACATCGATGTGGAGGAAAACATTTCCATTCTTGAAAATAAAAACATTTTCCCTTCCGCAATTTAGTCGTTTATATGAACACATGAGCAAGTGACTGAGAAGTGGAAAAAACAATCACTTCCAGTTCTCTTAGGGTTCTTTGGATGTCATAATTTTTTTACAGGAAATTTACATTAGGACCACCTTTTTTTGAGTTCTTCACCACCACCATCATCAAATAATGTTGGCCTTCATTCGTTTTTTCAGGCTCCCTCAACTTGTGATGGAGGAACTTTTTGTTGAAGGTAAAGGTTATAGGGGTTTTTCCTTGACGTAAAATTCACTTGACGTAAAATTCACTTGTGTTGCGTTTTACGTTTTACCCCATTTTAAGTAAAGGTACTGTGAGCCGAACCGTACCTAAGAATATGACTTTTGTTGAGGAAAAAGAACACACGTTTGTACTTCTTGACGATTGCGGACAAAATCAGCTTTATTTCGTTATTTTAAAAGAATCAGTACTTCAACATGACAAAAATAAAAATAAAGTATTATTAATTATTATTATTGCCAGAAGGGCAATGTGAATAGTTTAAAATAATTCAAGAAGATGGCGTCGTGACATGGTATTTGCTTTAGGAATGACTCCGTCAATTAGTTTCATAGTCCTTCAACCATTTTGGCATCTGTCGCCTGCGAGCGAATTTAGGATGTTCTAAATCGTATTCACTGCTACTCTCGTTGTCTTCAAAACCTTGTGTTTCCTGCATTGAAATGTCATCACTGTTTTCGAATATGGCATCACTTAGATCTAAGCGCCTGTCATCTTGTTCATCTTCTTGCAGTTCATCTTCTTGTAGTTCATCTTCATGTAGTTCATCTTCATGTAGTTCATCTTTTTGTAGTTCATCGGTGTCAACCAGCAGCTGATTTGTGTTTTGTTTTCGTTTGTTGAATTTTTTTATTTGACCTGTGTGAACCAGTCTTGTAATTACCTGTCCAAGCCGATCAGTTCTTCCGATTTTTAAAACGTTTTCTCCATATATATCTATTATTTCAAATGGATGGCGTCCGTATGTGGTGGATAATTTGTTGGATTTAGTCGGGTTCAATGCTAGTACTGAATCGCCTATTTGCATGTCGAAAGCAGCGCTGCCACCCTTCGAACAACTGAGCGCAGTATATTCCACAAAAAAGCGCAGTAGATTTTAAAATATGCAATACCTTTAGGTAAGGTTAGGTTAGGTTATATGGGCTGACAGTTGATATTGTTACCGGCACACTTAGATCAATGTAGATAACTTGTGATACCCTGAAGTTTTGTAACTTCTGAAAAAGTAATTTAACCTATGAATTCTATGGTTGGTCGAGCCATTTGGTTGACTTGACAAAGTTCAGTAGGCGATTGCCTGGGATTTCAGATAGTTCTTCTAGTTCATTAAAGAAATAGTTGCCTAAAAATTTTAATCTAGTACGGCAGAGTGCTGGACAGTGGCATAGGAAGTGAGCTGTGTTTTCGTGCTCTTCCTCATAGCCGCAGCCTCTGCATATTTCGTCTGTACTAAGCCCCAACTTTTTGTGGTAGCCAAATAGGTTATAGGGACGGTTTTTTTAGAAGTAAAATCTTTTTGGATTTTTTCTTGTCATAATGAGGCCACAGTTTCCTGGTGTTACCGCAGGTTTCTAGTAGGTTCCATCTATTATTTGCTTTTTGAATGATATTATTACTAATATTTATTTTTAATTCGCATTGAGGGATTCTGATGTTATGGTCTATGAGAGAGGGATCAAGTACCGAGCCTTCTCTTGCAAGCTCATCCGCTTTTTCATTTCCTGGCACACCACTGTGACCGGGAACCCAGCAGAGTCTTACGTTGTGCTGCATACCAAGAACCCTTAGCTCTTCGCGTCAGCAAGAAACAAGCTTTGACTTGATTTGCGTGGCAGAGATCGCTTTTATTGCTACTTGGCTATCAATGAAAAAGGTGATATCAGCGTGTGGTATAGCCATCATGGATACTTGATTAGCAGCGTTTGTCACTGCCAAGATCTCAGCTTGGAAGACACTACTATGGTCGGGAAGTCTGAATGAACTGGCAAGGCTAAGATTTTCTGAGTAGAAACCTGCCCCTACTCCAGTAATCATTTTCGAACCATCAGTAAAGATGGTAAAGTTCGATTCATTAGTGTAGGGTACACTGTTTTCCCAATCTTCTCTATTAGGGAAGCTGGTAGTAAAGTTTTTATTGAAGTCTAGATAAGGGGTCATGTAATCAGTACAAACGTTATTACCAACGTATTTTGTAAGGATCGTGGTATGGTCTGACTAAGTCGAAGAGCGCTGTTTGCTGCTGATTCTTGTGCAAATAAGTCTATGTGGGTGTGATTTAGGATCCCGCAGTTGGGGTAGTCCTCATCACCCCCGTAGTGCTAATCTAACAATGGCTGTGTACATCCACATGATTATCTTAGGATTTGGCCCCCAATTTCTTCCCAGAATCCTATTACACGAGTAGAGTGCAATCATGGCTTTCTTGTATCTTTCTTGTGTGTTTAGACCCCAGTTGAGTTTCTTGTCCAAGATAACTCCATAAGGTATCTTGCTTTTTCTGAAATTATAAGTGGAGTGTTATCAATTTTTGGTATTTCAAAAGAAGGTATTTTCCTTCTATTGATGAAAAGTAATAGTTCCGTTTTCAGGGGATTAACCTTAAGACCGCATTTCTTGGTTCAGTTACTGACCATAGTTAACGCGTTTTCTAGTTGTTCGCTTACAGTGGTCAGGTATTTACCCGTCGCCAGAAGCGCTAAGTCGTCGTCGGCATAAGCTATAACTTTGACACCGAAAGTTATAGCTTATGAGAATTTCATTCATCACCAAAGTCCAGAGGAGAGGTGAGAGGATTCCTCTAGATACCTGTAGATATGACTATAATACCTTGGCGTGCACAACAAATCAAAAAACAACA
This sequence comes from Sphaerophoria taeniata, assembly GCA_943590905.1. Taxonomy (NCBI): domain Eukaryota; kingdom Metazoa; phylum Arthropoda; class Insecta; order Diptera; family Syrphidae; genus Sphaerophoria; species Sphaerophoria taeniata. The sequence continues at coordinate 109,032,887 of OX016541.1, forward strand.
AACAATTCGATAAAAACAAACACAATTGTACGAAATCTAGTGTCAGCCAGCTGTCAGTTGATGTTTTTGAGCCGATAGCGAATGTAGTTTGAATTTTTCGATGGATGCATTTAGAGTTTAGAGTTTATTTTGAATAAACGATCGCACAGTTGTGTAGAAAATATACTCTTTTTAAAAATTAAAAAAATAGGAGTAGATTGGTTTTGCTGTGCAGTATATTTTAGTTTGGGCCAAAACGCAGTAGATCTACTGCTATAGGAGTAAAGTGGCAGCGCTGGTCGAAAGCCTGTCGGTGTGCATCAATTCGATTTTTGTTTTGGATTTGTGATTTGTTGATAGCTGTCCGTGCCAGTTCCATCTCTGCCTCGAGGAGTGATAGTTGGCGGGTTCTTTCATCAGTGCAATCTGGCGTTCCCAGAAGAATTTCGTCTCGAATTCGGGGTTCAAATCCAAAAAGCAGATAATGTGGTGATTGGTGCGAAGATGAATGTTTGCTCGAGTTGATTGAAAATGTGATTTCTGGAACATATGAAGACCAATGTTGGATGTCTCTCTCAAAAATGAGCTTTTTGAGGATTGATGGCACTGTCTTATAGCGTTTTTTTTTTGGTAATCCGGAATTGTACACAGAACTGTCCGATTCCGGATTCCAAACGAACAGGCAAACACATTTTTTTGCTTCTAAGGGTTGAATGGTTGTGTATTTGTGAAACCTCATATGCAGAATTGCAGATGACATGACATTGTTTTTAATTTCTTTATTTGTAAACATGGCAGCGAGTACGTATATGCGAGTGTGTGCATCAGAGATTAAAATGAGTCAAGTATTGTTTGTAAGTTTCGGATATTTACTCAAAAAAAACGAGTTTGAACAAACTGAGTCAACGCACAAGCAAGTAATTTCGAGTCTTTTTATTTATGAGTAAAATTACTTACAAATCATCCCTAATTTCAAACGAGTTCAAACGAGTTTTTTGGTTGAAAGTAAGATCGCTTGCAATCACCACTCAATTATTCATGGCGCTTGTAAGTAAATCGAAAAATATTGTTTGGTTTGTTTGAGATTTGTGTGCTGTGTGGAAATGTAGGTAATCTATGGCAAGGAGGTTTATTTTTATCGTTGATTTGTTTCATTCTCAAATTTTTGTATCGCTGTGTCGAATAAAATAGATAGGTACGAATAGAAATAAATAAATCCACATATTTTGATTATTTTGATTTTTTGTGATTGAAACACCATTGTAAAATATAAACAGGACCTTGTGTATGGGTTTCAAATTTTCAATATACATTAGGATTTCATGAGCAAATGAATCCGCGTTGTCAGTTGAATTTTCTCCAGCAAAAAAATTAATGATTATGGATTCGTAATATCTTCAAACAAGTTTACTGATTGAAAGTAAAATCGCTTACAATCACCACTCCATTATTCATGGCGCTTGTAAGTAAATCGAAAAATAATGCTTGGTTTCCTTGAGATTTGTGTGCTGAGTAGAATCAATGTAAAAAATTTCGAACAAAATAGAAATAAGGAAATCTACATATTTTGATTAAAAAGAAACGTTTGTAACATATATAATATTCAAAGTTTTATTTCATGATTTTATTTTCTTAGTATTAAAAAATGTACTCATTGAAACAAAAAAACCCTTTTTTTTATAAAAAAAAAAGATGCGTAAAAACCAAAAATTATTACTGAAACTAATTCATTCATAGCTTGACCTCAAAATGTTCATTCATACCTCTTTTTTTGTTTTATTACTCTAATAACAAAAAGCCAACATCCCACCCTAGAAAAGGATTACATACTTATTATCCAGAAAGTAGTAGGTAGCTTGGTTATAGGAAGGTCAGATATGTTATAAAAAGATTAACAATATTTAAAATATCTTAACAAAACTGCATTCTCTACCAACCGGAAGCAGGTACTCCCACGACATAGTCTTCGTCAATCACTATTTTCTATTTAGGTATACAAACCTAACCCACATTGAGGTATAGTATGCATTCATTAATAAATCCTTTCTTTAATTAATGTGAAAAATTATGTTTCCAGTGCGGATTATTATATTTATGAATGCAAATCCAGCCACCTAACTCATTTATAAATACTTATTTCTATTCGTTAAATTACAACCCATATAAAACCTGCATCTTTCTTTTTTTTCTTCGTAGAGAAAAAAAAATTGAAACATCCAATCAATTTTACCCGAAAACTCAAACATGTTTGAGTAAGTACAAGCAAGCGAATTGCTTGTGAATCAATTTAACTTGAAATGATCGAAAACGAAAAATATTTACGAGTTTCCTCTGCTTGCTTGGTTTGACTTACAAGCCTTTTTATTTATGAGTCAAATTATTCATAAATAAGGGTTGCAATCGAACGAGTATGAACAAGCGCACAAGAAAAATTTGGATGTGTTCGAACTGTTCAAACATACTCATTTTAATCTCTGGTGTGCATGTATGCGTGATTCTGTTTTTGATTCTGACTTCAAATTCGGAATCGTTTTTCTGTTCTATCCAGAACAAGAACTGTCATCTTGTGCCAAGTGAACGAGTACAAAACTGTTCGGAACAGTTCCGGACGACCAAAAAAAAACGCTATTAACTTCGCGCTCTATAAGTCCATTAGATTCTGGCCAATAAGGTGGTGTTGTCAATGCTTGAATTCCGTATGTTGTTAAAAATTCGTGAAAATCTTTCGATGTGAAACTTGTGGCGTTGTCAGAAAGGATCGCTGTTGGAGGTCCGTGTATTGAAAGGATTCTGTCGGTGATTAATGATATTACGTGCTTTGAACTGACATCAGTTGTTGCTTTTGCAATTACGTATCGGGTTGTGTGGTCAATTATAACCAGGATGTGTTTATTGTTGGCTATGTGTTTTGGAAAGCTGCAATGGCCCATAGATATAACATCAAACGGTCTATGAGGAATGCTTCTTGGTAAATGTAAACCAATTCTTTTGCTGGTCCTTTGGTTAAATATTTGACATGTACGGCAACTTGCAACGTAGTCTTTACAGTCTTTTGCAGCTGAAGTCCAGAAATATCTGTGGGATAACTTGGAGAAAGTTTTCGCGTGGTCCATATGACCACTGTTGTCATGACACATTTCTAGTATACTTTGTTGAAGCGATTTTGGTACAAGAATCCGACCAAAGCCTTTGCTGTTTTTATATAAGAGAATATTGTTTTTAATAAAATACTTTCTTTTGATTAATTGATGGTGTTTTGTGTTGGCGGTACTGTTTATTATTTCGATTAAGTATTGGCATGCGGAGTCAACGTTTTGGGCTGCAGAAATTTTAGTTTCGTCATTCGATTTGAGAATTAGAAGTGCGATAACGTTATCTGGAATCCTTGATAAGGCATCAGCGCAGACATTGTGTTTTGCAGCTCTATTTTTAATGATAAAGTTGTACGGTTGAAGGTCTAAAAGCCACCTTGCAAATTTGCGATTGAATTTGCTGTTTTGTAACAAACACGCGGTGGTCCAGTTGTCAGTAATTAATGTGAAGCTTTTGAGACCGTATAAATAAATGTGAAATTTGTCGGTTATGGCCCAATGTATGGCAAGACTTTCGATGTTGTTGATATGTAAGTTTTTTTCGGATTCTGCTAATGCTCGGCTGGCATATGCGATGACAACTTCACGTTTATTTTGTTTTTGTACCAAGACAGCTCCTAATCCAGTTAATGAAGCATCGACTTGAACCTCAGTTTCACAATCATTCATGAAATGAGCTAGTATTGGTGGAGATTTAAGTTTTTGTTTGAGGATTTCCACCGCTTCTGCTGCTTCCTTAGACCAGATGAACGGAGTCGTGTTGTAAGCATTTCGTATAGGTAGGGCAATCTTAGCAAAATCTTTGATGAATCTTCTATGATGGGATGCAAAGGCATGGAATGATTTGGCGTCCTTTTTAGATTTAAATTCTTTCTCATAACGGTCAATAACATTTATGCGATTGGGATCTGGACGCAATCCTTCTGCAGAAATGCTGTATCCCAAAAAACAAATTTCACTTTTGAAGAGTTGGCATTTTTGAAGTGAGATACGTAGGCCGCTTTTTATTAAATTCATTAGTGCATTTTCGAAGTTATCTAGTGCATCATCGCAATTTGGTGCCGATTGACCAATATCATCCATGTATGTTATGGTATTGTCAGTTCCTTTGAATGTGAGTCTCATTATGCGTTCCATTGTCTTAGGAGCGTTGGCTAGCCCAAATGGCATTCGCAAGAATTCAAAAATTCCATCTTGGGTTACAATGGCCGTTTTATGAATGTCTGAAGGCTTAACTTTAACAGTGAGGAAAGCAGTCTTTATATCCATTGCGTTGAATATTTTGTGTTCAGGTGGAACTAATTTTTCAATGACGTCGTCAATATGTGGTGGTGGAAAATTGTCTTTAAGCAGTTTTTTGTTAAGGTGAGTGTAGTCTATGGTTAATCGGCGAGGTGTGCTTGGATGATGAGGCTGATTGACAATTACCACAGGTGATGCATATTCGGAGAGTGAATGTCTGGCTTTTTTGAGTTGTTTCCAGTTCTCTACAGTTTCGTTTATAAATTGCCGGTCGCTCCAAGAATAGCGATATGGCTTCCTAGAAACTGGAATTTCGTCGCTTGTGTTAAGGGAGTGCTCACCAATTGTACAGTGCCCAAGGACATTGTCATCCGTTGAAAATGCGGCTAAATGTTTATTAACTATTTCTCGAAACCTCATAATTTGTTCGAAGGAAAGATTATTGAAAGTTGATATTTGAGCTTCGATTTCTTTTGAGAGAGAGGTCGGACAGAGATTGGTGTTTTTAAAAATACATGAGTTGAGATTAGGTTTTATTTCCGAGGTCGCATTTTTTTTTATTTGTATATCGCCATTTGATTCTATAACGAGTGTTAAATTGTTGGCTTTTCTCCAATCGCTGCCGAGTATAAGTGGCACTGGACTGTTGTTTACGACAGCTACAGGTCCAAAAGTGCAAGATACATCACCTATGCACACGAATAAATCTATTTGTCCAGTAGGATAGCACTCGTAGCCAATGGACGAAATGGAGGGCCCCTCGTATTTTTGAATGGTATGGTTTGGTGGTATTGAGCGTCGGTTGATAACAGATTGTTCTGCGCCGCTGTCGATGAGAGCTGATATAGGTGTTCCATCAAATGCGATGGCACCGACGATTGGTAAACCACGGTCGCCGCTCTTTGATCTTATTGCATCTTGCTTCGGGAGAACTTTGTTTGAGCTGGTAGGACATGTGTTAATTGAGTGGCCGGTTTTGTTGCAGATTGGACATGGCATATGGCACTGTGAGACTGGGTGTGAGTTTTGCTTACAACGAGGACATATATAGTTACTTGTATATTTCGGAGAATTATATTGGTTGGATGAAGATGGTTGAGGTCTGTATGTAATGTCGGTTTGCATGTTTTTTACTATATGTTTTGTGTCATAGTCAAGAGTTTGTCCTATTTCAAACAATTTTTCGATGGTGTTCGGGGCATTTATTCGCATAAGTCGTCGATCTGAGTGATCGACGATGCCCTCTATGAGATATGAAATTTTGTCTACAGCAGGAATTTCGATGTTGTTGGATGCTTTGAGAATAATTTCCAACTTACCGCTGAAATACTGCATGATCGTTTCGTTTGGTTGTTGAACTCGGGCGAGGACGCGTTCGTTCCACTCACGGAGAGTTGGGGGTTTCACAAATCTTGCCTTGAATGCTCTCAACCATGATTCCCAATTCGTTATCTTTTCGCCTTCGAAATTTTGCCAATTTCTCGCAATACCCACTAGCTTGCTGCCAGAGAAAGCAAGCATGACTTCATCGCTCCATCCATTAAGTTTTGCTGCTATTTCTACGGATTTAATGAAATTTTCGTTCATATTGCTGTCTTCTCCATTGCATTTTTGAATTGATTGCGTCATGTCTGGATTAAAGACGAAGTGTTGAACTTGTCGAGTTGGTGGAGTGTCCGAGGTGCTTTCGAATGAATCATCTTTGCTTTCAATTGAAGATAAAAGAATGTTATTGTCTATGATTATTTTGATTGCATCGTTTTTTAATGAGGGATTTGCCTCTAATCCTCTCTTTTTTATTTCTTCCTTTAAGAATTCCAGAGTGAATTGCATAAGAACCGAAGAATCGGTCGTCGTTGTTATTAATTGTTCCAAAAGGGACATTTTGTTTTATTTTGTATTGTTTTCGTTTTTTTGTGTTTATTAATAGCTTGAAAATAATTTATTGGTTTGAATTTGGTTCAGAATACCGACTGCGCCATGTGAGCCGAATCGTACCTAAGAATATGACTTTTGTTGAGGAAAAAGAACACACGTTTGTACTTCTTGACGATTGCGGACAAAATCAGCTTTATTTCGTTATTTTAAAAGAATCAGTACTTCATCATGACAAAAATAAAAATAAAGTATTATTATAGCATTGCCAGAAGGGCAATGTGAATAGTTTAAAATAATTCAAGAAGATAGCGTCGTGACAGGTACATTACTTTATTTTACAATTTTTGAAAGTAAAAAACACTTTAGGGACTATTGTATTTCACTGTAAGTGGCGGTATTTTGTACAATGTTAGAAACAAAGTGTAAAAATTACATGAGTACCTAGGTATATCTCGCACTGAAAAAGGAGCCTGGCAGAGGTGTTAGTGATCAGTTTTTTTTCTGCTTCTTTTGACTATAAGGAAAAAAACGTGTGACAAGAAATGTTAAACTTAAAGTGAAGATTCTCAAGTCATTATTTCTTTTTTAAACAAAACAAATGATCAATTTTTCACAAACACTGAGAAATTGTTGATAAGGGAAAGCAACTTTGAACTTAGCCTTTTGAACACCTAACGCGCACCACCCTAATTATAAAATTGATTTAAACTGAATTTTACTACTTACATAGTTCATTTAAATATTGACCAATAATTCCATTGTTAATGTTATAAGAGCAAGGAGCTTGGATGCAATTTGTGACAATCGACGCCTTCCACAGGAAAATTAGGAAGAGGAGTACGAAACTCAAGGTAGAGTCCGACCCTTCAATTACCTTGGATTATTAGTAGCAGTCGATAACAATATGAAAGAAGAAATACGCGGGCGGTTTCTCAAAGTCAACAGAATCTTCTTAAGGCGTTCAAAAGTTTTTAAATTCAAAAATCTATGTATTATTTCGAAACTGCTGGTTCGACAAAAAAAGTGTAGGAGAGAATATTTGACCCAATTTGTAAGGGAGAACTATTCCGGAGAGAATAATCCAAGAACTATATTAAATATAGGTACCACGAAGTGGATGTGATGACCAAAATTAAGCTTGGTGGATTACGGTGGGCTGGACACCTAGCTCGAATGAGTGAAAAGGACCCAACTCCTTTGTGGTACATTGATGGTAGGAGACAGCGGCGGGGCAAATATAATTTACGCTGAAGCTGATGAATATTGTGGACCTAGACGCCCGAAGTGCGAAACTGGTGTGAAACTCTTCTCTTGAATATGAAAGTGAAAAAACAGTAGAGTTACTTAACATGGGATGCAGAAAGTAAAAACCACAAATAGGTATTTACATATTACATTTAAGTTAAGCACAACAACAAGAATTTTAAATTGATCCAAACGACAAGCGACATTGAAACTAAAAACTAGGAAGAGGACTTCATTTTGGACGAGAAGAGCGGCAAAAAGAAATTAAAATAAATATGTCCACAGGTCGTTCTAATTGCGGAATGTTGTTTTTCTTTTCGCAAAATGAACTAAATTTGCATAAACAAAAAAGTTAATTTTATTTGGCTGGGCAAACACTGACTGTGACTGATGCTGATGAAGGTTTATCGAAAGAAAATAAGCTACGCAGTTTTGAAAGTTTCTCAGATATTTTTATGGATCCAGTCATTATCATTATGTTAAATGGTTGATGGGACCTGGTTCTGGATTTTGCTAAGGATAATTTGTTTGGATTAAAATTGGCTCATTTGCTTCATCTATATGTGGACAAAAGGTCACTCTGTCTTATCTTTTATTATTTGAGTGAATCTTAAAATTATATTGTTTAACTTTGAGAGCATGCATATTTAATATTGCATAATTCATTAATATTATCTTCCGCTGATTGTCTCTTCGTTTTGGTAAAATTTTCAAATGTGGCAGTGGTCATTTCTAGTCTTCTGCCCGATGTGCTTCGATGCAGCTCTTGTTTAGCTGCATGCCATGCCCTCTCAAGACCTCCTAGTCAAATAAGGAAATCACTTGTAGAAGTTATGTTTTTTTTATCGGCGGCGGCGGCTCTTTGAATTTCCTTGAAGTGCCATATCTCAAAAGCTTTAGCACAAAACAAAAACATACAAACATGTTAAATTTTGGCTTTGTATACAGACTAGCAACTATCGACTTGATAGTCGATATATATATCAGCAAATTTAATTAATTCGTATTATGATTATCAACTGTCAACATTTTTTATCGACTTTGAATTTTATTGAATTTAATAGCTATTGTGAATGAATTTTTTGATAGACACGGTATTTTACGAATATCAAAAAATTTGATACACATCAACTTTTCTAAACTAAAAATTCCTGATTGAAACGCAAACAAACAAATTGATTTGGTATTTTTAAAGGCGAAAAAGTCAAAAAGAATAAAGATTTCGAGTTCCACTCATAACTGTTTTTATTGTACTTCAAGTCTGCAATACAATTTTTGAAATAGCTTAAATGGTTTCCGTTTTATTTAAGATAAAAAGTTTGCAAGTCCTTTTAGGAAACATTTTTATTTCAAATTTGAAAAGTCAAACATTAAAATAAACAACTCGTCTCGAAGGAAATTTTGATAAATATTCACAATAGGTCAAAAATAATAAGTTGATACTCATAATACGAAACTATCAACTATTTGATAGAAGCTATCGACTATCAAATTGATACTCATAATAGGGCTGTAAGAGTGCGTTTAAAACTCTGATATTTCTCCCTATAACGTAAAATGTTGAAAGTGTTACTTTTACGACGTTCTATCATAATAATTTTATCATCATTTTATACTTTGAGTTTCTTAATATACCAACGGCAGTTTTAACGACCTCGTTGTACTTCATCGGCTTGGCTTAACAACAATACGCCCGCATAAATGACAAGCTATATACATTTTATTTGAACCCTGCGAAAACCGATAGTTGATGTTCACTGTTCAGTCCTTGTTTGGCTTACCTACTAGTGTAGCAGTGGTGCCAGTGCGATAGTAAAGAAACTCTCTTAATACCCCCACAGTATAACTCCCATCCACTATACAAAAAACACTGTGTGTGCAATGGGTTGTAATTCTAGCTCGGTTTTTGTGGTTATGGATTGCATGAGCTTTTATGGTGTGTAAAATTCTAGCCATTTATCCGCCTGCAACACCCTTTGGGGACGATTTTGTCGGTTAACTCCTTCCGTACCCTTGGCGCTTGTACAGTGAACAAATATAAATTTTTGGCGAGGAAAAAAAATAATGATGAATACATTTCCAGTTTTTACGCACACATTAAACCTTCCAGTTGCAAGATTTATCTTGTTTGCAACCACAAATCATTGTCCTGATTTTTTTTTTCTTATTTTAAACATAACTTTATTTTGCTCGTATAAAATTCAAAACAGACATTCAAAGAATTAATTATTTATTTCGTCAAATTGTTCGTGTGGCAATGATTTATTTATTTATTTATTTAAGTCGTTAATAACTAACGTTTACAAACTTATGAACTACATATATCTATATCCATAGCCGTAGCTAGGATTTTGTTTCAGGGGGGGTTAAGATAAATGATAATTTTTTCAACATTCTTGAAGTACGGCTAAAGAACGATTCTCTATACTTGAGAGTACGTCCAAAGTTGGACTCGATGATGGCCATACCTAGAAGCGCGAGTAATACGGGCTAATTGTTTAAGGGGAGGAATTCAACTGGCTATTTGACTTGATCACTTATCGTAAAAGTAACGATAGAACCAAAAGAGACACGACACGTTACGACGGTGGTCTAACGAGGTGAATGAGTTGGTTATGTCTCTGTCACCAATCAGTCTTACGGCTCTTTTTTGTATACCGTCCAAGAGGCTTAAGTATGTAACTGGAGCACCATCCCACAGATGGGAATTGTACTCAAGCTTTGGACGGAAATAAGTCTTGTAAATAATATCCAGATCAGACGGGGAGAAAAATTTCTTGCACTGTCTTCAGAAACCCAAACATTTTGCGGCATTTTTGCGGCAGACATCGCATATGTGATCGTTCCACAAAAGGTGGTCAGTGATGCACATACCGAGAATCTCGAGATGTTCGGTCTCATTGATGCAAGTGCCACTCATAGACAGTGGCAGGGGAGATATATCTCGCTTTAACGATACAAGACAGCATTGAGTTTTCGAAGCATTAAATTCTGCGCGATTTTGTATTCTCCATTGTACAATGCTGTTGAAGTCATTGTTTAATGAGCTTATCATATTTTGCCGTTGCAGTTCCACATCCGAAGAGGAGGGATGTGAGTCTGGAAATGAAAAAGAAAAGCTAAGGGTACTATCGTGAGCAAAACAATTTATTGGATTAGAAGTTACAGACAAGAAATCATTTATAAAAATGAGAAAGAGGGTCGGAGACAAAACGGGGCCCTGGGGTAAACCAGCATTTATATTGTGGGTTTCAGACTTGAATCCGTCCAATACAACTTGTAGTGAACGGTTCGAAAGAAAGTTTCTAATCCAACAAAGAAGGGATTCACCGATATCGAAAGATTTGTTGCACTGTTTGGTGAGATAAACTATCAGATCACCAGTGGACCTGTTACTGTACTGCCGGTCATTAAGAAGTTTTCGGTCTTTGAGATATTTCTTGACTTGATAGTTTATCAGCGTTTCCATGACCTTACAAGGAAGGGACGTTAGTGCAACCGGACGATAATTAGAGGGAGAAGAAGATTCGCCTTTTTTTGGAATTGGTCGGACAAATGCTGTTTTCCAACTGCTCGGAACGATAGATAGAGAAGCTTACGCAAGGGTTTTGCCAACATTGAAGAACACCTCTTAAGATTAATAGCAGGGTTACCATCCGGACCAGCAGATTAATTTATGTTGAGAACTTCTAGGACTCTCGCCACAGTACGAGTGCGGATGAAGATTTTTCCCATGGAATCATTGACGCGCTCAAGAACTGGGGGAATCATGACACTCTCTAGCAGCTTTCGCGATAGAGCTAACAACTGTAGTTTTTTTACTGTCCACGAGCGTAGCGACCGAAGAAGAAGAAAAATTCTTCAAATTTTTTACAAAAGACCAAAATTTTTTACTGCTCTTGGGACATTGCAGTATTTTTTGCTTTAATTTTTGGTCATGTAACGATTTATGTAAAAGAAATATGGTTATCTCTGCTTGTAGGTAACTAGATAGCGAGAGTAGTAAATGATATCTTGATTATACTAAACCGATTAAATACCTATACAAAGGTTTCTGGAAGAAAATAGAAAAATACCCTTAAGCTTGAATGGAAAAGTTATAAATTAAGTGTTAGCAAGACAAAAAAAAAATCATTAAGTTATTAATCAAGAGTTATTTGATTTTGCTTTACAAAATTATTTCGGGGAGGGTTAAACCCCGTAACCCTCCCCCTAAATACGGCTATGTCTATATCTATACAATTATTACAAAGTACAAAATTATCATGAATTACAATTAATTAATAAAAGCCTGCATTTATGCTAAGGCATTATAAAATAAAGTTTTGAAAGATTCGCTATTTAAATTATCATTTATCGAAACAATAAGAAAATAATACTTATTAAATATTAAGACCATTTGATTTATTGGATTATTGGCACCATAGTTTGATCTACTGAAAGATAGTTGTAGAGGTTGTTGCAGCCTTATGCTTGTACGACTGAAACTAAAGTTAAATCTACTTAGAACTGATGGAGATATTATAGAGCCATTCATCACATTAGTAATAAAGCAAAACTGAAGGTATTGCCTATGATGGGTGATAGAGGGAAGTTTAACTAACGCAAGTCTATGAGAGTAAGGAGGACGAATATTATTTGGAGACCAAGAAAAGAAACGTAGGCAGAAACGCATAAACCTTCTTTGAACTGCTTCAAGTCTATTTATGTGAATTGAGTAATATGGTGACCATACTACACATCCGTATTCTAGTATTGGCCTTACGAACGATACAAACAAAAGTTTTAGAACATAAGGGTCCTGAAAGTCGCGACTAAATCTCTTTATGAATCCTAGCATTCTATTGGCTTTTTTAGTTATATAGTCCAAGTGAGAGTTGAAAGTTAGTTTGGAGTCTAGGATTATACCAAGGTCAGAGAATAATAAATGATTCGGGTAGCTCTAATCACTTTGAGGCTTTCAAATGATAACTTCCATTAAAAATGCACTTTGACATGCAGAAAATGGTTTCTGATAAAGCAGAAAAGTTTATTATGTAGTTTGTTATATTTTTTTTTTCTGAATATGTTTGTTTTTTTAATATTGTTAACCGACAAAAATAAAAAGCATCAAATGATCGCGAACAGGGAAATCCCTCCTGTTCGTTAGTTGTCTTAGTAATAGTGCAGGACTGCATATCGCAGCTCGGTGGATGTGGCAGGCATATAGAGTTCAGTTCTCTTTGTGCATCTGACCAGGAAGGGCGTCTTCCCGAGTTCGTGAAAAAGATGCACGTCCTTAATTCGGTTCGGTGTTAGGTTAACAAATCAGAAGTGCGATTCGGACGCCAAAATAGTCCTACTCAAAAAACAAAAACTGAGTGTGAATAGTATAGTGCTTGGTGTTAACGTGATAACGATAAGCATAATTTGTTTCATCGCTTATACGATCATGATCATTGTACGATCACTAAATAAATGACTCTGTGAAGTGAAGTGTGTGCGAGGAACAAAAAAAAGTGTACCAGAAAAACAAAAAACAAAAGAAAAGGGATGGTAACTATACAGCATGTTTATTTTATTCGATCCTTTTTTTACAATTGGTCCAAAGGGCCATAAAATCATTATGCTATTGTTTGTATTTCCTATTTTGTAGGAATCATTTTATGTGGGTTAAAGCGTAGGTAGTCATAAAAGCAAGGACTACAGTTACGGTCTTTTTCGGTCTAATCCCTTGCTAGGCTGTGTGCTGATGGCTGGTGCTCCTCATTTGAAAGATAGTGTTTTAGGGTGGCTGCATATCATCATGTACGCAACCGTCACTGTCTGTTTTTCAAAGAGACATCATAAAACATCATTTGTGCGCACTGTCAGGAAGAAAATATTTTCATTCCTTTTGGCTTTTTGTTTTGTTGATCCTCGATTGTTTTTATTTTTTTTTTTGTCCGATTGCTGTGTGCTGCATGGACTCATAAAACATCGTCTTTTCGTACCGTTGTGGGGTTGAGGCAATAAAAAAGCAATCCTCTTGTTTTATGACTTGACCCTTCTTTGTTTGTTCAAGTTTTTTTTCTCTTCCAATTGCTGTGTGCAGACAGGGACTCAAAAAATATTTTTGCGTACAATTAAGGAATTGTTTGTTTTGGATATAAATCCTTTTATTTTATGATAGGACATTGTTTGTTTTGTTTTTGCTGAGCATCTTGTATTTTTTTTTTTGGATCGATTGCTGTGTGCATACTGGAGTGTCGTTAATGGACATCTCTTTCAGTATTGGGTGCATTTGCCTGTCATTCGGAGCATGGAGTGGTATATACACGGCATTAATTGCTGCCTTGGTATAAATATCTCGTACTCATTTGAAAGTACTTATTCTTTCCTTAGAAGAGATCAGTAGAAGTTGTGTGTTAGAGTTACGAAAATTTGAATTTTGCGGTGCAGTGACATTTATAACAAAATATAATACATAGTTAGAACTACAAACTGATTTTTTTTGAATTGTGCGGTCGAGTGGCATTTACGATACATAATAAAAAATATACAATGATGAGTCGCAATAGGCGAAATGAAAATAGTTTGCTATCAGAAATTGAGATATTGAAAAGAGAAAATGAGCTCTTACGCCGCGAAAAGGAACTCATTGAACGCGAAAGCCAATGTTTTTCACGGGAAAGCGTTAGGTCTGTTTCTCCAACTCCAGTTCGTTTTGGAGCAGACGAAATAAAAAAATTAATACCGCTGTTCGACCCGTCGAAACGTGCCACTGGTTATGGTGTGAACCAGTGGATAGAAACGGTCGAAAATATAAAACAAATTTACTCTTGGGACGAACAGTTAACGTTATTTTACGCTTCCCTTCGCTTAGAGGAAGCTGCTCGGAAATGGTTTATTAGTAACGGAACGAGGTTCGCGACGTGGGCTCTTTTCAAAGAGGGAATAAAAGACGCTTTCCCAGATCACCATGACGAGTCGGAAATTCACGTTAAATTGATGTCGCGACGTAAAACCGATGACGAATCATTTGAAAATTATGTGTATAGTGTAATTGCTCTTGCAAAAGGAAAAATAAATGACTTTACAACAATAAAGTATATAATTTCCGGGCTCAGTGACCGACGACTAGTTAATATCCTCACCGCGTCCGAATGTGTCACAATCAAACAACTTTTAAATAAAGCCAAGGCGTACGAAGGTATTAACCAACAAGAGAATACCAGAAACAAATTCTCATCAAGGACAAATGAAAAAGGTTGGAAAAATAATTTACAAAAATCAATACCTTATCAGCGTCCCGATAGATCAATACCTTTCAAAACAAATAACTCTTATCAGCGTCCCGATAGATCAATACCTTTCAAAACAAATAACTCTTACAAGCGTCCCGATAGTAAAATATGTTATAATTGTCGTAGTGAAGGACACTTTGCAAGAAATTGTCCCAAACAAAACTCTGTTCCCTTAACAAAATTTGGAACTACACCATCGCACCAACCAGTTCGAAATATGCGATGTATTCTCAAATCAGCCGAAAATGGACTTCTTAAACAAGCCCTAATTGATGGACATTCAATTCCAGCTTTCTTAGACTTAGGAAGTGAGGCCACCACCATAAAAATTAACGAAGTTCTTAAGTATAGTTGGGAGATTCAACCCTCTTCAATTAATTTGCAAGGTTTTGGCAATGGCTTCGTCAAAGCCCTCGGCAAAATATTAAAAAATGTGAAGGTTGGTGATGTGCAGCTAGAAATTGAACTTTTAGTTGTTGACGACGATGTCCAAACTACCCCTATTATTTTGGGCCGAAACTTCTTGGATTCTCCTGCAGTGTGTCTTATTAAAAGGTTGGGTAGCTGGGAGGTCAAAAACCCAAACAGTGAAGCCTGACGTACTCTTTCAGTCTCGGAAAAATGCGCTTTACCGCGACCAAATTTAACTATGAGCGACATTTCGGTAGGAAACTCCACTTTCAGTGAAAATGATAAGACATTACTTTTGAGCATATTAAATAAATATAGAAACTGTGTGGCCATCAACCTATCTGAGTTAGGGCAAACAAATAAAGTGAAAATGAATATAAGGTTGAAAGAAGATAAAATTGTCCGATATAAACCATATCGTATCGCGTATCAAGAGCTGGAACATTTAAATTCAATTATAAATGAACTCTTAGAAAATGACATTATTAGAGAGTCTTCCTCCGAATTTGCCAGTCCAGCTCTCTTGGTAAAAAAGAAAAATAATACTTACCGAATGTGCGTTGACTATAGACAGTTAAATTCTAACACGATACGTGAAAATTTTCCAAGTCCAAATGTAGAAGAACAGTTAAATTCCATAATAAACGCGCGTGTGTTTATAATACTTGATTTAATGAGTGGATACTATCAGATCCCTCTTGAAGAAGAATCCAAACATTATACCGCGTTCGTTATACCTCAAGGTCAATATGAGTTCAATCGCGTTCCCTTTGGGCTTACAAATGCCCCATTTATCTTCCTGAGGTTGATGAGCATGGTCGTACAACGTGTAAATTCAAAAAACATTTTAGTCTACATGGACGATATAGTTATCTTTGCCGAAAACATAGGTTCGCTCTTAAATCTTTTGGAAGAACTCCTGAAAGTACTCTCCGAATTCAACCTTACACTTAATGTGCAAAAATGTAATTTTTTCGCAAGCTCAATTCTGTATCTCGGACATGAAATCAACGCAGAAGGTATAAAACCTGGTCAGATCAAAATTGACGCAGTAAAGTCATTCCCAATTCCAACCGATGCGAGACAAATAAAACAATTCTTAGGGCTCTCGGGATACTTCAGGCGTTTTGTAGAAAAATACGCAAAAATAGCCGCGCCCTTGAACCTTTTACTTAGAAAAGGAGTCCCGTTCCAATGGAGTACTGAACAGCAAGAAGCTTTCGATTGTCTTAAAGAAAAGTTGTGTAATAGTCCTACACTTACAGTATACAACCCCGAAATGAAACACGAGCTTCATACAGATGCTTGTGCCCAAGGTTTGGCAGGTGTGCTTTTGCAGCTGGACGAGTTTGGTACAAAACGGGCTATAGCTTTTTTTAGTCGCGCTACAACTGATCTAGAGAAAAAATACCACAGCTACGAACTAGAGACACTGGCAGTAGTAGAAAGTTTAGAAAGATTCAAATACTACCTACTCGGAAAGCCTTTCAAAATATTTACTGATTGCAACAGCCTTAAACAGACCCAGAACAAGAGGGATCTAGTTCCCCGTATTGCGCGATGGTGGCTCAAGATCCAACACTTTGATTTTGAACTGGAATATCGAAGTTGTGCTCAAATGCAACACGCGGATGCCTTAAGCCGGAATCCAGTTGAACAACCAACCGAGATGGAGGAAGTAGGCCTAGAAATGCGAATCATTGAAACCCAACGAGACGACTGGATTGCCGTACTTCAACGAGGAGACCCACAACTACAGGAAATAAGAATGAATTTAAGTAGTTCCGGTCCAAAGCAAAAACAGACCGAGAAAGATTACACTCTCCAAAAAGGACGAGTATTCAAAAAGACAACGGACGGACTTAAATTTGCAGTGCCAAAGGGCGTGAGATGGAGGGTAATTAAATCATCGCATGACGATATTGGTCATTGTGGTCTTGATAGAACACTGGAGGAGGTGAAGAAGAGATACTGGTTTCCGAAAATGAGATCAGTAGTCAACAAATACATTAACAGCTGCATCCCGTGTCTTTATAACAAACCTAGCAAAGACGAAACCAGATTTCATATACATCCGATTCATAAGACCCCCATACCGTTTTACACGATACACATCGACCACCTGGGACCATTTCCAAAAAGTACAAGAGGTAATTGCTACATACTAGGTATTATAGATAGTTTTACAAAATTTCTGGCCTTGCGTCCAGTAAAAACAACTAACACGACTGCCGTAATAAGGTCCCTTAACGAGCTTTCCCTATTCTTTGGGTCACCTGTCCAAATAGTAAGTGACCGTGGGACAGCTTTCACTTCAAAGGCCTTCAAGACATACTGTGTTGAAAATTCTATCCGCCATATTCTCAACGCTGTTCGAACACCTCGTGCAAACGGTCAGATAGAACGGTACTTCCGTACGGTTGGAGTTGCACTCTCATCAATGACCAAACGTCCGGATGGAAGAGACTGGGAAGAACATATTTCTGCCATCCAATGGGGAATGAATAGCTTAAAACACAGAATCACCAATCAGACACCACAGGAACTGCTTCCTGCATTTAAGCCAAAAAATATTCTTTCAAATTATTTGAGTATAGCGTTACAGGAAGACGACAGTGAAGACGAAGAAAACATTCCTCTCAGCAAATTACGAGAAGAAGCAAACATAAGAATAATAACTCAACAAACAGCACAAGCCACTAAGTTCAACGAAAAGCATCGTAAACCGAATGTTTATGAAGAAGGAGATTTTGTCCTTATTCGCGCGGAACATGGATCTACCGGACAGTCAAAAAAACTGCTACCACGATATAAAGGTCCATTCGAGATCAAAAAGGTACTTTCAAATAATCGGTATCTCGCCGCGGACTCAGAAGAATTGCAAAATTCACAAAAACCATATTCGTCCGTTCACTCGGCTGATCATCTTAAACCCTTCGGGCAACTCAAAGATTTTGATTGGGAACAAATTGATGATACGGATGTTGAGTCCAACGTCTGTTGATTGATTTTATAATCCTTTTATTTATGTATTTATTTTTAAATTTTGGTGTGAATTTTCGTCTTTTCTTTTTGCTGTTAATTTTATTTTCCTATGACAAATAAATTGAAGATGAATTGAAATTGTATTGTCAAAAAAATAAATAAATTTTATAATAAAAGTGCCAAATAAATCTTGACTACTTTGTTATTCGTTTTTGGTTGAAGGAAGAGTTTCAAACATAGAACATTTGGTTTTGGTTTTGGAGTGTGATACTGTGATTATCACTTAATTTGAATCAACAAGAGTAATGGTGTGAGAGAAATTGTTGGAGGTTGCTGTGTGGAACCCAAATCTTCGTGATTGTGGCAATGTTGACGCAAGAACTGTGTGAAGATGCCCAAAGATTCTGTGTGAAATTCTAAGGTATACTGTGTGAGATTCAAAGGTATTCTGTGTGAAATTCTAAGGTAAACTGTGTGAGGATTCCAATATAAACTGTGTGTAAGGAGATTGAATAATAGACACTACAGAAGATTTTACGTTTTATTTTCACTGAGAGATCTGTGTGCCCCGTGTGGTCTAAATGATCCGATCGGTTTCTTGTACTATGTGGGCTACGTGATCTGTGTGATCAGAGCAATCTGAGAGATCTGTGTGATCTGTGCGATCAGAGCGATCTAAATTATCTATGTGATCAGAGTGGCCTGCGTGGCCTGAGTGATCTAAGTGATCTAAGTAGCCTGTGTGGCTTGAGAGATCTGTGTGATCTGAGTGGCATGTTGGCCTGAGCGATCTAAGTGATCGGTGTAGCCTGTGTGGCTTGAGAGATCTGTGTGATCTGAGTGGCCTGTGTGGCTTGAATGATCTATATGATCTGTGTGGCCTGTGTGGCCTGAACGTGTGTGTGTTTTGAGTAGCCTGTGTGGCTTGAGTGATCTGTGTGATCAGTAATATTGGTGAACTTTGTGCTAAAAACAAATTGTATAACAGATACAGTTAAAAGTTACATGAGTTGGTAAGTTCCGACTGATCACTGAGGACAGTGAAGTGTCGGATGGCCGAATGTTAACCGACAAAAATAAAAAGCATCAAATGATCGCGAATAGGGAAATCCCTCCTGTTCGTTAGTTGTCTTAGTAATAGTGCAGGACTGCATATCGCAGCTCGGTGGATGTGGCAGGCATATAGAGTTCAGTTCTCTTTGTGCATCTGACCAGGAAGGGCGTCTTCCCGAGTTCGTGAAAAAGATGCACGTCCTTAATTCGGTTCGGTGTTAGGTTAACAATATGGAACAAGAGGTTTTAATAATTTATAATAAATCTCTTTTATGTAGGTATCATGGAAGGCAAATTGATTTTTAATACTGCTGACATCATTAAAGGAGCAACATTGCTGTGAACATACAACCATATGAATTAAGATAAATACCTTTTGTGCTGATGATTTAGTAAAATTCATATTTTCATATTTACAGCTTATCGTTTTAGATTGTTGACAAACTTCTTATCAAGCTCCTTAAAAATACAATAGGGAACGAAAAGTCGCATAGATTTCCTCCCCTTAGAAAAAACAGTCGTAATACTAACGCTTCTAGAAATGTCCATCAGTTTGCCGTTGAGCTTGAACTCAACTTCAATCGTACTATCAAGTTCAGAGATTCATTTTTTAGTCGTGGGACGGACGTGAATATGAAATGAATTATCAAATTCTGTTTACATCTCTCGTTGCAATATTCAGGAATTCAATACCAATGTACACTGATTATTCTTCTCCAACACCTGGCTTTTTTCATAATGCTTCTGGCATATCTATTAAGGGCATAAGCAAGTGTGAATTATAAAAAAAGAAATCATCATCATCATTGGCCTGGCCAATGAAGTTTCTCCCATCATATGCACCACAACCGTGATCCGGTCCGAGCCTCCTTCAGCAAGTTCTTCCATGTCCCCGATAGTTTCGCACCCAAGGCGTTGGTCCTTTGGGCGTTATGGTCGGCGTCATCCTTCGAGCGCAGATTTGGTCTGCCGCGCTGTCTCCTACCATGAATTATAAATAAAAAAGAAATAATCTCATTAATAAGCACAGTCTGTCAAAAGTAACGAAAAACGAAATTGCATTTATCTTACAAATTGGTGGAAAATATCAGTTCAACTGTGCAGGGGTTCGTACTCGTAGGTATGGACTTTTTGAATGTAATACCCCATATAACCAGAAGACAAAGCTCTACTCGAAGCAAACCCAGTGAATTGCGATGTCAATCTCTCTGGGATCGGATACAATCCGATGTCAGGTCTTCGCAAGAGGCAGTGCCCGTGAAAGATGAAATAAAAACTTGGCCTGAGTAGGACCCGAACTAGTGATGGGCATAATCGAATGATTTCAATAATCGAGAAAATAGTATTCGAATGATTTGAATAATCGAATGTTCATTCGAATAATCATTCGAATTACGAAATCCAATGAAAATGGTGAAAAATTTAAAGTTTACAGTGCAAAATGAGCTATTTTACAGGTATAATAATATTAACGGTCATTCGTCAATAGACCTGCCTCAGATGGTAGGTACCGACCTGGGTTTATTGTTCAATTTCATTTTAGAAACATTTTTAAAAATAGCCTGTTATTCTTCTTAGCTATAAACAATGTTCCGTATTCTAATCATTTTTTCACAAAAATTTCTACCAATCATGTACATATATCAAAAAAAAAAATTAAAGCAAAGAATCTCCAAATACAAATTTTTGTTTTTTTGTTTGCCTTTAAAAAAGTAACCCTAAATCATAAAAAAAATTCCATTGCAAAGATTTGCAAATTTAACTAGAAATAAAATCGTCATTCGAAGTAAAACTTAAAATAATCATCATTCGATTTGTTTTTATGCGAATACTAATAATCGATTCTTTTCATTCGAGTACTATTTTCGTTCTATTACTATTTTCATTCAATTACTATTTTCATTCGAGTACTATTTTCATTCGATTACTATTTTCATTCAATTACTATTTTCATTCGAGTACTATTTTCATTCGATTACTATTTTCATTCAATTACTATTTTCATTCGAGTACTATTTTCATTCGATTACTATTTTCATTCAATTACTATTTTCATTCGAGTACTATTTTCATTCGATTACTATTTTCATTCGAGTACTATTTTCATTCGAGTACTATTTTAATTCAATTACTTTTTTCATTCGAGTACTATTTTCATTGGAATGATTTTTCATTCGATTATTAATAATCGATTATTCATTCGAATGATTTTTCATTCGAATACTAATAATTAATCGATTATAATCGATTATTTGTATTCGAATGATAATAATGGTCATTCGATTACTAATAATCGTCATTCGATTTTTTTTTTTCATTTGAGATTTTAATTTTGAAGAGTAGTAGTTGTAGCAGGTGTTGCTACCCAACATAATTCATTAAATAACTCTTAAATTTAAATTAATTATTGTTTTTCAGACATTTTAATGATCACTGCAAATTGTTAAGACTCGAATTAGGAAATGTCAAAATATTGTATTTAATGTTTATATGGCTTATCTATTCTAACATTGGCATTTGTCATATTAAATACCATGCATTCTACTTGCTATAAAATTATTATAGCAAAGTCGTTATTGAAATGAAATAGAGTTATATAAATCGAAAAGCTTTTAATATGAAATAGAAGCAAGTCGTTATCTATATTTATTTCTTCTAACTCATTGAGTATAGATAATATAAATACATAATTGAATACAAATGAAATATGTTCCCAATATGTGTAATTACATAAGAAGGTCAATAACCTCAGAATAGAATAATTTAAATGTTACAGTTAATTATGTTATATACTTTCTACACCGAGCTAATAAGTTAAGGTATAATATGAGTTTACGGCACTTCTAATTTTGAATTATAATAAAGTGGTCAGTTCTTTTATAACGTGGTTAAAAATACTGTTTTTTAATTTTCAAATTGTATGTGCTTCAACTAAGTACAAATTATTTTCTCTAGTACTTCAACTAAGGCATAGAGTAATAATATATATTTTCTGAGATTCGACTAGTCTCAGAACATGGTCCTTCGGGCCTTTATTGAAATTAAGCGCAAATTAAATAACTATTTTAAAGTTTAAATTCAAACGTGAACTAAAATATAATTGTCACAGTCTTAACAATTATAAAAAAGAACTATTAAAAGTGTACTGTGGGTTAGTGTGAAAATAGATTAAAAAATCTAGAAAATAGCAGCCCGATCATCGACGGACAGTCTATCGGCCACAGTACTCAACGATCTGAAGAATCCCGCATCGAACAGTCTATAGAAACTGTCCAACATAAGCCTTCTGCAACTGTAACTAATAGTCATATACTGAAGTTGCAGTTGCAAAAGCAAACTAGGGTAGGAATATAATTACTTTATTTGCCTTTTTATTGCAAGCAAAAAGATTATTTTTATAACCCCTGCGTTCGAAAATAATTTCCACGCAACTCGCCTTGTCTCATAACATTCTTTATTCAAACCAATCTCATAATACGAATACCTAGTGAAGTGAAAATGGCAAAAATCAGCCTTCCTAAACTAATCGAACGTCAAGAGCTTATTTTGAAAGAGTTAGAATTTGATTTTAATGAATTTAAAAATGCAAATGAGGCTCGGAAATAAAAGGGTTATGTGAAAGCATGCATAACTGACAGTGAAGAATGTTTCAAACGCGCCAAAAAAGATCACGAGTTGATTTTTAATAATTCTACTGATATATGTAAGGAGGCCTATTTCGAGGCAGATACTTTTGGTAAAATTAAACGTGCTTATTTTTCATTATCGGGAATGTTGAACGATGAACTTGATAAATTTGTCAAAGAAACTCATACGCATTTCGACATTTCGCGTTTCAATACGTCAAAAATTTCACTGGGTGACATTCGGTTGCCACCAATTCAAATCAAAAAATTTTCGGGCTCATTAAGGCTGGGTTTCCCATTGAAAATTTCGTTGGTGTTTTGCGCAAAACTGTGTAGCTTCCAAAATATTCCGAATATTTAAATGAAATCAACGACTATAGATTATACATTCAATAAGCTAAGAAGTTAATAAGCTAAAAAAAATATTAAAAATGTATTTCATCCCAAAAGGGTCATGCATAACGAAAAATTATGAAATTTTTGGAGACGTTTGCGGTGGAACAGTTTTGTTACCTAAAAAATTAATTTTTTATTCTTTTTATATTTTTTATCTATTCTTTAAATGTCTCAAGATTCAGTGACGTGGCTTTTTTTGAAATATTTTGTCCAGTTTCGTCAAAAAAAATTAACGAAAACACGAAAAATGGGGAAAATTTAGCAAAAGTAGGTGTGAATTATTTGGAATAATTTCTAAAGTAATAAAGATAAAAAATTGAAAATATTTTTTTTACACTGTCGAAATGTACATAATATCACATTAATTTTTTAATTTTTTTATAAATTATTTTACTAATTTTTTTTTCAAGTGCAAAGTAAAAAATTGCATGTTTTTCTTAGAATATTCTGCGGTGAACAAGATTCCAGCCCCATTTATTTTTACTCAACAACAAAAGTATTTTTTTATGAAAATTGAATATCTCTTCGACTCAGTAACGTTTTTAGAAAAAAAGAAAAAAATTAAAACATATTTAAAAATGCATTTAAAAAAGTCAATATTTGTGTATCAATTATGAGGAGAATGCAGCAAACAATATTTTCAAATATATTTTTTTAATTTTTTTTCATATTTTTTATATAGAAATCAGAAACTAAAATAATTTTACGATTACCCGTTTATTTTATATTAATATTCGAAAATGGGTAATTTTTTTACATTTTAACAAGGAATATCGCGTTTGCTCACACACACTAAGGTACTCAGTTCAAACGAATTGAACTAGGTGGCGTTCTTTTATATTTCATTCTCTTCTTCTTCTTTTTTTTCATAGGATAGAGAAAAAATTCCTCATACCAAACGTTCTCATAGAATTCGTTTGAGAATGAAAATTCATTTTTTATACTTCTGGAATGTTTATGATATGCAGATGCAGACATATAGATAGGCAATTGTGATCACTTACTATGTACTTTGTAGGTATATTCGATGAAAAAGTTGTTTTGAATACCTACCTACATTTGTCATATTTGCATGCATACATTTCGAATATGTATGTAAATGCGCGTTTTTTTTTTAATGTGTCAAGTGCAAGGGCTTGAGAAGTAAATACCTGTTACGCAATAAGGAAATAATCTTTGTTTTCGTGGTGGTTTGTGCCATTTCTTAGGATTATGTAAAGGGGTTTGTTTCTTGTTTGTTTTTTTGTTTTGCTTATGTTTTTTGTAGCAATGACATTTTTTTCCTCTCGTTTCTCTATGCTGATGCCGCTGATGGGATCGTAATATTCTTTTAGAAGAAGAACAAACCTGTTACGCTATGAGGAAACGATCTTTTTTTTCGTGGTGGTGTGTGCCATTTCTTAGGATTATGTAAAGGGTTTTGTTTTTTGCCGATGATTTGAATCATGGTTCTTGCTTTGAGATCTTTGTTTTAGAATTATAAGAATTATAAAATTCAATCTAATGTCCAATCTTGACCTAATCTTGTTTTGTTTTTGTATAACAAAAGATTGATTTTATTTTGCTTTAGTACATAAAGGTAAAGGTACAAAAAAATAATTTTTGATTTTGGAATCATTTTTCTTCATAATATTATTACTTTCGTAGGTAGGTTTTGAAAAATAAATTTTATTATATTATACCTATTATATTCCTTGAAACCTTGAAGAAATAAACCCCAATGCATTTGGGAATAATTAAAAAAAAAAATGTTATAGTTTGAGTAATTTTTTGCCTATTTAAAAAAAAAGCCAAATAATCTCCCAACCGTGACCCAAATCGGCTAAAGAACAAACGTAGTTGAAGACAATCGGGTAACTTTTGCCTAAATTCCCAAGGAAAGACAGAATTGAGGCAATCACTTTTTTGATTTTTCTATCATTGTAAAATCATGTTTGATCAAAATGTCGTCTTAAACTTTTTTTAATTTTTCATAGCTTGTCAAAAGTACCTACGTCTTTTTATAGATAAATATAAAGATGAAACCAAAGAAAATTAAAATCGTTCGTCAGGAACCCAAAAAAAGAAACAATTCGAACACAAATGTCATCAAATCTCAAAACCATCATAATCCAAAATAACAAAATTTGCGAAGAAAAAAGAAAAACAAGAATTCATGAATGCTACACCTACTCTAAGTGCACATAACATAATACGTATGTAGAATGTAGATGCATTTTTGTGTATGTCCACACCACTGTTTACAATTCCACATAGTAAATAGATACATGCGAAAATACCTCTTTTTTCATCCCTATTTTGTGCCTTTGTGGACCTTCGTAAGCGAATCTCATTTCTTACATATCGCTAACTGAACTCTGAGTGAGCAGAGAAAAAAACAAAAACTAGTAAACTAGAAATTTCAATTCAAGTGGCTATGTGCGACGGAAATAAAAAAAAGAAAGGGAAATATTCACTAACACTCTTGCATGCTTTTACACGAGCTCGGAGTTCAAGAAAAAAGGAAACCCAGTCTTAACCGAGTGGTCTGAATTTCATAATTTGTTTGAAAGTATAGTTGATCAGAATGATGAATTATGTGATACACAGAAATTACAATTTTTAAAAACTCATGTAACAGACAGTGCAGCGTTGTTGATTCAGCATTTATCTGTTAACGCTGATGGAAAAAATTATGCAGCAGCATGGAAAATATTAAACGACCGTTACCAAAATAAACGAAAACTAGTCAATAATCAATTGAGGGTCCTGATGGAACAAGAAAATCTCGCTAACGAATCCGCAGAAGCACTAAAATCCTTGCATGATACAAGTACAAACTGTATTCTTGCACTTTCTAATTTGGGAATTGCTGTTGAAACATGGGATGCTATTCTCATTTACGTAGTGTATCAAAAACTCCCGCTCCAAACACAAAAGGATTGGGAAGAAAAGCTTGGGTCCTCAAAATCTCTGCCAGATTGGAAATTATTTTCCGAATTTATTGAAGGGAGATTCAGCTCCTTAGAAAACATTATGGAGTTCAACCAAGGTACAACCACCTCAAATGCTTCACATTCAAACAAAATTACGCAAATATATAACACGAAAACACCAAATGAGGGAAAGAAGTTTCTTTGCCGATTATGTAAAGCATCACATGGTATACGTCAATGTCCAAAATTCCTAAAAATGGATGTGAAAACTCGGAGTGAAGTAGTCAAAGCTAACTCTGTCTGTTCCAATTGTTTGGGGTATGACCACCATGCTTCAGTTTGAAAGAGCGGTAATTGTTGCCAAAAATGTGGTCAAAAACATCATACGCTTTTACATTTTGAATCCCAAAATAGTTTTCGTGCGAACAATCAACAATACTTCCCTCACAACTCTTTTCAGAGACAAAATCAAATAGCGTGTAACACCAACTTTGTTCAAGGTGATAATAATCAGTTAGTTCCTACTAATGGATGGAATAATGTCCAAGATTATTCCTTAAATTTCAATCAAATTCAAAATCCGAATCGATTCACTCATGCAAATGTCTACAATAATTTGCATAATGGGGCAACGACATCAAACGTCGCACCGACCTCTTCTCAAGGTCAGAATTATAATCCGTTCACTTCATCCAATTTAGATAGTAACGTGCAGGATGGTTCTTTTATCACCAAGCAGAGTAACTACCAACAAGGGTGGAATGGTCAATATAATGCCCAGCCTTCATCCACCTACAACACATTTCATAACTACATGCACAACAATGTTCTTTTAGCCACTGCCCTGGTTAAAGTCTTAGCAGCTAATGGAACTCAATATGTCATTAGGGCATTAATAGATCCTGGGTCAGAAGCATCATTCTTAACTGAAAATATAGCACAACTCCTTAGTCTTAAGAAAAAAAGGGCACTCGCAAATGTAAAAGGTTTGGGACAAACATCAACGGGCACCTAAAGTTCGATAGTCGATACAACACTCTTCTCATGCACCAACCTTTCTTTCAGTCTTGATGTTAAGGCATTTGTTTTTTCCCAACTGACGTCTGTGCTACCGGCTCGTCAAATATGTACAACTTCTTGGGAGCATTTGTCAAATTTGCCATTGGCAGACCCATCCTACTTTAAACCTGGAAAGATAGACATGCTCCTAGGTGCCGATGTCTATCCTGCAATAATTCTGGAAGGATTGATTCCAGGAAGAAATGGATCTCCAGTCGCACAAAAAACAGAATTAGGATGGATTCTGACTGGAACAACCACCGTTAAGCCTCAAACGATTAAAACAACAATCCAAAGCCATCATACCACACTGGATGTTGAACTGAGAAAATTTTGGGAAATCGAAGAAGATCTAGATGCACGCAAACTTACCCCAGAAGAAGAAAAGTGTCAACTTCACTTTAAAAATACAACGAGACGAAGAGAAGATGGTTGATATGAGGTGCAGTTGCCATTCAAGGAGAATGTAAGACCCAATCTTAAAAATTCAAAGAGTGCAGCAATGGCAAGATTTTTTCAAATCGAAAAACGCCTTAAGTCAAACGAAAGGTTAAAACAAGCTTACACATCATGTCTTAAAGAATATTCTACACTTGGTCACATGAAGGAAGTTGAAACATATGCCGAATTGGAAAATGGAAAACACTATTTCCTTCCACATCATGCAGTATTTAAGGAATCGAGTTCGACAACCAAGCTTCGGGTCGTATTTGATGCTTCACGCAAAACGTCAAAGGGCATTTCACTGAATGATTATCTCATGGTTGGCCCACGACTTCAGATGGATATAATAGACCTCATAGCACAATGGAGAAAGTACAAGGTAGCCTTTGCAGCAGACATCAGCATGATGTATCGACAAATATGGATGGCAGAAGATGACACCCCATACCAACTCATTCTTTGGAGAGAAACAAATGATGAACCTATAAAGATATATGCACTTAAAACGGTGACATTCGAAACAGCATCAGCCCCCTATTTAGCAGTACGTACCTTACAGCAACTGGCAATGGACACTGAAGGTTCTCAACCTCATGTTGCCAAAGCAATTATGGAAGGTTTTTATGTAGATGACTTTATTTATGGTGCTGATGACGAAAAAGATGCTATAAAATTACAAACAGATGTTATATCAACATTAAGTTCAGCTGGATTACCTATGCGAAAATGGGCCAGTTACTCAACAAAGATCTTAGAAAGAGTACCTGAAAATGAAAGAGAAGTAAATCTTCCTTCAACATTTGAATCGAAGGATGCAATTAAGATGTTAGGCATCCAATGGCATCCCGCAAAAGATACATTTTCATTCAAAATCATCATACCAGAAACAAAAAAAATATACAAATAGATCTATACTTGCAGACATCGCGCGCTTATTCGACCCTCTCGGCTGGATGTCACCATGCGTAATAAAAGCAAAATTGATATTGCAACAACTTTGGATTAAGGCAGTAACATGGGACGGCAACATACCATCCGAAATAGAAAAATCGTGGAGCGAACTACGAGGTGAGCTACACAAATTGGAACAAGTAGAAATTCCACGCTGGTTATCAATAAATCAGCAATCACAGGTGCAATTGCATGGTTTTAGTGACGCCTCAGAGAAAGCATATGCGGCGGTCATATATACACGTGTGATATTAAACGGTAAAGAAAGAATTCAGCTGTTAGCTTCAAAAGCCAGAGTAGAACCTGTTAAAAACATATCGTTACCACGGCTAGAACTCTGTGCAGCATTGTTACTTGCTAAAATTTTGCATAAAATGTCAACAGCAATGCAGTTCAATCAAGTTGAGATGTATGCGTGGTGCGATTCCATGATCACTTTGGCATGGATAAAGGGGAGTCCATCCATTCGAACTACATTTATAGCCAATAGAATCACGGAAATTCAAGGTCTTACAAGCAAGTTAATCTGGCGATATGTAAGTGGTAAGGATAACCCTGCAGATATTGGTTCACGGGGACTTTCACCCGAAGAGCTTATCAGCAGCCAACTTTGGTGGTGTGGGCCACAATTTCTTAAAGGGTTCACACTCTGTAAGCTTCCACAACTAAATTCTCTGGAAACAGAAGAAGAAACAAAAAACGAAGTACGACTATGCTTTTTAAATAAAATTAATAATGACTTTTTTAAGGAATTTTCAACACTTAAGCGACTAGTACAGTGCACAGCAATTTGGCGGCGATTCATTTACAACAAATATCTTCAAACAAATGGAAGAAAGCCCCTTGACACTCATCCTCTTACTGTAGATGAGCTAATGTCTTCCCATTATCAACTTGTCAGGGTCGTACAACCCGAATTATTTACGAATGAAATTGATATGCTACAGAAAAACAACTCCATATCAAAGGGAAGTCAAATTCGAAATCTCAACCCGTTTCTGGACGAAGACAATATTCTACGAGTTGGAGGCAGATTGGGTAACTCATCACTTCCATTTCATCAACGACATCCGATTATACTCAACGAAACATATCATTTTTCAACTTTGCTACACTCAGGGAAAAAATCCCATAAAATCAATAGGAATACTATTGTAAGAATGGTTTTATACCATTAAAATTAGTCAATGCGATTTGTACCATTATTTCAATGGTTTTGATACCATAAAATTAATGGTACGTAAAATAATAGGTTCATACTATTGATTTAATAGTAAGATACCATTAATTATTTTCGAAATTCGAAGTTTGAAATTTTTTCGAATATACACTTTAATGGTATAATACTATTGAAATAATAGTATCGTACTTTTAATATGATGGTGTAATACTATCGATTTTATAGTATTGTACTATCGATAATATGGTATCGTACCTTTCATTCAATGGTACTGGACTATTGATATTATGGTATCGCACTATTAATTTAATGGTATAATATTATCGATATTATAGTACTGTAGATACTATTGATATTATAGTAGGTATCGTACTATTAATATGATAATACATTACCATTAATAGTATACAGTATTATGGTTTTAAGAGTACAATACTATAACTTATTTATGTTGGACTAATCTTGCAATTGTAATTTAATAGTACATTCAAATAGTACATTCAAAAACAATCAAAATTCAATTTTCCATATATATAGAGAGCTTACCAGATGCCAAACTTATACACAATCTGTTCAAAAGATAAAGAACCTAATAAACATAAAAACAGCAACATATTCAATTTTGTTAAATCAAAATTTATTGCAGCAAAATTGTTCAATTTACATTTGTTTAAAGATTGCTTTTATATCTACTTAAACTAAACTTAAAATTAGTGACTCTTTTTTAACATTTCTGTTTTGTTACAATGATAACAATTTAATATGTTATTTAATGTGCACTTTGAATAAAAAAAAAGAAGAGAAATGTGTTCACTCTTTAAATCCAAATTTACACTTCAAAATTTACTTATATTTTACACAATTTTTTTTTTATAGTAAACACCTAAATATGCTGTTGTTTAATTAAACGTAACATTTTAATTTATATTGATCACTTGCACACTGTTTTGCTCTTGAAATATTAATTTATGACAGCACTCACGGACTTATACGATACGAATGACAAAGTTCTTACTTTATACGAACTATAGAATTTTGACACACTATATTAGATAATACTATATTAAATCAAAAGTATATACCATTAATGTCAATGGTGTTGTCCTACCAAAACATATAAGATCTAATAGAATACACCATCAAACATTTTTTTTCGAATTTCGACAGATTTAATGAGATGGTGTGTTAAAACAATAGTATAAACCATTAACGTCAACGGTACTTATCCTATAAAAAACATGTAAGATCTAATAGGATCCACCATTACACATTTTTTTTCGAATTTCGACAGATTTAATAAGATGGTGTATTAAAACAATAGTATAAACCGTTAATGTCAATGGTCCTTGTCCTATAAGAACATGTAGGATCTAATAGGATCCACCATTAAATTTTTTTTTTTCGAATTTCGACAACGTTAATAAGATGACATTATTAAAAAAATGGTGTATACCATTTATTCAAGTAATATTAGTACTGTACCATGATATAAATAGTATGTACCATAACCATTAATAGTAAAATACTATAAAATCAATAGCATTTCCTATTAAATCAATAGTATCTGTCCCATTAGTATTTATAGTTTTAAAACTATTATAAAACAGTGGTACAAAACTATTGAAAATACTATTAAAACCCGTTTTTTAAATTAATGGTAGTCCCATTACCAGCTTATGGGATTTTTTTCTCTGAGTGTAGCAGACGACATTCATAAAAGAACTCTTCACGGTGGTCAACAGATGATGATGGCAGAAATTCGTAACGAATATTGGATAACTAACATTAAAAGAGTTGTTAAATCAATCATACACAAATGCGTCAGATGCCATCGCTATAACGCAATCATGCACGAGCAACTAATGGGAAACCTTCCGAAGCAACGAGTAACAATATCGAGACCATTTTCAAACACTGGCGTAGATTATGCCGGACCAGTAGAGATCAAGGCATGGAAGGGAAGATGCAACAAAATGAATAAGGGGTACATTGATGTGTTTATATGTCTTGCAACAAAGGCAATTCACATTGAGTTAGTTAGTGATTTAACTGCAGTCGCATTCATTGCCGCATTCAAACGATTCGTGGCCAGGCGAGGTTTTTGTAACAATATCTTTAGCGACTGTGGTACCAATTTTAAGGGAGCAAATAATGAGCTTTGAAAGGACAGCAAATTTATCACGTCTGAATGGTCAGCTGAGGTAGCCAAAAACTTAGCATTGTACCAAACAACATGGCACTTTAACCCCCCATCTTCACCCCACTTCGGAGGGTTGTGGGAGGCAGGCGTCAAGTCTATAAAGTACCACTTGAAGAGAGTAATTGGACTGTCGAAATTAACGTTTGAAGAATATGCAACACTGCTGACACAGATCGAGGCATGTCTTAATTCACGGCCATTGTGTCCAATGACATCAGACCCCAATGATTTGACTGTATTAACACCGGGACACTTCCTCATTGGAGCACCATTACATACGCTGCCAGAAAGAAACTTGATAGAGAAAAATATAAATAACCTCTATCGTTGGAGATACATGCAAAGACTTATACAAAAGTTTTGGAAAGAATGGAGTACATCCTACCTCCACCTACTACAACAACGTCCCAAATGGTTGGGACAGAAATCTAATATAAAAATAGGAGATATTGTACTTATCAAAGAAGATAATCTTCCACCGTCCGAAGGGCTACTCGGTCTTGTCATTGAACTACATCCTGGATCAGACGATTTAATACGTGTTGTGACCATAAAAACAAAAAATTCAATACTAAAACGACCAATCGTCAAAATATCTCCACTGCCCATATCAAATTAACAAAAAAAAATCATAATAATAAATTAAACTAAAAGAAAAAAAACTTTCAATAACCCCTTTAAAATCACCTATTCTAAAAAAAAAAACTTAACTCAATTTGTTTGCATTTTTATAAGGCCTTTAGTAACTAAACAAACCACTAATGCTTTGATTTATTATTGTTTCATGTCTATATGCAACGTCATCCACATCCTGATCTGATGAAATAACGAGGTCTGACGCGAGATTAACCAAAATTTACAAAGGGGATCTTCCTTATACCATGGAATCCTGTGAAGTAGCTGCTGCAGTTCAATCATGAGCAATGCCAAGGAAGACCCACTATTCCGTACCATATTCATCACTATAACATGATCACTTGCGGGGGAGCATGTTGCCTTCCAACAGAAATTGAAAACATAATCATCGCTTGGAGAGGGAGCATGTTGCTACCCAACATAATTCATTAAATAACTCTTAAATTTAAATTAATTATTGTTTTTCAGACATTTTAATGATCACACCCAAAGAAAAAGCTTGGTAGAATCAAGCACGTTTCTTATTTGATTTAGCGTCAAACAGGAACGTGCTCATTTTCAACAACGCCAAGTGATCAATTTTTGATAAAACAAAAATTTTAATGTTACATTGTTCGTGCTCAATTTCGTGATTAAGTAAGCACTATACCTAGTTGACTTAGCATTTTCATACTCAAAAAAACACGAAATTTTAAAAATAATCTTGCTTGCTTGAACATAAAAAGCTTTTTGAGTGAGCACATTCATTGTTTGGTTACAACTTTCGTGATACTTTTGGTACGAAAAACATGTTTATTTAACAATGAAAGTGCTTCATTTAAAATGTTCGTGCTTACATGATCACAAAAGGATTTTTGCTTAAGCATGAATTGCTTGTTGATTAAGCACGTTCGTTGTTTGGCAAAAACGTTCGAGATACTTTTAAAATGAAAAGAGTGTTTATTTAACAATGAACGTGCTTGCATGAGCATGATAGAATTTTTGATTAAGCACGGTAGGATTGCTGATAAAGCACGTTCATTGTTTGGCAACAACTTTCGTGATACTTTTAGTACGAAAAACATGTTAATTTAACAATGAAAGTGCTTCATTTAAAATTTTTGTGCTCACATGATCACAAAAAGATTTTTGCTTAAGCATGAATTGCTTGTTGATTAAGCACGTTCATTGTTTGGCAAACACGTTCGAGATACTTTTAAAATGAAAAGAGTGTTTATTTAACAATGAACGTGCTTGCATGAGCATGATAGAATTTTTGATTAAGCACGGTAGGATTGCTGATAAAGCACGTTCATTGTTTGGCAAACACGTTCGAGATACTTTTAAAATGAAAAGAGTGTTTATTTAACAATGAACGTGCTTGCATGAGCATGATAGACTTTTTGATTTAGCACGGTAGGATTGCTGATAAGGCACGTTCATTGTTTGGCAACAACATTTTTGATACTTTCAATACGAAAAGTATGTTTATGTTTGACTTTCGGTTTTTCGTATAAAAAGTATCAACAATGTTGTTGACAAACAGTGAATGTGTCTTATCAGCAATGACATTGATGACTCACTCTTATTGTTCCAAAACACATCAATTCTATTAAAGATGTTTTTGTTGCAGATTCATTGTCATTGAAGCAAGTGTGATCAGTTACCACTATTTGCTGGGACTGTTGATTTTCCACCTGAAATTTTATTAAAATGAAAAAAACATACACGATGTATCTTCTAAGTATACAGATTTTATTGGAACAATAATAATAATTAGAAAACATTATACAAAACTATTTTTGATGTTTTTGTTACTATCATTTAGTTAGCTTAGCTATCATAATTTTATTTCTTAGCTTAGTTTACAATTTGTCTTACCAATTTTTAATTTAAAGTTTGAAAGCAAATTTTTATACATATTTTTATTAATGTAATAAATTACTACAGAGAACTTTTTAAATTGAAACTGCAAGGGTAAGATTATTCCGTCAGATTCAACCACATCAACTGATGGAGTCATTCCACCAATTACGCATACTTCGTTGTTTATAACGAAACTAGAAGGATCGCTGTATAAACTACACTCTTTTGCTATCTGAACAAATTTGTGAAAAGTATTTACACTTTCAAAAGGATTTTGTAAAGCCGTCAATACGTTTTTAAAACTCTTTTCCTTAATGACATTAATATGAGCGGAAAAGGCTGTATAAATTTTTAAGAATATAATTTTAAAAAAACTCCTCTGTCAGGTCTTGTATTATTTCTTCCACTAATTTCCTGGATAAATTTGGTTTGCCATATATAAGCTACTCAAAAAATTAATGGAAGATTTTTGAACAATTTTTAAAATATCAAAATTTTCCATCAGGTGGGTATTCTCACCCTTTAGTGGAAGATTTTGATTTGTCTTTTCATTTGCAAGAACATTCTCGGCGGTATGTGATATTGTATCTGTACTAATATTAATGTTTTTGCAGGAACGTTTAAAATGCCTCTTAAAACTTTTTAAGTTATAAACTTGCCTACAGTTGAAACAGCGATAGTCATCTTGGGGCTTAAAATTGTGAATAACCTTGTAATGTAATACAAGATTATTCACATCTTCAAAAAATTTGCTTTCTTTACACAGGTCAAGACCGCATTTAAACATGTTGTTGAAGGATATTGATGTTGAAGGATTCAAAAGTGTTATCAAAGGTGCAGTAAATTATAAAAGCTCTTAAAAGTTAGAAGTAGTTGTTTATCTGGATAAAGAGGAGATTTAAAAATGAAAAAAAATGAATAAAAATTTGCTTCCTTTACATAAATGAATAAATAATTTATTTAAGCATTTTATCGCTGCTTCAAAAGTTCTATTAATACAAGTATATCTGCTGGGACTCTTTCTTTAGTCTCGATGTCGTAAAAATATTTTTGAAGAAAAATCCAAACAGTCCTACAGGCTGTTGGATATTCAAGATTAAATACAAAAAATATTTTTAGACATAAGTCTAGAGCAGGTAATATCGAGGAAAATTTGTATTTTACCTCGTTATAGTAAGTAATAAAAGTGTTATTAAACATGCAATAAATAACGAAAGGTTGCAAGCTCTGCCCAAGCTCTCTCACCTTTTCGGCAAGTTTATCCACTGCCGGATCAAAGTTGTTCGCTTCCTTCACCCTCAGGATAAATAGTTGCTGAGAGTCTTTGATTGTATGTTTAAAGTACTTTCTCCTCTTGCATTCGGTTGCCTGTGTTTTGGTCTGTCGTGCTGATGGAGGAAGTATGGCGTGCAAAAGTTCTAAAATTAGAACATCTTCTGGTCCTTAAAATAAAAACAAAGAAAAATATTCCTTTACATGCTCTTAATTTAAATCATAATTAAAAATACCTTTTTTAAAATCTTTTTTATTTAAATCCAAGAGTAGATCCTGACAATATTTGTCCTTGACTTTTTCATTGAAGACTGGGATTATTAGGGATTTAAAACAATCCCATTTCTCGATGAGACTATTTTCCTTTCCAGGGTAGAGCACTGCGAAATCAACATCGATCTAAAATGTAAACGCGTTAAGTTTTTCCATTTTTTTAAAGTAAGGAACATAACTAAGTTAAAATTAATAATAAGGACACAAAGTAGTAAAATTAGCTAATTTGGAGTGCTTACTAAAGTAATTCCAGCCGAATGCCTTAAGAGTGGCCAGTTATTCAAAAACTCTGCAAATTTTAGCATTCGCACATCTTTAAGTCTCAGTGCATGTGTTCTCCTCCACTTTACTTTCACTTCATCCCACGGTTCCTTATTGATTTGCAACCATTTTGCTTCAGCTATGAGAAAAAACGTTTTGTAGAAAATATCAAATTCCTACTTGATTTAAAAACAAAATCTATAAGCGTATTAGCTAAAATCGAAATGTGGAGCAGGAAAGCAACTAATTCAATCATTACAAAAAAATTAATGTCAAACCTAGAGCAACTTCAGTTTCTTCAACTTCAATAATTGAAGAAGTTTCCGAACAACTTGGCTCCTCAGCAGAAGGAGGAAGGAAATCTACCCCTATTTGTTTAAATCGCCGTTTTGTGTTATAGAAACGACTGTATAGCCGTCCTGAAGGATTCTCTTTTTTTAACTTTGGTGGTGCAGAGTAGTAAATGTTCTGTTAAAAAAAAATTGCTATAGATACAATATATTAAAATAACTTCCTAGATTCTAAGTAACTTTATCTTCGCCGAAACGTTCTTGAATTTTCTCTGCTATGTTTGAGAATTCCTTCCGGGATACTGACTTGTAGTTTTTTATGAGCCAAGATGAAATGCAATCAATTAAAATTTGCCTGGATGAATCACCAATTCTATTATTTTTCTTATAATCAGTAAGCACAAAAGTGCCTGATGGATGCTCATTGAGAATGGTGTCAATATCCTATCGCATATAGGATTGAAGTTGATGAAATCAGATTTTATTGAGAATATAATAGTGCAATGAAAATAGAACACAAATTTTAAGTTCAGAATTACTCCAACCTCGCTGAAATTTGGTACCACCTTAACGGGGCGAATCAGTTTTCTTGTCAAGAACATTGTTGGCTATAACTTGCGAGTACCTTTTATTTGTAAAATTTTCGCAAAAGGCACTCATTTTTTGTAACGAAATTAAAAGAAATATGTGAAAACCATGTTTTTTCTTTTGCGAATTTTTCAGTGAGGTTGAAAACAGTGAGATGATAAATGTCTGTTCTGGATGGACTTAACCGGAAAAACAATTTGTTTTAGTTGAAAACTCTTAACAAATCTTTTCATATTTAAAATGTTTTTGTTTTTTTCTTTTTATTTTCATCAATTTGTTTCCTAGTTTGGCAAATGAACATAAAGTTATTCTTCTAAATGGATACATTATGCATACTATCACATCAAAAAACATTTTAAAAAGATAGCGAAAAAATATTAGTGAATAATAACAAAATAATTGAAATATGAAAGAAATAAACGGAAGTACATACAAAATTATAAGATCCAATGCTACCAAAATTTTAATTCTTTTTGCAATGTCTTCAGGTAAATCACATGGAACACCGAATCCCTAAAGAAAAGAAAAATCTATCTTATTTAAAACTTGAATATGTACTTAACTTTTTACATTTTCCCGCCGCCATTGCAAGAGTTTGTGCTTAAACTCAAACCTGACGCCAATGTCCTTATTGGCAAAAATTTCTTTCAAGTCCTCATTATCAATGACTTTTAAGACGTCAACGCTAAGTTTGCAACTTTTTAAATAATCGTAAAAGTCCACAAACCCCCAGTTAGACAACAGTTGAAACAATTCATAGTCCATATCTTCTTCATAAGCAACAGAAGTATTATTTGCATCGTCTAGATTTGTGTAACATTGAGCCTCTTTAAGAACATTCAATAGTTCCATTGTACCTGCTCCATCATTGGTATTACGAACTGTTGTATTTGGAACAGTACCTTGGCTTTTGAGAAGATTTCTAATTTCTGGGTCATCCATATTTTTTATTCTGATCTGTTAAACAAGTAAATTGAAGGGTTTGAAAATTTAATTTTTTTGTTTTCTAAACTATTATAATAATTATAAATAGTGGAGTCGATGAAGCTTTTTTTCAGAAAGTCCTCAGAAACAGCTCGGATTTGGATGATGTTTTTTTAAACTTTTTGTTTTTTATATTGTTTAAAATCAGAAATATTTCATTTGTCCACATACCTTCTTGCAAAGCTAAGAAGTGCCTCTTTCAATTTGCATCGAAGCAAAACTGTTTTCAGGAATATTTTTCGAAAAATTTATCTTCAAAGTCAAAATATTGAAATTTTGAACTTTTTTTTTAACTCCAAACTAATTTTTTTCGAAATTTTAACAAGAAATTCAAGTATTTCTTTTCTATCGTTTAGACCAGCTATACTCGACCTGCGGCCCGTGGGCCGAATGTGGCCCGCGAGCTTATAAAAGTTAGCCCGCGGCGTTTAATAAATTCTTAAAATATCGAGTGACTGCAAAAGAACGTGAGAAAAATTGTAAAATTGCGAAATTGCACCTTTTTTTTGTAAATCGTGAACACACCTTTACTATTCTATAACTATATTCTCATGCGTGGAAATTGTCCAGAAATGGTATCACACATGGAGTTTCGTCTATTCGCCGGGCTGGGTTCAGATAAAATGCGAATTGAGAATTCTATCGCAATTTGCTTTCAATTTGAATCCCGATAGGGAGTTGCCTCCGAAGCGCGGCAAGGAAAGCCAACCACTGAAAGACGGAGTCCGGGATATGCTTGTCAAGCATCATCTGTTCTCCTGGGATTTGTGAGGTGTGCAATAATCTCGACCTTGAGCAACACACTTGTTGCGAGGCACTTATGCGCCGCCGGCAATTAAACAATTCCTCGAACATGGCATGAAACGACCAACATTCCTCGGCAGACCTTGTCATCCGTGGCTGTTTATCGAGTAAGCAATTACTCGTGTCACAAGAGAAGGATATCAATCTGTCCGATATTGATTTGGAAGACGAGAAGGAAGGCAAGGACGAAATTCCCACCACTAACTCCACTTAGACGTTTAATGAATTTTAGTTATTGCTCGTTTTTATAATGAAAAACGATTATTACTTTCCACATGACGTGTCAGTCTGGTTTGCTATCTAAGGAACTTTTGTGTGAAATCTTTTGTATGTGTACTTAAAAAAATTATGCATTTAGATAAGAAAAGAAGATACCAAATTCATAATATAGAATAAAACCTACTAATTTTAAGTTACTTACAAAAAAGCCAGTGATTTTAGTTACTTTTTTTTTTGAATTGACACTGTTACCCGAGAGTGAACTTAGCGATTCTCTTGCCTCCTCAGCACATGAAAGACTCTTTGAAGAAGCTATTATACGGAATTGTGAACAAAGCTGTTGGTTTTTAATATTTTTTCTCAAAAAAAGGTTTTTTTTTTGGATGTGCGGCGACAATATCGCACTCATCCATACGAAAACACAACAAGGCCAATTTAATCTTTGTTTCTCAGCAATAGACCTTCAAGGTCTTCTGACCTGAGGCACAGGCGATTATATTCTTAATCATATTATAATTCTTACTTCTTATTTCTTGCCTTTTATATTTTGTAATTTATTTCACTTCAATAAAAAAAATGTATGCAAAAAGAAACCAGCCCACTTTTAATTTTCAAAATGAGGAATGCGAATGACGACGCACGAAGCACGATGATTAGATTAGCAGATCGCAGCAGACAAGACAAAACTAAAATGAAAATCCAATCGAATGGAAGACAACGCTGCAGCCAAGAAAGTCTTCTCATCGCAGTGCGCAGATTCGAGACGACAAGGAAGACCGAACCTACGGTACAAAGACCAAGTGACTGCGGATGCCAGAGTGCTTATGGTTTCGGCGACTGGAGAGTGCATGCGAGGGAGCGTTCACGTTGGAAGGCTGCAGTATCTCAGGCAATATTCCTGAAAACAGTTTTGATTGAATGCAAAATGAAAGACTCTTTGAGGAAGCTATTATACGGAATTGTGGACAAAGCTGTTGATTTTTAATATTTTTTCTCAAAAAAAGTTTTTTTTGGATGTGCGGCGACAATATCGCACTCATCCATACGAAACTACTCGCCAGCAACAATTCTAACAAATAACAAGGCCACTTCAATGCATGCGAGGGAGCGTTCACGATGGAAGGCTGCAGTATCTCAGGCAATATTCCGAATTGTGGACAAAGCTGTTGATTTTTAATATTGTTTCTCAAAAAAAGGTTTTTTTTTGGATATGCGGCGACAATATCGCACTCATCCATACGAAAACACTCGCAACAATCCTAACAAATAACAAGGCCACTTCAATCTTTTGGCGTTTTTAATTTGCAATCTGGAAGCAAAAAAAAAGCATTCTGAAAGCGTTAAATTGGAAAGAAGAGAATTTCCCTTCTGATTTCAAAACAGAATGCTTCTTTTTCGATTCCAGATTGCCAATTAAAAACGCCATTTCGTTTCTCAGCAATAGATTTTCAAGATTTTCTGACCTGAGGCACAGGCGATTACTTTCTTAATCATATTATAATTCTTACTTTTTATTTCTTACCTTTTATAGTTTTTAATTTATTCCACTATTATATTTTATTTCACTTCAATAAAAAAAAAATTATGCAAACCACACCACTTTTAATTTTTAATTACCCGACGCACGAAGTTAGCGGACCGCGCACATGAACAGACAAGACAAAACTAAAATGGAAATCCCTATAAAATATGCAAAGGGTAGATCGTAGATGTATTTGTAGAACGAAGAAATAACCAGTGCTGTCGTTTCAAAAATTTCATGTTGAGTATTTATTTTTGTATTATTTTGAGAATATTTTCTTTATTTGAGTAGTATAATTTTTTAACCATTAAAACGTACCCCATAAATCGCTCCCGGAAATGGTTTTTGCAGATCGTTTTGAAGTTTCAAAAATGATATGGATGAGGTTTATAAACAAACGATAGTTTCTTATAAAATTTTGGGAATTGTGTGCTTGTCGGATAGAAGTTGATATCAACTTGAATATTTTATCCTTAAATTTCGATTTAAAGTGTCTTCATTAGAGGCTGTCATTCTCAAATTAACAACTTTAGTTTTTGTCAACTGCCAAAAAACTTATTAAGACCATTAAACCTACCTACAATTTTCTATCGGATATTGTATATTTTCTGAATTTAGTTAAAAACCCTTTTTTTAATTAAACAAATATTAAAGTTATAAAGCAAAGAGAAAATTATTTAGTCTTGGACTTTGAAATTATGGATAGAGTAGGGGAATCATTGTGTGCACACAATTAATAGTTCCGTTTGTTTTTAAGGTGTGTAATTTTAGGAACCTTTACATTTTTGACAATTTTGGTAAATTGGTTACATGTGAGAATATTGTTATTCGACTTTTCTTTTATCTCATATGTACATATTTTGTTCACTAGGTTTGGGGAATATATTTCGTTTATGGGTAGTAGAGTAGCATTAGAATACCTCTATGGTAGCAAGTACGACAGCATTGGAAATAATTTATCAGGATATACCAATTCGTATATTTACATTTGTATGTGTGCGAAGCACAGTAAACGAAATTGCGATTTGTGCGTTGTCTGTTAAGCACGAAGATCGTCAATTGGAATACAATTGTATTTCTGTTACACTGTGCGTGCTTATTTTAGCACATTCGTGGTTTTTCAACAATGTATATGCTTGCTTGAATACTTTCGTTAGGTGTATTTGTGTTGGAAGAAGCACAGACATTTTTAAGCAAACACGAATCTGCTTATATAACCATGCACATTCTAAAAACCAAAGCCAAACTCAAACTGTAAATATGTTCTGTACGTTTTCAACACATACATAATCCTATTTATTCTTTCAAGACGTTCGAAGCGAAATTGCGATTAGTGCGTTGTTCGTTACGCACCAGGGATGAGAATGCTTTCCTTACAATGGTAAATTTTTATTAGTTTTGGATCCAAAAGATCTAACAGTTCCAACATTTTGTCGGTTAAATCAAATCGCAGTTTCAGTTGATTGCACAATTCAACATAAATTGAAACTAAAAACATTTCTTTCTGAAATAAATCCGTGTCCGTATATGTTGATTCTTATTTAGCTCTTCCTCGTCAGAAAACATAAAGGCACACAATAGAATTAGTAGATTTTTGAATGTCTACCACAAAATGCCGAATGCAAATAGGTATCAAGAAAACAAAAATCTCGAATGTAAAAATCACGAAAACAAAAATCTCGATCCATAAAAATCTTGAAAACAAAAATCTCGTAAAAAAAATCCCGAATGCCAAAATCTCGAAAAAAATTAATGATTTTTCAGATATGGTTCCATTTGCGCGCGCGAATTGGACCATTTTTTGAAAAATTATTGATTTTTTCGAGATAACTTAATTTGTTAAGATGAAAATAAAGGTTATCTTTCTTTGGGATAAATTATTCATGGAAAAATAGAAAAGGAAAGTTTTGTTAAGCCGTAATATGAAAACTTTAGTCTACAAATGCAAATGCTCAAATGCTTAGCTTTTTTACCTCGGTGATATAAGTGACTATTTCTATGCATTTAGTTATCAATTTTTCGAAAGTACAAAGCAAATCGGTAAGTGGTTTGGCAGAAACTAGATAGGTACAAGATATCAGAAATCTATATATTTGCGGTCTTTGGTGTTGTGCAGGCCAAACACGAGTGATCTTACCAAGAACTCAAAACAAAAACGAGTCTTAGCATAGAAGACTTAAGGTTTTAGTTGGTAAGCCGCACGTTGCCCTGTACAAGCTGATTCATGTTTAAGTGCAGGAGTCGGTTGAGGTTGAATGTAAGGTAGAAAAACTTGAAATGGGGAAGAATTCAATATGAGGCGGTAGTATGCCACGGCTTTTGACTATAAGGGAAGAAAAGCCATATCGGTTTCTTAAGATGCTTAGCTCAAAACCCTTTTTGTTACTTGAATATTTTGTTGAATGTTCTAAAAATTTGTTGAATTCAGTAAAATTTTGTTATCTTTTTTAGAGTAAGAAAAAATAAAATTTTGAACTAAATATTTAAATCACCATTTTTTTTTCGAGATATTGTCCTTCGAGATTCTTGAACGTTCGAGATTTTTGTACGTTCTAAATTTTTGCTTTCGAGATTTTATTTTGTTGTTTCGAGATTTTCTATATTCGAGATTTTTGTATTCGTGTTAAAAGAAAATGTGTTGAAATTAGACTATCTGCGGAGCAGGCTAAAATATGACAGTAGTGGTTAAATTTAACCAATATTTTAACCAAGTTCATGTAATTCGCAAACGGCCTTAGAAAAAATGTAATGAAACGAAGTAGAA
The DNA here is from genome assembly GCA_943590905.1 of Sphaerophoria taeniata. Taxonomy (NCBI): domain Eukaryota; kingdom Metazoa; phylum Arthropoda; class Insecta; order Diptera; family Syrphidae; genus Sphaerophoria; species Sphaerophoria taeniata. Next base: position 109,076,266 of record OX016541.1, read on the forward strand.
AAAGTTTGTTACGTAGCGTAGCAGATACATAAAAATAAATTAATGAAGTAGATCTGCTACATATGAAGTTAATACTCGTCTCTGTTAAGCACGAAGATCGTCAATTGGAATACAATTGTGTTTCTGTTACAATGTGCGTGCTTATTTCAGCACATTCGTGGTTGTTCAAAAATGTATATGCTTGCTTGAATACTTTCGTTAGGCGTATTTGTGTTGGAAGAAGCACAGACATTTTTAAGCAAACACGAATCTGTTTATATAAGCATGCACATTGTAAAAACCAAAGCCAAACCTCAAACTGTAAATATAACCGTCCTATGTGTTCGTCAATTGGAATACAATTGTGTTTCTGTTACAATGTGCGTGCTTATTTTAGCACATTCGTGGTTGTTCAACAACGTATATGCGTTGGAAGAAGCACAGACATTTTTAAGCAAACACGAATCTGCTTATATAAGCATGCACATTGTAAAAACCAAAACCAAACCTGAAACTAATTTCTGATTATTCTGTTACAATGGGCGTGCGTATTTTAGCACGTTCGTGTTTTAAGGAAACAAGAATAATGTTAACTGAATATGAGATCATACTCAAATCAAGTAGAAACGTGCTCAAAAAACATGTTTTTCTAAAATGTTTTCAAATCAAAAACGATTGAGTTGTTAATCAAGCACGAACATTATTGTTTCGTGACTTCTTTTTTTTTAATTTTCAAACCAATTAAACCCAGAAGATCATTGTTATCTTACAATGATATCATATTCATATTATCAAGAACAATCATGCTTAATCAAACACATTCGTGATACGTATTAAAGAAAAAAATATTTTCGAAAGTTTATGTTGGTCGATTAAGCACGAAACGTTGTTGGTTTGAGTAGAAACGTATTCAATTTCACAATTCTTGGAATTATTTAGTAAGTATCACATTTATGGTTGAACAACAACGAAATCAACAATGGCATTGTTAATAAAATATTAATTCATGTTTAAATCAAGTAGAATAATGCTTGAATCAAGTATTTTTGTGATACTTTTTAAAAATTAAATTGATAATGCACGCGTTGTTGAATTGAATATCACGCATTATTTGATTCAAGCACAAACGTATTCAATTCAACAATTTTTATGTTGAGCACGCAGCGTGCTTGAATCAACCAAGCTTTTTTCTTTGGGTGACTGCAAATTGTTAAGACTCGAATTAGGAAATGTCAAAATATTGTATTTAATGTTTATATGGCTTATCTATTCTAACATTGGCATTTGTCATATTAAATATCATGCATTCTACTTGCTATAAAATTATTATAGCAAAGTCGTTATTGAAATGAAATAGAGTTATATAAATCGAAAAGCTTTTAATATGAAATAGAAGCAAGTCGTTATCTATATTTATTTCTTCTAACTCATTGAGTATAGATAATATAAATACATAATTGAATACAAATGAAATATGTTCCCAATATGTGTAATTACATAAGAAGGTCAATAACCTCAGAATAGAATAATTTAAATGTTACAGTTAACTATGTTATATACTTTCTACACCGAGCTAATAAGTTAAGGTATAATATGAGTTTACGGCACTTCTAATTTTGAATTATAATAAAGTGGTCAGTTCTTTTATAAAGTGGTTAAAAATACTGTTTTTTAATTTTCAAATTGTATGTGCTTCAACTAAGTACAAATTTTTTTTTCTAGTACTTCAACTAAGGCATAGAGAATTAATATATATTTTCTGAGATTCGACTAGTCTCAGTTTGAATCGAATCGAATGATCTCGAATGATTGCCATAATCGATTATAATCGATTATATCATTCGAATGATCCCATCACTAACTCGAACCAACGACGTTCTGCTTAGCAGCCAACGCACTAAGCTACGGGCAATTCTTCACACGCACTCAGAGAATTGTTGATGAGAGTAAGCCACTTAGGCCTTGGCTCTTCAAGAGCTGTCGCGCCACTCTATATATATATATATATATAACTGAACATTCAGGTAAATACCATGATGAATTTTTTAAAGTACGAACAGCTTAGCAAAAGGATGCTTGGACGAACGCACGAACAATTTCCCTAGTGACAATGGGTTGATGAACGAAAGAAATAAAAGAGACAAAAAGAATGTACAAAATCCATCACGTTCTTCGGATAAGGGTTTCAATCAATTTCAAAAGACAGACAGGGTATTGTTTTGATATGGCTTTAAAACGCTGGCTGTAATGAAAAAAAATTCCATCGAGTTTAGCATAGGACTGAAAATGGATTTCCTTGCACTTCGGAGACATGTTTTTTGTTTTATGATACCCTATTAGACAGGAAGCAATCGAACCAAGGGACGACAATGTATCGGGCTAGTAAAATGGAAAGAAATTCGATACTTCATTTTTCGAAAGCAAGAAAAGCACTCACCTTTGGAATGTCTTTTTTAACAGCAAATTTTCGATTGAGCTTGATTTGTTGGGTTTTAGGACAACTTCGGGACGCTTTTGTCTTTCATGGATGATAACTTAAAGGTGGATTAAGTTAATGGGGTCAAACCCCTTATGATCTACATAGCAGAGTAAGAACAGCGTCAAAAATTCGTCCTTTTAAATAATATCTTTTTTATGTGTTCTAAAGATTACTCTAGGTGGTCCTCCAGAGCAGGTCTGACCAAATTTACATGAAAAGACATTGCACCTTGATATACCATAATACAATCCATTTCATTTCAAACAGATTAAAATCGCAGTGAATTTAAATTTATAATGAATACAATTCTGATCCCATCCTTAAAAATGATTCTTGACAGTTGTAGGACTGAAATCCTTTTCCGAATTTATTGTATGAACCAGTGGCGTAGCAAGACCTTTGGGGGCCCTGTATCCAATTTTTTTTGGGGCCCCCCTCACCTCTTACCAAAACTGGGCCATAACCTTAAAACCTTTTTTTTTTAAATTAAAACACTAACGTCAATAAATAAGATCAATTTAATTCAATATATAACGACATAGGAACTTTAACATAGATGCATAGTTTATATATTATACATGTTTTATAAAGCTTTTAAAAAAAAATAACATTCACACTTCTTCTCGAAGTACTACTTTCCTTGCCTTTTTTTCTTTTCAGAGCTCCACTTAGATACTCTCTTTTATTTTCAATCATTTTCCCACAAAAATAATATTTTAGGCAACGCACAAATAGTCACAAATATCTTATTAAAAATAATCACAAAAAACTTTATAGGAAATTTTTAAAATGTATATCCACGCACAGACAGATTAAGCAATTCAGTTAACGTGTTGAAACTCGTTTTGCCTATAGGTAGCCCTAAACGGCAAACATGTTCGACGCACATGCTCGTGCGCATTTTCTCTATGAGATAACCATAAGCGCAATGACTTGCTTCTCTTTTTGACATATCCTCACACTTTCAAAAATCCATACGAACGAAATGATGTTCGCCAATTATGTGTTCACCGTGTAGGGTATAACGCAAACGATCATGTTCGGCAAACATGTTTGTCGTTTAGGTCTACCTTATGCCTAGTTCACTCAGACAATTAACGGGACTTTTTTTTGGTTGCAGATACATACAGGGTTCGGAATGGAGTATTCGAATTTTTCAGCTGTTAGTTCATGCAAGTACCTAAGTATTTTTTAATCTACCGCTGGTCCCTGGTTTGTATTTCTGTTAGATGTTGGAGTTAGTGGCTGTGTCAGGCAGGACGATATATTTTGAAAGCTCGAATAAAAAAGTGTTTGCAGGTTGAAGTTGTAGTATTGTTGTTGGTAGGACATGAAAAAAAGAAAAAGATACACAGACACAGGAAAAAAATATTTGACGCATGTAAAAAATGATCATCGGAACGTCTTGTGCTCTGTATCTTTGGGGGCCCCTATATCTCGGGGGCCCTGTTACATGGATACAGCTGATACAGCGGTAGCTACGCCACTGGTATGAACATACTTTACAACCGTGCAGATGCAGATGTATGAAAATTCCAATGAATGAAAATCAATTATTTATTTGTCTGGTTACTGATGGGAAAAGAACAGCCGCGGCTTACGCCTACAAGGTCTTGTATGATGGCAACTTACTCATTTATATTATGTGCGTCAGATCTTTCGGGTAATTTTTATTTCTACCTTTTCGCTCAATGCAATTTTCGTTATCCAAGATAAATGTGGTTTATTTCAATTTATTTTTTTGTTGAGTTTTGCTTTTGTTATCGCAGTTGAAATTGAATGCATTTAATTGTTCCTGATTGCGAGTTCCAGAGGACCGGGATGGAGAGAGAAAAGAACTATGACCGGAGTGTCCCACAGTTATTTGTGGTTTTTAAGAAACAGTACTTATTCATTTAAATTTGCCAATAAAGGATGTGTGAACTTATTGTAAAATTGCAAATTCGTGAGTAATTTTGAAAATCCTCCTTTTTGCATGAGTTTGGAGAAATCAAGACAACTTTCACCTGAAAAAAGGGAAATTATTAAAAAGCTGTCGCGGTGCTATGGGTAGGACGTTTTCTCATTTTGGACGACAAGCCGCTGTTTAAGCGCAATCCTAAGGAGTTTATGCGTTCGTTTCATGACAGTTGACAGTCGACGAAACATGGATCCGCTGGTACCTATACACTAGTGGGTTGGCCTACGAACGTACTCCAAAAAAGTAGACTATCCCATTGGCCAGAAACGTGATGCCACCGTTATCTTGGATTCATATGGTTGTACTATGCTGTGGTTCTCAGATTGCCAATTCACTACTATGTTATACAGATATGAGTGATAAAACTTAGCTCTGTGAAAAGTACATGCACTAGAAAATTTATTAAAAATCTGCATCTATTTTGTGCCACATCCGTATCGCGATAAGAAATATATACATTTCCGCCACCGTTTTTAAAAGTACCAATCTTGCTATAGTGATACAACAACACACAACATAAGCACAAACAGAATGAAAATTCTTTCTTAAATAATAATATACTTTTATCTACATACCACATAAACAGTTTCTCGACGTAACGGAAGTAGTAATAAATCATCTTTTATTATGTACATCCTGAATGTAAAAAGCTAACCAGATTGTTGCCAAGAAATACAATTTTCAGCGGAAGTTTACCAACCGTGGCTAGGTTATTTGACCATCGTCTTCATCATCTCCATAACACAAATTAAAGCTCTGGATAACTTGACAGCGACAACGACGACACCAGCAACACAGCAAGGACAGACTTTTCACATCTCCATACTCCATCTACCATAAAGTAAACTGGTAGCGGGAGATCTTCAAACAAATCCAGTGATACCGAACTTTTGCGTTTCCTTGTCCGGCAGTTACAAAGGAGTTCCTGCCCACCAACGGATGGCATGGTTTTCATTGAAAACAGAAAAACTCGAAAAGAAACCTATTAGAAGACCACACCATTACCGTATATCATAATCATAACGCCAATGGCGTTTCAGTGGGCGGCAATTTTGAAACCCGACTGTGCTCAAATGCAACCATACTCCAGAAAGAATCCAGGACCATTATGACAGGATCTACGAAAAAAAAGGAAATGTGAGAAAAGAAAGGGAAATGACTGAAGTAGTCATAAGTAATGGAACCCATCGTCGCCCGAGAATTGGTTTGTTCCATACGCCATTGACACTTTTTCGAGAAAAACGCATTTAAAGGTTCGCGTGCTTAGTACTCCGAAACTGTGCGATAGGATTTTTTTTTTATTTTTTTAAATTGAAGTTAGTCTTATTAAAACTTCACCTACCAATTTTCAAAGTGTTTTGCCTTACCGTTAACAAGATACCTTTATCAGCACAAAAGTCTACTTTTTTGGCTTGTGTCCCACCTCATACATTTTGAAAATGATTTGTTTTTCCATACACGTGGGACACACAAAAATGGATATGGCACAAACTAATTCTCATCAATGCATAATGTGAAAGGCAAGAATGCATGTAGCTGGATGCTAAAATTTTAAAAGAAAATCGATTATCACCCCTGTTCTGATTTTCGTTTACGAAAACAATACTTTCATTTTAAAAGCTGAGGTGTTCTCAATTTCTCGTTTTGATTTCGTTTCGATTTTGCTGACCGAATTTGAAATCGTAAATTTAAGAATTTAAGTAATTTCAGAGAAATATTTGTCAAAAATTGTTGCCCGTAGCTTAGTTGGTAAGTGCGTTGGCTGCTAAGCGGAACGTCGTTGGTTCGAGTCCTACTCAGGCCAAGTTTTTCTTTCATCTTTCACGGGCACTGCCTCTTGCGAAGACCTGACAAAGCTTCCAAGAGTATCAATCTGTCAAGAAAAGGTGCTTCTCAACTCTGCCGTTCGGAATCGGCGTTAAATTGTAGGTCCCCTCAATTCTTCACACGCACTCAGAGAATTGTTGATGAGAGTAAGCCACTTAGGCCTTGGCTCTTCAAGAGCTGTCGCGCCACTCTATTTATTTTATTTATTATTTGTCAAAAATTGAAGGCAAATTCGTACGAATTTAGGAACACAGTTTTTTTTAGCTTTGCGAAAATCAATTTCGAAAACGTAACGAAAATCAGAACAGGGGTGTACCTATCACCCCTGTTCTGATTTTCGTTACGAATTCAATTCGTTTTCGAAATTGATTTTCGCAAAGCTAAAAAAACTGTGTTCCTAAATTCGTACGAATTTGCCTTAAATTTTTGACAAATATTTCTCTGAAATTACTTAAATTCTTAAATTTACGATTTCAAATTCGGTCAGAAAAATCGAAACGAAATCAAAACGAGAAATTGAGAACACCTCAGCTTTAAAAACGAAAGTATTGTTTTCGTAAACGAAAATCAGAACAGGGGTGTATATCTTTTTTTTTAAACATTTTTCTTTAAAAATAAAAAAAAAAAAAATTAAAGCAGTTCTACTGCGCTATCACAAAGTTTAGGCGTATAAATCGTACTTTTAACAAGCCGAATGCATTTTCAACTACCATTCTTGTAGCTGAATGCAGGTTGTTAAATGCTAGATGTTGGTCCGTAAGTTGGCCGTAGTCCTTGTAAGGTGGAACTATTTTGAAGCAAGGTAGGCTGAATCACCCAACAGAAATGTATTGTTGGACAACAATTGGGCAAAGTAAGAGTGAGCTCTTCTATACAAAGCCGATCTTCACAAAACACGACTATCGTGTAAAGATCCTGGCTCGCCAACACAAATGTCAATGAATTTTTTTTTCAGCATCGACGCCCCCTTGCAAAACAATGGTAAAGTTTTGCTTACGATTGTAATAGCACTCTTTGTTTAATTTTGGTGCAGCAATCGTAATATGCGTGCAATAAATGGCACCGATTACACCTCGTAGTTTCTTTTTTGCTTCGAACTGACGGCAGTTTTCAGAGATACGTTCTCCTTGTGGCCACTTTATATACACATCTGCTCTGGAAACAAGCCAGCTGCTTACTCGACCCACAACACCCCAGGCTGAAGATTTTGATACACCGAATAGATTCCCCAATTGCCTTAAAGTGATAGTGTTGCTTATGTACCTGTTATAGCCTTAAAGTAAAATGAATGAAGTTACTATTTGGCAGCACTTTCTATTTAACAATCGAAATCTCGTTATCGATAAATTATTGAACTACAATTGAATATGGAGTATTTTCCTTCTTCTCGTTTTGACCACCAACGTGTACGCACCCAACAAGCAATAAAAGTAAAATAGTAATAAGATATAAGACCCACTGTCGTTTCATTTCATTACAATATACAACAATTGGCGACGAGGATCCGTATAAAAAAATTATACAATGATGGAAAATGCATCTGGTGGTGGTGCTGCTGGTGGTGGTGTTGCTGGTGGTGGTGCTGCATCTACATACGTCGGCGGAGTCCCGCCTAATTTTTCGATTGAATTTTTTGACGAGACGAAAAGCAAATTCGAACGCTGGTTGCAACGTCTTGAAGGAGCGTTTACAATCTACAATGTGAAAGGTCCAGTGATGAGACTAAATTACTTGCTGCATTACATTGGGCCAAATACATTCGACCTGCTTTGTGACGGAATATCTCCAGAGGCACCTGAAACGAAGACCTACGACTACATAGTCCACGTTCTTAAGGAACATTACAATCCACAGCCTTTGGAAGTCGCCGAATACTACAAGTTTCACCATCGTGAGCAGGTCGAGGGGGAATCCGTTCGAGAATACGTAGCCACACTGCGTAAAATGGCTATACATTGCAATTTTGGATCATATCTGACAACTACCCTGCGCAACCAACTTGTTTGTGGCATTCGAGATAAGCGCATAAAGGACCGATTGTTGGAGACGAAAGACCTAACCTTTGAGAGAGCGGTTCAAATTTCTACGAGCCTCGAAATGACTCAACAAAACTCGACTCAACTACACGAGACAGCAAGGCACAATTCTTCAATAAATTCTCTGAGTTTACATAATAAGAAACGGCATTTTAAGAACCAGAACAACCAGTCGGCGAACAACAACTATCAACACTCATCAGAGAAGTCACACGTGTCAAGTTTAAATAAAGGCCTCGGCCAAAAACAGATACATTGCTTCCGTTGCGACGGCCCCCATCTCGCGAACAAGTGCTCCCACATAAGTACCGTTTGCAACTTTTGCAAAATTCGCGGTCATCTCTCCAAAGTGTGTTTTAAGAAACAAAAAATGAATAGAAAAAACAGAACAGTTAACCACTTGGAAGATGATTGCGAATCGTGCACTGAAGAACCAATTGTTTATATTAATACATTATGTGAGAGCAATGATTGTAAAGACAAAATGTGGATTCATGTTTTTATTGAAAATAAATTAATTAAAATGGAAATCGATAGCGGGGCCGGCGTATCGGTCATGAGTTACAATGAATTTTGTAAGAATTTTAGGCATATTCCGATTAAAAATACAAGCATTAAGTTAAATACATATAATAACTCTCCTCTTAATGTTTTAGGTGTTGCTGAAGTTGTTGCTGCTCCGCAGAATATGAATATTGAAAAAAAATTACGGATTTACGTTGTTGAGTCAAATAAACATGCATTATTTGGGAGAGAGTGGTTGCATGCATTTAAAGGTTTACCGTTGACGCAGATGTTTCATGAAGTACGTGATACAAAAACCGAAAATTGCTTTCAGGTAAATGAAAAGAATATTAATGTGCAAATTAGCTCCGAGGTGTCTCATTCACCCCCTGAACTGTCAAAATTATTACAAAAATATAGTGTTATATTTGGGGAAGAAGTGGGTGAAATTAAGGGACAACCGGTTTCAATAGAATTAAAGGCAAATACTAAACCAGTTTTTTGTAAGCATAGACCGGTACCGTTTTCGCTTCGTGACTCTATCGCGGAAGAAATTTATAACCTAGTTGATCAAGGTGTTTTAATTCGCGTTGACCACAGTGATTGGGCAACTCCAATTGTGCCGATCGTAAAGGCAAATGGAAAAATCCGCATTTGCGGAGATTTTAAAATCACCTTAAATAAAAATATGGTCGCGATTGAACATCCTCTTCCCACAATAGATGAGTTGTTTCATGCAATGAATGGAGGGGACAAATTTTCGAAGATTGACCTTCGGCGCGCTTATTTGCAGTGGAAAGTGAGAGAAGAGGATCAGGAAAAATTAACTTTATCTACGTTTTTAGGTCTGTTTAAATGTACTCGTCTGTGCTATGGTCTTAGTTGTGCACCTGCAAAATGGCAGAAGAAAATAGAGGAAATACTTACTGGAATCGAAGGTGTAGGAGTTTTTATTGACGACATTTGTGTTACAGGCCCAGATAATAGCACACATCTTGCAAGGTTAGAAACAGTGTTTTCGCGTTTGTTTTCATTCGGATTACGAGTAAATTCTGAAAAATCTCATTACTTTCAAGACTCGATTGAGTACTGCGGTTTTAAGATTGATAAAAATGGAATACATAAGACGGAAAGCAAAACTGAAGCAATTGTTAAAGCCCCTCGCCCTACAAATGTTTCTGAGGTCCGATCCTTATTGGGTTTAGTGAATTATTATGGACGTTTTCTTCAAAATCTTTCAGATATCCTTGAACCATTGCATGAATTAATTAGGAAAAATATAAAATTTAAATGGACAGCAAAATGTGAAAGTGCTTTTGCAGCAATAAAAAAAGAAATAATGTCCGAAAATTTTCTGGTGCACTATGCAAAAGATAAACCTTTGTGTTTATCGACAGATGCTTCGCCTGTGGGTGTAGGGGCAGTTTTGTCACACATATACCCAGATGGTTCTGATAGACCTATTCAGTTTGCTTCACAAACCCTATCAAACTCGCAGCGTAAATGGTCTCAAATTGACAAAGAGGCTTATGCGATCATATACGGCGTTAAGAAATTCTACCAATTCCTGTACGGAAGACATTTTATTTTATTTACAGATCATAAGCCATTAGTACAAATTTTTTCGCCTGATAAAAGCTTGCCGCATATGTCTGCTACGCGGATGCAACACTACGCAATTTATCTGCAAGCGTTTAACTATACAATAAAGTACAAGCGTTCAGAAAATAATGGCAACGCGGACGCCTTGTCAAGACTGCCGATTCCGACCAATAATTCTTTTAAACTGGAAGAATCAGATTTATTTGAAATACATCAAATAGAAACATTACCAATTACGGCAAAACATATCGCCGAGGAAAGTTGTAGAGATTCGTCTCTATGTAATTTATTGGAAGGGATTAAAACGGGCACTCACCTTCAAGCTCACGTCCGATTTGGCGTTGACCAAAATGAGTTTTCTATACAAAGTGGTTGTATAATGCGAGGTTCACGAGTGGTGATTCCAACCAAATTTCAAAAACAGGTGCTAGAAGATTTACATTCATCTCATTTTGGTGTTACCAGAATGAAAGAATTGGCTCGTAGCTTCTGCTGGTGGCCAAAAATTGACCACCAAATTGAAGAGTTTGTAAAAAACTGTTCGACTTGTTGCAAAAATCAAAAAAACCCACCTAAGGCAGAGACTCACCATTGGTGCTATCCATCAAAGCCTTGGGACCGGGTTCATTTGGATTTTGCTGGTCCTTTTATGGGAGTGTATTTTTTAATCTTAATCGATGCCTTCTCGAAATGGCCTGAAGTACATATTTTGAAAAGTATAACGACGGATACAACTCTTCCCATTTTGAGAAAAGTATTTGCTACTTTTGGGTTACCAAAAGTTATCTGTACTGATAATGGGAGTCAATTTACATATGCAAAATTTAAACAGTTTTGCGATATAAATAATATTGTGCATAAACGAACTGCACCATACCACCCTGCCACAAATGGGCAGGCGGAGCGTTATGTACAGACATTGAAAAACAAATTGCGTTGTCTTAAAAATAGAAACGAAGATTTAGAGATTAAATTAAATAACATTCTGTTCCAATACAGAATCATGCCGCATCCCGTTACAAAAAAAATCGCCATCTGAAGTTTTATTTACGTATCCTGTCCGAAACAAATTTTCATTATTATTGCCAGAAATAGGAAATAATTTAAAGAGGTGTAATGAAGATAAGAATAGTAGACAATTGTCAACGGGGGATAGGGTAGCAGTTAGAAATTACATTGGGAAGGAAAAATGGAACTTTGGGAAAATCAATGAAAAAAAAGGTTTATTGCATTATAATATAAAACTAGATAATGGTAAGGAAGCGTTCAGGCACGTTGACCAAATCAAAAATGCAGGCAACCACGTCTCGGAGATTTATCCTCAGTTTCCAAGCGAAAGTTCGGAGGAGTATCAGCAACTTCCGGTAACGGTAACTAAAGAAATTGATCAAGATGTGAAGGAAAAACAATCAGACTCTGTTCCAAACGATTCCGAAAATAATCAAATATTGGTACCACGAAGAAGTACTAGAATTCGAAAACCTTTGGACAGGCTGACATATAATTAAGTAAATTTAATGAATTTTAAATTGTACATAAATGTATCTAAATATGAATTGTAATAATATGAAACCTTTATTTAATGAGTAAATCTCTATATAATAATTTTAAGTTTTTTTTATCATTTATACATATAAAATCATTTGTATAGAAATGAATTTTTGTTGAGGAGGGAAAATTGTTATAGCCTTAAAGTAAAATGAATGAAGTTACTATTTGGCAGCACTTTCTATTTAACAATCGAAATCTCGTTATCGATAAATTATTGAACTACAATTGAATATGGAGTATTTTCCTTCTTCTCGTTTTGACCACCAACGTGTACGCACCCAACAAGCAATAAAAGTAAAATAGTAATAAGATATAAGACCCACTGTCGTTTCATTTCATTACAATATACAACAGTACCATACATAGATTAGTACTTCTATTTTTTGCGCCAATACTAGGTTTTCCAGCATAAAACGAAGTTTATGGATTTGAGATGAATTCCGACTGTGAATATTCAACTAAAAAAAAAACGCAGTTAAATAAAAATAGTAGGTACAGCAATTCTTAAGGAAGTAATGTACTTGTTAATTGATTTATAGTCAAGCGGTTCAGCCGCAGATGCGACTTGAAATCTTCTTCACCGTATGCATCTATAGTTTCAATGAAGTTTTCACTTTGATTGACCATCTTGCAAAACAAGGGCAGAGTCATTTGAACTTAACCTTCTTCGAAAAAAGTGTTCAAAATTGAATTCATTACCATCTTCATCGCTTGAAGAGTCAAGTAGTTGCCAAGCCAAGCCAGGACTAAATGATTTCATACAATAATCTCAGGATATATACACAATTGTAATGGATATGGCACAAACCAATACTAAAATTTTGTTTGCGATGATTGTCCCATAAACATAGCATTTCTTTAACACAAGTGCACGTAGGACAAACCAATTCTCAACATTCTTAGGATTTTTTCTATCCCTTGTCACCGTAATATGCACGTGGAACAAAACAATTCTGACAAAAAACTTGACAAATTTTATATGGAAAAAATGTCCCAAACGCAAAAAAATGGTTTATGGCACAAAACAATTCTAGAAAATGTTGATTTTGGTGGATATGGAACAAAATTGATGTTGGATATCTCGGGATTGAAAAGACGTAGCACAAATCTGATCACAGATTTAGAAAGAGCATACTAAATTCCCATAGAATCCATTCCTAACTCGAAAACGACAAAAGTGGCGTATGGAACAAACCAATTCTCGGGCGACGCCATGCATCTTTACAAATCGTTGAGGAAATGAAAATCAGAACAAAAACATAAAATGTAAAAAAAGAGCCAAGTTATCTTATGTGCGAACAACACTGTGTAAACAGTTAGCCACCAAAAGTAATGAGATCTAAAAGAACGCCAAGTTCTGACATGTAAAAGTGTTATATTGAATATTTTAAATCATAGAAAATAATACAACAATATTAAAAGAAAATAGAAAATAGTTTGGATGAAAATTTACAAGTTCACTGTTCAAGTTTTAAAATGTTATTAATCACGCTTCAAACAAAAACTTGCCAAGTGAACTTGTAAATTTTCATCCGAAATATTTTCTATTTTCTTTACAGGGCCTTTGTGCCCATGAAGTAAATACGTAATTCAAATTTGAAGCTTCTAACTCTATGGGTTCAAAAGTTATGGGGGGTTAAAAATGTGCTTGAGTTCGATCCTGTAAAAAGGGGGTAGTGCTAGAACTTGGCTGGGCACTACCGTGCCCTTTGATGGAAATCAATTCCCGAAGTCGCTATTAAATTATTTTTCCTTTATTATCTTCTTATGCACATAAAAGTTCAATACTTTGACTTGCTTGAGTTTTGATTCATTTAAGCGCAAACCTAAACCATTTTAACAAAAACTGCATTTTCAATCGATCAAATTGACCGATTTGAATTCAAATGAATGAAAAATAAAATTATAAACCGGAAATTTGTATTAACAGGAAAGGGCAGAAAAGGAAAAGGTAGGACTGGAAACAACTAAGGGACTCAGTATGACTCAACAAAGCTAGTCATGACAGGAATACATTTTCCTTCTGAATTCTTTAATTAAAACATCGATGTGCAGGTGGCCATGGTTCAGAGGATAGAGTAGTGGATTGCTAAGCCGAATGCTACGGGTTCAAACCCCAGCTTCAGCAGCATTCTTTTTCTACGAAAATCGCCAGCTTATCTGAGGCCACCTGTGTGATAACATGAGACAATACAAATCTATGTCTCCTCCTCTGAGCCACGTAGGTTTCTGTTATGTGTGCTTTCTTTCTATGTGTCTATCTGTCTCTCTCTCTGTTGTTGTATTGTTCTGTCCCAGCCGATGGTCTCAGTCACCAGTGCTGCTATGTGTCTGTAGTTCGTTACATTTATGTGCGGAGTACTGTGAAATGTAATGTAATGTAATAATGTAAAACATCGATGTTGATTTATTCCTTCCTTTTCGATCTATTCCTATTAACACTGCCAGGCCCATCTTTTTCACTTCTGTCTCGAGGCTCAAAAACTCGGCCTCATGCTTCTTATAATGTCAATGTTATTTGTGTATCCAAGTATTTTTACAAACTTTTGAAAACTAGTTGATTTTCACCAGAATGTCTTTAAGAGAGTCACATGGGTTTTTTCCAACAATGATGGAGCACTGTTAGTTCTCTATCAACTCGTCATCTTGCTCTGCGTGTGTGTTCCCTCACTTGAATAGTACTATACCACAGGTGGCCTATTATAGAACAAAATAAATAAATTCGGTGTCGCAGCAGGTCTAAAAGAGCCAAGGCCTTAGTGGCTTACGCTCGCAGCAACAATTCTCGGAGTGCCTGTGAAAAATTGAGGGGACCTTCAATATAATGCCGAATTCAAACGTCACAAGCACAAGAAATGGTTCAAACGCCTTGCGTTTTTAACCTTGGTCGGATGATTTTACTTAGGTCAAAACTTCTTCTTTTTGAGGCATTCGTCTATCTCACCGATAAGGCACTACTTTGACTCTTTCTTCTGTCTTCCAAGAATAAGTTTGTACTTGTCTCCTTTTCTGCTATAAGGGCTCGAAAGCATTATATAAGCTTCAATGGGAAGTGGTCTTCATGTTCTCATCATCTCATGTGAGGTCGAAACCGACTCACCTTCATATCGAAACTTTGAACATTCTCAAACGGATATTATAGTCCATATGCCACAATATACACCGTAGTGCACAAATTTTTGTAGAAATAAAGTCTACCTTTGCAAAGTGGACTGTTATGCCCTTTAGCAAAAACTTAACAAGACATAATAGATGAGTATACGCCCGAGTGGCCTACAAATTAAATCGAACTTCTGATGTCTATTTGGCCTCAAATAAATTATGAATCCGTTGCAACTGTAGACAAGTGTATAATTAAACATCCTCGTTTAAACAAGTCCAAATAAAAATTAAAATTAAATTTCCTATCTCTATTGAATTTGAAGCGCATGCATTTGTATTCTAAATAATGTTAAACTATCTGAAGATGAATGTACTTCATGCCAAGTATATATCTGGCAAAAGAATTTATATCTGGCACATTCTCAATATTTCTAAAACTATAACCAGAGGCTTACTTCAAGGAAGTTCCAAGATCAACATATATAACCTTCAACTATGCACTTCTTAAACACCATCAAATTAAAATTTCAAGAACTACATCGAAAGCTCAATGATTTTATAAAAGTCCTTGGGTATTATATTGCTTCTTGGCAGTGAACGTAACCATGACTTGCTATGATGATAGGTACTGAGATATTTAAGTTTGACATTAAAAAAGTAAAAAAAACTTGGCGACATTATTTTGTTCAACTCTTAGAATTTTGACCTTGTTGAGGTTTTCTTTAATGGGGAATGATAAGGATGTTTTCTGTGTTTCTTCCATTACTAAGCAATGAAGTAAAAAAATTAAGCTTAAGAGCTAGTGAGGTATGGGGTGACAAGTAACTACATCGTTTCATCCCATTTTCATGGCTGTCATCTTATATATTATATCTATCAAAACTACTGCAAGCTTGAAGTGTTTTTTTTTCCCAAAATATTGCTGTTAATCTATTTTTTCGAAATTCACGTATTTTGTCCCAACTCCAGTAGATGGAGCTTGTAATGCTTCTTATGAGTCTCCCATAATCGAGTGTGTCAGTTTGTTCAATTGGAAAAGAACCTTCTTCAATTGGAGTGCAATTTATTGCTGATAAGCCAACCAATTGTAGGTACATTATATACTGAACTATTGGGATTGGGATTGGGAGCGATAAAAATTATTAAATGACGTTGATTTTTTTTGAATTTAAAAGATTAGACACTAGACGATTTAAGCATAGCCGTGTTATTTTTGGAGAATTATAAGTAAACTATTTTTGGTTGATATTTTTTAATGAAGAAATAAGGTGCAGTTTAAAACAAGCTATCACGTAGGTATCATGCGTCCTATGAGAATTTAAACGAAATAGTGGAAACTGTTTTTAAGATATTTTACAAAGCCTAATCAAACCATCATCTAAAAATGTAGATCTATGTTGTTCAATCACGATGGAAAACTATTCCAGATAATTCAAACAGCCTCGTAGATCTAACGTCATGTGGTAGGAAACTCGCAACATATCGTTCGGTATTTTACACACAGCATGGTAACCCAGCCATCGGACAGCTGTCTTCCAATTTTCCGAGTTTTTGAGGGGACTTTTGACAGATTCTGCCTTTGAGATTGTCGTATGTTTTCCACTATTTATTCTAAAAATATGTTAAAGAAGACGCTTCTTACTTGAAGAAGTGGTGCCCATTTGTACTTTCCGGTCTGACAGTGTACCAAGTCACCGAATTATTTCTAAAGACGAAAAAAGTACTTTCAATATCGAAAGCAATTGTAAGACCATCAATTATTCTGTATTCTATATTCTATCATTTCTTCAAAAGAATGTGAATTGAAAAACATTGAAACAATGTACTGATTCACCCTCGATTGAAAATCGTTTATCCGAATTAAGCATTAGTCACTTCTCTCCCATTAAAATGATGGCGTCTCGATGGATAGCGTCCGAAATTCAAAAGTATACTAGATTTCACAAAACTCTGGAATCCAAAAAAAATTTAACCTTGTCACTTAAATAGACCCTCGAGAATCTTTCTTCCGCGCCTCCAAAATAATGATTCTCGATTACATCCTATACCTACTGACGGATTTGTGTCTTTTTTTTATCTTGCTGGTTGCTGGTTGGGGGACGACCGACACTGACAGATGGCATGCCACGATACTGTGTAGGTAATATATTTTTTTAGAGACAAACAATAATTTCCTTAACACTTCAAAGTTCTTCCAACCAAAATACACATGTAGCTAAAATTGTGTGAATGGCAGCGTGAACAACATTTTGGAAACATTTTTTTTCCTTTACACATCATTTAACTGATATGTCTTACAAATTTTGTAAGCCGCCTCTGGATGTCAAGAGTGTTGTTTGGGATATTTATGACTATAATTAGCTCTATCTCGCAAGGCTGAGAAACTGTTAAAATTGCAATCTGCTTCTCAGAGCAACAAGTGTGCTGAGGGTGAATAAATACGCACGCAATTTGGCAATTTGGTATACAAAAATAAAATGTTTTATTTTGTAAAGTTTGAGAACACAGTTAAGAACTTCGTGCTGAAACCTTGAATGCAAAAACCATACATTTATGTAGTTTTACGAAATTAAATTTTAGTACAAACATCATGTAGGTACCTACCTAAAAATGTTTGCCATCGTGTTATATAATTATTACCAATGTAGGTAAACTATTTTTCGAACATTTTGAGTTCTCGTAAAATTATCAATTTTTATTAATAGTAATCGAACCACTCATAATGAAAGGCTTTATAGTTCAAATTAAAGGAGGTTATTTTCAAAGGTATGGTAGGTATTAGAGCTCTTGATACCCGGGTACCCGATCCATGGACCGGGAACCCGGGTACCCGATGATTTCGGGAATTACCCGGGTACCCGAGTACCCGGGTATTTGCATGGTTCGGGTACCCGGGTATTTGAAACATAACGATCTTGTATCCGAGTACCCGGGTACCCGGTACTCGGTACGCTTACGCGATGAAGCTAAAGTTGTTTGAACAAATGGATGCGTTTATGAAGGAAGTTTTTAATAACATTTTGCATTATTTGTTCTCGGTTAATAAAAATAATGATGGTGGTTAATTAATTGTCTATTTCAATTGCAAGGAATTGCAAGTTGGAGGTGGATTATTATGAATAAGAAGTTTATTATTGTCATTAGATTAGATACTCTTAGGATGGATTTCGCTAGTGCTTATAGCAATAGTTTTTTGTGCTGTTTTTTTTCATTCATTCATTAAAAAATGTCATTGGTTATGATTTTATTAGGGGTTGAAAAGATATAAAACCGATTTTGTGCGTCGTCGTCGTCGTCGTCGTCGTCGTCGTCGTCGTCGTCGTCGTCGTCGTCGTAGTCGTAGGTAGTCGTAAATAAAGAAGAAAGAAAGCTGTTGGCAAGTGTTTGTTGATTTATTGTTGTTGCAAGATGGTACGAAAAGAAATGCAAGTTGTTTTTGGATAATGATAGTTGAAAGGGATGATTTTATTATGTTGGTTAATCACTGTCCTGGTACCTGGTATAATGTATGAGTGGAGTTTGCGATCAGTTTTGTGTTATTTTTTTCTCATTTTTAACAATCACGATGAATGGTAACGCACAATGTAGGTAAATTGAGAAAAAAATAACACAAAACTGATCGCAAACTCCACTCATAGATTATACCAGGTACCAGGACAGTGATTAACCAACATAATAAAATCATCCCTTTCAACTATCATTATCCAAAAACAACTTGCATTTCTTTTCGTACCATCTTGCAACAACAATAAATCAACAAACACTTGCCAACAGCTTTCTTTCTTCTTTATTTACGACTACCTACGACTACGACGACGACGACGACGACGACGACGACGACGACGACGCACAAAATCGGTTTTATATCTTTTCAACCCCTAATAAAATCATAACCAATGACATTTTTTAATGAATTAATTAAAAAAAAATCCAGCACAAAAAACTATTGCTATAAGCACTAGCGAAATCCATCCTAAGAGTATCTAATCTAATGACAATAATAAACTACATATTCATAATAATCCACCTCCAACTTGCAATTCCTTGCAATTGAAATAGACAATTAATTAACCACCATCATTATTTTTATTAACCGAGAACAAATAATGCAAAATTTTATTAAAAACTTCCTTCATAAACGCATCCATTTGTTCAAACAACTTTAGCTTCATCGCGTAAGCGTACCGAGTACCCGGGTACCCGGGTACTCGGATACACGATCGTTATGTTTCAAATACCCGGGTACCCGGGTACCCGAACCATGCAAATACCCGGGTATCCGGGTACCCGGGAAATATTGAATATTTCGGGTTCCCGGGTACCCGAATACCCGGGTATTATTTCGAGTACCCGGTCAGAGTCAAGAGCACTAGTAGGTATAGAGCTCACAGATCAATTCAAATTATCTAGAGATTAGATAAGTCTGCTGTCAGTTGTCTAAAAACACAGTTGTCAAGTTACTATTCAGGAACGCGGAATCTTATTATCGAAAAACAAACTGTCGAAAGGAATCAAGAGAGAAATTATTTCTGGTTTCTGCAGCTAACTCAGCAGTCAGCACTACACCAAAAAAGCATTTTCGATAATACCAACTTAATAGTTCTCATTGAACACGCCAGCCCATATCACCGCTTGAACAATTTACATTGTATATTCTATGATGCTCAAATCTCCATTGCACAAGCAAGAGTTGTTCTTAGAATGAAATTGCCTCTTAATTGACACAAATTAGATAACATAACATTCGAACGTGCCAAAGCACTTTAGCACTCAGTAGAGTGTCTCCAATTCCATATCATAACAATCTTCTCCTCCTTGTTTCCTCCTTCTTTAGGGTTATACGAATGAATGTCCACTTCCATTTCGGGGGTTTCATCAAATACATGATAACAATGCAAATCAACAAGAACAAGACATTTCTGGTATTTGCATTGATTTCTGTTTGGAATATCAAAACAACAGAGAAAAAACGACAGCAACAATGTTAAAATAAGGCATCCCAAATTAAATTAAGAACAGAGTATCGGGAATCGAGATTAATATTGCTTCCCAATCCCATGTACCATGAACCCATTCCATTCTTAATAGAAACATTTGTTCAAGTTGACGATGACGACAACGATGATGTCAGAGTGCTCTATAAAAATAAACAATTCAATCGTTTAATGACAGACCCATGGTTTTTAGTTTAGTTTTTAGTTTTTTATTTAATTCAAGAAAAGCTTACACTGTAAGATATATCTATATATATAAAAGAACAGCTTAATTTTTGTGTTCGTTCGCAAACCGGGCAAACTGGTTGACCGATTTTCCTAATTTTTTCTCTAAATGCAAGAGGTATTAGGGTAGAAGGTTTAGAAAAAATAAAATGTATATTTTTCAAATGCAATGAAATGAAAAACGGTGCCAATTTTAAAAAAACATATTTTTTTCACTACAAAAAAAAAAGAAAAATTTGATCAATATCAAATTATTAAAAATTATATTTGTCAAATCTAAAAATTTTTACTGAAAATTTATTCTGATAAAGGTGACACAAAAGAGTAATCAAAAAGTTGCTGATGGTTTTATCATCATCATCATTGTCGGCCTGGTGAATTAAGTTTCCCCCTTCGTCTGCGCCACAACCAGGATCCGGTCTGGGCCTCCAAGTTCTGGGCAAGTAAGTATGTATCCCGACGCCATTCAAGCTTTAGGCTCTACGCCATCCTTTAAGCAAAAATTTGATCTTCCGTGCTACCTCCTACTATTAATTGTACCGCAAAGGACTTTCCGGGCCAGTTTGTCTCGCTCATACGAGCTAGGTGTCTAGTCCACCATCAAGTCTTCTTCGCGGTAGGTTCTGTTGGACTAGAGCAGCCGCCCCCGTATTTCTTCCTCCTTATTGTTATCGGATACTACAACTGACCGAAGCTAATTCGTGCTCTTCCACCAATAGTTGTTCTTCTGACGCGATAGTCCCCCTGATAGATAGTCACGGATTGCTTTCTCCAACGACAGCTGTGAATTTTCTCACGCTTTAGTTTGAGTGCATGTTGAGGAAGAGAGCGATTTCACAATGTAAGGGATTGATAATGTTAATTGAAGAAATTTTGTTGATGTCCACACCAGTAATAGTCTAAGAGCCGCTGAAGGCCGACCTTCACCGAACTGTTAACCGGCTGAAACTTTTTTTTATGAAATTTAGTTTGAAAACATATATGAATATGATAGCTTGCCTAATGAAAAGTGTGCCAGGCTATATTAAATTTGACTTTATATTTTAATCAATAACTAACTCCTCCTTCACCCATATGTTACAATAAAACGTTGTGCCACATAGCCATATGTGTAAGTAGGCTTGAGACAAGACAAAAATTGTATGGGAGAGGGGGGCCTATTCCCCCCGTTTAGTCAGGAGGGGCAGTTTTCTGAAAAATTGGCTTATTTAAAAAAAAATATTAAAAATCAACGGCTTCATCTACAACAACGTGTTATACCTTTCTGCAAAGCCAAAAACTTAGGCTTTCATTTTGTATTTAAATTTGATTGTTTTAAATAATTGTTTTAGAAAAATTAATTTTCAAACTTAAACTTTTGAAAAAAAAAATTTTTCTTAAATTTCGAACTAATTTTTTCAAAATTTTATGTTAGTAAGTACTAATTTTGTTTTCAACATTCAATGCTGTTTTTAATTTTTAGTCGAACACAGTAAACCGGATTGAAAAATACCTTGCCATTGTCGAGAAATAAAGAAAAAACCAAAATCACTTTTTGCTTTAAAAAAAAACTTTTTTATTTTTACGTTACTGTTTTTTATATTCAAAATTATTAACAGAATTGAATGTTGAATGCAAAATAAGTTCTTAATCACATAAAATTTGGAAAAAAATTAACTAAAAATTTAACAAATTTTTTTTTTTTTGCAAAATTTTGAGTTTGAAAATTATTTTTTCTAAAACTATTATTTAAAACAACTAAATTTAAATACAAAATGAAAGCCTAAGTTTTTGGCTTTGCAGAAAGGTATAACACGTTGTTGTAGATGAAGCCGTTGATTTTTTATTATTTTTTTTTTTAAATAAGCCAATTTTTCAGAAAACTGCCCCTCCTGGCTAAACGGGGGGAATAGGCCCCCCTCTCCCATACAATTTTTTTCTTGTCTCAAGCCTATTTATACATATGGCTATGTGGCACAACGTTTTATTGTAACATATGGGTGAAGGAGGAGTTAGTTATTGATTAAAATAAAGTTAAATTTAATATAGCCTGGCACACTTTTCGTTAGGCAAGCTATCATATTCATATATGTTTTCAAACTAAATTTCATAAAAAAAAGTTTCAGCCGGTTAACAGTTCGGTGAAGGTCGGTCTTCAGCGGCTCTCCTACTATAATGTTCATTAGAATTTCACGAAGTCAAATCTGTGTTTTTGTTGTTGTTCTGAAGTTGGAGTTGCCGATCGATCTCAGAACAAGACTTTTGTCACTAGGCGAGTAGAACTTAACTTGAGCTTCAATTTTCATAAAATTGCAAAGTTTGTTAAAAATTGTATGCACATTTTAATTTAGTGTTATTGGTATTCCATGTATACTGTATAGGTAAGAACATCGGCAATGGTTTCTTTAGGGTTGGGGTCAAAATTCTGCCGGGTCAAAATTATTTTGTCAAAATTCTGCTTTTCAAAATTCTGCTTCTAAAATTCTGCTTTTCCAATTCCTGCTGCTCAAAATCCTAAATTCTTAAATTCTGCTTTTCAAAGTTCTGCGAATAATATAGAAAAGAGAGGTTTGAAAATATTATACCTTCTCCCATTAGAGATTAGTAGAAGATTATTTTGTGTTTGCTTAGGTACATAGTTACATCAGTATGTATAATATGTACTTACTTTATCTCCTGTAAGCTGTAAGGTTAGTCTAATTTGATACGCCTTCGAGTTAGTGTTCAAATTTTACCATGAATATTTCGATTGTAAAATCCAATAAGGGAAAAGATAAACTTTGTGTTGATGGCTATGTTTTATCTTGAAAAGTTACACAAATGTAAAACTTGCTAATCGACTTAGAGACAAGTGCAAGGGACGAATAGTGACTAAATTGAATGTTGACCCAACCCGAAATTTGTTTGTAATTATGAATAAATTGACATAAAAAAGCAGATTGTTTTTATTTAAAACAGCCAGAATTTTGAAAAGCAGTATTTGAAAAAACAGAATATTGGTGACCAGAATGCAAAAAAAGCAGAATTTTGAAAATCAGAATTTTTCGATTAAAAAGCAAAATTTTGAAAAGCATAATTTTGAAACCAGAATTATGACCCGCTCCCGTTTCTTTAAGTTGCTGTTGTTCAGAAAAGTAAAGTTATAACCCACCATAGTTGGGATATAACTTCCCCAGAAAAAAGTAAATATATATTTCCCACTTGAGGTCGAGTTAGTTCCTTGCAACGTTTTGACATATAGTTGTTATACATATCTTATCTATGTCTTTGAAAAAGCTATTTTAATAATTCTTTTTGCTTTGGAATTTTTTTGTTTCAAAATGTTAAAACCCATTTTGAAACAAAAAAATAGAAAAATGAAAGTTCTTGATGAAAAACTCGGAAAACTCATTGGTTTTCAAAGGGAAAATTGCATTATATTACAGGTGCATTGGTTTTTAAATGAAAATCTGGAAAACTTCAAAATGGCTTTTCCAATAGAAAACAGAAAGTTCTTGATGAAAAATTCGGAAAACTCATTGGTTTTCAAAGGAAAAGTTGCATATAATTGCAGGTGCATTGGTTTTCAAATGGAAAACTAGAAAAAATCAAAATGGCTTTTCGAATGGAACACAGAAAGTTCTTGATGAAAAACTCGGAAATAGGGAAAATTGTTATTGTAGGTGCACAGATTTTCAAATGGAAAAATGGAAAATGTTTTATTGGAAATTCGGAAAACTCTGCAAGAGCACGAATAGCTTCAAGACCTAGAATCAAGTTTTTGCATGGAATTTAAGGTGCATTGTTTTGTTTGTATGTCCGGTAGGGACTCCTTATCCGCTCAATCCTCAATGTATTTTTATGAAATTTTCACTGTATGGATATAGTCGGAATAAAAACAAATTTTTGGGACAACCCTACAGGAAATTCAGCAAATAAAGGGGAAAATCGTAAGCTGTTTGGAATTCTGATTTTTGTGAAATAGTCAAAATAAACCGGAAGAACGAGAATTTGTTGAATTTCACAACGAAATTTGCATTTTACTGCATGCTTAATGAAAGTCGAAAGTTAGTTGTAAAGCTTGGAAAAATTCAGACATTTAGTACTCTATTTTAATTGGATTCAAGCAAATCACATTATCACAATATATGTGTTAATTATACATACTCATTCTGGAGTTGCTCTGAATGGCAGCGAGACGAAGTTCGCGGGGTCAGCTAGTTATCTTATAAATTAGTGAAGCTCGTTAATTGTACATCAGCTACTATATTTGATATTCAACATAATTCAGTTAAGAATATTAATGAATCAGATATATTATACAAATAAAATAAAATAAAATAAAATTGTGTCATTATTATTTATACACTAGCTGACCCTGCAGACTTCGTACTGCCTCAATCGATAATCGATAACCCTCTTCCTCCATCGTTTGCGTTGTTTTTTTGTTAATTCGTATGTATGGATCCGTCTTTAAACAAATAAGCGATATCAAAAAAACAAAACAAAATGGTAAGTATACGCCCCGTTGCCTGCGGTGCACGGATTTGTAAAACGCGAATCATTTCGGTTTCACTTCGCTCTTCATGTTGCTGTTGTGTAAACATTTCGAGTTCTTCGACCCTAATTGTTGCGTATAAAACACATTGACCATGATATTGAATGAACAAAGGATTTTTTATGATTGCTCTGAGAGTTACCGTTATGGAGCAATACAGCAAAATATTTTTTTTACATTAAAAATATCAGTGTTACAAAATAAAAAATTACCAAAATCACGAATTCTCTATTTTCCCATTGTTTAAAATCCATTCAAAATTTGACTTGGGATTTTCTTGCTCTTCTGGAGTTTTCCATTTTACCACTCATTTTACCACAACTAATGCATTTCATATGAAAGAGTGTTTTTGAGATTTTTTTTTATCCAATTTTTTTTTGCATTTCAAATTTTCCATTTTTCCAATTTTTTGTTTACTTTTTCTTGCTTTCCAGTTCCCCATCACAAATTTTCCAGTTTCCCTTTGTAAACCAATGAGTTTTCCGAGTTCCTTTCCCATTTTGAAATTTTCCAGTTTTTCATTTGAAATTTTCCAGTTTTCCATTTGAAAACCAATGCATCTTCAATAACATGCAATTTTCCCTTTGAAAACCAATGAGTTTTCCGAGTCTCATTCGAAAACCCATTTGAAATTTTCCAGTTTTCCATTTGAAATTTTCCAGTTTTCTATTTGAAAATCAATGCATCCACAATTTCATGCAATTTTCCATTTGAAAACCAATGAGTTTCCCGAGTTTTTCATCAAGAATTTTCTATTTTTCCATTCGAAAACCCATTTTGAACCAAAAAACTCCAAGCAAAAAATATCTAATTTCCGACCTTTGTTTGGTTTTTCCAGTTTTTCCACTCTTCCATGAGGTTTTTCCAATTTTTTTTTTTCACAGAAATCATCACTGAATGTAACAGTATGAACCATGAAAATTTCACAAATATCTGTTGGGCCATTTCGGAGTCTATAAGAGACATACAAACAAACAAACAAACAAACAAACAAACAAACAAACAAACAAACAAACAAACAAACAAACAAACAAACAAACAAACAAACAAACAAACAAAAACACATCCATTTTTATATAGGTAAAAACTCGGAAAGGGCTTTATTTAGTTCAACAGCTTGTAATCTATTAGTTAAATAAGAATTCATTAGTCGAACTGCACTACAAGAAAAATTAAATAGATTCGAAAGCTTATTACACAGTATTGAATGGTTCACCATATCAAAGGCCTTTGAAAAGTCAAGAAGAACTAGGAAAGATATGTCCTGACGATCGATTGCGTTCCGTAAATCCTCTGTAACACGTATTAATGCAGTAATACAACTATTCCCCCTACGGAAACCGGACTGCTTAGAAGTTAATAGATTTTCATGATTTAGAAATCTACTTATTTGCTTTTGAATAATCTTTTCAAATACTTTGGACAGAAAAGGTAGAATAGAAATTGGTCTAAAATCATCGCATTTAGAAGTCTTAGGAACCGGTACAATTTTTGCACTTTTCCATTGAGTTGGAAACTCACTTGTGGAAAGAATTGAATTAAATATATGTGTAATGTATGGTAGTAGCACTGGCAACAAAAGTTTAAGAAATGTAGGATGCATTTGATCTAGCCCTACTGCGTTCGACCTTATAGAAAGGACACTTTCGACCACATCTTCGGAAGAAATATCTGTGAATTTAAACGAACGTCTACTTAATGGTTCGCGATCAAAGTCGGTTGACGGGGTGGTGTTGATACTGCCGTTGTAGACTGAGTTGGATATGAATTTCTGGTTCAGGTCATTAATATCAAAATCTGAAATTTGATTATCTTGTGACTTACAGATGCCAGTTTGCTTGAGTAATTGCCAGATTTTTTTGCTACTTTGGTAATTAGAAAAGCGACCCGAAAATAATTTAACCTTTGCATTGCGTATCGCCAAAACCGTTTTATTTCGAAGTGAACAATATTGTTGGTAAATACTTTCGACACGAAATCTCTTCCATCGCTTGTAAGTCAAGTCACGCTGAATCATTAATGATTTGATTTCGTTTGTAAACCAAGGTTTCCTACATGGAATAAAGCTTTTAATTTTCAAAGGCACATGCATATCAAAAAGTCTTAACACAGTATTATTGAGATATTCTACTTGTTCAAAAGTTGAGGACTGAGAAAGAATGAAATCCCAATTGGCACTAAGAACGTCAGCATGAAGCAAATCATAATTAATATGTTTGAAATCCCGATATTCAAAAGTTATACAGCCCAATTCTAAATATTCCCCGGGAATAGTACTCCCTGGGAGATGTGTTCTCCCGGGGAGTTCTCTCCCTTATTCTGAATTCATCGGGAGATTATTTTTCCCTTCGAAAGCGGAAAAAAAATTCTGAATGTTCGAAACAGTTTTTTGGCAATATTTGTCATATGAAACGAGAGGAAAGAGCTGCCAGAAGCTATCAAAGGAGTGTATTTAATCCTTTGGAGTTGCCAGAATGGCTGTGTATACATTTGTTTTTTTTTTACATTTTAATAAATTCCGTGTTTTTAATATTTCGAAAATGTTAGAGTTTATGAAAAAGTTCTTGTTGGGTGTGTTATTACTCATTTCATTAGGTTCTCATTGTCATTAGAGACAATAAACCAGATGAAAAGTGTTTTTCAGTTCTTTCAATTGAACGCTTGTTTGCGTTTTTTCGCTGAGGGATCATACCAAACGGCAGGCGTTGGAAAAGACTTTAATGTTGGCTCATCCCATCCTTGTTTCAGTAAGGTGCTTAGTGAAGTCCTGGAAGAGCAGCTTTGTCAACAATGGATACAAATATGTCAAACAGCCGCAGATAAAAGAATTGTTGCTTTGGCGTTTTACATTAAACACAACTTTCCTCCACAAAACTGTAAGGCTTCTTCCTTTGGCCTGCTCTGGAAC
Organism: Sphaerophoria taeniata; assembly: GCA_943590905.1. Taxonomy (NCBI): domain Eukaryota; kingdom Metazoa; phylum Arthropoda; class Insecta; order Diptera; family Syrphidae; genus Sphaerophoria; species Sphaerophoria taeniata. The sequence goes on from OX016541.1 coordinate 109,103,949, forward strand.
ACAGAGGAGGTATACCTGAGTCGTAACTCAAGGCCAGTGATCACTTATACCAAGATTCGAAACCTTGCTGTCAAAGTGACATTTGCCTACAAGCTGAGGGTCCAGGTTAGCTGAAACAGTATGCGTGTAATACAAACTTAAGGGCCCGGTTAGCTGTAAGAGTATGCGTGTTTTTGTAATAAAGATACAGTTGCCTACATAATAAAAAGCAAGTGAGCTGCAAGAGTATGTGTGCATGAAAAAAATAACTTTTGCGGTATTTGGAAAGTAAAACGTAGGAAGGTTTCCAATCTTGTTATAAAGTAATCACTGCTCAAGGCATTTTGCTCTCTTTCGACCTAAAAATTAAATTTGATAAAATGTCCATATCAATGACAATGTGTAGGTTTCTCAATGCATTTCAAATGGGAAGGCACCAATACATTTGCATTGATATAGAATAACAAAGATTCACGGACACAAGAAAAGAGAGTGAACACAAAATTTTTTGGAAGGTGCTTTTTAAAAAAAGAGAACGAGTTGCGACTCTAGGTAATACCTCCTATATGCTCTGGAATCCGCAGGCGACATCTCCATTAAATTCTGCTTCATTTGCAGCTGTGACTTATTAGGTGTTTTAGACCTATAAAATTATTAAAATTTAAATTAGTTTTCGATGCAAAAAACAAAACCTTCCACTTTCATTTATATTTCTCCAACAAATTTCCGGGGAATGATTCGACGGGAGACGAGTAAAAATTTTCCCTATTTCTTACATTTAGAATGCCTCCTTTTTTTCCGGAGAATTTTTTGACTAAGTAGGTCAATGTTTTCCCTTTTTCGAAGATTGGGAAATTTAAAAAGGAAATAATTTTCCGCAGACTTTTTGTTTGTAATAAGAGAGTAGGGAGAAGGGAACAAACTCTCTGGGAATTGGTGTTTAGAATCGGGCTGATAGGGTAAATATCTACTTGAAAATCGAAGGTAAGGAAAATTAGCTCATGTCTAGAAAAAAAAGGAACTGATAATTGATCATAAAGTAAAACATTCCTTTTGTCACTAACAAGAAACAGGTCCAGCAATGTAGGTTCGAAATGAGAAAAATGAGTTGGAATATGTGTGTTCACAGGGTGTAGATTAATTGAGTTAAATTCTTCAACGAATGTATTTTCTCCTAGCAGATTGCAATTGAAGTCACCACATAAAATAATTTTAGGATATGACAAAGAAATTTCCTCTAATTCAGCAATAAGTGGAAGAATACAAACGTTCCTGGAAGGTCTGTAAATTGTTCCCAAAAGAAGTTTTTCAACTTCATTTTGTAGCTCCACGAAAATAAAATCAATTTCACTATTTTCAGCTGAGGTGCACTTAATCCTACACTGTAAAGCATCTCTGACAAAAATAGCCACACCCCCACCTTTACATCGTACCCTATCTGATCGAAAGATTTTATATCCACCAAGCGCACATAGTTTATTATTATGCTCGACTGTTAACCATGTTTCGGATACACATATAACGTCAACTATTGATTATTCGAAAATGTAACGGAATTCATCTATTTTAGGTAGTAAACTTTGTGCATTTATATGACATACCCGAAGACCAGTTCTTTGTCGACTCAAAACATTAACCATGGTATGAATATTGGCAGCTATTAAAAAAAATACAAGAAAAACAAACTCGTTAAAAAGAATAATTAGAATATTATTAGATGAAAAATAATAATAATAATAATAATAATAATAATTAAAGTAAAAGTAATAATTTTAATGAATTTTCAGTTTATCAAAAAAGAAAAATGAAGAGAAAAGAAAAATAAGAATAATATATAGGGGAGTCAATGAAGCGAAAAATACGGCCTGACCTCAGAATTTTTTTTACTGTGAACCGATTTGCATGAAATTTTGGTATTATGTTCATCTTACCCTTAACTTCAAAAGTGAAAATGATTTGAACTGCGGTACCACCCTGGGGGTGGTTGCCACCCCTTCTCGGGGGTGAATTTTTTTTTCTTCAAAATAACCTCGGATATCGATAGAAGGCCTAATTTTAAGCAAAAAATCTTCTATAAAGTTTTTCAAAAAATCCAATAATTTTCAAGTTATTGGCAATTGAAAATTCGCAATAATAACACTCCGAAATTTACAGTTACTAAGCAGAAAAAAATATGATAAGTTTTTGGACCATAACTCCTTCAATTTTCATGCTATCACAATTTATAAAAAACCATTGTAAAGGTATTTAAGAGAGCTACAACATCCTTCATTGCAATATATATTAAAAAACTTTTTTTCAAAACGGTGAAGGGTTAAAGGGCTTAAGAGAGGCTGTGATTGCGCTGCCACGCGCTCTTTAAACAATCATATCTCCGTCAATTTTTGTTTCACAGAAAAAAAAATAAAACCAAATTGGTTGTCAGAAAAATACGTATCTGTCGTCATTTTTGAGATATTATGAAAAAAGTGTTTTTTTTTTTAATTTGAAATTTTGCTTTTTTTTTATCGTGAGTTTCTTAAGAAATATGAGTCCTGAAGCAGCCAAACTGATACTATCTATCAAACTCTTCATAATAAAGTTAATTTTAGGCGGAATACAATTAACTTTAATTTTGGTGGAAATGGCACTTAAGAAACCCATTGATTAAAGAGCAAAAACATTAGATGCCCAACTTATTTGCAATACAGCTCACTTATCTTACGTGCAAAAGACTTTTAATAGTGCTTATCTTAAAGCTTATTTCAAGTACTATGAAACCCTTTAGTATTAGAATGCATAAAATGCATCTGCTCGCCGCTAGATGGCATTGACCACATCGATTAAATTTCAGACAAAGTAAAAAACGGCTTTGATCTTTAATATCTAGCTTAATATTGCACTTAGAATACTTTATAAAAAACCAAATTGTTCATTATCTTAATCTGCTTCAGTTTTGTTTTCAATAAAATTTTCGATAAAACGTATATTTTTGGAGATATTTGCAAAAAAAACGATGAAAAACGTGAAAAAATTTCGAATTTTCAATTGCCAATAACTTGAAAAGTATTGGATTTTTTGAAAAACTTTATAGAAGATTTTTTGCTTAAAATTAGGCCTTCTATCGATATCCGAGGTTATTTTGAAAAAAAAAATTCACCCCCGAGAAGGGGTGGCAACCACCCCCAGGGTGGTACCGCAGTTCAAATCATTTTCACTTTTGAAGTTAAGGGTAAGACGAGCCTAATTCCAAAATTTCATGCAAATCGGTTCACAGTAAAAAAATTCTGACCTAAATTGCTTCATTGACTCCCCTAATAATAATTAAACAGAAATTGATTGATTTGTTTGTTCAAATCTTCTATGCACTCAATAGGCTCAGCTGGGTTATTCTTCGTGCGTTTTATATATACAAGCCCTCTTGATGTGTACACCGACGACAATTGTTTTTGTTTTTTAAGACTCATCGCATGTTGAAAAATGTTGTAATTGTTTTTAGTAAGGGCTTCGCGCATATAGAGTTTTAGTTGAGTTCATATCGATATCTTGCAGACAAAGTTCACGCTGCACTTGATTCCGAAATATTGCAATTGACTTTAAAACAAAATTTCGCTCATATGGTGAAAAAAATTTGATAACAATTGGAGTGTCATTCGAATTTGAGTTTGATCGTGCGGGCATACGGTACGGCATACGGTTTTGCTTAAAGAAATTCTATCAAAAAATGGAGATTGGTTAACAAATAAAATAAACAACATTTCCTAAAGGATATTTTGAAAGCCAACAAAGCCAAAGAACTATCGATTATTTGATTAATGCACGGTTAAAAATTTTGGGATACTTTTTAATATAGCTCCTGTATTACAACTGTATGCAATACACAAAATATTACTTTTTAATATTCTCAAATTATTACATTTAATTTTAATATATTTTGTATTAAATTATAATGTTTTGGTATTATTAATTTTTTCATTTGTAATTTATTTTGTATTAAATTTTAATATTTTTCTCTTAAAGTTACTATTTGTAATACAAAAAGATTTGAATTTAATACATTTGGAATTAAATCCAAAATTTAATACCCGTTGGCCCTACAATTTTATTAAAAACAAACCCTCGTGTATTACATATTAATACCCATGCATTAAAATGTAAAACCCGTTTGTATTACATTTTAATATCCTTGCATTTATATGTAATACCCGTTTGTATTACATTTCAACTGTATTAAGATGTATTACATTCTAATACCCATGTATTGAAAAGTAATACAATTTTATTAAACAAATCCTCTCCTATTACATTTTAACACCCTCGTATTGAAGTTTAATAAAATTTGTAGTGTATCGTCATTGCAAAAAAGTTTCAATGGAGAACGCTAGTGTAAAGTTCGGGTCATACAAATTTGGTAAGTAATATTTAAACAAAAAAACCATCCATTTTAATGAAAATATTTTTTTTTCAGATTTAATTCGACTACCCAGGAAAGGGAGATTTGTTTTTAAACAACTGCGGATTTAATGCCACCTGATAAACACAAGGGGACAATCAAAGGGGACACATACATTCCAAGTTTGTCATCAGAAATGCATTCCAATAATAGTGTATTAATAGTGTTTTCTCGAAATCTATTCGTATATAGATATTGTAGATAATGTAAATTAATTTAAATTCAATAACGGATACATACAATAAATATTTGAAAAAAAATAAAAAATGTATTTGTTTGAGATTCAACTCAACTATGTTTAAATAACTTTAATTAATTTTAATTTTCCTATTTAAAACTAACGAATGAATTTTAACCTAATAACCGAACATTGTAACTTTACCCTATAAAGTCTTTCTTATTGTTTTTTCTTGCATCGGATTATAATCCGTTTCATAATCCTCTTCATCTTGTTGTTTGCTTACCAACTATGTAAATAAGCTTACCATTAGCAATGCAAACTTATTATGTACATGAAAGCTTTTGTTGTATACTTAAAATCGATCATGCTAGGATTAATAAGAAACTGGAGATGTACTCTTTTTTTCATCTCGATCTTCAAGCAGACCAGACGTTTTTGGACTAAGGTGGTAAAATAAATGAATATTATAACGTTTTGAACATCATATTTTTTGTTACTGACCATCGGTGGAAGACATCATTTTGAATTCGCCCTTTCTATAATTAATTGATTATCGCTGCAATTAGGGTTTGCTTTTCTCTAATCGAAATCATTTGGTCCTTCGAGCCGGATTTTATTGAAATTTATGGAACTGGTGTTTGACGCAAAACTAATCGTGTGAAAACTCAAATTAGTGATTTTAATTACTAAAACTACATTTACGCATCCGAACTCACTAACTTTATAGACAAAAGACATTAATATCGAGTTATTTTCTTCATTTAAGAACAATTTTGTTTTAATTAAAATGACTTCACAACAGTTACGTGGTCATGCTAAAGGAGCCATTACACGTGCAGCGGCGTTTAGTGAATCATTATCGGGCGATGAAGATGTAGCAATGTTAGAGGTTAGGTTAGCTAAATTAGAAGTCGCTTGGAAGGAATTTTCACTTCATCATATTTCGTGTTTGGCAGGATTGGAAGATGATAACGATGAGGTTTCAGCTCTTGAAAAGGAGTTTGAGGAGTACGAAGCTACATATTTTAGTGCGCACACACAATTAACAAAAGCTTATCGCGAAAAGCAAAGCGCTGTAAGACAAACTCAACTTTTTGAGCAGCTTGCCCAACAACAATCCTCGCTTCTACAACAAATCAATTCTTCGAAATCGCCTTCGAATGTTAGTCTACCTAAGATTAACATTCCTCCGTTTTCCGGCAATTTGAATCAGAAATTTCATTTTCTTAAGTCATTTTTAAGGGATGAAGCCGCCTATTTAATCAGCCATATTCCTCCCACAGAAGCTAATTACCTAAGTGCATGGTCGAAACTTGAAAAACGGTATAATCGCGTGAACTTGCTTGTGCAGTCTCTCATACAATCGTTTGTATCGCTACCTTCTATGAATTCATCTAATTCTGACACCCTTCGAAAGATTACGGACGGTGCCGATGAAGTCATTCGTGGTCTTGAGGCAGCTAAAAAGGAAGGTCGCAACCCTTGGCTTATTTTCCTTCTGCTCAATAAATTGGATGATGAAACAAGACATGCATGGGCTAAAGAAGTAGGCTCTAGGGATGATTGTTCAGTGCAGGAGTTGATTGATTTCCTTGAATTACGATGTGATGCATTCGAATCTTGTAAGCCTATAAACGCTTCGGGTACGCGTAAAAGGCAACCGGTATCAATTCGCTCACATGTGGCTGAGCCAGCTGAACAAATCCTTAAGTGTCTGAAATGCAAACTTGACCATCATTTGTCACAATGTGCTACGTTTATTTCTCTGAGTCTTGACTCTCGTCGGAAATTTGTTAAAGAGAATTCATTGTGTTTTAATTGCCTTCGTTCTGGCCATTCATCATACAAATGCTTCAGCCATTCACGTTGTCGTGTCTGTAAATCTCGACATCACACACTAGTCCACTCCAATGAAACTAGTGGTAATCACGGTCAAGCGTCTCCGAAAATTAAACCTTCGATGGATTTATGTACAGGCAATTCAAAACCTCCTGCTTCCGCTAGTGTTCAAAGTACTAGTTCCGATTCTCCACTGTTGACGAACCACTCCCTCGATGTAAGTCTTCGAAAGGAAACTGTTTTGCCTACCATTCTGGCAAAGGTTCAAGATCGTCAAGGCCAACTACTCAATTGTCGTGTTCTATCAGATACAGGGTCGCAGTCGTCATTCATCACCGAGGCATTAGCTCAACGGATTGGTCTTCGTCGCAAACACTCAAGGATTCCCATCTTAGGACTTTCATCAGCAAATGCAGGACACACTAACGGATGCATTTCGATCTCGTTAGTTTCACGAATCAACAACACAGTTCTGCAATGTGATGCACATATTTTGGGAAAACTTACTTCTAACCTACCAGCACATTCTATTGACATTTCTTCGTGGTCTTACATCCAAGGGTTGCAGTTAGCTGATCCACTATTTAATGTTTCGAGTTCGGTAGACGTTTTGTTAGGAGCAGATAGGGTTTGGTCAATTCTCAAGCCGGAACAAATACTTGACCCAGAAGGTAAGCCATTGGCACACAATGCTTTGTTTGGATGGGTCGTCACAGGAGAGCTCGCTTACAGTCAGGTTTCTTGTGTTGGAATCTGTAATTCTGACTCAGCTGTTTATACTGATTCTCTTCTGCAACGTTTATGGGAAATAGATGAAATCCCTTCAACTGCAGACCAAGCTGATAACGATCCTGCTGAATTACTGTTTCGCGAATCTGTATCACGTTCTGAAGATGGGAGATATGTCGTCCCTCTTCTTTTAAAATGTCCTTCGCCTTCCTTTGGAAGTACTCTAGGTGCAGCCATATCGCGTTTGCATTCTATGGAGCGTCGATTCCAAACAAACTCTGATTTAAGGCGACAATATAGTCAGTTTATGGATGAGTATATGAATCTTGGTCACATGGAACGAATACCTGATGAGGAGGTCACAAATCTCAATGGAAGACACTTTTATCTTCCACACCATGCGGTGCTAAAACCCGAGAGCTCATCGACTAAGCTTCGGGTTGTTTTCGATGGTTCTGTAAAGGACTCACATGGGCAGTCAATTAATGACCATTTGTTTATAGGGTCTCCTATACAACGAGACCTTATTGGTGTCTGCCTTCGCTTTCGCCAACATCGGTTCGTATTTACAGCTGATATAGTCAAGATGTTTCGACAAATTCTTATCCGTAACTTAGAAACAGACTACCAGCGTATAGTCTGGCGTAATTCTCCAAACGAAGCTGTACAACACTTTCGCCTTAAAACCGTAACTTACGGCACTGCTTCTGCTCCGTTTTTAGCTGTACGTACTTTGAAACAGCTTGCTGATGATTACAGAGTGACACATCCCATCGCCGCGAGAATCCTATTGAACGATGTCTACGTTGATGACATTATGACTGGAGCAGACTGTATAGAAAGTCTTTTACAAATGCAGTCAGAACTTGTAGAACTGTTATCCATTGCCAAAATCCAGCTCAGAAAATGGAGCTCAAATTGTTGGGCTCTCCTCGCTAACCTACCACCGGAAGATTGCGAATTTTCGTTTTTGATTCCGACAGTTCTTCTTCGCTCATCAAGGTCTTAGGTATGTTTGAGAACCCAAGCAGTGATATTTTTTCGTTTCGCCTAAATCAACACAACCTAAATAAATCACCAACAAGAAGAACTCTTCTCTCGGAAATAGCTAGAATTTTCGACCCATTAGGATTTTTGGCTCCATCAGTGATTGTATTTAAGATTATGTTCCAAGAACTTTGGTCATCTGAGCTAAGACTAGGATGGGATGATCCACTGCCAGAAAGGATAGCAACTCAATGGATAAACTATCGACGAGACCTTCCGTTATTTCAAGACATTCAGATACCTCGCAATGTTTTTTCTGGGAAGGATGTGGAACTTCATGGGTTCTCAGATGCCTCGTCGTTAGCATACGCAGCCGTTGTTTACGCGCGATCGATATCGGTTACAGGTGACGTTAAAGTGACAATAGTCGCGGCAAAAACAAAGGTGGCTCCTTTAAAACCCCTTTCTATCCCGCGACTAGAACTCTGTGGTGCCCTCCTCCTGTCAAAACTCTTAAAACTTGTAAAATCTTCTCTGAATGTAGACAGACCTATACCTATTTCAGCGTGGTGTGACTCAGAAATAGTGCTACATTGGCTTTCGTCGCCTCCTAGACGCTGGGCAACATTTGTGGCGAACCGGACTGCAGCCATTTTGGAAACGATTCCAGGTCATTCGTGGAAATATATTCAATCTCACTTTAACCCAGCTGATTGTGCTTCGCGCGGTGTAAGCCCTTCGAGTCTCGTTAACCATAGTCTTTGGTGGACCGGTCCACCTTGGCTTTCAGAACCCAAAGAAAGTTGGCCCCTTTCCCCCAGGTGCAATAATTCTGATATTGCCAATAGTGATTCGGTCCAAATCGAAACAAGGCGAATACCCAAAACTGTGCTTTTAGGCTAGGCGCATATTGGGACGCGTCTAAGGTGTGTGACATGACCTGACAACTGTCGCACGACATGATTATAGAAACATGTCATGCCGTTCTCCGCAAATTGATTCGCGTGTCTCGTGTCAAAATAAAATAAATGAATAGAGTGGCGCGACAGCTCTTGAAGAGCCAAGGCCTAAGTGGCTTACTCTCATCAACAATTCTCTGAGTGCGTGTGAAGAATTGAGGGGACCTACAATTTAACACCGATTCCGAACGGCAGAGTTGAGAAGCACTTTTTCATGACAGATTGATACTCTTGGAAGATTTGCCAGGTCTTCGTAAGAGGCAGTGCCCGTGAAAGGTGAAATAAAAACTTGGCCTGAGTAGGACTCGAACCAACGATGTTCTGCTTAGCAGCCAACGCACTTACCAACTAAGCTACGGGCAACTGTCAACGTGTCAAAATACATATCTATATTAATTAAATCACAAATTATAAAGCAGGACAAGAACATCGCAATGAATTTGCCAAAAGTTAACTATTTTTTGAATTTTTTGAGTTCTGAGTCTGAGGAAGAATACGAGGAGGAAAAACTTTTGCTAATTTCCTTGAAGACCAAAAAATTCAAATCCCAGAATGCAAAATAGCTTTCAAAAAGAAAAAGCCACGGACAGTTCAAAATGACATTGGAGTTACCAGATGAGACATTCATCAACTTCTATAGAATGACTCGAGAGCAGTTTAAGGAAATCCATGAGATTATTAAAGCATCTATTTACTCAGATAGATGTATATTGTATATCGCTCCAAATCCTGGTCTTTAACTTTGATTTCATGTAGTCTGCATGACTTGTGTCGTAGAGGACTCTTTGGATTCTCACAAGCTCAATTACTTTTTGTTCTGCCATGTTAATAATATTGAAATAAACTTTGAAAACAAACAATTAATTACAAAAAAAAGGAAACTGTTTTTAATTTTCAAACCCAACGACAATTTATTATTTTATTTTCGACATAAAAAAACAAACTCGTGGCAGTCGCGCAAGGAAAACTGTGTTTCGATCACTGTGTCACGCGATTTCCGGAAAACGCACGTCAAGTCATGTCGTGTCGTTCTATCAATATGCGTTGTCCTGTTTATTTATATTGTTTACAAAAACAAGTGCTGTGCTGTGTAGCGTCACTCGTGTCGAACGCGGATCAATATGCGCCTAGCCTTAATCTCGTGTAACTCATTCCTAATTCAAAACTTAATCGACAACATATCTTCTTGGCATCGGTTAATAAGAGTGTTTGCATATATTCGTCGCTTCATTTCAAACACACGCGTTCGACCGCCAGCCGTGCGCGAATCTGGTGGCTTGAAATTCCAAGACATTCACTCTGCGAAACTTGTCATCCTGAAATACGTGCAGCAAACTTCCTTTTCAAAGTCTTCATCACCGAAATCAACGCTACTTCGATATTCAGCATTTCTGGACAGCGATGGACTTCTACGTGTTGGGGGTCGCATAACACATGCAGCAATTTCATATAATCTTAAACATCCAATAATACTTCCAAAAACTAATAAAATTTCCCTTCTCATAATACAGGATGTTCATCTGAGGTACGCGCATGCAGGATTTTCCGAAACATTTACATTTGTCCGACAGCAATTTTGGATATTGGGTAGCCGAAACATCGTTCGAAAGGTCATTCATCATTGCAAACCATGCTTTATGCAGCGACGATCAACGTGTGAGCAGCTTATGGTCAATCTTCCACTTCAACGCATTCAACCCAATCGGGCTTTTACGGATACAGGTTGTGATTATGCTGGTCCGCTTACAATCAAGCTGTCTCATGGTCGAAGGCCCCAAAACTGCTGAAGGCTTACATAGCGCTTTTTGTTTGTTTTTCCACCAAAGCTATACACCTGGAAGTAGTAAGTGACCTGAAAACAGATGCGTTCCTTGCTGCCCTACGCCGATTCGTCTCAAGACGTGGATTGTGTAGAAACATCTACAGTGACAATGGGACTAACTTCCAAGGGGCAAAGCGTTGTCTCTCTGAAATGCATAAATTAGTCCTTTCGGAAACTCACAACGATACTATAGTAGCATCGCTTGCAAAGGATGGGATCGCTTGGCATTTCATGCCACCTTCTGCACCTCACTTCGGTGGGCTGTGGGAATCAGGCGTAAGATCTGTTAAGCTTCATCTTCGACGAGTCGTTGGATCTACAATTTTAACCTTTGAAGAACTTACAACTGTAACTTGTCAAATCGAAGCAATTTTAAACTCTAGACCTTTATGTTGTATTTCTGATAATGATTTAAATCCTTTGACACCCTCCCATTTTCTCATAGGTGAACCAATGACAGCCGTGGCTGAACCTAGTCAACTCGATACGCCAACAAATCGACTTACTCATTGGAACCATCGCCAAAATATGGTTCAGGGATTCTGGAAACGATGGCACCAGGAATATTTAACGAGTCTCCAAGAACGACCCAAATGGCAACAACAACAACCTAATTTGAAACCAGGTGATATTGTGGTGATCAAAGAGCCAAACTTACCTCCCACAAAATGGTTACTTGGTCGAATTGAACTTGTTCCACCGGGTGCAGATCAACTTGTTCGTGTGGCTAGCGTGAAGACAGCCAATGGAACCTTTACTCGTCCCCATATCAAAATTGGCTATTCTACCACTGTCCTGAAACTCCTTCAGGGGCGTTTGAGATTCAACTCAACTATGTTTAAATAACTTTAATTAATTTAAATTTACATATTTAAAACTAACGAATGAATTTTAACCTAATAACCGAACATTGTAACTTTACCCTACAAAGTTTTTCTTATTGTTTTTTCTTGCATCGGATTATAATCCGTTTCATAATCCTCTTCATCTTGTTGTTTGCTTACCAACTATGTAAATAAGCTTACCATTAGCAATGCAAACTTATTATGTACATGAAAGCTTTTGTTGTATACTTAAAATCGATCATGCTAGGATTAATAAGAAACTGGAGATGTACTCTTTTTTTCATCTCGATCTTCAAGCAGACCAGACGTTTTTGGACTAAGGTGGTAAAATAAATGAATATTATAACGTTTTGAACATCATATTTTTTGTTACTGACCATCGGTGGAAGACATCATTTTGAATTCGCCCTTTCTATAATTAATTGATTATCGCTGCAATTAGGGTTTGCTTTTCTCTAATCGCAATCAGTATTAATTTTTAATATCTCATCAGTTTTAACTTTTAATATTTGCTTTATTACTTCTCGACTGAAAAGGTAAAGTATCTTAAGTTGACTTAAGATATTTCGCGTTTTTTGGTGGAATCTAACTGCCATTCTAACGGAATACAGTTCTGTTTTATTGGCACCAATCAATCTCACTCCTTGGCTTTTTAAAGACAGAAACAACTCCATCTTATGTTCAAAAGACACGTATCTGCAAGAGGTAAAATATCTTAAATCCACATAAGATCTTGTGTTCTTCTTTCATACAACATATTAAGTTAACTTAAGATGTTTTGCGCGTGCAAACAGAAACAAAAGTCATCCTTGAGTCGACATAAGATAAAAGACGTAACAAAATTTGGAAAAAGCATGAAAAGGCAAACTATCTTATGTCAACATAAAATGATTTTTTAAATTTGTAACTGAAATTTTTTCTCTCCCTAAGTAGACATAAGATATTTTACCGTTTGCAAAAGTAGTTAAATTCACATATAAAACGATAACATAAGATGTTTTTCATTATATAGTGGAGTCAATGAAGCTGAAAATAGGGCGTTTTCAGAAAGTCCTCAGAAACATCACGGATTTGTATAAATTTTTTTTTCATTTTTTTTTTATTTTTATATTGTTTAAAATCAGAAACATTTCATTTGGGGAAAATAATTATTTATATTATTTAAACAATTTTTATATTGTTTAAAAGGGGTGATCCACGAGCGATGTGTTTGATAGGTGGAGTGTGTAGGTTGCATTAAGACGAGAAAAAAAATAATAACGAAGGGTAGGTCTACATCCCCCCGTTTAGCCGGGAGGGGCGACTTAATAACAGAAAATGCCTATTATAAAAAATATATTAAAAATCAACTGCTTTGTCAACAACGCCGTGTTATACTCTCTTGCTAAACTAAAAAGTACCTACGTCTTTTATTTTTCAGGAATAGTTTTCGAAAAATTCATCTTCAAAGTCAAAATATTGAAATTTTTAACTTTTTTTTTTTTTTTTTAATTCGAACTAATCTTTTTCGAAATTTAATGTGATTAAGTACTAATTTTTTTCACAATTAAATGCTGTTACAAGTTCTCAGTGAAATCCAGAAAACCGCATGCGAAAATATCTTCTTGTTTTCGAGAAATTAACAAAAAAAAAAGAAAAACACTCAGAAAATTTGAATGATATTCTGTTCTATTTTTTCGAAAAAATAACACTTAACAAGTGGTTTTTTTTTTTTTTTCTTTATCTCGAACTAAACTGTTTCTCTCTCTTAATTATTAATATTTTTTTTTAATCAAATGTGATTCTATACCTACTATTTTTTAAGAAATTCAATGTTTTTTTTTTCTTACGTATAATGATCATTAAAGCTTTTCATTATAAGACAAATGAAATGTTTTGATTTTAAAAACCTAAAGTTTAAACAATAAAAATCAGAAAATAACATCTAAAGTATGTTTTTTCCCCTCTTGCACATGCAATTCATCTTATATTAACATAAGAATTAAAAACGCCATTCGAAAACGCAAGGCAAAATATCTTATCTCAACTTAAGATTTCGGCAATTGATATAAAACACCATTTAATGAAAATCAAAAACATCTTAAGTCATATTTTTCCTTATAACTGGCGCAATATTTAAAATATCTTTTTGAAATAAATTTTATAAATAAAATCATATAATTTTACTTTTAAAAGATTTATTCTATAAAACTTATACTTAAAAGATTTTTTGGGAGCCACCTGTAACTGTAAACCTGCTTTCCTGAAAAATCATGAAAATTGATATAAGATACTTTACCTTTTCAGTCGAGACTTATCTTCTTTTAATATTTGTAGTTTATTAGATTTTAATATTTTTCTGGTGTTGTCATATATGTAACCCTCAAAATATTAAAATCTAACCCAAAATTTCTAACCGTGTGGGTCTATATAGGAGTGGGAACTTATGTTTAAATTTGTTTTTTTTAAAACAATTTCAGTTGTTACTCTCTTTCCTGAAAATGTGTTAAAATTAACTTCAGGGTGTGATGATGTGTCCCACGCAGTTGGTGTTCGCATTTATAACCCCAATAACCCCAAAAATTCATCCCCACACTCAAAAAGCAAAAGGAAATAAGGAAAAATGAAAAAAGGATTTGATATCTGAAATGCGGGGGTTATTCCCCATAGAATAGTGAATGGGTTGTCCTTGCTGGGTTCGATATTGTTTGAGGTTAGATAATAATAAACAAAAATTATAAAGTCCTTCTGGTTGTTGGGGATTAAAACTTTTTGAGATATTGAGAATCAAGGGATTCACAAAAATTAATAACAAACAAAAAAGGATGTTAAAAGTTTTCTTAATTTTAAATTTCTAAGGGAGAATAAGAAAACAGAGAGTTGGTGATACTTGGTGATGATAAAAACTTATCGATTTAAATAAATGTGACAGATACCTTGCTTTTCGCTTAGTTCATGAGCATAAATCTTAAGGATAACTTTAACAAAACATCAAAGTGTTTGAATTCATAATGTATTTGCGTTTTTTTGTGCAGAAGGGATTTTGAGAAAATTAATTGGAAACTATGCGCTTGAAAAATTCGAAATCCTAGAATTTGTTCTACCCTCCAAGGTATTCTATGGAGTGATCCATTGAAAATCGTTTATTAACCCTCCAGATGGAAACATTATAACATGACACATAAACGAAGCAACAACGACATGGTATTCTTCCATCAAGTTATAAAAGGAGTAGGTAACTGATGCACAGGACCTACTTGGCTCTATATCTTTCAATCAAAGGGTAGGCGGTTATAACCTTCGCAGCTTGAGTATTAACTTTGCCTTGTTAATTGTCCTGTTTTTGGTTCACTTAGGTGTATGAGTGTTTAATTGGTATGTTTGCTTTCTTAACTACTTACAACGTACTAAGTGAGGAGCCGGTGGAGCGTGGAGTAATAACTTAGTCTAATATGTTGGCAAACCATTGGTTTTAAGCCTGAACTTGCTGTAAGCCAATTCTGATAGTGTTAAAAAATTATTTTTTAGGTATCTATTTGTACGTATTTTTTTATGATTGCATTTGTTTTTGAGAAAAAATACCTAAACAATTTTTGTTCAACAAACATATTCCTAGGAGGCCAAGGGCTATTCTTAAATATAATAATGTCTTAAAACTATGAAAACAAAACTTAAAGGATATGGCAATAGGAACGAGAATAGACAAATAGGTTTTTTACTTTCCTCTAACACCCCCCGATATTTATGGCATAGGAACTGCTGCAAATCCATATACTTTTATACAAAAATGGATCCAAATCAAAAGAAGCTGTAGTCGGCAGAGTGTTCTTAGAAAAGCTTAACAAAGCCTCTCATTCCGTATACCCAATCACTGTAGCGTGTTTGACGTGGAATTTTTAGCAGTCATAGAAGTTTTACCGCGCTACTTTCGGGATTGGTTTTTTTTGACGAGCATCGTGGTCTTGGCTCGCGGGTAGTCGACATTGTAGAACTAGATGGAATTGTGTTCTTTTTATGATGGAATAATTTCTTCTTTTTAAATTGAGTATACAGAAATCCGTCATCGATGTTCATCACCCCGTAGTGTTTGAAGAAACTGGATTTGATTGAAGAAATACCTGAATCACTCAGTTCATTGAAATTAATGGTAGAAGCTCTTTGTCGGTCGATTCAAATTTGTTCTCAGCTAATAGTGCCCTTATATCTTTTTAAGGAACTAGAGTCAAAGCGTTCAAAACATGCAGCGCCGGATTTAGCTTTTTTGGGCCCTAGGCCTAAAGAGTAAATGGTGCCCCCTTTGCATAAATTCTCTTATATTGTATGGTTTACTTCATACAAAATTAAATACCTCTTTAAGAAAACAAATTACAACGAATTCCATAAAACTAAAATTAATTTTATTTATAATGGTAGTTACAAGAATATGTACATGTACATAGTATACGACTTTTTTTTACAGATTTTTACTTAATTTTTGAAATATTGTTTTCTCGTTTTTTTAGCAGCGAAGTCTTTTATAAGTTCATCGAAATCTATTTCAAGAAGCAAATCACTCTCAATACAGAGCAGAGATAGTGCATCAAGTCTTTCCTGCGTTATCATTGTTCGACAATGACTTTTTAAGCGTTTTAATTGACTGAATGATCTTTCCGCAGAACAATTTGTCACCATCACTTAAAAATAAACGTAATGCCGTGTCTACGTTCGGAAACGCTGATGTAATTTTATCTTCCCACATAATCTTATATAAATTAGCTTGATTAAAAAATTTAAAATTATTGCCATTTTTATGCATCACATAACGATGGAATTGTATTAACTCGTCAGCAATTTCTGAATTTAAATTTTCCGGATAATTTGACACCAAACGCTGGGCACAGGCTAAAACGTTGACTTTTTCATTGCTTGTGCAAAGAAAATCAAATCGTTCAGAAATTTCTTTACATATTTGACCTCTGGAATCCATTTGTATTCTTAACTTATCGATAATAATATAAAAAGCGTTTATTCGAAACTTATCCTTCGGGCTTAAATCTACATCGGGAGCATTACCATCGATCGTTAGGCATTTTTGTGCGAATTCGTTTTCGTGTAATCATTTAGCTGCCATCAGGTAGAAGTTCCTTAGATTGTTGATCGGACAATGATCTATACAAATTCGCGCATGTCAGTAGTGTTACGTCTTCGCTTTGCAAAACCTTACTGACTTTTTGAAAACTTTGTAAAATATCGTTCCAAATCACAAGCATTAAGGCTACTATGAAATTACAGTTTTAAAAATTTTCCCTTTATTAGTGTATATATGGTATGATGTATGAAGCATAGCCGCATACAATATAGGGTAAAAGCACCAGTACCCGGGAAGATAACTTCTTTTTTGACTTTCAATGCAAATATCTTTATTTCTGTTAGTATTTCATTCAAATCTTAATATTTTGCTAAGACTACAGATATTTCTCAGTAGTTTGGTGTATGAATGAATTGAAAGTAACTTTAAACATTGATTTAAAAAGATGAATTCTAAATAAAGGCGATTTTCCGGAGTCTCCGGACGATTGTTCTAGTCTGCGGACGATCTTAAATGGAGTTTCCGGACAGTTCCACTTAAAAACTCAATATCTTTTTTCTCTTAAGTGTTGACTATAGAGCAATTCATTTTCTGTATTGGTAATTACTTCCTGACTTAGTCCGGGAGGCGACCGTTAGATTACCTACCTCATAAGCAGAGTGGAAAATTTAGCCACCATCTAATGGTAAATGACATGAAGTTTTCAAAACCATTGGTCGGACAGACTTTCCCTGGGCCTTTTGGCGGCTAAATGGCACTTCCGGTTGCGTTTTTTGGTGCCAGCTTATACCATAGGGTGAGTGGAAAAAGTAAGTAGAAGTCTATAGACATTTCGTCGTAGATACCAAATCATATGGTCGGACAAAAATAACGCGGGCCTTTCTCTTTGTCCGACCATTTTAAAATATATTTATTGTGTGTGGTGGTTGCTTTTAAAATTAAAGGAAACGGTAACAGCTTTGAAAAATTGATTGCTCTGTCCATTTTTTAGACAAATAGTAAAATAGTAAAAAAATGGTTCTATTTATTTATGACTTTTTTGTAGTTGTTATATGTGTATACATACATAGGAATACGAATTAAAGTTTTTTGTTTTATTTTTTCCATAAACATTTCTTTTTGCACATAATATTAATGAGTACAAAAATAAATTAAGTGATTCTCATGAAACATATTTTTTATCATTTGGCACTTTTGTCCCAAAGAAGACAAAATAAATTTAGGACTACTGACCCATCATTGTGGGTTAATAGTCCCAAAATTTAATTTGGCACTTGTGACCCACCAATGTCCCTGCACCTCAAAGTGAATGGTGTTAAAAAAAAAAAACATAATTTTTCTGTGAAAAAAATTATCAAAAACTTATGGTAACCAGTTTAAGTAGTTTTTTTTGAACCCATAACTATAATTTTGGATTAGCCAACTATGATGTCATTCATCAGTTACCTTTTTTATACAGATTTAACACCAAAAATGTTGATGCTGAGTTGAAAAAAACATTAAGGTAATTAACAGACTTTTTTTTGAAAAATGCGGTCGGTCTCGTGATTGGCCCATGCAAAGTTTGTCCGACCAGTAGATTCTTAATGTAGACATTCTAAGCTTTCATTTGATACCCCATTTGCCCACTCAGCCGATGAGGTAGAATGTCACCAAAAATACCGTTTTTAAAATGGTCGGACAAAGAGAAAGGCCCGCGTTATTTTTGTCCGACCATATGATTTGGTATCTACGACGAAATGTCTATAGACTTCTACTTACTTTTTCCACTCACCCTATGGTATAAGCTGGCACCAAAAAACGCAACCGGAAGTGCCATTTAGCCGCCAAAAGGCCCAGGGAAAGTCTGTCCGACCAATGGTTTTGAAAACTTCATGTCATTTACCATTAGATGGTGGCTAAATTTTCCACTCTGCTTATGAGGTAGGTAATCTTACGGTCGCCTCCCATACTAACTGTTTGACATCTAATTAATTTAAAAAATATTACCTAGTTATTGTTATTTAAGACGAAATATAAAGAAACCAAAATCGGTACCAGTTACCGGACGATCAAAACAGAGTCTCCGGACGACTTTGAAGCTACTTCGTCATACTTTATTGCTGCTTGACTGATACCTAATTTCTTCGATCTAATGTCGTGCAAGGCTTACTTTTAAGTTGTTTGCATTCATCTTCAATAAAAAAAAAGTTAAGACTGTTCATATCCTCACTATCCAACTAAACCATGGAAATTTTATTCATCTGAAATACATATTTACTTGTTTCAAGATTAACTAGTTGTTGTTTCTTTTTTCCGAACCCGTTTCCAGGCGCTTGGAAATTGGAATCCTTCAACACTAAACTGATGCACTGTTTTTTTCTGCACATCGCATTCAAATATTATACCTTCGATAGGGGTGGTTTTGGTTTTGGTTGGTTTCTTTTTGTGTTTTTTGTATGTATATGGATATGGTATGCATCAGTGAAGAAAAATGTTATTCTCAAATAAATAGAGAAGTGGAGTAGGAGGAAAGAAACTGGTTTTATTATTCTCATGTTCAGGTTTCGGTAAAAAGGAAAATAGATATCGCACGATCGATTTACACCATTTTGATTTCAAAATATTGTGTTTGTGTGGCAGAAAATAAAAAATGATATTGAAATACAATTTTTAGAGTTTTTTATTTGTCATTTTTAATCCATCAGAGGGATGATAGTAAACAAATTTTATTCTGGATATAAACAAGTACTTTTGACAATTAAATTAAGGGTTGCAAAAAGAATTTGAACATAAAAAAATAATTAAATAAAACCTTGGAGCTGTCCGGAAACTAGATTTTCGTTATTTTTTGTACCAGTACCGGGCACTTAAACAAATCGATTAAAAAAAAAGCAAAACTCAATTTTTTTCTTTAGTTATTGGAAGTTCACATAGCTGGGCATTAACGGGCATTTTTTCGTTAATCCGTTAATCGTTAATTAACGAAGTTAACATTCCCATTAACGGGTTAACTTTTCAGTTAACTTCAAAAAAATGTTAACGATCGTTAAATTTTCCAAAGTCGGTTAATCGTTAATCGAACACAAAAACCATACAGATACACATTCAAATTAGATTATTGGTAATTATTTTTATAACTTATAAAAAATAAGTTTCGGTTGATATGGTTGCAGAAATATGATAACAGTCGTGTAGATGCAGTGAAAAAATGCATGGAAAAAAAGGTAGAAGAAGCGCTACAAGAAGAAGCTATCGAAATATCAAAGGACGTAGAGAGTGTAAGTGGCGGAGGCAGCAACGCGAGTAACAACGACGATGATGAGAATGACTTTTTCAACTCTGTTACTCAATCTTCCGAAAAACCTAAGAACAACAAATCATTAAGAAGTAAAGCTCAAAGTCTCGTAAAAACGTGGCTAGCTTTGAAGTCAAAAGACTCGTTAAATGAAGCGGCATTCCTCGGGGAACAAGTATTGGCAAATCTGTTTATCCAATACAATACTGCCATACCCTCAAGCGCTGCTGTTAAACGACTCTTCTCCACGGGCAAGGATACACTTCAGCCGAAAAGAGCCTCGCTTTCCGACGAGAATTTCAACATGCTGATATTCATGAAGGGGAACAATCACATTCATATACATGACTGAATAAATTGTTGTTTTAACACTAATGGCCAGTTGCACCAAAATCCACTAAAACCAGTTTTTGTTAAAATGCTTATAAAATTATCAGCCTGATAAATTTACTGGGTTGCACCAATGTCTTTCACTAGTTTTTTAACTAAAATGCTGTTTGCGAACCATCCCTGCTTTTTTTTAAACTGAACGAAAAAGAGATGTCAAAACCGTTATTTTATTTTGTTTGTTACGTTCCTAATTTTGAATTCATGTTTCGCCCTTATTTAAATAATATATATTTAAAAAAAAAGAAAAAATGGATACGAATAAAAAAAGGGAAAGAGGCAAAAATTATGCTACCCACTACCTACCTGCTACTGACTACCCCGCTTCTCCACTATCCGGTACCCTGGCCCTAAGCATTTGGTGCCACTACTGGTACAAAAGTAGTGAGCCCTCAACGGATTTGCATAGGGTTGAAAAATATAATATGGTATCAAAACAAAGGGGTCGGTTACTGTAATGTATTCATAAACACAACAAACATTGAATAGTATGTCATAATAAAGAAATATGATTTAGTATAAAATGGGAAAGAACAATAAAGAATATTTATTATTATACCGGCAATCAACCAGCACACATCTCTTTCAATATACTTCAATTGGCGACGAGGTTTGGTAATTTTTTTTTTTCGCACAAAGTAAAATAAAAGTAAAAGTCTTGTAAGAATGCCAAGCGGTGATACATCAAATACCGAACAAAAGATGACTATTTTTCAAGCGTCTCAAATGACGGAATTTTCGCCAGAAACAGACAGTTTTACTGAATGGAAAGAGCGCTTAGAAATCCATTTCACCGACATTGATGTGACATTGGAGCCATCGAAAAAAGCAACGTTGTTGAAAAGTATCGGTACACATGCGTATTCACTGTTACGAGCACTTTGTGATCCAAAAAAGCCATGCGATAAAAAATACGACGAACTGTGCACGCTGTTGGAAGAGCATTTTATGCCACCGGTAATGATTTATCGAGAACGATTGAATTTTTACACTGCATCGAAAAATTCAGATGAATCAGTCAATTCATGGTACGCACGCGTTAAAACATTAGCGCTGAAATACAAATTTGCCAATTTGGACGAAGCTGTACGTGACCGATTTATCATGGGAATGGCCAACAACGAGAAATTGTTTGAGAAATTTTGCGAAGAGGACGAGAAGCTGACGATAGCCACGGCATTGAAGAAGGCGCTCATACACGAGGTGAAACTCAAGGGTAACTCTATGTCAACTGAGGTTAACTTTGTCCGAGGTAACAACAGTAACGAGACTCAACGCAATAGGCGATCTAACGGAAATCACCAGAAAAGGGATGCATGCAAACATTGTGGCTGGAGGACACACAAATCACAAACTTGCAAATTTAGAGACGCTACGTGTGATAAATGCGGAAAAAAGGGGCCGCCGATTTGCCGTTCAAAAGAGAAGAATTTATCGACAAATTTTGTTAATTTAAATCACACTATTTCTCATGTTCAAGAAGCTAA
The DNA here is from genome assembly GCA_943590905.1 of Sphaerophoria taeniata. Lineage (NCBI taxonomy): Eukaryota > Metazoa > Arthropoda > Insecta > Diptera > Syrphidae > Sphaerophoria > Sphaerophoria taeniata. The sequence goes on from OX016541.1 coordinate 109,125,920, forward strand.
TGCTAATATTTCAACTTTCGTTAGCACTGGTACTCAAGTTGGACCGACATGTGGTGATGGAACGGATTGGTACTCCATTTTTAATATTTCCGGGAGCCGTAAGTCAGATACTTTCGATTTAACTGTGTACATCAACGGTATCCAATTCGATGTGGAATGTGACACTGGATCTCCGATTTCGTTGATGCCCTTAACTCAATACAGGAAGCATTTTGACACCCGTTGTTTAAAGCAAAACACAGCTAAATATGATGACTACGGTGGTCATGGAATACAAATCATTGGTGAGTTTTTACCAAACATAAAATATCGAGATCAAACTGAGGAAGTAGAAATGGTAGTCACGAGTGTTAATCGACCAATTTTATTGGGGAGAAATTTTCTTCGGGTTTTCAACTTTGAATTAAAGCAAGTTAACGCGATTTCAAGTTCGAGCTCAACCGTTTTAAATCAAAAGAATTCAGTCAATCCTGTTCCAATTCAAAATTTTGCATCTAATTTAGATAATACAAAAGTTTATAATACAATTGTTCAAAAGTTAAAAACGACTTTTAGTGAAGTTTTTGATGAAGGTTTAGGTAAATTTACCACTGCGAGAGTACATTTAGAGGTCATGCCGGGCACGAAACCAATTTTTTGGAAACCGCGTGCGTTGCCGTTAGCATGGAAACCAATTGTTGAACAAAAATTAAATGAATTTTGTGATTCTGGTATGATGGAACCAGTCGATAACGCCGATTGGGGAACACCAATTGTGCCAGTGATGAAACCAAACGGTGACCTACGCATTTGTGGTGATTTTAGCGTCACTAAATAAATTTTTGGTAGATTTCAAATATCCATTGCCCCGTATCGAGGAGATTTTCGCTTCGCTACAGGGTGGACAGTTGTTCAGTAAATTGGATCTATCGAATGCGTACAATCAGTTAGAACTAGACCATGAATCCCAAAACCTTTGTACTCTTAGTACACATTTAGGCTTATTTAGAGTAAAGCGGTTAGCTTTTGGCATAAAAACAGCGGGAGCTATCTTCCAAAAAACCATTGAAACGTTGTTACGTGGTATACCTAACTGCATGAATTTTATGGACGATATTGTCGTCACCGGGCCTGACACTCATAGTCATAGCCAAACATTAATGACCGTCTTAGGTAAATTACAATCTGTTGGATTGAGACTGAACCCTAAGAAATGCATATTTTTTATGGAAGAAATTTCGTACTTAGGTCTTATCATTGACAAAAATGGCCTAAGTAAAAACGACAGCAATATTAGAAGCGTGCTTCACGCACCAAAACCAAAAAATGTGTCAGAAGTTAAGGCATTCATCGGAATGGTAAATTTTTACTCAAAATTTGTTGCAAATTTTGCACAAAAAATGGAGCCACTTTATAAGTTATTGAGGAAAGACACTAAATTTCATTGGGATGAAGCTACGAATTCTGCATATGAATTATTAAAAAAGGAGATAACCGGAGACCAAGTGTTAGTTCATTTTGATAGAGAAAAGCCAGTTATTTTAACAACAGACGCTTGTGATACAGCAGTGGCTGGTATTTTATCACATGAGTTTGAAAATGGTGAGCTCAAACCAGTAGCATACGTTTCACGTTCATTATCTCCAGCAGAACGAAATTATAGTACAATCCAAAAAGAAGCCCTTGCCATCGTTTTTAGCGTAACTAAATTATATCAATATTTGATAGGCATTAATTTCATTTTGCAAACTGATCATAAACCATTAATTTCAATCTTCGGAGAGCACAAAGGCATTCCTTTGATGGCGGCAGCAAGAATGCAACGGTGGGCATTCATTTTGTCTGGTTTTAACTTCAAGATACGTCATGTAAAGGGTTCATTGAATCACGCTGATACTTTATCACGCATACCACAGCTCAAATTTGAAAATGATTCCACAAGCGAAAGTAAATTCATCAATTTTATTGATGATGAACAGGCAAATTATATTAACTTTATTAATTCGAATAATCAACTTCAATTAAGTTTCAAAAATGTTCAAATTGAAACACGAAGAGATAAAGTTTTGTCCAAATTGATAGACGCTGTTCAAAGCGGTACAGTGTCGACCTTAACAGGTGATGAATTTATTCCGTATAAAAATAAGAGTAATGAATTATCGGTCGAGTCAAATTGTTTATTATGGGGTTACCGTAGCATTATCCCTAATAAATTAAGAAAACAAATTTTGTTGGATTTACATAAATCCCATTTAGGTATAGTCAAAACCAAGGCATTAGCCCGTTCATTCATTTGGTGGCCCAAAATCGATAGAGACATTGAAGATTTAATTAAATCATGTCATGCATGCAGATTGCACCAGCCCAGTCCAGAAAAAAGTGTATTGATTCCATGGAATCCAGCGGATCATGCCTGGTCAAGAATTCACATTGATTATGCAGGTCCATTTCACGGATATTACTTGCTAATAATTGTTGATTCTTTTTCAAAATGGATTGAGGTCTTTAAAACAAAAACGATTACATCGGGATGTACTATCAATTTTTTGAGAGAAACATTTTGTAGATACGGTTTACCCGATATAATTGTCAGTGACAACGGAAGGCAATTCACGTCAAATGAATTCTCGGAATTTATTAAAAATAATCATATCAAACATATTCTTACTGCACCTGGCCATCCAGCTACAAATGGTCAAGCAGAAAATTCCGTAAAAACAGTTAAAAAGTCACTCATAGCCAACTTGGTAGACAAAAAACCAATCGATTTCGATTTTTTTTTGAATATATTTCTATTCGATTACCGCATTAGTGTGCATTGCACCACAGGAGTTTCTCCATCACAAGTAATGTTAAACCGAACTTTGAAATCACGTTTTACATTGTTGAAACCACCTTTGGTAAGGGAAAGCATTGTTGAAGCCCAAAAGAAAAATATATCCAATTTTCGAGGTAAAAGAGAAGTAGCGTTTGAGATTGGTGATAAAGTATACATTCGTGACTATACCAATCCTAACAAGCCAAGCTCGACACCAGCGAAAATTAAAGAAAAATTTGGTCCTCGAAATTATGGTTGCGTAATTACTCAAAACGGGAGAGAAATAAAAAGACATTTGAATCAAATTCGTGAAATAAACACAAGTCAAGATGTTACACCTGAATTGAGTACAGCGGCCATGAAACAGGAGACTCAGCAAACACGAGAACATACGAATTCAAGAAGAAGTACTCCCGATCCCGATACAATAGATGTTCATGCAGTGCCATCGAAAGGGGAAGAGGTAGTTATACCAGTCAACAATGCACTTGATTCGAACGACGATTCAAACGAAAACGTTATTGAAACGCGCAACGTTCCATCATCAAGTCGACCAATTCGAGAGACTGCAAGCATTGCAAAAGCGAGCATTGCTGATCAATATCGAAATAATTTAGTCTAAAATTTGTATGGCATAATTTTGTTAGTTTGAAACTATGTATATAACAAACTTTAGTAGGGAGTTGTAATGTATTCATAAACACAACAAACATTGAATAGTATGTCATAATAAATAAATATGATTTAGTATAAAATAGGAAAGAACAATAAAGAATATTTATTATTATACCGGCAATCAACCAGCACACATCTCTTTCAATATACTTCAGTTACAACTAACATGATTCATGGCCCATGCACTGTTTGGAAATCCTGAATCTAAATTTGAAATACAAATCGTCGAATTTACTGAATGGATTCCTGTGAACTAGAAGAACTCTTGGACGTCTTGCTACTTTCCCAAACAAATCATCATCAGATGAGGAGGATGACCAATTAAAAATTCTGTAGTAATTTTTTTTATTGAATAAGAAATAATTAAGGAGAAAAATAATGGATTTTACCTGTTAATATCCAGCGATCTATTTAATTCAAATATATTTTTGAATCGTAATTTGTAACTTTCAAATGTCCTGTCAAAAGTGAAATGTTTTTTTTTGTAGATATTTTCATTATAACTCGGTTTTAAAATTTATCTGGAAGAAAATGGCATTTTAGTTTATCGGCCTTTTAAAACTAAAATTGGTTGGAGCAACCAATAAATGCCATTTTAAAATTTAACGAAGCGATAAATATTTAAAAGCGTTTGGTGCAACTGGCCATTAAACTCTTATAAAATATAATTTACTATATTAAAAAAAAATTTATTTGTCTCTTCTTGTTTCCAACTTCCAATTTTTATTAGAAAATAAAATTTTTATGGCGTGTTAACGGATTAACGATTAACGTTAACTTGCGTTAATTTTTCTAAAATTTAACGTTTAACTGTTAACGAAGTTAAATTTTTAATTAACGGATTAGCGATTAACGAAGTTAACTTTTTGATTGACGGTGCCCAGCTATGGAAGTTCATTATATTTTCTTTGAAACAAACCCCATTTGATTGCAAGACTTCACAAGATCAACTATTCCCAGTATATTTTTCCAAGGTCTGCCACTATTTTTTTGCTAAGAAAACAGCAAAACAGCAGTGGCTGCTGCTTAAACTACCTATAACTTTTCCGTTATACATTCGATCGGCTTCAAACTTCGTATGCATATGTGGAAAATGTTACTGATTCTGTATTTTGTTGTTTTTTGCCAAGTCTGTATTTATTTTCTCTTTTGTTCCACATAAAGGCAAAATCGTCCGAAACTGGTGCAGTTACCCTATGCGTGTTGTATTTATATAGTAAGACATCCAAAAGAGAAACAACGAAAACTGAAGCAAGTAATGAAAAGTAAAAACAGATTATGTTATTTAAGAAAACAAATTCATGTGGTGCAGGTGCTATGTGTTTGCTTGAAAATGAAATGTATTTATTTGTAGGTACATAATATGAAAATAATTGAGCGTTGCCGTTTGCCAAATTTGAAGATTTTTGCAAATCTATTATCCATTTTGCTCGTATGAGCAATAAAGATTCAGTTGCTTCTACTTACTTTTGTGGCCCCTTTTTTCGTGATGCCCTAGGCCTGGGCCTAGTTAGCCTAAGGGTAAATCCCTGGCTGAAAACATGGTTACAACTTGAAAACAGCTCTCTACGAAGGCTAAGGTTTCGACGTAAGGTGGATTCATTAGGTGTTTCAGCGTACATCCAAAATCCCAAAGCCAAATCCGACGAATCCACCCCGAAGTAAGAAGTGTATTTTCTTCGCCAAATGATCTCAACATAAGGACTTAAGTTATTTCTATTTTATTTGTGGAGATAATTTTGTTACAGTTCCATTTGAAGAGCCCAGTTCAAACAACCAGAATCATAAAACTTAAAAGTTAAAAAAAAGAAATAGATAGAATTGAGAAGAGCTTAAAAAATTCGCAAAATGTCATGCAAATGGTCATGGATACGGAATATTCAACAAAAACAGTTAAAAGTAAGATGGTATTCTTCGAAACGGGGTAGAGAGGAAAATATTTAGAAAAAGAGAATTGAACCCCAAAGGGTAACACTACAGATAAAATGTACTGGTTCTGGTTCTTTGTTCTGCAGTTTTTGTTAATGCATCAGCGTGAAAGATTTTTGCTAAGCTGAACCAAAAAGATAAAAAAAAACTTGTTACATAGACCAGTATATTGTGCACCACACTAAAATAAAGTTATAAAATGTCACAAGTTCACAGATCACAGGTTAACAAAATAGAATTGAATATTCCGTATTTTATCATGAAAAATCATCACCGAGCAGTTTTTGTTCCCAATATTTTTTGGACTTTTTTCAGCGTTTTTAAGCCAGTTTCTGCATTAAAATTTCGCAATAAAAACCATAGTCTCTACAGTCTATATACCTCCTACCAATAAATGATAAAAGCCAACTTCCTGTTTATTATTATTTTTTTTTGTAGGGTTCTAAAACCAATTAAGTTTTTCAGCGAGGGATAGTTGAATCGAACTTCCAGCCTTTTCTTTTGGCGAAAGTGTGGGTCACCAGCAGTATCTACTTCAAAGCATAATCCTTTTCTAAATTTGCTTGCATGTATATTATCATCTTCTCTATATTCCCATTCGACTGGTCCAATAAAGGGTTTTATAGTGACTCTGCATACTTTTTAAATGGATTACTTAGATATTTATGTGTCGGTAGCGTGCAGTGTGGTTGAAGATATGCAAACGTTTTTGACAATGCGGAGTTCATTTAGTTTCAGATGAAGCAATTGTTAGAGGAAATTAAATTTATACGGATTCTATGTAGGTATATTGCATTTCCCAATGACATGACATTCGAAAATTACATTCGAGAATGTTGTTTGTTTCGAAAGGGTTTTTTTCGTGGCCGTTCCGTTGGTCGATAGAGGAAGTTTTAGAAATTAATAATGAAGAAGAAGCACTTTTCGGGATTCCCCAAATTGGATTTACTGAGGCAAGGGAAAGTTTACTCGATTCCTAATGGGTATTGAACGTTCTGATTTCGGGACTGTTATAACAGGGATAGTAACATATATCCGATTTGTAAGAGAATTATATTCCCTAGTGACCGCACAGAGGCTCTGGCAGTGACAGGTGACTTGAATGTAGGTAATCATTACTGCTGTTAAGAATGCATGCAGGTTTACCTATGTATCTCCGGAAGTTAACTGGCATGGTTTTCCGATTTCCATTAGATTTCGATCAATCCATTTCACATGCGACGGGAAACATTACGATGGAGACGGGGTGGCACGAATAGAAAAGGGCAATCAGCTTAAGATGCATTGAAGCAGTTGTTAAACTGAATGTCATCTATCGATGATATTACCATTCTCGAATGTAATGTAGAGCATGTAGGGTTTGAAGAGTAATGGCCTTCAGAGAAATATTGTTATAATGCGTAGGCTGTTGTGTTGGCTTTCAAATTATGAATTGATATAATGGTGACAAAAAGCAGTATCTATATATAGGTGTCGAATTACAAGAACGAGGTGACAGACTCGCAGCTGCAAATCTCGAGGTCATTCGGAAATGCATATTATCAAGTAGAGCTGGTATATATATATAATCATACCCTTTTCATCTCCTGCTGCTTTGTACAACATAGGAACAGAGCCATCTGCTCTAGAGGTTTTAATGGACCTATGCTTCGTTACTGCACTCTTTATTTCGTTAATTATTGCTAAACGGATTGTTGACCTACATTGTGTAATGAACAGGTTCATCGTCGCCGTTATGAGGCTTGGTGAAGCATGTACTTTTCCACATTTCCGATTGTGACCTGAGGCTCTGGTGGATTTCATGACCTGTTTCCACTTATTCCTTGATAGCATGCTTATGCTGCCCTCCTCTTTTTTCGGAGAGTTCTGCTCCCGTCTGTATATTTTGGGTTAAGTAATCGAATCTTAGACTATTGCTTACTTTCCGCTAAGAACCATCACTAAAACGTTCATAGTTCATAAGAATCGTTAAATGTTATCTTAATGACATGAATTGGAGCAAATTGGAGCCACAGCAAACTACAATTTATATACCGAAAGCGTACATTGATGTAGCTTGTACCATTATTTCACAGAACCGCTATACTCTTTAACCAATTTACACTTGCTTTCGACTTTCAAACTCAAATTCGTTTCTAACTTCTCATTATGAAACAATATACCAACGTAACATACCTCTCCTCGCACGGAAGTCGTAACATAAAACTATCTTTTTGTTTTTATGATGATGATGATGAGAGTGAGGGAGTTTATAGCAAAAAAAAAAAAAAAAAATGTGGCAAGGAAGCGGAAAAGGGAATCCAGTCATCACAGAATAAATGACTTACTCTCTCAAACCATTCGTGTATACGTTAACGTACCATGCCAAACAGCCAAAACGACAACAACGATGCAATGCAGCTATCAGATGTTCAAAATGTGTTCGTATGAGTGAAGTAACGATAGAAAATCGAGAGTAAGAGAAAGCACAGAAGGATGTTATGGCTGTGGGAATGCTGGTTTTTACTTTCACGGTTTGACTCCTGTGCCCTGCATTCAACCATTCAAGGGAATTACAACTGAGTCAAAAGTGAAGGTGGGGTGTGAAATGTTTGAAACATAGAGCTGTATCTATAGAAACATTTTCATAGAATCCTGAGTGAGGTCAGAGTGTAGAGTGTTGCAGGGTTTTGATTAAATTCGCAGCAAAGAGAAAAAATAGTGTAAATAAAGCGTGACCCTAAACTTGTTGGGTTGGTTGGTTAGTCGAATATCTGTGGTCTATAAGCGCGGGTAGGATTCAAGGATAATAAGATTGAACTCAAAGGAAATCGTTGATTAATCTGAAACTTAATTAGTTTTACCAAGCTGAACGTTTTAATGAGTTACATACCAATTGAATCGTCAGTTATCTGCAATGGGATTAAACGTGAAAAAATGGTAAGCAAAATAAGAACACGAAACTGCAGTTTTGTGAAGGTTTGATGCTTATGCCATGAGCTGTGTCCTGTGTGAACGTGTGATGTATTAAATGAAAGGAAGCAATTTTAGAGGTATTTAATACGGGAAAGTTGATGATTTGTGATGGATTTTTTCTTTTTATCCAAGCAGAAACGGTGTCGGCAAAATACATAACCCAGCTTCCGATATATTGTCTCGTATCGTATATCATATGAAATCGAAACTCGATAATTATTAATTAAGTTTGGTTCGCTTGTCCCCTCTTCGTCCGTATAAGTACTGATTTGAAATCTTTCGAGGACATAATTCTGGATTTCTGATCGCTGAAACATTTTTCTCTCAGACCAATTTATATCTTCTTGAGGCTTCGTTAACTAATTCCGGCTTCCCAAGTTAGAAGAAATCTAGACAAAACAGTGTTTTGGAACATTTTAATACACCAGCCACTATCACACCCACCCCCACACTCAAATCCACTACAGCAATACAAAAAAAATTTTTTTAATTCTTATCTTATATGGAAATGGTTTATATATGTATATTTATATCTTGATGAATATCCTATTGGTTACAAGACAAAAATTCATATGCCTATATCCCGTGACGCGATGGATTTTGTGCTGACACTTACACTTTTGAATATAGTCCCCAGTCAAACGGTTGATTCGCCCATTCGAGCACTGCGCTTGAGTTGAAGGTACCATACCATGTGATGTAATTTGTATCGCATCTAATATGCCCCACACGCAGCATGCTCACATCAATACCCATTGCCAAGCGGAACAAATCGCATTAAATTGGAAAAAGGGAAACGTCGGGAAAATAAATCCGAAATGCCCTAGAACAAGCGCCCGAAATTGCATGTTGCCGATCCTCACTAAGGGATTTTCTAATCATATTGTATCTATTTTGCGGGAAGTTAAATGTGATTCGACATGCAAGGTCGGAGAGACAATGCGTAAACGGCAATAAATATTACCAACCATTTCGCAAATGTTCTTTTTTTGTTTGTATTATTCCCTTTTAAGTCTTTTAAGTCCAAGCAACTGAATGAAACGAATGAATTGACTGTTTAGTTGATTTTATGTGGAATTTATTACGAAGTGTGTTCGATTTAATAGTTTGTTTTGACAGATTGAATTTTGTTTAAATTTAATTTTATTGTGGGAGCCGACGGTCCTTATTTCAATTGCATTATGAAAATTAATCCGCTTTTTACATGGAAATAAGGCCACATTTACAAAAAAAAAAAAAAAAATGAAAATGTGGCCTAGTGTCCATGTCAACATGGAAACATGACCCCATTGTCCCGTTGGTTGTTGGTAAAACTTTAATAAAAAAACCGAGATTTTTCTCGCAAGTGTGAAGCAAGCTCCTATTACTATAAACATTTTTTTACATTCCGTTCCCTAAGTAAAAATCACCAACAAGGTTCGTTTATGGTCAACATCGGAAAAGGTATACTGAAACATCTGTGTTCATTAATATTTTTTACTCTAATTAGTAAAGAACATAATCTTGTTCTTTAGGCATTACATTATTTACATAATTCTTGCTTTACTTACTTGCTACCACTTTTTGTCCCATAACGATAATAATAGAAAAAAGTATCATCCTGTACTGTAGTCTGTAGAAATCTTATATTAAATCCCAAGACTAATAATAAACAGTTTCTATTTACAGAGGATACAAAATAATGTTTGTTTAGAGTGCAAAAAATAAACAATCTACAAAAAGCATCAGATGCTTCATAAGAGAAACCGAGAGTTCAAAGGACATTTCGAGGTAATTGCTTGTCAAATAACATTGAAAAGAAAACATACTCAAGAGACATGATACACCTTATACAAAAAAAAAAGACACAGATGACACAAGCCAAATAACAAAAGATCTCAAATGCCTACAACATAAAAGACGTCATCAAGCCATTGTTTGGCAATGGTATCAAAAATGGAAACAAAATGAAATCAATGTCTTTTATGGTGTTGGAAAATGTCCTTTTTCTTACATTATGTACTGAGTTCTGTTGGGGCTGTAAAAATTCACGATGAAAAAGTAAAATCACACAATAACGAACAGTAATGACTGGAGTGGGATATTCCTGCATAAATACATATTTACAATACAGTAAAGTGTTCATGAAAATTTGATAAAAAGTAGGTAGATGATTTTCTGCGCTAACAGAAATGAAATTTCTGTTTAAGACCATCTACGCGTCATACGTGCATAAATTCATATAGGAAATAACGTCCTTAAGTTGGAATACTTGCTTACTAACTTAAGGTGGCGCTACAGTCCGGTGTGGACTTGGGCCCTAATCAGCAATCTCCGCCAGCAAGTTCGGTCCCTAACTAGCGGTATCCAGTTTTGCACTCCAAGTTGATTGAGGTCCTCTTCCACTTGTGTGCGCCACCTGAGTCGCGGTCTTCCTCTCCTTCTACGTTCCTCGGGAATAGTGTCGAAGACTTTCCGCACCGGAGCATTGGTGTCCATCCGCTGTAAATGACCGAGCCATCTGAGTCTCTGGACCTTGACTCTTCTGGCTAAGTCAATGTCGTTGTCAAAACAGCCTAAGGCACATTCATCCGATTTTGTCAAGGTCCATGCTTCTGCACCATATAGCAGGACTGGGAAAATGGGGGTGTTATACAGTTTTACCTTAGTTGCTCGAGAGAGGGCTTTTCCACTCAATTGCTTTCTTAACCCATAAAAACAGCGATTAGCAAGAGTTATTATTCTTCGTCTGATCTCGGCGCTGGCTGGTGTTATTGCCCGTGTTAATAATGGAGCCTAGGTAGACAAACTCCTCTACTATCTCGAAGTTGTATGCGTCTATTGTGACGTTCTTGCGAGCCGTCGAAGTTGGGTGTCCTTCCTCGAAGACAGCATATAATTAGTTTTACTCTCATTTACCGCTAAACCCATTTTTGCCGCTTCTGTCTCAATTCTCACCATTATGGCATCGGGCATGCATTCTTGTGACCATATCTAACAGATGATTATGTGCATGCTTCTATCTAGATCGTCACCTGCTGCTTTGAAGAGATCGTCAGGCTTTGTTGGATTTCAGCAGGGATATTGCCGTTTTCATTTCTTCTAGGTTGGGTGAAAGGCTCCTGCCTGACGGCAGGATTTTGTTCGTTGCCGTTATACAACCTACAGAAGTGGTCTTTCCAAATCCCCAGCATTGACTGCGATTCTACTATGAACTATGATGTTCCCTTGTTTATCACTGCAAGCATTGCTCGATGACATTGAGTCAGCTGTTTTACCTTCCGATTAAACCTACGTACTTCATTCCTGCTGTTGGCTCTCTCAACATCCTCGATCTGACGCTTCTTATTCTCGCTCTCTTCCCTTGAGAACGCCGGGTTCCTCTCTCCTCCTTTGCTCGTAGAACTCACGAGCAGCTTTTTTCCTACAATGCAGCGGCGCTTGGCGTGCAGCATTTACTTGTTTTGGCCGTTTTCGGGATATTCGTAGTACTACCCGTTGTCGGAAGTGGTGTCGTGCAGGCTGTGCTTTCCAACTGTTCCACCAAAGATGTCCTCTTTCCCCAGCCTTGCGTTCAAATCGCCAAGAACAATTTTAATGAGACAGATAGGACATTGCTCATATGTTTTGTCGAGGAGCTCGTAGAACTCGTCTTTGGTGTCGTTCTTTTTCTCTTCTGTGGTGGCGTCGTGATGCACTCGCTTACACATTTGAAACTCAAAGCTTTATGCCTGAGTCCGCTTCGCGAGACGAATCCGCATCCAAAGATACGCTGTTGTTGCTCTCGGTAACAATTACCAGAGTAGATGTCGCAGTTTTTCATTCCAGTCCATGCCATGCCCGGTCCATCCCATCGCATTACCTGGATAGCTGTAATGTCTGCTTTGTAGCACACGGTCTATTAAGGGACCTAACATTCCACGTGCATATACGAAATTCGTTGTCCTTAAAACATTTTCTTGGGTCGTCATCAGTGTATCTGTCCGTTTCCGAGGCCTGTTGTTGCTTCCCAACTAAATATTTTTCTACGTAGTCGGGAAGTCACCCCGACGTCACCCCCAGTGGTGTGCACCAGGCACTTGATCTGACTCGAAGTGCAAGAGAAAATGTGCTTCTTTTACGGCCTGGGCTTTAAATAAGTTGAAGAAGCCCGTAAAGGTGTTCACCAATTAGTTCGGCCTACTTGGAACTGAAGACGCCACCGTAGATTTAAAAAAAAATATGAGTGCGACCCATTGAGTCCACACGACTAACTTCCCAAAGTAGAAAAATACGTAAAAACATTAGTTATTTTGGAAAATTTTCAGCCGATGCATCCCGTTGTAGTCGTACACGCCCGTTTGGTTCAAAGTCAAATTCCATAAAACTGATGATTTTAGGAAATACATTAAGTTTATTGAATAACAGTGGCGCCACCTGTCAAAAGTTGGTCGTACCAACTTGTGGACTCATGCACAACTACTTTGCACAGTAACATACAGCCTATATTGATCCTGAATATTGTAGTTTTCTATTAGTGAAGCAATTTTTTTAATCGGATTAGTATTTCCGAAAATTAATATTTATATGGCAAGGCAGCGTTTGGTGGGTCAGTTAGTAATAAAATGTAGCTTATGATACTCCTGAATATGTTTTTTCTTATTAATTCATTGATTAAATTGATAAATAAGATTTTTTGCACTATCGTTGAAATTATTGCAGAAATTATCATAATTTTCATTATATTAGGGTTGTCTTAGATTTTTAATTGCCATTAAAGCACCGTTAAGCGGATTGCGCTCAAAACCTAATCAGCTCTTAACAACACAATACCGCGTCCAATTTCATTTCATGACAATACGATGAGTGGTTCGCGAGATAATCGAGACGAAAAAACGTAACGCACATACGCACATACGAACACACAGACATCATCATAAAAACAGTTGATTCGGATTCTAGTGACCTCGAAACATGGAGATATGCAAAAATTGGAGATTCACAAAATCGGCCGCATTACAATAACTTCCTCTGGGAAGTTAAAAATTGATTCGCTGCCGTCGCTCGTGGGGGGTAATTAGTAGCAAAAGCCTACACGCACCGCTTCGACCTGTCGACTATGGGAGGCCCTTCTGCGAAAACAAGTTTCGCGAACGCATAGCTCTTTGCTTCATAGTTGTAGTAAACGTAAGCCGCACAGCCACTTCAAGGCGTACCCCATGGAGGGGTGGGAAGTGGGAATAAGGTAGGTATAATTTTTGTGGGCTTGAATTTTGTTTGAGTATTTTCAAAGTTTTGAAAACTGAATTTCCGAATGACTAAGTTTTTCAATATTTCGTACATTATTTCCCATGTTAGTTAAATATGTTTATGTCCCGTGATATTATGCAGCTGGACCTATCTACGCTCTTCAAGAATTGTTTTTAAGAACTTGTTCATTCAGTGTGCGGCATGGAAAATATTTTATCAACATTTTTCTGCACAGTACTGTGTGCATGTATAATATTTACACAGCCCGAATTCGCTCAACAAACTGAAGGTTTGGTCCATACTCTTTCAGTGGTTGAAAATAAAAATTCAATCGCCAGATGAAGTGAGGATGCGAAGGGCCATTGGAATAAATTTTCAATGGCCTGTTTACAACCGAAATGATGATAGTAAGTTTCGAGATACGACATACAAGTGCAGTATGTTCGGATTAAAGGTCCAGTTCATCCACTTCCAGCGCGTGCCACCACATGGATGGGTGTGAAAAAGGTCAACACAGATCTCAACAAAAGGATAAATTATGTGACTGTGTTTTCCTTGCTGTGCGGGTACAAAGTGCCTAGATACCTGAAGGAAAGCACTTTAGGTCACTTTCTTTTGTGTAACGAAAATAGAATGTTAATTATTCTGGACATTCGAAAATATTCACAAAAGGAAATTAGAATAAATGATGATGGGTGAGGACATAAAGGTATCTTTCAGCTGGTAAAAGGAATTTGGAAATATCCTAAAAGGTTTTTCGTCTTTGTTGTCATTGTTTCAATAGGGTTGTTATGACTGTTAATGTGTATGGAAATTGTATATATAATCCAAACTAGGAATTGTTCTCCACACAATATAACAAATAATATTTTGGTTTCTTTGTTTCGGATCCTTGAAGGAAATCTAAGTGGAACACAATAAAGTGGACAATACATTATGTTTTGGATATACCCCACTTAAGGAAATTTATAAAATATTGAATATAATAAATGTAATCTTTTCCTTTTTTAAGCTTTAATTCCATTTTTAAATTTGATTTTTGAGTTGAGCAATGAAGAAAATTTTGAGAAATCAATTTACGCAATCAAACAGAATAGCTCTTTATCTATTCAGTTCTATAATCCAACTATTTTTAAAATCCCTTTTATCAAGATATTCCACTTCTTAGCTTAAAAGTCTATTTGGATGAAATTTTCAGGGAAAGGGAAATAATTATGCCCTTGAGGGCAGATCTGAATTTTGTAATCCTAAATATAATATACACGCGTATTTGAATTTTGAATTTTGAATTTTATTCAAGACTTAATCCAAGCCACAATAAATAGATCTTAAAAACTAAAAATAACAATATTAACAATAAATAATTTAAGTTAGAAAAAACATAATAAGATAATAAAATAAAAAATATGAAGTTAGGATTAAGACGGAGAGTGTCTGGGAGTGGAGGAAGCTAGGAGATTCTTCAGGGTGGTTTTGGATATATTAAGGTCAAAGACGGGTGAGTTATTAGCTTTAGTCATCATTCTGGTTAACGGTTTGTTTCGACCATAGTCAGTTCTGTGGAATGGGGTTCGAAATAGAGGGATAGATCTGAGTCTTCGTGAATTTATGAATACAGGGATCCTTGAAAGCAAGTCTGGGCAGTCAAATGAACTAGTTATAAGCTGACGAATGAAAATAACGTCAGCGTTATCCCTTCGTATGTATAATGGTTGCAAGCCCAATAGTTTAAGACGTTCTTCATAAGGAGGGAGGTCGAAGGGATCATCCCATCCTAAGCCACGTAATGCAAATAAAATGAATCGGCGCTGCACGGCTTCAATACGTTTAATGTGAACTTCGTAATGAGGACACCAAACCTGTGACGAGTATTCATGGAGAGGCCGAACAAAAGTCATATACAAAGATTTGGTCACATATGGGTCAACAAATTCCTTAGACCATCGCTTGATAAAACCTAAAGTGGAATTTGCCTTATTGATAATGGTATCGATATGAGAAGTGAAGTTGAGTTGAGTGTCACAGAGCAGTCCTAAATCATTAATAGAATGAACAACAGTGATTGGTTGACAGTCAAGAAAGTAAGATCTTTGAGGTAATGGAGGTCGCTTTCTAGAGAAAGTAATAGCTTGACATTTCTTAATATTGAGCTCTAAGAGGTTTGCTTTGCACCAAATAAAAAATTTGTTTAGGTCGTTCTGAAGTAGTTCAGCGTCTTTAGGGGAAGAAATTTTTTTGTAGATTTTCATGTCGTCTGCGTAAACAAGGAGTTTGGAGTCTGAAAAGATTTGATCGACGTCATTTGTGGCCAAAACAAATATAATTGGGCCGAGGTGGCTACCTTGAGGAACTCCAGAAGATGCAATAATTGAATTAGATACACAATTCCTGAAGAGAACGTTGTATTGTCGATTCGAGAGGTATGACTGTATCCAGGATATGAAAAAACGAGGAAACTTAAGTTTGTCAAGTTTAAAAAGAATTAAGTTATGCGATATCTTGTCAAAAGCTTTACTGAAGTCTGTGGCAATGGAGTCGACTTCATAACCATCTTCCAGAGCACACAGAGAAAAAGAAATAAAGTCAACTAGATTGGTAGAGGTAGATCTTCCCTTGAGAAACCCATGCTGACTCGGAGAGAAAATTTGTTTGGAATGAAAGAACATGGATTCATAAACTATACTTTCGAATAATTTACGAATGCAGGAAAGTTTTGCAATTGGTCTATAGTTTGCAATGTCATTTTTCGGGCCTTTTTTGTGGACTGGAATAATAAAAGATTCCTTCCACAGCTTAGGAAAGGTACCAGTACGGATTGATAATTGAAAAAGAACAGTAAGAGGGGCGGCAAGACTATCAACACATTTTTTCAAAATTATAGGTGGGATTTGGGATACCATCAGGACCAGCAGAGTAATCGTCTTTTAGTGATTTTATTCTGTTTATAACTGAAGAAATGTCAATGTTAATTGCAGTAAGTGATGTTTCAGTACAGCCATTCATGTAACGGAAGAAGTTATGGTCTATGTCGGAAATATCACTGGAGAAGGCACTACTAAAAAATTTTGCAAAAAGATTAGAAACAATTGAAGATATGTCGTCTAACATTAAAATTGGCGGGTAACCGTCACATTTTCTTTTGCTATTGATGAATTGATAAAATAATTTAGGGTTGTGTATGAGGTCAGATTGCATTTTTGAGATGTAGTCAGAATATAATGTTTCACATAAGAAAGAAAAATGTTGGTAAGCAGAAATATAGTTCGAGAAGTCGGAATTTGATCTGGATTTTAGAAACGTTAGCCATAGTTTATTTTGTCTGTTACGAAGTGATTTTAGTTCTTTGGTGTACCACGGGGGAGATTGGGATGTTATGTATCGCATGGGAACAATGGGAACTGACTGTGAAATGAGGTCAAAAAATACTTTATAAAATTTGGTAATGATTAAGTCAATGTGTGTGTTAAGGTTAGATAAAAAATCGAAGTTAGTTCTGTTTATCAAGTCATTGAGTTTAACAAAATTAGCTTACCGGAAATTGGAAAAACCTCATGGAAGAGTGAGAAAACTGGAAAAACCAAACAAAGGTCGGAAATTTGATTTTTTTGCTTGGAATTTTTGTTTCAAAATGGGTTTACGAATGGAAAAACAGAAAGTTCTTGATGAAAAACTCGGAAAACTCATTGGGAAAATTGCATATTACTGCAGGTGCATTAGTTTTCAAATGGAAAACTGGAAAATTTCAAAATGGGTTTTCCAATGGAAAATAAAAAGTTCTGATGAAAAACTCGGAAAACTCTTTGGTTTTCAAAGGGAAAATTGCATATTATTGCAGGTGTATTGGTTTTCAAATGGAAATTTGGAAAATTTCGGAATGGGTTTTACAAAGGCAAATAGAAAGTTCATTGATTCTTAAAAAGAAAAAATGGAAATTTTTTGATTGGGAACTCGGAAAACTCTACGAGAGCACGAAGAACTTCAACATTGAATTTAAGGTGCATTGGTTTGTATGTATGTCCGGATGGAACTCTTAATCCGCTCAATCCTCAATGCAATTTTATAAAATTTTGATTGTATAAAAATAATTTTTTGAGAAAATCTTACGGGAAAGTCAGCAAATAAGGTGGATAAGCTGTTTGGAATTCTGATTTTTGTGAAATAGTCAAAACAGAGAAGTTTTTGAATTTTTCAAAGAAATTTGCATTTTATTTCATGCTTTAATAAAAGAAGTAAGTATGTTAGTTGTAGAGCTTGGAAAAATTCAGATATGAAGTTCTCTATTTTAATCGAAGGGTGGCGAGACGAAGTTCGCAGGGTCGGCTAGTCTCTATATATATAAAAATGGAAGTGTGTTTGTTTGTTTGTTTGTTTGTTTGTATGTCTCTTATAGACTCCGAAATGGCCCAACAGATATTTGTGAAATTTTCATGGTTCATACTGTTACATTCAGTGATGATTTCTGTGAAAAAAAAAATTGGAAAAACCTCATGGAAGAGTGGAAAAACTGGAAAAACCAAATAAAGGTCGGAAATTAGATATTTTTTGCTTGGAGTTTTTTGGTTCAAAATGGGTTTTCGAATGGAAAAATAGAAAGTTCTTGATGAAAAACTCGGGAAACTCATTGGTTTTCAAATGGAAAATTGCATAAAATTGTGGATGCATTGATTTTCAAATGGAAAACTGAAAAATTTCAAATGGAAAACTGGAAAATTTCAAATGGGTTTTCGAATGAGACTCGGAAAACTCATTGGTTTTCAAAGGGAAAATTGCATGTTATTGAAGATGCATTGGTTTTCAAATGGAAAACTGGAAAATTTCAAATGAAAAACTGGAAAATTTCAAAATTGGAAAGGAACTCGGAAAACTCATTGGTTTACAAAGGGAAACTGGAAAATTTGTGATGGGGAACTGGAAAGCAAGAAAAAGTAAACAAAAAATTGGAAAAATGGAAAATTTGAAATGCAAAAAAAAAATTGGCTAAACAAAAATCTCAAAAACACTCTTTCATATGAAATGCATTAGTTGTGGTAAAATGAGTGGTAAAATGGAAAACTCCAGAAGAGCAAGAAAATCCCAAGTCAAATTTTGAATGGATTTTAAACAATGGGAAAATAGAGAATTCGTGATTTTGGTAATTTTTTATTTTGTAACACTGATATTTTTAATGTAAAAAAAATATTTTGCTGTATTGCTCCATAACGGTAACTCTCAGAGCAATCATAAAAAATCCTTTGTTCATTCAATATCATGGTCAATGTGTTTTATACGCAACAATTGGGGTCGAAGAACTCGAAATGTTTACACAACAGCAACATGAAGAGCGAAGTGAAACCGAAATGATTCGCGTTTTACAAATCCGTGCACCGCAGGCAACGGGGCGTATACTTACCATTTTGTTTTGTTTTTTTGATATCGCTTATTTGTTTAAAGACGGATCCATACATACGAATTAACAAAAAAACAACGCAAACGATGGAGGAAGAGGGTTATCGATTATCGATTGAGGCAGTACGAAGTCTGCAGGGTCAGCTAGTCTCTATATATATAAAAATGGAAGTGTGTTTGTTTGTTTGTTTGTATGTCTCTTATAGACTCCGAAATGGCCCAACAGATATTTGTGAAATTTTCATGGTTCATACTGTTACATTCAGTGATGATTTTTATGAAAAAAAAAAATTGGAAAAACCTCATGGAAGAGTGGGAAAACTGGAAAAAACAAAAAAAGGTCGCAAATTAGATATTTTTTGCTTGGAATTTTTTGGTTCAAAATGGGTTTTCGAATGGAAAAATAGAAAGTTCTTGATGAAAAACTCGGAAAACTCATTGGTTTTCAAATGGAAAATTGCATGAAATCATGGATGCATTGATTTTCAAAAAATGGAAAACTGGAAAATTTCAAATGGAAAACTGGAAAATTTCAAAATGGGTTTTCGAATGAAACTCGGAAAACTCATTGGTTTTCAAATGGAAAATTGCATAAAATTGTGGATGCATTGATTTTCAAATAATGGAAAACTGAAAAATTTCAAATGGAAAACTGAAAATTTCAAAATGGTTTTTCGATGAAACTCGGAAAACTCATTGGTTTTCAAAGGGAAAATTGCATGTAATTGAAGATGCATTGGTTTTCAAATGGAAAACTGGAAAATTTCAAAATGGGTTTTCGAAAGGAACTCGGAAAACTCATTGTTTTACAAAGGGAAACTGGAAAATTTGTGATGGGGAACTGGAAAGCAAGAAAAAGTAAACAAAAAATTGGATAAATGGAAAATTTGAAATGCAAAAAAAAAAAAATTGGCTAAACAAAAATCTCAAAAACACTCTTTCATATGAAATGCATTAGCTGTGGTAAAATGAGTGGTAAAATGGAAAACTCCTGAAGAGCAAGAAAATCCCAAGTCAAATTTTGAATGGATTTTAAACAATGGGAAAATAGAGAATTCGTGATTTTGGTATTTTTTTTTTTGAAACACTGATATTTTTAATGTAAAAAAATTATTTTGCTGTATTGCTCCATAACGGTTACTCTCAGAGCAATCATAAAAAATCCTTTTTTCATTCAATATCATGGTCAATGTGTTTTATACGCAACAATTAGGGTCGAAGAACTCGAAATGTTTACACAACAGCAACATGAGGAGCGAAGTGAAACCGAAATGATTCGCGTTTTACAAATCCGTGCACCGCAGGCAACAACGGGGCGTATACTTACCATTTTTTTTTTTTTTATATCGCTTATTTGTTTAAAGAAGGATCCATACATACGAATTAACAAAAACACAATGCAAACGATAGAGGAAGAGGGTTATCGATTATCGATTGAGGCAGTACGAAGTCTGCAGGGTCAGCTAGTTTGGTATAAATATAGCTGAGGAATCAAACTTAGATTCAATAGCCAGGAGAACACCACGACCTACGGAAGCTGATTCATTGCAAGGGTTATTTGTGAGGATATCCTTACGATAAACGATATAGTTAGAAGTGAAAAGTTCACTACTTACAATGTCGGGAGAGAGATTAGTTTCAGTCAATGCAAACAGATTGTGAGGCATTTTTTGGGAATTAATAAATATATTTGAAGTTTTGGAACGAAGTCCTCTTACATTTTGATAATAAATCGAAAGGCATTCCGTTTTATTGAAATTTCCAATGGCGCACTTGGTAGAGGGATGATTATTATCGAAAAAACTGAGTAATGGGATTGAGTGACCGTTGTTTGGAATTTAGATACGTGGCATAGTTGGATAGATCATTAACGACTTCCAGAGGACTTAGGTTGAAGAGATCGTGGTATAATATATATATTTTCTTAAGACTTAAAAAATCCGTAGGAAGGCCTTCGTTTAGAATTAAGAGTTCGGAATTAGTTCGTGTCATCCCTTCAACAGAAATGTTGGAGGATTTGTCATGTAGAAAGGCTAAAAAAAGTTTAACATTAGCGTAAGTTTTCGGATTATGTAATCGTGAAAAATAAACTCGATTGTCAACATAACTGTCAGAGGACAAACTGTTTCCAGTCGTAGTAGCTGAAATTGCGTTCAGAAGAGGTGGATTAGACGAGGATGGAACTGATGGGTGTTGGACTCTTGAGATTGGAAAGGTAGTTGGATTGAGTTGGTCAATTACAAAATTTGCATTAGAAGAAGTTGCCCTGGATCTTAATCTTAAAAGTACATTTCTTTTGTCCCAAGGAGCTAGTAACATACAACTATTTCTTAAAGTAATAGGATACATCAAATTGAAAAGCCATAAATATAATTGGGGGATGGCAACTTTAAACATGCCTTTACCAATACGACTATGTTTTGAAGGTTTAAAACCGTAATGACTATTAAAATAATTACATAACCAGAAGTGGTTGTAGTTAGGTAGGGCGCCGACGATGACAAAATTCGAAGGTTTGGATGTTGCATTAGGTGAAGATTCATGTAGGTCAATGTTGATGGAAGAACTATTGGAATTTTCGGATGTTGAAATTGGTGTTGGAGATTCAGGAGAGACGATGTTTCGGTTTGAATTAGTCGGAGCAATTATTTGATTCGAACGGCATTCGAGCGATGAATTTGTATTTAAAGTTACTGATGAGTTGAGTTGCACAGCTGAAGATTCAAGGTCTTGTAGTTCCATAAAAAGCGATTTGTCATTGTGAACAGTATAGATGTTATCTTCGCTGCTAAGTGCACGTTTAACTTCACCCGATACATCTGTGATAGCAGCTCGAGTAGCAACAAACTCCTTCATCAATATGTCTGCTAGTGCTAGTGAGTCTTTGGTCAATTTAGTATGAGTTGAAGAAAAGTCCAAGTCAAGAAGTTTTAGGGCGTTGATATTTTGTTCTAACTTCGACAAAGTTTTTACAGAAGATTTCATTGATTCATTGGTGGCATTGGTGGTTTGATGTAGAAGTGATTCGATGGATGTAAGAGATTTGGCAATTTTATCCATTTTGGAGGTCAATTGGTCGAGAAATAGGTTTTGATCCAGTGGGCATTCAATGTTCTTATTATTAGCCTTATTCAAAAGAAGTTCAATTTTAGATAATTGAGTTTTTGATAAATGAAAGTTATTCTCATACATTTTGTTTGTTGAATCGAGGTTATCAGCCATGGTGTTACAGGAAGTTGCTAGCTGCTAACGGATTTCTTTTTTGAGTTCGGAAATAGTAAGAGTTAAGTCATCAAACCGTTCATTATTCAGTTTTATTGCGAGTAGTATGTGGGAGAGCGTGATGGAATGACACTCATCGCAAAAGAAACTGAAATGTTCAGAGTACTCGTGAAGATAGGACTTGGCACTTCTTCCAATACCAATACAGGTTAAGTGTAACATTTTTCCGCATATCCCTCTGCAGGCAATCCAGTCATTAGTCTTCAAAGCAACGGAGCAATTAGTGTTTGCACAAATTGTGGACATCTTATAAAATACGATTTAAATTTAAATAATATTATTTGAAAAAGAAAATTGGTTTTGGTTTATAGTTTACTACAGCAATCTGGTTGATATCCGTCATAAGTAATATCAAAAAAATGAATCCAATATCAAATACACAAACCAGGTGATCAGATTATATTAAGGTGAAGCTTTTAGGTATCGAATATGTTGGTGAATGTAATTGTGAATGGTTGAGTAAACTTGCACGAATGAGAATCAGATGTTGACAGCAAGACGTTGATGAACGCTGTGTTCGTTTAGCCACAGACTTTATATTATTATTTATGCACTGTTTCCGTAAGTTCCGATGGATGAAGACTGCAATCTCACAGATATGATGTTGTTTGACATAAGAGTTTTGCTTCAGGTGTGAGCCAGTATTTGGAAATTGAATGATAACTCCAGTAATGTGTAGAAAAATGCAATTTGTTGCGTCATGAATTGAAACCAATAAAGGTTTATGCAGCATCAAATTTGCTTCATAGGCAGAACATATACTAAGAAAATTGCACTCACCCAGGGAGACAATAGAAAAAGACAAAAATGTTTGACGGCGACAGTGAGAGCTGAGAACCACAGATAAAAATCACTCAAACACTAGATAAATGATGTATTTGAATCGAAAAAAAGTCAATTTAAATAATTCAATTTTATAGGAATCAGGTATAATGCACTATGATAAAATTAAGTGAAAAAGCACAATGTTTGATTCTGTTTAAGATGAGTCAAACTTGGTTAATTAAAATTAAGTTTACACTTGTAAATAGAAAACAACTTAGGGAGCTTGATGAAAACACGGACGGGCTAAATATCGACAGGGTTGCCAATGATATCTCATCATGAGAATACATTAATTTGAAAGTTAGCTTAAAACAAGAGTAGATATTGTTGACAAAAATACAAAATGCAAAGTCTCAACCATAGCTGACTTATTGCTTAAGACCTAAGACTCTAACATATCACCAGAGCAAATACTATACAATAGTGTGAAAAAGCACGATCTAGATTCCCAATTTACTAAAGAAAAACTTAATATTGAGTGCTCACCAGTGACGTTTATTCGAAGGTACGCAGGTGTTCACCGCACACCCTACCAAAATCGTCACATTCCATTTATTTGATTTTTTAAATCTTGGTGTTCTCCTTCATCAAGCGCACCAATTCATACCATTCATTCATTCTCATACAAATATAATACTCTAGGGTGTTCTCCTCATGACAACGCACCGTCCGACCACCAATACCAAAGCTTAGTTAAAGCAAATCCACATCCACACAAAAAATGCAAAGAAGAGACAAAATGTGTAGATAGTTTCTATATGGCTTGGAATTCACCATCATCGAGCGCACCACGTTCCACGTCCACAGCACCGTCCCTCCTTCGAATTAACAGAAATTTTCTCAAACAAAACAACAAAATAAATACTCTCCAGGGTGTTCTCCTCATGTCAACGCACCGACCGATCAGCGAAAATAGGGTAAAGCAAATACACATACACACAAAAAATGAAAAGAAGAGACAAAATGTGTAGATAGTTTCTATATGGCTTGGTGTTCACCTTCATCGAGTGCACCACCGCAACCGCACACGCACACGGCGACGACAGTCCTTCATTCGAATGAACAGAAAAACAGAAAAGGAAATAAATTGGTTTAGTGTTCAACTTCTTTGAGCGCACCATTCTCTATTTCAATATGGCATCGAGAGAGAGAGAGAGTGAACTCTGAAAAATAATGATAATAATAATTCACTGAGTGATGAGGATCGAGGTTCGAGGATGCCGATGCGGTGCTCCGGTCTCCGGTGCACTATTTGTTAGAGTACTAGATATTTGTTTTGATGAATTCAAATTTATTATTTTATTCTCATTACTCATTTTCATTCTGGACTTTAGGCCGTGTGCGAATTCAGTTAAAAATGAGTTAAAAATTGACGTTTGGTTAAATTTTGACACTTCGCATTATTTGACTAGCTGCTGAGCAGGTTAAAAAATGACAGTAGTGGTTAAAAATTCATCCATTTTTATTTTTTAACCACAATTCATCCAATTCGCACACGGCCTTAGAATGAAAAGATCGTTTTTCGAGGACAAAATGAATGATAATTTAATGAATTGCAGGTGCATCATTGAAAAATTAATGGAAAAGCCATTTTCGCAGCTAAGGCCCATGGAAAAAAACAGAGGCGATAAATGTTGGAAGGCCAATACCACCTCTTCCAAATTTAATTTCCATAAATTTCCATAATAGGAATTACTTTCTGTAAAAAAATTTGCTGAAAATGAAAAAAAAATCCAAACTGAAGCCTTCGAATGCCTTAAAAGTTCATATGGTCGGTTTTTTGATTTTGTGAAGCTTAAGAATGAACTTACTGTGTTTTTTAAATTTGCACACTTACAATTCAAAAATATTTCCGTTAAAGATATTCCAAAACTCCTCGATAATATGGAACTTAAGGACACTTTTTCTGAAATTTTTAAATTAAGCTCACTAATTTTGACTATTCCAGTGTTAAGTAGCTCTGTCGAGCGATCTTTTTCTGCACTTAAACGCATAAAATCATATGCCAGAAATAAAATGCTGGAGAACAGGTTGTCAGAACTGGCAATTATTTCAATTGAAAAATCATTTCTTTAGGAAATAAAAGCAAAAAATATTTTTTATGATGACGTTCTACAAGTTTTTTTGAAGAAATCCCGTCGAATCGACCTTATCTACAAGCAAATGTTTATTGGACTCCGTTAATTTAACTATACTACTAAATTAATATGACTTATTCTACTATTAAAATAAATACTTAAAAAAAAGCAAAAAAAAAATTAAAAAAAAATGTGATCTTGTCTATTACGTCCCCGTGCGTCGTGATCCTTTTTCAAAACTAAAAATAGGCAAATTATTTTTACAAATAAAATTATAGTGAACACCTTACTGAAATCACCACGGCACGTCACTGGTGCTCACCAAAACAATTTCTCAACAAATCCATTGTTTGCGCAGTCTAGGTGAATTCAGATCTCAAATAGACCTTGGGTTTGACTTTCAGGAAACATAAAATCCTCCAACATGGCGATGCGGTGAAGGAAGTGTAGCCAGGAAAGGATCAAGTAGAATTCAGATTTGGTCTACTTTCTGTCCTTAGCAAAGTCTAGAAAATGATCTTGGCCTGCGAGTGAAAGGCTTATGTTCGTGGTATGCTTTGAAGAAGAATAACCACGAAATCATCTTTCGGAAACGGTCGAGCAAGCATAAGCCTTGCCTGGTCGAAAATCCTCTTCAAGTGTTACCCCAAAAACAATCCAGTTCTGAAGCTACTAGCTTATCGTCGGCTTAAAAACAAAACCTCGTAACTCCAAAAAGGTAAATTTTACAGGAGGAGGAAAAAACGTGGTGTGTGTCCATGATAAACCAATGTGCAAATGTTTTTTAAAAACCAATTTTTATCCGTTTTTTACCGTAATTACCAAGAAATAACGGTTTTAGGACATGCTTACCTATCTAAATTACCTATTTCTGCAAAAAAAAAAAAATCAATTTTACAGGAGGAGGAAAAAACGTGGTGTGTGCCCATGATAAACCAATGTGCAAATGTTTTTTAAAAACCAATTTGTATCCGTTTTTTACCGTAATTACCAAGAAATTACGGTTTTAGGACATGCTTACCTATCTAAATTACCTATTTCTGCAAAAAAAAAAAAATCTTCAAATTTGGAGTTACGAGGTTTTGTTTTTAAGCCGACGTTATACACTTTTCCTCCCGGAGTTTGTTACTTCTAGAACACTAGATTGCTGCTTGGAATCAGAGAAGCAAAAAATTGATTTAGTTCGATATTTCACTTTCCCTTATGAATGTTTTTTTAATGATAAAATGTGTATGGAAGTTGAATTTTTCAAAAGTCGGTTGGTATGAGACTCTGGTTTCTGATAAATGGACGGTTCGGGTGATGGAATTTAAGCAGGTTGCAGGAGGAGCATTTGTAAGTTGTAACGCTTCGATACAAGAGTTAATATAGGGTTTTCATTGCTTTTTTCTAGAGCCTATTCACTGAAAATACTTCGGAAATAGACGTCACGCTTGCCTTCACTTCTTGCCCAAGTTGACTTTTGTAAGCTTTTAGGCCGCGATCTTCAGGTAGAAAAACCAACGAAATTTATTTCTATTCATGAATAATTTCTTTTTTTACAAACTTTATCCCCACATTATTTCTGTTTGATAAACTTACATCAAAAACCTCATCTACCAATAATAACTTGAATACACAATATGGTATCCGACCCGCCTTCTGGTTACTTAAATAACAACCCAACAGAATACACATGATCATCGTTCGTTGTGAAAAAATTAACCAACACCAAATTTTTTCATTATTAAAATAACTGCGACCCTTTTTGCCACATCTGTAGGTTCTGGGAACGGGAAAGTACTGTCTTCATTTTTAATTACATTTACAATCTCGTAATCTCTGCCGCCAGAATAATGTAGCAAAGTGTCTTTTTCTGTCGCATATTTCTTTCATTTTTTAAACTTCCATTAAGTCTCTATGAAATCAACATCAACAATGGGGAGGGTGCCCTAGAAATAAGATACTGCAGAATATATTGAAAAAGGTAGAGTCACTTTATAGCTAAATAAATGTTGTTTTCATTTACCCCCAAAACGTTGATGGTGGGGGTGAAGGTGAACACCTTCATAAGTAGAAAGGTAAACTCTAGAACTGGAAAGGAAAAGTTAAAAAAAAAGAAATTCACCAAAAAACGACCAACTTTCGAGAAAGGATAGAACGAAAAAAAAGTTAAATTTTTTATTGCGGATTTGTCTGGCAAAAAGGCACAAACAATTTCTACCTTCAGAGAAAGGAAAAGTTTGTCTGCAATCATGGTGATGATTGATCGAATTATAGTCGAAGTCTTATACTCTGTGTGACTGCTCAGGGTAAGTGCCTTATGGACTATTGTTTTGTTTTAGTTGGCAAACTTGATTTTGTGTGATATTTTTGTAGAAAACCTGCTTGCTGTGACGTTGATATCAGCCCGACTCGATTGGAAATATCTACTGGCATAGCATATACAGGGGTGGAATCGGCTAAGCTGATAGTCGATAGTTGATGGTCAAAATAATTGCTTTTGCTTCATGTAAGGTGATTATCAAAACGATAATCACTTTTTTCCATACAATTCAAAGCGACAGCTTTTTTGGTGTCGTTTTCATATAGTTTTGTAAGCAAAACAAAAATGAAAAAGAAAAAAATATATATGAAAACAACATGGAAATAGCTGTCACTTCCAAATGTATGGAAAAAAGTGATTATCGTTTTGATAATCAATTTACGTTGAGCAAAACGACATAGCTTACTGTAGGTGTTGCCAGAAATTCAAATTGTTTTATTGCTCATTTTACACATACACCGGGAGCCCTCAATCCTGAAAGTGCACTTACACGGATTTCAAAATTTTTTATATTAAAAGATAGTTTATAGAAATACCAACATATTAAGCCCGGTATGACGAGGCCTATCCTGGCACCAGTATTTTTTGCAATTTTTTGCATTATTAATTATTATTGATAATTTGCACTTATCGCGGATTTTAATTTTAACTAGCGCATATTATTGGAAATTTAATGTGCTTTCAGGAAAAAATGGTATGACAGCTGCCATCCTGGCACCAATGTCTGTCATACCTATTTTAAAATTTTGTCACTCATATGTTTTTAAAATAGGTATGACAGACATTGGTGCCAGGATGGCAGCTTTCATACCATTTTTTCCTGAAAGCACATTAAATTTCCAATAATATGCGCTAGTTAAAATTAAAAATCCGCGATAAGTGCAAATTATCAATAATTATTAATAATGCAAAAAATTGCAAAAAATACTGGTGCCAGGATAGGCCTCGTCATACCGGGCTTTATTTGTTGGTATTTCTATAAACTACCTTATAATATAAAAAATTTTGAAATCCGTGTAAGTGCACTTTCATGATTGAGGGCTCCCCGCCTAACAGAGCAAAATAAAGTTGATAATCAAAAACGACTATCAACAAATAGACCAGGGTAGATAATTTTTGAAAACGAAAAAAATCGCAGTAGAATAAAACAAATTAGAAATGGTGGGGGATGCGATGAAAATGAAAGGAAAAATAAATTACGGGCCATCCGAGTTCGGGAAGTGGGTGGGGGCGGGTATTAAGGGGAAAAAATGGTTTATCTTGATTTCCGGCAAAACTAGAGGTCCTATGGAAAAATGTTAAATAGCAATGTTGTAGGTAACAAAGAGATCTATAACTTTTGTTCAGACAACTTTTTCACATAACCTCAAAATATATATGAAAAATTCAAAAAACCAAGTTTTCGGTTTTTTATTTTTATCTTTCTAAAACAAAAAGATTTTTCTACGAAATTTGGTGAAAACTTCCCTTATTATATCCCAGATACACAGTAATTTATTTGGTTAAAAATATTTATTTTTTCCTCTTATATTGACATAATATCAAAAAAATACCCTAATTTTGAATCGAAAATTCACGTGTCAAAATTTCGCCTTTTCTTAAAAAGTCGGCATGCTATTTATTTATTCAAACCTCTACTTTCCGATGGTGTAAAAAAAATATACATTACCATAGTAAATATTCTCAGAAAATGCAAAAAATTGAAAAAACTCGAATTCGATTTTTTTTAATCATGATTTTTTTTTCTATACAGTATATGTAAGTAGAATGACTACATTTAACAAACACAAAAACAACCTTAGTTAAAGCCAAAAATATGGGCACTTACACTTTTTGAATTCAATTTAAAATCATTGCATTTTTATGAAAAGACTTAAGGTTAGACTTAGACTAAAAAAAATTTAAAGTAACTAATTTTTATTCGGTCAAAGAATTACGTTATGAAAAGTAAAGTGTACGACAAGAAAAGTCAAGCTAAGAAAAGTAAAAGTCTAGTGAAAGTCAAATCGAAGATCCAATTTAAACTACCTGTTTTTCTATATTTTTTATATTTAACATTAATTAATTACAATGAAAACATTATTTAAAATCTTTATAATTGAACAAAAACTTTATTAAAACTAAAATCTAGTGTTCTTGCTTAAATCCTTTCCTTTCTTTTCCTCTACATATAACAATATACATACATATAAGTTAAAAAGCTGATTCTGATTGCATTTCTTCATCGTAGGATGTGACAGACCTTTCCAACTGCTTCGAAATCTTCAAGACCACCACCTTCCTCGTCTCCAATGATATTTTCCGTCTGCATTGGTTCTTCATCCAAAATTTCCTCATTTACTTCCTCGTGAGTTTTTTCTTCCATATTTGAGCAATTTTCGGAACCATGACAATTCGTGGGTAGATTTGAACATTTTAAATCATGTTTTAGACAGCCGCATTTTAAACTGTTAGATCCACTTCCACAGCTACAGCAAATAGTTTTAAGAAAAACTTCCGGAATTAATTCCTTTTCTGTAAATTTGGGCATAATGCCACCTTGGTGTTGCTTCCAGCCCCAATCTATTGCTCTCAATTCGTTACTTTTCTTAGCTTGACATTTCTTGTCGTACACTTTACTTTTCATAACGTAATTCTTTGACCGAATAAAAATTAGTTACTTTAAATTTTTTTTAGTCTAAGTCTAACCTTAAGTCTTTTCATAAAAATGCAATGATTTTAAATTGAATTCAAAAAGTGTAAGTGCCCATATGTTTGGCTTTACCTAAGGTTGTTTTTGTGTTTGTTAAATGTAGTCATTCTACTTACATATACTGTATAGAAAAAAAAAATCATGATTAAAAAAAATCGAATTCGAGTTTTTTCAATTTTTTGCATTTTCTGAGAATATTTACTATGGTAATATATATTTTTTTTACACCATCGGAAAGTAGAGGTTTGAATAAATAAATAGCATGCCGACTTTTTAAGAAAAGGCGAAATTTTGACACGTGAATTTTCGATTCAAAATTAGGGTATTTTTTTGATATTATGTCAATATAAGAGGAAAAAATAAATATTTTTAACCAAATAAATTACTGTGTATCTGGGATATAATAAGGGAAGTTTTCACCAAATTTCGTAGAAAAATCTTTTTGTTTTAAAAAGATAAAAATAAAAAACCGAAAACTTGGTTTTTTGAATTTTTCATATTTATTTTGAGGTTATGTGAAAAAGTTGTCTGAACAAAAGTTATAGATCTCTTTGTTACCTACAACATTGCTATTTAACATTTTTCCATAGGACCTCTAGTTTTGCCGGAAATCAAGATAAACCATTTTTTCCCCTTAATACCCGCCCCCCACCCACTTCCCGAACTCGGATGGCCCGTAATTTATTTTTCCTTTAATTTTTATCGCATCCCCCACCATTTCTAATTTGTTTTATTCTACTGCGATTTTTTTCGTTTTTTTCCCATTTTTGAAGCTATCGGCACTAGTCTAAAAGTGATAGTCAACAATCGCCTTAGCCGATTCCACCCCAGGATTTGGGAGAAACTTTATTTATTAGATAAATTGAATTTAATTTTCGTGGAATGCTATTTGTTAAGTTTTTTTTGAGGAATGAAGATCATTTGGTTGAGATTGAAGATACTACAAAAATAAGGTTTATCTCGTGAAAGGGTATTATCTTTCTTCAGAGTCCAAGTAATGGAATGCACTATGAAAGCTGGAATATAAGCAAGGTTATGAATTTCGTACAGAAAGTTTAAGGCCGAATCACAAAGGCGCTTATAGGAATTCAATGCTTGCTATCACAATGACGCTTCGACCTCACGTTTCGTACGTAACGTGACTCCAAACGGAAGCTCTAGTTCAAATATGCTGAACTTTTGCTTTGTCTGACAGCTCAACAGCCGTTTGTTCATTTGTTTTTTGGAGCAGCGTTACCACTTGAAAAAAAAGGAATCGAAGTAGATTTGGGAATAAAGTGAAGTAAATTGAGAAAAAGTGAAGTAGATTTCAAAATAGCGTATTTTATATTGTCCATGGATACATTGACGCAAAGAGGGACATACAGTTATTTTCAAAAGTTCATATAGACAGATCTACAATTAGGGCCGTGTGCGAATTGTGTTAATATGTGTATAAAAACTTAACGTTCGATAAAATGTGTTAAAATTTAACTAGCAGACTAAAATATGACACTAGTGGTTAAATTAAACCAGCATTTTAACGCAAGTCGCACACGGCCTAATATATTAAACACTTCAATACAATCACGTAACTCATACTTTGCGTATACATACATATGTATGTATGGGTTGACATTTCGTGTTTGTAAAGTGTGTCCGCTAATTGTTCGTGTATAAGGATAGAAACTGCAGATGCAGATGCAGATGTCGATTATCTATTTTCCTGATGAAAATAAGAGAACTGTAGGCATAAAATTACTCAATGAGTTAATCGAAGCAGATTTTGGAAATATCAAGTAAAATCGATGCATAAGTTTTTTCTGAGTGAAGTAGATTTCAAAACATTCTTGATGGTGCGAAGTGGGAAGCGTGTTTGTGTTTAAGCCTTTAGGATCTATCATCTCTGAACTCTGATAGCATCTATGTTCCGAATTCCAACAAAGCTTCTTTAAAACAAAAAAAAAATCTGTTGAGGATCAAGCACAAGGCCAAGGATGACATTATTGCTCAAGTTCTTCCTTAAGGGTATGTGTCCCAGAATAGCGAACTCAGATTTCATGTAAATGAATTTATATGTGTTAGTGGCCTCTACTCTTCACCGATTCCTTTTTTTTTTATCTCAGACGAGAATTTGCAAGAACCAGTTTCCACGATCACGATCAGGCACATAAAGGAGAAAAAAAAGGCAATATACGCAGACGACGCACGTCTAGGTAGAAAAGGAAGCAAATTCATATACATACATGCAATAAAAAAGACCCAAAGAAATATGTATCAAGTGAAGAAATGTGCACATTTTTTCCTTTTTTTCTTTGAGCTAGGAATATGTATTATGAAAACAATGCATGTAAGTAGGTACAAGAAAAATGGTATCATAGATATTGTTGTTGCAGCACGAGACATCGCGATGTGATAAACGGTTAGGTTTTTATTTCTTTTTGTGTTTGTCTAGTTGAAGAAATATAAAAAAGAAGAACTTTTATGAGAAGATTATTTATTTATGTTTCCTCTTGCGAGGTGTAAATAAATAATTTTTGAAGAGGCAGGATAACTATTTTATATGAAATAGAAATTTTTTTATTGGGCGATGATTGCGTTTGTAACAGGCAGGTACCTTTCATCTTTTAGACAGATGAACAGTTTATTCAAAAGAGTCATGAACCTATTATTGAAATTTTTGACCTTACGCAATAAAACGATGCAAGTAAAGGGTGTCTCAGTAAGAGTGCTCTTTTTAACATTGGAATCTTTTTTTTTATGCGAGTGGCAATTCTGAAATTTGACATCTGCCACCTCTGTTTATTCTGATTATTAAAAATAGAGTGCTTTTCGAAAAAATAACGCGTTATATTTGTGAATATCTACTCTCGCAAACTTCGCAAAATTTTCTGCCGAGAAAATTAAAAAAACATATTTTATTCCATACTTAATCGGAATATATCTTCTTTAGAGGCCAGTTACAGCTTTAATTGGTTTTCATCATTGAAACACATCATTGAAATTTTTCTGATAGGTCGGTTATTATAGCAATCATTGAAAATTTCTGTCAGGAATTTTTTTCCTGACGTAATTCAATCATTGGAACTGTGAGAAGTTGAACATATGTAGATCATTAAAATTGTACAAAATTGAAACGAAAATCATTGGAATGATTTGTTTAATTTTTTGACATAATACAATAAGCTGTTCAGGAAAATGATTTTACAACCGGAAAATAGAAAAATACATTTTAATGAAAAAATAAGTAGATATGTAATTGAACTTTTTCATGTCAATAAAAATTTTTGGAGTGATTTCCGATCGATTGGAATATAATTTCTTTTTAAAAGAAAACATACAGTGCTTTGCAAAAGTATAATCGCACCATATAAAATAACAGGCAGTTTGGTAGTGTTTCTGAGCTCCAAGAGACAAAACTGCACGAATGGAACTCGTTGGACAATTCCTAATTAAAAAAACTGGTCGAGAGTAATCCAAATCGAGTATTTTAACTTGATTGAAAATCGGCGTAGTAAGAATCCACACTAATCTTTAAAAAAATAAAAAAAAAATGTTGAAAAAATAAGAGAATGCGATTATACTTATGCAACAAAGAAAAAAACTTGTTTTCTTTTCTAAACATTAGAGGCGAAAGTAACGGTAATTTTTTTTTTCTCAATTTTCTTATCTAATGAGGGTCTTTAAAAAAAAAATAGTTTAGTATTGCTGCAGTCCTCGGTTTTACACAAAACCATTTTTACATGGTGCGAATATACTTTTGCAAAGCACTGTATATGTCGATTTCCATTGAACCACATGAAATGGACGGCTCGTCGCTACTAAAAATCAATATTTTTTGGTTTCATTCAATGGAAAGGAAAAACGTAGCAATATCTTTTTGTAAGTGTATTAGTGTTTCAGCTGTTAGCATAAATAAACAAGAGAAACAATTATTTATTCTTCGTCCTATAATTTTTCATAACATTTTCGAAATTTTAAATGGAATGCCTTTTGTTCTTGGATAGCAATACATTACTTGCTTCAACAATCGTCAAATTCTTCCAAAGATCCAATTGAAAATTTTCAGCATATCTTCGTCCTCGGATGAGGAATGCTTGTAATGTTGTCAATGTTATGTGTACCTATTCTTGAGAACACAACAATAAACCTTATTTATTTTCATTATTATTATTTATAATATTCACTATTCTATTATTCATCGTAATTATAACATAACAAAAACGCACTCTCTTCTATTTTCTTTTTCAACACATAATTATTCCATTTGCAAAAACTGTCAAGTTTTTAGGATGTGTGAAAATCAGTGTGAAAATCTGTGTAGATTCGTCTCAAAAGACGAATTCAAAACGAATCAATTCGTCGGGAAAAAACATCAATACTTTTTCTATTGGAAAACGTTTATGAAAAAATATTGCCGGCCCGTCGACGGTACATCAATGTTTTGGTTCAATGGAAAACCACAATAGTTAAATATCCATTCAAAGAGTTTCCGGATCCATTTCAATGATAGCTATAACTGGCCTCTTACAATACAATAAAAATATCACAACTCTGTCATAAAATACTTGTCTTAATTTTTAAATGAAAAAGTGCACTCTTACTGAGGCACCCTATACTTATTTGTTCTAAACGAATTAAAAAATTAATTGGGTTCTCCCATTTATTTGTAGTACCTACGACCTTACTTCTTACTACCTACCTACCTACACAACATTTTTGAGCTATACAAGGTGTCGCAAAAAAATAATACATATTGCACTTGCACTTGTCATATATTCTAATAAATCGCAAATCTCCCTCGCAACCACCAAAACAAAAAGATATGATAAGAAATTATCGCACATGTACGATATGCTTTGTACCTCATTCATTTTCTTATTTTGTCATGTCCAACAACAAAAAACAAAAAGAAGCCACTTACTTACCGCATTCTTTTTATGCGCTTTCTCTATCTCCCGCTCTTACCCTTCTTCTATAATTATGTCATCTGCACATATCTATTTTCTCATCATGCATCTTTCTTCTACTTCTATGTAAAGCAATATCGAGTTTTCTTCACACTTCTATGAATTGAAGAACAAAAAGTACATTTTCTGTTGAGGAGAAAAAACAACATCTTTTGTAAGAAAGAGAAGAGAAAGCAAAACAAATTGCAGCACCACCTAGTGGCATTCCCTTGAACCCAGCTTCTTTGTGTGTGTGATCGACCATTATTTTTTGACAAAAAACGCAAAATAGACGATTTTTCAAAAATTCAAATTAAAAAGACCATTAGCAAACAAATTGTTTTGTTATTTGAATTGAATAAAAAAAATAACAGAAAAAAATAAAAAAAATATTTGCTAGTTTTATTGTCCATATTTCACTTACAATGACCTTACAAATATTGACATTTTGAAGTTTATTTTTAAATATGTTACAGGTGAAAAATTAAAAAAAAAACACCGACGTTAAGTAATACATATATTAATCTTTCATAAAAAAAATATTTCAAAAAATTCAAAAATATATTAATCAATTTCCCGGGCAAACGTGCGAAATGCTAGACAAAAAATAGGTATTTCTTATGTTTGTGTTAACAAAAACATTTGACAAACATAAAAAAAAAATAAAAAAAAAATTACTATGTTGAAATTACATATTTAAAGCTTTGAAAAAAGTTAATTTGATTTCACTACCTTTTATATTTTAGAAGTTATACTAAAAAATGCATTCA
Organism: Sphaerophoria taeniata; assembly: GCA_943590905.1. NCBI lineage: Eukaryota > Metazoa > Arthropoda > Insecta > Diptera > Syrphidae > Sphaerophoria > Sphaerophoria taeniata. The sequence continues at coordinate 109,161,749 of OX016541.1, forward strand.
TACTTTTTACGTAATTTGCTGTATTTTTCATTGTTTTTCGAATTTTGTGTGGAAAAAATTATAACGATAATCGAAAAAAAACACCGACGTGAAGTAACATGATATATTGTCATTATAAAAAAATATAAAATAAATAAAAATGTAATATTTAACCCATTTCCCATTAGTTAGCGCAAGCGTCTTTCAAAATTTTATAGTTTTTCCGTTTGCTTGTCGGTTTTGAGGTACATTGAATTTTTATTTATTTTTTTTTAATTGCACAAACATTTGACCCTATTTAATATCAATCGAAAACCGTTTTTTTTATTAAAATATTCGAAAAATTGCGAACGCTACACAGTTTCGCGCAAAAGCCCAACCTTTTTTTACATGGGAAACCCCCCCTTAAATCAATAACTAACGGATGACAAAGATATCTATTTTCCTGCTATTTTGTTTTTTGCTACAAGGACTTGTCAGCCGTTGCAAACCCTAATGTATTTAACGAAGGTTTCTTTCTTGATATTTGAACTTTGACCAGTGGATTTATTTTTAAAATAATATCACTTTCCAGTACTAAGTGAGCTGGAGGGAATCGATGTTATTAACTTTCAAAATCTAAATGAAGTCATAACAAGTAAAGAGCCAGCATTCAGACTCAGATGTTCTGGTCAAAGACATCACGTACCATAAAATACAAGATTTTGGTAGATCACTGACACTGCTCACGCCTAATTGCGATATGCGATGGGGTGCTAGCAACAAGAATTTAAGTCTTAAGTTTATCCTCACATAGCTCGGCGAAAAGGAAATAGTAGTGGCAGACGTTGAAAAAAAGTGGACAGGATTAAAAACCAGAGTCATATTACTTTAAAGTCCATCTTAGACAGCAATTGAGGAGGATTTGAAAGAATGCTCTGAATGAAATTGTCCGACTGTACTGGCAATAAGTAGGTACAATAGATTAGTCAGTAATTAAGCTAGCAGCATTTCTCAGACATGATACTCGGGCTTCAAGAAATGCTTATTAGTTTATAGTTCAACCCAACTTCGTTCGTTTTGTCAACTACAGAGATTCGCTTTTTAGCCATACTACGTGATTTTTGAATACTTTATCAAACTCTTTCTTCCCCAGTCAACACTTCTCAAACTCTATTTCGTACCAACATTTCATATATTTTTTATGCCTTAACTTAAACTCAAGCACCAATGTTTTATTCAATAGACAATCCTTTCGATTGCCACTGATAAATCCTTGGTTGCTTTGTCAATGACTTTGATACTTATCTTAACCCACATATAACGTTCCAACGCATCGCGGTTCAACCCTTTGGTGTATTGAATTTTATCATTGACCCTGTAGCTGAATGCATGTGCTTTTAAGTTTTGTTGCTCTTGGCTCCGTCAGCTAGTCACCCCTTTTTTATATGCAACCATCTTTAAAGAAATATTTTCATTTGCCTATAGCCTTACCCGTAAGGCTTTGGCCGCATTTGAAATTGAATTGTTGTTTCCCCCCCATTTTATCCCTGCATCAAAACTTGATGGGCAGCTGCTGCAAATCATCACAAAGCAAAGCAAAAGGGTGGCAGATGAGTATTTTGTCGCCTCCTGATCTTGATGGTTCACTGGTGCTGCTTCAGTCTGATGATGATTTACTCCATGAAAAATTCATTTTCGATTAGACTTGGCCATTGCCTTGGGGTAACGTTACCCTATCTGAAACGCAAACATTACTGGATGCGGACCATATGTGTTAGTCGTGAATAGAAAGACTAAAAGGAAACACAAGCAGGTTAATCACACCTACACAATTTTTCTTGCAACTTCCAAGTTACGCTTTGACCAACTGATGTATATTGAAAATTGAGGGAAATACATATGGGGGATCAGTTAAGGATGAAGGTGGTATAAGTGTAGTTTGTAAACCGACAAAAATGTAACGTCGTCGATCAAAAGTCCATGAACAGGGAAATCCTTCATGTTGCCTTGTTGTGTTAGAAAGAGTGTAGGGCTAGGGACTGCTTATAGAAGCTCGCTGGATGTGGCAGGTTCAGTTGGCTTTGTGCAGCTGACCAGGAAGGTAGCCTTTCCGAGTTAGTTTAGGATCAAGATGGAGATTCATATTATGTAGCAGTTAACAAGTTTGATTTTTTCTCACCTTGGTTTCTGTGTTTTTGCAAGAAATTAATTATAATTAAAAAAAAAAAAAGAGTTTTACTCTATCCTTGCCCTTGATTTTTAACTGGATAGTAAGAAAATGTGTTTGAACGAATTTCAATAATTTAAGTAAAACAAACATACCACCGTCCGTCGGTCATAGCGGACAGAAAATAAATTAGAACAACAAACTTTTTTGCTTATTTTCAAAAATTTTTACAATAAATAACAACAATGCTTTTTCTGTCTTACCAACATAAACGTTACCTTTCATGGCAAAACCTTTTTCTATATCGGCGAAAAGGATAACATATTCAATTCCCTCTTCAGTGCTATTGCTCCGACACGTTCAAGCATCTGTTTTTGAGTACAAAAAAAAAATCCAGTCAGAAGAAGAGGAAGTTATCCTGTTTGATTAAGCTAGAGGTATTTTTCATGTGGCAGTCTGTCTAACCCCTTTTCCGCAGAAGCATACAATTTGTCGAAGAGTTGAGGCAGTTAGACGTGTGAATGTGAAGGCGTTGTCAGACGGGATAAGCTTCATTATTATTCTATGTTATTTTGGAGGAAAACGACGAATAGGTACGAAAAAGGAAAGTCGAAAAGCGAAATGAGTATGGTTTATGTAAGATATCCTTGAAGTTATATTGACATTCACAACTGCTTTCAGAGATAAATATGAAGAACAATATTTTTATTTGTCAAGAAATAAATGAATCGCGCTTTCATTAAGAAGTGTCCTTCAGGGGCATCTTGGTTCCTAACAACTCCGTTTTAATTGAATATCGCCGAATAGTAGTTGCACCCGTGGAAGAAGAAGGTGAGGATTTGTCTCATAAGATTTCAATTTTATTAACATGAAAAATCCAGTGGCGATTCCTGGTCAAGTTTTGTGGGTTAGCTATATCAACGTTCTTCGGGAAAGTTTAAAATACAACTTAAAAAAATTTGCACGACTGGGTCGCACGCACTTTGCTCCAGTACCTACTCCAAACTTAACACACAAAAAAACATTAAAAATAAAAACAAGTATTTTAAATTCATAAATAAAAACTAAAATTGAAATATGTATAGGTACATAAAAAACACAAAAAGTTGTTTTTTTTTTTTAACTAAGATGGAGAGGTTTTCCTTAAATTATTTTTTTATGTATACAATTTTTCTAGAATGTCCTAAAATTAAACTGGGTATGCGGTATTGAAAAAAAGTTAATAAATTTTTTTTTTGAACTAAAAAATTGTATATGTTTTTTGAAAACAAAAAATTATTTGAGCAATACATAAATACTCCTAGAAAAAAGTTGCACGACTCGGTCGTACGAACTTGCTCCTGTATTCCAAAGTATAACTCATAAAAAAAATTTAATTCGTAAATAAAAATTTAAATTGAAATATCTACCTCAAAAAAGGTTCAATCTGAAATATATGATGTTATATGATTTCTTAAGATTTTGTTGATTGTCGTCGGAGCGGTTGTTTTTTTAAATTAATTTTGTATATACAAAATTTTTCGAAAATGTCTTAAAACTAATTTGGGTATGCAGCATTCAAGAATGAATAACTATACATTTTATAAGTAAATTTCAATTTCAAACTTTGATCCGTTTTTGAGATACAGAATTAAAAAAAAATTTTTTTAATGTTTTATAAAAATCCAAAAAAAATTTTTGAAATATTTTTGAATACAAAATATTATTTAAACAATATAAACGTACTTTCAAAAAAAATTACCCCCATCGGACTTTTAGTTTTCGAGAAAATCTGATAACAAAAAAAACGGTTCTATAGGCGGTACCGTTTTGGAACAATACAAAAATATTTTTTTTACATAAAATATATCAGAGTTTTAAACAAAAATTTTTGAGGAAGTTTGAAAAAAATCGTAGGAACCGTTTTTGAGAAAATTGAAACTTTTGGTTTTTGGCCAAAAAAATCGTATGGTGGCTACCCTAAATTTTGATCTTAAAAAAAAAAATGAAAAAAACGACCCACGCGAATTTGCTCAAACCTTTAATTTTCAAGTTTGAAGTCAATCGGACCAGTGGTTAAGGCTGTGCGTTTACAGATAGACAGACAGACGGACGGAATCGCCGGATCCACTTTTTTCGACTTTTTTCGACTTTTTTATGATCGTAGTGTGATATCTCATCATTACCTCAATTTTTTTTTACGAATTCAATACTTGCAATATATTTTATATGTCGCAAGTAAAAAGACGTTAATCGGACTGCAGCTGCTCGTGGCTTAGTGATTAGATGCGTTGGCTGCTAAGCAGAACGTCACGTCGTGGGTTCGAGTCCTACACGTGTCCATAAAGTTTTATCTTTCACGGGTACTGCCTCTTGCGAAGACCTGACAAATCTTCCAAAAGTATCAATCTGTCATGAAAAAGTGCTTCTCAACTTTGCCGTTCGGAATCGGCGTTAAATTGTAGGTCCCCTCAGTTCTTCTCATGCACCCAGAGAATTTTTGATGAGAGTAAGTCACTTAGGCCTTGGCTTTAAAAAGCTGTAGTGCCACTCTTTGTTATTTTTATAATATTAATCGGACTATTATTTTTAGAGGAAATCTTTTGACAAAAAAAAAAAAAAACGGTTCTATGAGAGGTACCGTTTTGGAGCAATACAAAAATAAATTTTTACATTAAAAACACCAATGTTCCGAAAAAAAATTTACGAGGATGTTTAAGAAAAATCGGAGTAGCTGTTTTGAGAAAATTGAAGCTTTGGCCGAAAAAATTGTATGGTGGCTAGTGGCTACCCTAAATTTTGATTACAAAAAAAAAAAATTAAAACGACCCATCCAAAGTTGCTCAAACTACTATATTTAAAATTAATTTGAAGTCAACGGAAGCAGTGGTTAAATCTATTAATGCAATTATAGACAGACAGACGGACGGACGGAATCGTCGAAGCAGTTTTTTCGTCTCTTCTATCATCGTTTATTTTTTATTGGAATCTCAATTTAAATTCACTTGTAAAAAATTTCAAAATAAATATTTATTTAATAAATTTTATAAAATTTCACAATAATAAGATAAAAATTAACATTAATAACAACAAACCTCTTACCCCACAAAATACAAAAAATCAATAAGCTGCTGGCTGAAGCGCAAATTTTTCGCTAAACCTTCATTGTTCTTCATACCCTTAATACAGTTACGACTTACGAGTCGTTTCGTACACGAAACAAAACTCTCATGCAAAAATCTATCATGAAACTATGTTTAGCTCAAAAGTTAGCACTAACAGATTTCATACAAATCTTCATAAACAGAAAATGAACACATTTGAATACATATGCCTTCAAAAATGAACAGGAGGGTTGGCGCAAAAATCACAGCTAAAGTTGAAACGAGAATACAACAACGACAGGCAAGAGATGCGAGTCGAATCGTACACGATACACGAACACGATTCGATTACACGAGTAACGATAACGAGATCTGTAACTGTATGTGTTGGCTCTTGCCTGTCGTTTCGTTGTTTTGTTCTCGTTTAATAGTTAGCTGTGATTTTCGCGCTAACCCTCCTGTTCATTTTTGAAGGCATTTATTCAAATGTGTTCATTTTCTGTTTATGAAGATTGTATGAAATCTGTTAGCGCTAACTTTTGAGCTAAATATAGTTTCATGATAGATTTTTGCATGAGAGTTTTGTTAGCATGCAATGAAAAATACATATTGGTTTTGTTGCGTTTAAGTTGCTATTAAGTACCTACAATATTGTAACGTATTCGTTGTCGTTTATTGAATTTAACATAAGAATAATGTTTATATATATTAGAAATAAAATTAATATGTATTCTGAAATTATTGGTTTAGCGCCGCTAAACTAGCCAACTATGAGGAATCGCCCCTGGAAAAATCCCTTTGAAAGATTAAAAATAATGTTGCACTATAAAACAAATACCTAGTTGTTCTAATACATAATAAAGTGGTTTCATCGCCTTCAACAAATTATTCCGGAATATTCTTACCCTATCTTTACAATCATCCTCTCAAATGCTCTGCAATTAAATAGATGTGTACTTCATTTGCAGGACTAATAACCCTTCCTCTCTATTTCAAACGTCCTATATCGGCTTAACCATAACATGTAAGGGATTGTCACTAGACCGTTATTCGAATTCTACTGCGATTGAAACACTTCTTCTTCATAGCACTTGAAGCCTGGGCAGTGGCATATTATCCTAAAGGCAAACTAGGCACGTGCCTAGGGGCGCGACAACAAAGGGGCGCTCGGGCGCAGTAATTTTTACAAGTGGCAAATAATGTGAGTTCATAGGTGGTTGTTAAAGTAACAAACTTGTGAACTCGAATTGCACTTGCATCTTCTGTTAAAATAAAAATCGGTCCTGAGCAATTACTCTTATACAGTAGGTACAGAGTCAACTCGGTTTGCCAACCCGGAAATCGACTTAGAGCCGTTTTCTTCCCTCGAAATTGAAGTCAACTTGAGGATATTGATTTTACATTTCTTTACTCAAAGTTGAACATTTCAACTTTTGATTCTCAACTCTCAAGTTACTCAACTTCCGATTTTCTCAACTTCCGAAAAAAGTAGAAGTTGAGAGGCATGATTATCCCCTGTCAAAATTTCATACTGAACAGAAATTATTTGCAGTTTGGAATTTTTCGGGAAAACTAGTATTTACCACTAGCACTTCTACCGCACACACACACTGCACACAACAAATTTTCCGCCACCAAACTACCAATCAAAAAGAATCACATTTCAACTATATTCTTGAACGCTTGTTCTGGCCGTGACTTAGGCATAGAATTCTAGCGCATCTTTGCATGTGCTTCTTTCCCAGTAAAAAATGTTGCGTCTTCCATAACGTACAAACAAGTTATAAATTAATGACAATTACTCCCGATATGTAAATTTTTTTTTTTGACATAAACTCAAATCGAAAGTTGAAACAAACGTAATTGTCAAAAATATCCCAGGAAAATTTTGAAAAAATTAAAGAATCCAACTTTTGAATTTAAACTTTCGAGTTGAGATTTAAAGTTGAAGAAAAGCGATTTTCAACTTGTCCCTTAACTCTCAAGTTTCTCTCAACTCTAGAGTTGGCCAACTTGAGAGTTTCCTACAAGTTGAGAAATAGTGAAGAAAATGGCTTTCTTCAATTTTTGTATGCGTTTTTGAATAGGTTTTGATTTTACTTATTGTAGGGGCAAAAACCAAATGGTCGAAGTTTATCAGTGGATGGCAAAGATTTCGACGGATGTAAAACCTAATTTTTCTGCTTTTTAAGTTCTTTCTAGATTGATTTTGAGATTGATTTGAGAACCGAGTTGCCACTCGGTTTGCATAAGAACCAACTCGAGTTAACTTGGTTTACAAAATTTACGTTGCGGCAGATCATTAATTAACCAAATTCGTAAGATCTTTCGGACAATACTAATAGATCTCATGTTAACTAAGTCTTTTCTTTAGGCGCGATGCAGCGATAGTACGAGATATTTCCATATAGGGGCGCCAGTGAGATGCTTGCCTATGGCGCCCTCAACCTTTAATCCGCCACTGAGCCTGGGGCAAAACGCCTTTCGCAATGTTACTTTTTGCTCCCACTCTCATTTATTTGGCAAATAGCCCCCGGGCTTACGAGCAAATGCATTCAAATGCTGATTAGGCATCAGAACACGGAATTCAATTTCTCAACAGAGTTAAATCTGTATGCAGGATAAATACCGGATGTTGACAAAAAGGATGTCGAGTATAGTCGCATCTCGCATCACTAAAGCTACTGACAGAATAGCAAACACGGAGTCAATATGAGCACTACGCATTGCTTGTTCGAGCAATGTTTTCCACTAAAGCCTAAAAGAAATTCTGTGCTTTACTTGATTAATAAAAATGTCCTGCTCACGTCAAATTTAATTTAATTTTCATGTCAATGTCAAACTGACGTGGCTGATGTCTATGAAAAAAATTAAAATTTGAGTTTTTTTTCTCGAAGATCTCCTGTAGTATCTACCAAGCTGGTGCCCAAGGATACATTAGACTGTGTAGTTTCAGTTGGCGCAGTTGAGGGGATCTTATGCACTGAAATCATTATTACGGGCGATTTAAATGTACCTACACAATTCTTTGTGGCTTCTCCATTCGAGCACGACAACACCCGAAAGAATGTGTGCTGAGATCTTTGCTGAGTTTAACCACTTTACTCAGCTTGTCACTGAGCCTGCTCGAATATCGAACTTTATTGGCCAAGCAGAAAATACGATAAATACACTATCTGTGTATTAACGCCTCTAGGCAGATCAGACCATAGTATTATATCTGCAAATTTTTCGTCTCAAACTAATCCAGTTAAGGAAAAGCTCCGAAGAGAACCGTATGACTACGAGAAAGCCAACTGGAACGGTCTCAATAACTTCTTCCGGATCTATAACTGGGTCTATGCTTCCTCTAATATGATTTTTTTGGGAATTAAAACTTTTATCCCGAATAAGCAGGGCCGGATCTACCTAAGGGCTGCTTGGGCTGCAGCCCAGGGCCCGAGGTTACAAGGGGCCCCCAGACCCCGCTAAAAACAATATCTGATAATTTGAATTTAAAAAATGGTTGTCTGTAAAGTCGGTTTACGGACGATATTTTTACGTAATAATGTCATAAAAAAACATTGATGAAAAATTGCATACTTCTATGAATTGAGTTAAGGGGGTAAATACGTATAAAAGGATGTTTTCATGCTGATTTTCATTAATTTTTTAAGGTATAAAAAATGAATATTATTTATTGAAACTATTAGGTTATTTTATACATATATTCATGAGTTTTTTTCATATTTTACAAAAATATAGCTTAGAAAGTAGCGGAGATATCATCTGATACACATCGTAGGTTGTCATCCGACTTAGCAGTTGGTGTACAAGATGGAAGCCACAATTTTTATTCGAAATCAATGGCACAGAAAAATTACTTTCTTTTACATGTGTGTCTTCTATATAAACCTCAATCTAAAAAAAAAAATAAAAATTTGCATTTTTCAGAGGACTATTAAAATAAGTCATGTTTTTTCACCATTTTTTCATATATTGTTTACTATAAAAAAGTAGTTAAAATAAAAATATCGCTTATGATTGAGGTTCATATTTAGCACAATTGTGTAAGGAAATTTTATCTATCTGCAAAGTCGCGCCAAGAACTTCCTTATAAGTAGATCAGTATTCATCATGACAAAAATTGATTCTATGATCTTTTTAATCAGTAATTAATCGTTGATAACTCATAAATTGTTAGAGATACGAATAAAATAGTCATGAGTAATTTTATAGAAAATTGTATTTCCTATGAAAAAACTCTCACGCAATTTTTGAATCAGATCAATAGTTTTCGATTTATATAAAAAATTACACATTTTTTTCGATTAATTGCCAATAACTTACAAACTATGAGAGATATGAAAAAAAAGCTTATGATCAATTTTATAGAGAATTAAATTTTCTACAAAAAAAATTGAATACATTTTTTTCGCTAGACTAATAGTTTCCGAGTTATGTTAAAAATAAAGCTTTTTTATTTTTTCTAATAACTTCAAAATGGCCGACTATGCACATAAACCAATGGTCGCGATTATACAGACATTTTTGGGAAATGTTCTGAAACGTGTTTTAGTGATTGTGAAACGTAAAAATATGACATCATTTCCGATTTCGATTTTAGGGGTGATTCCAATAACTTCCTTATAAGGAAGTTAATTAAAAAAAGAACTACCATAAAGTTGGCAATAATGGCAACCCTGAGATCAATCAACCAATGTATGTGCGGGTCTATGTAACGAAACGGGGATTTCCCTGTCGTTTGTTTTTGATCGGTATATTTTTATCTACTCTTACGAGCAGTGCTGCCATTCGTAGCATAATTATGCTACATGTATGATAATTGTTGTTCCTGTATGATGTAAGATTGGAAACCATTATCATACGCAAAATGTATAATAATTTTATAATGTTCAAATATGAAAAAAAATGCACATCTACTAGGCAAACATCCTTAAAATCTACTTCCTTTCACTTTAAGTTACAGTTTCTATATTCTCTAAGAATTCTAGTACTTTGATTCTTTGTATGTATATAGATTTGATAAAAATTGATAACAAAGCTTCGATTCCGTTCCCATCACTATGTGACATATTCACCAAGTGTTCATGTGTATGTCATGTACATATTTTAAAAACGACCACATACAAAAAATATTATTGGTGTGCTATTCAGTAGGCAATTTCACCTAACTATATGTGGCCACCTACCATAAGTCTTATATCAAGACACTTGTTCATTTTATACTTTAATCGATTTTAAAATATCCTTACTTGTTTGACAGCATGTTTTTGAGTTTCAATAATTTTTTCAGTTTATATTTTTTCTTTCAATAAATTCAGTTAAAATATTAATATTCTAGAAGTTTTTTTTTATGAAATATTTTCAATTTTAAAGAAAGAATAAAGGAACCTAAATTGGAATCTAAATTGGTGACCCCGACAATGTCGGACGACGAAGGTTTTGCAACTCCTCCTGCGGGAAACAGTGACCAACAATCAATGAGTGACCATAATGAAGAGGTCATGGTAGCAGCGAATACATACGCCCGTTTACAGATGCCTCCGTTTATCGAATCAGATGTTGATAACTGGTTCTTTTTACTTAATTTTTTCTTTCGAGCATCAGGAATTCTGCAGGACGAAAGACGGTTCGATACAGTTTGCTCTCAACTACCAGTTTCTAGATTAACTGAGTTACGCCCAATCATCATCTCAAGTTGAGTACTTAGATAGGCCCCTAAGTAGTTTCAGCCCAGGGCCCCACAAATTCTAGATCCGCCCCTGCGAATAAGGTTAAAACTATCAAATATGAAATATTTTCAATTTTAAAGAAAGAATAAAGGAACCTAAATTGGAATCTAAATTGGTGACCCCGACAATGTCGGACGACGAAGGTTTTGCAACTCCTCCTGCGGGAAACAGTGACCAACAATCAATTAGTGACCATAATGAAGAGGTCATGGTAGCAGCGAATACATACGCCCGTTTACAGATGCCTCCGTTTATCGAATCAGATGTTGATAACTGGTTCTTTTTACTTAATTTTTTCTTTCGAGCATCAGGAATTCTGCAGGACGAAAGACGGTTCGATACAGTTTGCTCTCAACTACCAGTTTCTAGATTAACTGAGTTACGCCCAATCATCATCTCAAGTTGAGTACTTAGATAGGCCCCTAAGTAGTTTCAGCCCAGGGCCCCACAAATTCTAGATCCGCCCCTGCGAATAAGGTTAAAACTATCAAACCCAAAGAAAAATCATGGTTTGGTTCTAGCTGTAAAGAGGTTAACAAGGAAAAAGAACCAAATTTGCGGTGTTTTAGTGCCAATCCAACCGAGGAAAACCGGAAAAAGTTTAAACAATCCAGGAAGGCCTGCAATGCCCATATTCGACGGATCAATTTTTTACATGCCCAAAATTAAGGCTAAAACTACTGCAATGTCCCAAAGGCAGTAAGAATTTTTGGTCTTTTGTAAAAAATATGAAGAATCCTTTTTTTTCCTCGGTCCCTACGCTCGTTGACAATGACACTCCAGTTGTTAGCTCTCTCGCGAAAAACAAACTTTTTGCTAGGCTGTTCGCCTCCAAGTCTTCGCTGCCAGAGAGTATCATGACTTTTCCAGTTCTTGAGCGCGTCAATGATTCCATGAGACAAATCTTCTTCCGCACTCGTGCTGTGGCGAGAATCCTAAAAGATCTCAACATGCATAAAACCGTTGGTCCGGATGGTACCCCCGCTTTTATTCTGAAGAGGTGTTCCTCCACGCTGGCAAAACCCTTTCGTATAAGCATTTCCATTTATCATATTCTTCTGGGCTTGATCCGAGCAGTTGGAAAACAGCATTTGTCCAGCCTATACCAAAAATAGGCGAATCCTCCTCTCCCTCCAATTATCGTCCGATTGCACTAACGTCCCTTCTTTCTAAGGTCATGGAAACGCTGATATATTATCAGTTTTAGAAATATCCTTAAGAACGAGAGCCTCTTAATGACCGGCAGTACGGCTTTCGCAGCAACAGGTGAAATGGTGATTTGATGACATATCTCACCGAACAGTGAAACAAATCTTTACATCGTTTTGGAGAAAGTAAGATTGTTGCACTTGATATTTCAAAGTCTGAAACCCACAATATAAATGCTGGTGTGCCCCAAGGCTCCGTTTTGTCTCCGACCCTCTTTCTCATTTTAATCAATGACCTCTTGCCTGTAACTTCTAATCCAATAAATTGTTTCGCTGGCGATAGCACCCTAAGTTTTTTTATTAATTTACAGACTCACATCCCTCCTCTTTGGATATGCAACTGCATTGGCAAAATATGATAAGCTCATTAAACACGACTTACAAAACATTGTACAATGGGGAATACAAAATTGTGTAGAGTTTAATACTTCGAAAACCCAATGCTGTCTTGTATAGTAGAAGCGAGATATACCTCCCCTGCCACTGTCCATGAGTGGCGCCTGCATCAACGAGACCGATAATCTCGAGATTTTCGGTATGTGCATCACCGACCGCCTCTTGTGGAAGGAGCACATCTGCGATGTCGGCAAAAAATGCCGCAAGATGTTTAGGTTTCTTAAGACGATGCAAGAAATTTGTTTCCCCTTCTCATCTGGCTATCTTATCATCTACAAAACTTATATACGTCCTTGAATACAACTCACGTCCGGGCTGGTGCTCCAGTGACGTATACTTAAGTCTTCTGGACAATATCCAAAAAAGAGCATTCAAATTGATTGGTGATAATATCATCGTTGAGTCATTTACGTCTCTAGAACATCGTCGTAATGTCTCATGCCTCACCCTATTTTACCGATACTTCAACGGTATAATGCTCTAGTGAGATAGCCAGTTGCATTCCTTCCCTTAAGATATTCAACCGTAATACTGGCGCCTCCAAGAATGCCCATCAGTTCACCCTTGAGCCCAACTTTGGACGTACTGTAATATACAGGAAATTGTTCTTTAGCCGTACTACGTGAATATGGAACTCTCTTCCACACTCTGTCTACCCCAGTCATTGAATTCAAAACCAAGATACATCCTCTATATCCTTTCCCTAATACTTGCAATGTGCTCTTGCTATATAAAGGGTACCTAATGAAAAAAGCCCTTGAGTGCGCATTTATTACAAACCAATGCACCTTAAATTCCTTAAATTCCATACAAAAACTTGATTTTAGGTCTAGAAGTTCTTCGTTCTCTCACAGTTTTCTGAGCTTGCAATAAAACAATTTCCATTTTCCAATTTGAAAATCAGTACACCTACAGTCGACGTTGCACTCTGAGAAGAGTAAGACGTATTTTTTCTTCATTTTCTAACGAGTCCAACCGTGAAAATTACGAAGCGCTTACGCAGCGAAAGCAACGAAGATCTTAGATCTTCAATGGCGAAAGTGCAAAAAACAATTTCCAATAAAGGTGAATCGTCCAGTAGTAATTACTGGCAGCCTTTGCAAGTGCTATGTGCAAATGACAATGATGAAGTGGATGAAGAAATGTCCACGACAGTCAATGATCATAAGTCAATTACACCTCCCATTAAATTGCTGCAAAAACCAGCAGAGTTTGTCCATTTCTTAATGAAAGAACTTAAAATTGAAAATTATTCAATAAAAAGAATATAGATTGGAATTAAAAAATTTTCTGAATGCATAACTTCATTTAATATAGTGTGCGCGGCTTTAAAAGACAGACACTGTCAATATTTCACTCACGACCTCAAAAGTGACAAATCGTTTAAAGTTATTCTCTTCGGGTTAGACGAAGTGAAAATTGATATCCTCAAGTCGGAATTATCAAAACTAGGATTACAATGCAAAGACATTAAAATGATAAAAAAGAATCATGAACACTACACTGAAGTTTTTTACATAGTTTTCCTTGAAAAACAAAGTGTTAAAATTTCCGATCTGAGAAAAAACATTCGCCAAGTTCTACGCACCCAAGTTCGTTGGGAATTTCAACGCAGACTAAAAAATAAAGTATCCCAATGCCATAATTGCCAAATGTATGGACATGGTGAGAGAAATTGCAGTGTCAAAACATACTGTGCAAACTGCTCTCTATCACACAAAACTTCCGAATGCAGCGCAGCGGGTATTTCTAAATGTGCTAATTGTCAAGGCAATTAAATACCTTGAGTTAAGAGGCAAAACTCATCTCAAGAGAAGTCCAACTATAACTCGCGCTAGTTATAACATATTATTATAACAACACAAAATATGTTATCTTCGAGCATCACCATTAGATCAAATCCTAATATCGTAAGCTCCCTAATATCGTAAGTTCGTGTGTTCCACTTTCATTTTGTTATCTCTACTATAAAGAAAGCTGTTGATATTGATAGTTTTGATTGTAAGATCTCAGTGTAATTTTGGAAGTCAAATAAAACACACAGTTTTTTCAATTCGTTTAATTTAGCTGAAGACTCAAGTAGGCTATAACATAACTAGCGCAGTCGGTGCTAATATAAAATTGGGCTAAAAAATAAAACAAATTAAAGTGAAAAATATAAAAACGAAGTAGCTTTACAAAAAACAAAAACCAAGTTTTGTGACTCATTTTTCGAAAAAATAGTAGAAAACTTGATACTTAGAACCTTGTTTCCATGCAAAAAAAAAACAACAACATAAAAGCGCGAAACTAGTGCATTACTTCTAATCAATGTAAAGAACTTGATGCTAAGAACCTTGTTTCCAAGCAAACAAAAAAAAAAAAGCGCGAAACCAGTGCACTACTCCAACTCAATGTTAAAAACTTGATGCTAAGAAGCTTGTTTCCATGCAAAAAAGGCGCGAATAAACCAAATTTGCTTATCAAAAAAAAAACAAAACTATATGAAATATATACATCAATGGGCCCTTATACATACATCGTTTACTGAATTTTGATCAACAAAAGGAATACTAAGTGGAAAAGAAGCAAACGCATTTTGATATTAAGTTTAAAGACACGATCTAGATATTAATTTTATGAATAAGTATTAAACTAAGATAAGAATAATTGAAGTAAAAAAAAAGCTGGTTTTGTTGTTTCATAATATTGAATTAAATTAATTAAAAAAAAAACAGTAATTGAAAGTTATAATATATATACATATACAAGGTAAGTCATCGTTTTGAGTTTTCTTGTTGGTTTATAAGTTTACTTGTTATAACCTAAGCTTAAAAATAAAAAGAAAAAAAAATCGAAATATATGCATATACATATATAAACATATATGTATAGAGTGAGAGAAGGAACGATAAATTAAAGCAATATAAGTATAGCATATAAATCAATTTTCTTCTTCAATTAGACATTTTTTTTGTTTGTTTTGAGAAAAAAAGAACATTTAATTTTTCATTATGAGTACAGACACTTCACTAGCTATTTTTAATTCGTTGCGAATTCCTGAAGCTGTAAAAGACATACCGACTTTTGACGGCAACCCACGTTTATTGTTTGATTTTATAAAAAACGTTGAAGAGATTTTAGCGTTAATGCCACAACTTTCTGAAACTAATCATGCAAGCGTGATTTTACGAGCGATAAGAAATAAAATAGTTGGCCCTGCTAATGAAGTGCTCAATATGTATGGGTCTTCCATTGACTGGGCCGAGGTAAAAAATTGTTTAATTGTTCATTACGCTGACAAGAGGAACGAAACGAGTCTTATTCGAGACTTACACCAAATAAGACAAAGGGGTGATAACGCTGAAATATTTTATGCTAAAATAATTGAAATACTCTCAACAATAATGAATCACGTAAGACTGCATGAAAAAGAGCCTACTGTTGTTATGGCAAAAAAGCTGCTTTACGAAGAAATGTGTCTTAACACATTTTTATCAGGATTGAGGGAACCTTTAGGTTCAACAATCCGTGCTATGAGACCATCAAAATTGACAGAAGCTCTTTCATTTTGGCTTGAAGAACAAAATAGGTTTTATTATCAAAATCACCAGTATTTTCAGACATTGCCCCATATGAGATCAAATTATAAAAATGACCCCTCTTCTTTTGTGGTACCAACCATACGTTCTCCACAAGCTCTATATAGACATCCACAAACTTCTAATAGAGCTGATTTTCGGCAGCCTCATCCAACATCCAGATTGATAACTCCTCATCAAAATCCATATTTTACACCGTACAGAAATAATCAGCAAAGGCAGAATGCTGCTCATACTCAAAACTATACTCCTTTTTCCGCTCAAAACAACAACAATTATACTCCTCAATTAAGGCCAAATATAAGTTCAAATAATAACCCCCCACCTCAGCCAATGTCAATCTCAAATGCCAATACTAAAAGGTCTTCAACCCATGCTCAATCAAACATACAACAGTTATATAATATAGAATCTAATAATTGCGCAAATCCATCTTCAGGGCGGTTACATAACTTGCAATCTAATTACAACTTCGGCGAAAACACCATTCCAGTTCCCGAGCAGCAACAACATTTTTATGATGAAAACAACTATCAGTATTTAGATGATCCTCTTACTTCAAATGAGGCTGTAATTTGTAACGGAATTGCTGTTCCTATTTCGCAAATAAGCGATGTCCTGCCACTTCACTGATCCCTTTGATCCACAGGAAACTCAAAAGCACCAGTGAATACGAAATAGGTTGTCCAGTCGGTCGAGGGCTTGTAGGCATGCTTGCTACCGCCTTAAGGCTATCTCGTCGGAGGGGTGGGTTCTTGCCATCGCCACTGGAGTGCCGTACATCTTAATCATGCCTAACACTACAAATATTATCACCACAACAACAAACACATTTTTAGTGGAACTGAAAGATGGTATATCAGTTCCGGAGTGTGACCCTCCCACCGTTGACTACAATTTGTAGCAACTCCATGGCTACCGTACCACTCTTATTCTTCACGGAACCCCTAATTCAAAGTCTAATGATAGATTATATTATCAGACTATTCTTCACCGTCACAATCATCCCTCTAACTCATCAACTTCTCTAAACACTCTCTAAAATACACCTTCTAAACAGGTACCATTTTAAATACCATTACCACTACGAATTTCTTTTGTCAATTTTATCATTAGATTTTATTCAAAATATGTTAAATTAAAGTATCCATCTATAAATTAATCATTAATACGTCAAACACCTAAGAATAGATAAGTTTATATATAAAAAAAAAAATTAAGAGAAGAAAAAAAAAATTAAGTTCAGTTAAAACTAATCAGCTGTTAGGTCATTAACTTGATATTCTTATGCGAGAAGCGCTTTTGAGTAAATTTAATTATAAACTAGTTGTTGTCATAAACACTCAAACACACAGTTACGTTCGGTTAAAATTTAGTCCAATAATTTGTTTCACTCATATACATATATAAAATATTTCTTTTATGATACATACATTCTATGTTAAAAGAAGGGCAAAAATGACTCACCGGAAACTCTCCTCCTGTAAAGTTGTGCGCACGACTTGTTGAGGGGGTATATGATCCGATATTTTGTGTTTGAAATTTGAGTTGGCTTAATAAGCTTTCATTTGCTACATTCACTTAGGAAAAGTTAAGAATTATTTCATATGTATGAATATATGAGTGATCGAAAATGAGTTAAGCTAATTCACAATACTTATCTTGAGTGTTTAAGATCCTGGGTGATATTTGAATACTTATGTTAAAAATAACTTAAGGATAAAACAATGAAAGAAGAACGATTTCGTTGGTCGTAGCTTAGATCTGGATTTCATTTGGTTGCTAGGAAGGGGGTTTTATAATTCTGCGCGTTATTCGATTTGGAACCAAATCCGGACAATTAAGTCGTGCAAACCTGGAGCTAACGATGGGAGGCAAGCTGGGTCTACGTAGAATTTCGAGGATAGTTTGCTTTCTCGATTAAAGCTCAGTGTCGTCTGCTTCGAATTTGTATTTTTTTGGATTTTTTCCTGAGCCCAAATGCAACGACGACGCGACGTCGTCGGTCGTCACGCTTGGGTTATGCGACCGTTCGAAGACACCAGTAAGATGGTGTGTTATGCGCTTACACGTCGGTCGTAGAAGCGAATGGCTATAACGTATCAAACAAATAAAGTATATTAATTAAACCGGTCTGGGACTACATTCTTCACTATCCAACCTTACCTTTTTTTCTTGTCAATAAAATTTTTTTATTTTGCTAGAGATAGCACTTAGCTATTGTACTAAGTGGATTCTCGACTTTCTAGACGAATCACGTGGTCTCTTATGGTTTTTTAAGTCAACCTTCCGAAAACAATATATTTGAAATTATATTTTCTTTTACTATCAAAAACAAACACGTTTATTCTGACGTTTCCCGAGAGTGAGTAAAAATTTCAATGTAAAGTAAAATAAATTGTGCTTAGAAAAATCAGTTGCTATAGTTACGAAGCAACAAAGAAAAAGTTTTATTCTTCTTATTTTAGAAAGTGGATTTTGCGACAGTAGATTACTATAACATTCGCATTCGCATATATACCTAAACTGTCGTCGACTCCCGACAAACTGAATTGTACCCAGAGTTCACTAGTTCACTATGGCGTATACGTGCTTTTTGTTAAGTTATGTTATAATGTACAATTTAGGTGTTGATATATTGAAGAATTACAACATTGCGAAAGCAGTGAAATAGAGGCTCATACACAACTTTTCAATTTCTGGCAACTATTGCCTGAAATGGGAAAGAAAATGACACTTTTGTTCGATAAAGTGGTTTTTACATTCGATTTCAATCTCCTAAATGTTATTCCCTAATGTCTTTAGCATGAACCACACCTAAGCTAGTTCCATATAAATCTGTAAGCTCATAAAGACTGTTGCCGGCGATCTTTTTGACTATTGCCGGTACAAATTTTGGGCATAGCTTAGCATTCCGATTTTTCGAGGCATCACTAAGAATGAAATTCCGCTTAAAAACATGTTGTCCTACTTTGTAAAGCCGACCTTTACTTCTTAGGTTATACGTTCTTTCGTAGTTTTTATGTGACTGTGCTAAGGATTCCTTAATTCTTTCATGAATGATGTTCATTTTAGCTGACTTGGGCAAAACATCGAATTCGGGATTATTTAAGCTCTTAAGTTTTTTGAAAAGATAATAATCCGATCCATGCTCAATCTTTCTCTGACCAAACAGGGCTTCGTGTGGCGACATATCTATCGCCGAATGAATGGTTGTACGGAGTGCGCTTACTATTGCCAGCAAATCCCTGTCCCAGTTGGATTTATCAGAAGCTATATAAGATCGTATTGCTGCGAGTATCGACCGGTTGACCCTCTCGCTGGCATTTGCCTGAGGTGAATATGAAGCTGTTTTTATGTGCTTTGTTCCATAGCTTGTGAGGAACTTTGAAAATTCTTTACCGATGAACTGCTTACCGTTGTCCGACAAAAGAGATTCAGGTACACCGAAAATCGAAAAAACTTCCTCTTCCAAAAACTTTATGGCAGACTCTCCTGTAGCCCTACGTAGTGCTTTAACTACCACAAATTTAGTGAGTTGATCAAGGCACACTATTATATGTGTATTACCCCTTTTCGACCTAGGGTATGGTCCTAAAAAATCAACATATACATGCTGGAATGGTCTATCGACTATGAACGGTTGACCCATGGGTGGTCTAAGGATTGAGTTTGGAGCTTTGGAGGCCTTACAGACGTTGCATTCCCCTACGAACGCTTTCACCTGAGCTGCCATATTTGGCCAGTAAAAACGATCACGCAGGCGATACAACGTCTTAGTTATTCCGCCATGCGAAGCTCTAGGGGGATCATGAGCCAAGCGAACCAAAGGAGATGTCAGCATTGATGGGATCCAGAGTTTCCAGACGCAATCATCTTCACTTGGATTCCCTGTGCAGGGTTTGACCTTCTTGTATACAAAATTGTCTGAAACACGAAGATCAGGCAGCTGATTTTTATTTTCCTCTATTGTCTTTATTAACCCCACATACTCATCCGACTTAAAAGCCGGATCTGTAAGATCAATGTGTAGAACATCGGAAGGACTCGTTTGGCCATTTTTCGTTAAAGATATTTCATCGACACTGTACACTCGCGAGAACGCATCTGGTACCACGTTTTGAGTACCCTTCCTATGTTCTATATTAAAAGAGAAACGTTGAAGTCTTAGACTCCAACGCGCTAACCTCCCGCTAAGGTCCTTTTGGCTCATTAGCCACCGCAAGCTAGCATGGTCGGTCACTATTGTGAACTCCTGCCCCTCTACGTATGAGCGAAACTTTTCAACCCCTAGAACTGCTGCTAAACACTCTAGCTCTGTAATGCTATAATTACGCTGGGCTGATGTGAGCTTATGTGAATAATAGTATATAGGCCTTTCTACATTATTTTCGTCTTCTTGACAAAGCACGCTACCTACTCCAGTTGTCGACGCATCGCAAAGAATTTTAAACGGTTTACTGAAATCAGGGTTGACTAAAATAGGTGTCGAGGTTAAAGCCTGTTTGAGTTCTTCAAAGGCTTGTAACGCTTCCGGTGTAAACTTGAAACTCTTGCCTTTCTTAAGGGTGTCTGTTAAAGGAGAAGCCAGTGATGAATAATTGTTCACGAATCGTCGATACCATCCTGACAGACCCAAAAATCGCCTGACCTGTTTGGCAGTTTTCGGTACGGGGAAATTCCTAATTGCTGACACTTTGTCTGGATCTGTCTGTATGCATCCTCCCCCTATAATGAATCCTAAAAATTTTAATTCTTTGAAGCAAAATTTTGATTTGGCTAAATTTATAGTCAATCCAGCGTTTTTCAAAAGGTTTGCTAGCTTAGCAAGGATTTCCATATGTTCCTCAAATGTTGACGAAACGACCAATAGATCATCTAAATAAACATAAATATATTGTCTCAATTCATGCGGAACCACTTTGTCCATGAGTCTGCAGAGCCGTTGTGCAGCATTGCAAAGGCCAAAGGGCATAACTGTGAATTGATATAGGGGTCTGCCGGGCACGGTAAACGCGGTCTTTTCCCTAGAGGCTCTTTCCAGCGGTATCTGCCAGAATGCGTCCTTCAGGTCCACAGTGGATATGAAGTGCGTATCTGTCTGTCGACTTAGCAGGCCATCAACATGATGAAGTGGATAGGCATCTTTCTTCGTGACTTTATTCACCTTCCTAGAGTCAAGGCACAACCGATTCTTACCGGGCTTTTGTACCAAGACCATAGGAGAACTCCACGCACTTTGACTTTCTTCAATTACTCCTAAAGTGAACATCCTATCCAATTCTTCATATATCAGAGCCTGCACCGCTGGAGAGACCGGGTAATGACGTTGCTTAACCGGTTCCGCATCGCCTGTATTTATTATATGTTCCTCTAGCGACGTTCTCCCGAGCCCAAATTTGGCTGCGGTTGGGAACAAGCTTATAACATCTTCATTTCTTCAAGGTTCTTATTTTGATCCATTGACAGTTCGTGAGCATTTGGGTCATCAGACTTTACCGGGAACGAGATTTCCGATACGATTTGGGGAGCAATTTCGAAGGATCTCCAAAAATTGACTCCAAGATAGAGTGGTTGTTCTAATGAGGGCACCAGGTACATCGAAATACTTTTTGAAACGCTTTTATATGTAACGACTGCTGAGAGTTCACCTATGATTGCTTGGGCTTGACCACTAGCTGTTTTTACTTTGGAATTAAACGGTTTGTAAGAAATGCCTTCTCTCTTAACAAGGTCAAGACACCCGGCTCCTAAGCAGCTAATGCTTGCGCCGCTATCTAAGAGACCTAACATTTTTTTACCAAAGATGGAAACAGTCGCGTATGGTCTTGGGTCGTCGCTATTACAGATTCTTGTGGCGCAGATAGCTCGATGTGCTTCCCGCTTATTCTTAAACCTCTCTCTAAGAGCTAGTATACGCTTGGACGGACTAAGGAAAATTCTATCACGCACCTCGTAATATCTCTTCAAACGTTCATGTAAAGTTGGCCTATAAGGATTTCTATTTGCAGATGATCCATCATCTTTGTCTTCGATTCCTGCAGATGGCCTTTTTAAAATTTCTATATTAGTATTTGTTTTCAGGTGATTATTTTCATAGGGACTGGCAGGTGAGTTGGTTAAATCCGAAAATTCAGAATACTTTAAAGTATCCTGGGGTTTTGAACAGTCTGGTAAATATGAAAAATGTGTAGGTTTTGAACTTTTTATAAGGATTTTTGTTCCGGGTTCACTTGGGAAGGGCAAAACTCCCGGTTGGAATTGCCCCGATTTGGGTTTACCGAACATTTAGGACATGTAATTGTTGTGTGGTTTTCTAAACCACAACCGTAACAATGTAATTTCCTCTGAGGGATAGGACACTTTTTATAACTATGACCTTTTGCTTGGCAATTCCAACAAGTAAAAGACGTGAAATGGTTTGGCTGTGAGAACGCCCCAACCGCATTGTCGTCGTTACATTTTTCCCCTTGCATATCCAGTTCATTAACTTTGGGTCTTATGTTTGTTACTGAAGTCGGAAACGTTTTCGAGCGCCCGCTATCGTACTGCGTCATCCGTTTCTCAATTGTACGACAAACGTGAACGATTTCCGTCAAACTATTTGTCGAGAAGGTTATTAAGAGTTCACCTGTCCTTCTTTTCACATTTTGTTTGACCAAGTCAACCAATTCTAGGGTTGATTTCGGAACTTTCAACCGAGAATTTAATCTCAGGATATCTTGGTAAAACTCATCGAAACATTCTGTCTGACCTTGACGACGGTCGAACATTTTTCTTGAAATTTCGGTGTCGGTATCTAGACTTCTGTACGTCTCTAAAAGAGCCAGTTCTAAATGACGCCAATTGGCACCCGGATTGGACTTGAGATAAGTCCAGAACCAAGTCTCTACACCGCCTGCTACAAATAAATGAAAGTGCAAGAAAATATCTTCCCACGTCACCTTATAACAAATCTTTAACCGATTGAGCCGGAAAAGGAAATCATCAACTGACATCTTTTTATTGTCAAATTGAAGCCCCCACTTATTAAAATCGACTGGGCGAGGCCATGTTGTTGGATTTGACCCTCGATTGCTGGGGCCCGCCGAATTTAGATTCAATGCGTCAAGCTGATTCATAAAATTCTGAAAGTTCTCGCTTGGATGAAAATTTTCCAAGTCCGCTCGAGTACTTTCAGGGGCTTCGCTTGAAGACCGATGATGATTTTGGTAGTGATTTTGAACTACACCGTTTGAAATTTGGTTTTGATGTTGGTTCTCGTTTTGATTGAGAATTGGATTTCGGCTTAGATCACGGTCTTGGTTTCCACAGTTTTGGATAGCGTTTTGGTTCGTGTCTTCGTTTACATTATGACTAATTTGATTTGAACTTGTAATGAGAGGGATTTGATTTGACGGTATTTGAACATTCGGGAGATTATTAGCACCCTCTCGGGTTGAAACCGAAATGGCACGTAGCTCTTCTTGTATGGTACTTACTATCTGTTGACGTAGGCTTTGCCTTTCAGCCTCATACTCTTCGTGCCGCAACCGAAGATCTTCAGATCTACTTAAGCCTATGGAAGCTGTTACGATGTTACGGATATATCGCTTCAGATTCTCATCTTGCGAAGGGCTGACGCGACCTGTTCCCAAAAGAGGTGGATCAATGCTTTCATATTCAGTACCACCGGGATTTTTTCGCGAACCAGCCGACTCCTCATCTTCGTCAGTGACATTCTTCGCACCACGAGTTATTGGTGGCATTCTTATTAATTTATTAATTATGTGCTTTCACACAGTGATGTTTAAAAAAAAAATGAAGGTTTTGACCTACGATTCCGAACTTAAGTACAGAATATAATAATAATCTTTTAAATAAAAAAAAAAAACTCTAATTTAATAAAATCTGCTATATTCATAAAAAAGAAGAGTGCTCAGAGAAGTGAAAAGTGTTAAGGAAATTTATTGACGATGAAGATAAAAAAAACGTGTGCTGCTTTTGTGTACGTTGGCATCATTTTAGTAATCTTATTCTATGCTGTAAGCGCAGCAAGGAGATGTGAGAATTTCGTACCCATCTGCGTTGGTCGCCTAAACGAGCTAAAGCTCAAGAAAACTAAAATAGAATAGAAAATTAGGTTTAAGGTTTCTATGTAAACTTGTGATTTTATTTGTATCGTAATTTTTTGTTTGTTTGATTGTGTGGGGCTAAGAAAATGTTTGTTTTGATTCGTTAAAAACTCATATGTGTATAAACATATGCATATTTATTGGCTGGAACATTACTCGGGCGCAACGGGCGGAGACGTGGTTTACTCGAACCTAAATCTCCCGGTCGTCCGACGAAATCCCCCAGACCAATGCTGAGTTACAACTAGGAAATCCATTTCCGAGTTAATGCAATTCTGAAAATGTTGTTCGGTACACAAATTTCAGGACACTAACTCACTAGAATAGAGCTCCAATTTTTTTTTCTATCTAACTCAGGAATATGCTACTCGGAATGCTGTTAAGGAACTATACTCCTGGACAAATCCTGATTGACAAAAGTGTTGCCATAAATTATACACTCTACAAACTGAGTCATTTTCAACGCAAAACAGAAAAGGTTAAGTAACCTATAAACTGACTGATATTCGAGCCCCCACTTTGGGCGCCACCTGTGAAACGGAATTGCTGTTCCTATTTCGCAAATAAGCGATGTCCTGCCACTTCACTGATTCCTTTGATCCACAGGAAACTCAAAAGCACCAGTGAAAACGAAATAGGTTGTCCAGTCGGTCGAGGGCTTGTAGGCATGCTTGCTACCGCCTTAAGGCTATCTCGTCGGAGGGGTGGGTTCTTGCCATCGCCACTGGACTGCCGTACATCTTAATCATGCCTAACACTACAAATATTATCACCACAACAACAAACACATTTTTAGTGGAACTGAAAGATGGTATATCAGTTCCGGAGTGTGACCCTCCCACCGTTGACTACAATTTGTAGCAACTCCATGGCTACCGTACCACTCTTATTCTTCACGGTAACCCCTAATTCAAAGTCTAATGATAGATTATATTATCAGACTATTCTTCACCGTCACAATCATCCCTCTAACTCATCAACTTCTCTAAACACTCTCTAAAATACACCTTCTAAACAGGTACCATTTTAAATACCATTACCACTACGAATTTCTTTTGTCAATTTTATCATTAGATTTTATTCAAAATATGTTAAATTAAAGTATCCATCTATAAATTAATCATTAATACGTCAAACACCTAAGAATAGATAAGTTTATATATAAAAAAAAAAAAATTAAGAGAAGAAAAAAAAAAATTAAGTTCAGTTAAAACTAATCAGCTGTTAGGTCATTAACTTGATATTCTTATGCGAGAAGCGCTTTTGAGTAAATTTAATTATAAACTAGTTGTTGTCATAAACACTCAAACACACAGTTACGTTCGGCTAAAATTTAGTCCAATAATTTGTTTCACTCATATACATATATAAAATATTTCTTTTATGATACATACATTCTATGTTAAAAGAAGGGCAAAAATGACTCACCGGAAACTCTCCTCCTGTAAAGTTGTGCGCACGACTTGTTGAGGGGGTATATGATCCGATATTTTGTGTTTGAAATTTGAGTTGGCTTAATAAGCTTTCATTTGCTACATTCACTTAGGAAAAGTTAAGAATTATTTCATATGTATGAATATATGAGTGATCGAAAATGAGTTAAGCTAATTCACAATACTTATCTTGAGTGTTTAAGATCCTGGGTGATATTTGAATACTTATGTTAAAAATAACTTAAGGATAAAACAATGAAAGAAGAACGATTTCGTTGGTCGTAGCTTAGATCTGGATTTCATTTGGTTGCTAGGAAGGGGGTTTTATAATTCTGCGCGTTATTCGATTTGGAACCAAATCCGGACAATTAAGTCGTGCAAACCTGGAGCTAACGATGGGAGGCAAGCTGGGTCTACGTAGAATTTCGAGGATAGTTTGCTTTCTCGATTAAAGCTCAGTGTCGTCTGCTTCGAATTTGTATTTTTTTGGATTTTTTCCTGAGCCCAAATGCAACGACGACGCGACGTCGTCGGTCGTCACGCTTGGGTTATGCGACCGTTCGAAGACACCAGTAAGATGGTGTGTTATGCGCTTACACGTCGGTCGTAGAAGCGAATGGCTATAACGTATCAAACAAATAAAGTATATTAATTAAACCGGTCTGGGACTACATTCTTCACTATCCAACCTTACCTTTTTTTCTTGTCAATAAAATTTTTTTATTTTGCTAGAGATAGCACTTAGCTATTGTACTAAGTGGATTCTCGACTTTCTAGACGAATCACGTGGTCTCTTATGGTTTTTTAAGTCAACCTTCCGAAAACAATATATTTGAAATTATATTTTCTTTTACTATCAAAAACAAACACGTTTATTCTGACGTTTCCCGAGAGTGAGTAAAAATTTCAATGTAAAGTAAAATAAATTGTGCTTAGAAAAATCAGTTGCTATAGTTACGAAGCAACAAAGAAAAAGTTTTATTCTTCTTATTTTAGAAAGTGGATTTTGCGACAGTAGATTACTATAACATTCGCATTCGCATATATACCTAAACTGTCGTCGACTCCCGACAAACTGAATTGTACCCAGAGTTCACTAGTTCACTATGGCGTATACGTGCTTTTTGTTAAGTTATGTTATAATGTACAATTTAGGTGTTGATATATTGAAGAATTACAACATTGCGAAAGCAGTGAAATAGAGGCTCATACACAACTTTTCAATTTCTGGCAACTATTGCCTGAAATGGGAAAGAAAATGACACTTTTGTTCGATAAAGTGGTTTTTACATTCGATTTCAATCTCCTAAATGTTATTCCCTAATGTCTTTAGCATGAACCACACCTAAGCTAGTTCCATATAAATCTGTAAGCTCATAAAGACTGTTGCCGGCGATCTTTTTGACTATTGCCGGTACAAATTTTGGGCATAGCTTAGCATTCCGATTTTTCGAGGCATCACTAAGAATGAAATTCCGCTTAAAAACATGTTGTCCTACTTTGTAAAGCCGACCTTTACTTCTTAGGTTATACGTTCTTTCGTAGTTTTTATGTGACTGTGCTAAGGATTCCTTAATTCTTTCATGAATGATGTTCATTTTAGCTGACTTGGGCAAAACATCGAATTCGGGATTATTTAAGCTCTTAAGTTTTTTGAAAAGATAATAATCCGATCCATGCTCAATCTTTCTCTGACCAAACAGGGCTTCGTGTGGCGACATATCTATCGCCGAATGAATGGTTGTACGGAGTGCGCTTACTATTGCCAGCAAATCCCTGTCCCAGTTGGATTTATCAGAAGCTATATAAGATCGTATTGCTGCGAGTATCGACCGGTTGACCCTCTCGCTGGCATTTGCCTGAGGTGAATATGAAGCTGTTTTTATGTGCTTTGTTCCATAGCTTGTGAGGAACTTTGAAAATTCTTTACCGATGAACTGCTTACCGTTGTCCGACAAAAGAGATTCAGGTACACCGAAAATCGAAAAAACTTCCTCTTCCAAAAACTTTATGGCAGACTCTCCTGTAGCCCTACGTAGTGCTTTAACTACCACAAATTTAGTGAGTTGATCAAGGCACACTATTATATGTGTATTACCCCTTTTCGACCTAGGGTATGGTCCTAAAAAATCAACATATACATGCTGGAATGGTCTATCGACTATGAACGGTTGACCCATGGGTGGTCTAAGGATTGAGTTTGGAGCTTTGGAGGCCTTACAGACGTTGCATTCCCCTACGAACGCTTTCACCTGAGCTGCCATATTTGGCCAGTAAAAACGATCACGCA
The DNA here is from genome assembly GCA_943590905.1 of Sphaerophoria taeniata. Classification (NCBI taxonomy): domain Eukaryota; kingdom Metazoa; phylum Arthropoda; class Insecta; order Diptera; family Syrphidae; genus Sphaerophoria; species Sphaerophoria taeniata. The sequence goes on from OX016541.1 coordinate 109,189,717, forward strand.
GGCGATACAACGTCTTAGTTATTCCGCCATGCGAAGCTCTAGGGGGATCATGAGCCAAGCGAACCAAAGGAGATGTCAGCATTGATGGGATCCAGAGTTTCCAGACGCAATCATCTTCACTTGGATTCCCTGTGCAGGGTTTGACCTTCTTGTATACAAAATTGTCTGAAACACGAAGATCAGGCAGCTGATTTTTATTTTCCTCTATTGTCTTTATTAACCCCACATACTCATCCGACTTAAAAGCCGGATCTGTAAGATCAATGTGTAGAACATCGGAAGGACTCGTTTGGCCATTTTTCGTTAAAGATATTTCATCGACACTGTACACTCGCGAGAACGCATCTGGTACCACGTTTTGAGTACCCTTCCTATGTTCTATATTAAAAGAGAAACGTTGAAGTCTTAGACTCCAACGCGCTAACCTCCCGCTAAGGTCCTTTTGGCTCATTAGCCACCGCAAGCTAGCATGGTCGGTCACTATTGTGAACTCCTGCCCCTCTACGTATGAGCGAAACTTTTCAACCCCTAGAACTGCTGCTAAACACTCTAGCTCTGTAATGCTATAATTACGCTGGGCTGATGTGAGCTTATGTGAATAATAGTATATAGGCCTTTCTACATTATTTTCGTCTTCTTGACAAAGCACGCTACCTACTCCAGTTGTCGACGCATCGCAAAGAATTTTAAACGGTTTACTGAAATCAGGGTTGACTAAAATAGGTGTCGAGGTTAAAGCCTGTTTGAGTTCTTCAAAGGCTTGTAACGCTTCCGGTGTAAACTTGAAACTCTTGCCTTTCTTAAGGGTGTCTGTTAAAGGAGAAGCCAGTGATGAATAATTGTTCACGAATCGTCGATACCATCCTGACAGACCCAAAAATCGCCTGACCTGTTTGGCAGTTTTCGGTACGGGGAAATTCCTAATTGCTGACACTTTGTCTGGATCTGTCTGTATGCATCCTCCCCCTATAATGAATCCTAAAAATTTTAATTCTTTGAAGCAAAATTTTGATTTGGCTAAATTTATAGTCAATCCAGCGTTTTTCAAAAGGTTTGCTAGCTTAGCAAGGATTTCCATATGTTCCTCAAATGTTGACGAAACGACCAATAGATCATCTAAATAAACATAAATATATTGTCTCAATTCATGCGGAACCACTTTGTCCATGAGTCTGCAGAGCCGTTGTGCAGCATTGCAAAGGCCAAAGGGCATAACTGTGAATTGATATAGGGGTCTGCCGGGCACGGTAAACGCGGTCTTTTCCCTAGAGGCTCTTTCCAGCGGTATCTGCCAGAATGCGTCCTTCAGGTCCACAGTGGATATGAAGTGCGTATCTGTCTGTCGACTTAGCAGGCCATCAACATGATGAAGTGGATAGGCATCTTTCTTCGTGACTTTATTCACCTTCCTAGAGTCAAGGCACAACCGATTCTTACCGGGCTTTTGTACCAAGACCATAGGAGAACTCCACGCACTTTGACTTTCTTCAATTACTCCTAAAGTGAACATCCTATCCAATTCTTCATATATCAGAGCCTGCACCGCTGGAGAGACCGGGTAATGACGTTGCTTAACCGGTTCCGCATCGCCTGTATTTATTATATGTTCCTCTAGCGACGTTCTCCCGAGCCCAAATTTGGCTGCGGTTGGGAACAAGCTTATAACATCTTCATTTCTTCAAGGTTCTTATTTTGATCCATTGACAGTTCGTGAGCATTTGGGTCATCAGACTTTACCGGGAACGAGATTTCCGATACGATTTGGGGAGCAATTTCGAAGGATCTCCAAAAATTGACTCCAAGATAGAGTGGTTGTTCTAATGAGGGCACCAGGTACATCGAAATACTTTTTGAAACGCTTTTATATGTAACGACTGCTGAGAGTTCACCTATGATTGCTTGGGCTTGACCACTAGCTGTTTTTACTTTGGAATTAAACGGTTTGTAAGAAATGCCTTCTCTCTTAACAAGGTCAAGACACCCGGCTCCTAAGCAGCTAATGCTTGCGCCGCTATCTAAGAGACCTAACATTTTTTTACCAAAGATGGAAACAGTCGCGTATGGTCTTGGGTCGTCGCTATTACAGATTCTTGTGGCGCAGATAGCTCGATGTGCTTCCCGCTTATTCTTAAACCTCTCTCTAAGAGCTAGTATACGCTTGGACGGACTAAGGAAAATTCTATCACGCACCTCGTAATATCTCTTCAAACGTTCATGTAAAGTTGGCCTATAAGGATTTCTATTTGCAGATGATCCATCATCTTTGTCTTCGATTCCTGCAGATGGCCTTTTTAAAATTTCTATATTAGTATTTGTTTTCAGGTGATTATTTTCATAGGGACTGGCAGGTGAGTTGGTTAAATCCGAAAATTCAGAATACTTTAAAGTATCCTGGGGTTTTGAACAGTCTGGTAAATATGAAAAATGTGTAGGTTTTGAACTTTTTATAAGGATTTTTGTTCCGGGTTCACTTGGGAAGGGCAAAACTCCCGGTTGGAATTGCCCCGATTTGGGTTTACCGAACATTTAGGACATGTAATTGTTGTGTGGTTTTCTAAACCACAACCGTAACAATGTAATTTCCTCTGAGGGATAGGACACTTTTTATAACTATGACCTTTTGCTTGGCAATTCCAACAAGTAAAAGACGTGAAATGGTTTGGCTGTGAGAACGCCCCAACCGCATTGTCGTCGTTACATTTTTCCCCTTGCATATCCAGTTCATTAACTTTGGGTCTTATGTTTGTTACTGAAGTCGGAAACGTTTTCGAGCGCCCGCTATCGTACTGCGTCATCCGTTTCTCAATTGTACGACAAACGTGAACGATTTCCGTCAAACTATTTGTCGAGAAGGTTATTAAGAGTTCACCTGTCCTTCTTTTCACATTTTGTTTGACCAAGTCAACCAATTCTAGGGTTGATTTCGGAACTTTCAACCGAGAATTTAATCTCAGGATATCTTGGTAAAACTCATCGAAACATTCTGTCTGACCTTGACGACGGTCGAACATTTTTCTTGAAATTTCGGTGTCGGTATCTAGACTTCTGTACGTCTCTAAAAGAGCCAGTTCTAAATGACGCCAATTGGCACCCGGATTGGACTTGAGATAAGTCCAGAACCAAGTCTCTACACCGCCTGCTACAAATAAATGAAAGTGCAAGAAAATATCTTCCCACGTCACCTTATAACAAATCTTTAACCGATTGAGCCGGAAAAGGAAATCATCAACTGACATCTTTTTATTGTCAAATTGAAGCCCCCACTTATTAAAATCGACTGGGCGAGGCCATGTTGTTGGATTTGACCCTCGATTGCTGGGGCCCGCCGAATTTAGATTCAATGCGTCAAGCTGATTCATAAAATTCTGAAAGTTCTCGCTTGGATGAAAATTTTCCAAGTCCGCTCGAGTACTTTCAGGGGCTTCGCTTGAAGACCGATGATGATTTTGGTAGTGATTTTGAACTACACCGTTTGAAATTTGGTTTTGATGTTGGTTCTCGTTTTGATTGAGAATTGGATTTCGGCTTAGATCACGGTCTTGGTTTCCACAGTTTTGGATAGCGTTTTGGTTCGTGTCTTCGTTTACATTATGACTAATTTGATTTGAACTTGTAATGAGAGGGAAATCAAAACAACAGATGAGGTTCCCATTTATTCAAAATCGTACCGCTACCCCTACGTTCACGAATCTGAAGTACACAGGCAAATCAGTGAGTTACTTAAGCAGGGTATAATTCGTCCAAGCTTTTCACCCTGGTCCTCTCCTGTTTGGATTGTTCCAAAAAAGAGAGATGCCAGTGGAAAAGAAACGAAAAGACCGTCGATGGCCGTTATCCAATACCTAATATATTAGATATATTAGATAAGCTAGGCAAATCCATGTACTTTACTACTCTAGATCTAGCCGCAGGATTCCATCAGATTGAAATAAAAAAGAGAGATATCCCTAAAACGGCATTCTCAGTTGAAAACGGCCATTATGAGTTTGTCCGAATGCCGTTTGGCCTAAAAAATGCACCTTTGACCTTTCAGCGAGTCATGGACAATGTTTTAAGGGACTCCAGGGCAAAATCTGTTTGGTGTACATGGATGACATAATAGTGTATTCCACCTCACTACAAGAACACATTGAGAGTCTCCAATCTGTATTCGAAAAACTAAACCAAGCAAAGGAGGTGTCCTTCTTGGGTCATGTGGTAACGCGTGATGGAATCAAACCTAATCCAGATAAAATAAATGCAGTGTTGAAGTTTCCTATACCAACCACTCAGAAACAAATCAAATCATTTCTCGGACTCCTAGGTTACTACAGAAAATTTATAAAGGATTTTGCCACCCTAACGAAACCCTTGACTGAATGCCTTCGAAAAGGAAATAGAATTGTTTTGGATTCTAGGTTCAAAAGTTGTTTTGAGCATTGTAAGAATCTGCTTTGTAATGATAATGACCCTATACTTCAATATCCGGATTTCCATAAGCCTTTCATCATTACTACGGATGCAAGTAATGTTGCTTTAGGTGCAGTTCTTTCTCAAGGTCCTTTAGGTTCTGATAGGCCGATTTGTTTTGCAAGTCGGACGCTATCAAAAAGCGAACAATAGAGAAAGAACTTCTGGGAATCGTTTGGGCGACAAAGTATTTTCGTCCCTATATGTATGGCCGAAAATTTAAAATAGTAACGGACCATAAGCCTCTTACATGGCTTTTCTCAATTAAGGATCCATGCTCAAAACTTGTTCGGTGGAGATTACGTCTTGAGGAATACGATTATGAAGTTGCTTACAAAAAGGGATCACAAAACTTAAATGCTGATGCGCTTTCGCGAATTGATGTCAATTTAAACGAAGCTGAATCTGGAAATTTAGAAACGATTTCTTTACTTAATAATGTTGATGTCTCTTCAAATTCATCAACTGTCCATTCGGCATTGGAAAATTTCGATACTGATATTCTAATTACCGAACGCCCAATTAACGAATTCTCCCATCAAATTTTGATCAGACAAAATCCTTCAAAAAGAGAAATATCCACCAAATTACAAATTCTTTTTAAAAGAAAAAAACGATACATTATTGAATATCACAATACTACTAATGAGAACATTATAGTTTCTATCCTAAGAGAGCACCTAAATACTAAGCGACAGATAGCGATCTTAACTAACGATGAAACCTTTGCAGTTATCCAAACAGTTTTTTCCAAATTTTTTCTTCGATCGCGTATAAAATTGGTTAGGTCCACAATTTTGCTCAAGGATGTTACGTAAGAGATGAACAAGAACAAATTATAAGAGACTACCACCAAAACTCTAACCACCGGGGCATAACGGAATGCATGAATCACTTAAAAAGAGATATTTATTTTCCTTCGATGAAACATGTTATTTCCAGGGTCATTAACAGCTGCGATATTTGCCACAAATACAAATATGATCGGCACAGAGAAAAATTAAAATTTGAACTTACAGAAACTCCAACAAAACCATTCCAAATTATTCATATCGATATTTATTTCGTTCATAAGACTCATTTTCTCACTATACTTGACAAATTTAGTAAGTTTGCAAGTGTTTATGCTCTAACTGCGAGAACAAGTGTCAATCTTATTCAGTGTCTAAAGCATTTTTTCTCCCATCATGGTATCCCGAAAAAAGTAGTTTCGGATAACGGAAGTGAGTTCATATGCACTCTTTTTAGGGATTTTTTGGATTTATATGATATTGACTTCCATAACATCTGCGCAAAAACATCAACTGGAAATTCTCCAGTTGAGCGTTTTCATTCAACTCTTACAGAGCTAGTCCGTATAATTAAAGCCCAGAGAAAAAATACTACTATAGAAGAAATAGTTGATGATGCTGTGCTAACATATAATAATTCCATTCACAGTACAACCAAATTAACTCCGTTTGAGCTTCTTTCGGGTCATATCCACACAAGGCAACCATTTTCATGTAAACCGAATTTTTTAACAGAACAAGAATATCTGCAGCAACACATAAGAAACTACGAATATCTGTCTAAACTCGTACACGACCAGAGTCTCAAGCGCAAAGAAAGATATATAAACAAGGCCAATGAGACCCGTAACGATCCCCCTAGCTATGACTTTAACGAAAATTTTTTTTGAAATGGACGACAGACGTGACAAGCTAGCTTCAAGATTCAATGAACATATCGTGACCGAAAACAATAAGATTACTGTCAAAACAAATAAAAGAAAGGTCCATAAACAAAAAATTAAAAGGAAAAAGAAGTACCTAATTATATTGGTCAAAAGAAAAACCTGCAGGATGGCTCAAATCAATGATTTCATGAACTAAGCAATCATATCATTTTTGTTTTGTTTGAATAGAAAACGTGAAAATTACAATAGGTCTATGATATTAAAAAAAAATAAATAAATAAATAAATAAAAAAATAAAAAAATAAAAAAAAAACAAAAATAACTACTTACATAATATCTTTAAATAATTAATTACGTGTTATCTATTTAAGTACAGAAAACATTTAATGACAATCTAACATAACACATAATCAATCATTTGGAGAAAAAAATACAATGTAATGATCATTCATATTTATGTAGTTATGCATATTTAGTTATTGTCCTTACATGCTTCATTATCAATCTTCATTTGTACAAAAATATTATCTTCTATATATGTATATAAAAGAACAGCCTAATTTTTGTGTTCGTTCGCTAACCGGGCACACTGGTTGACCGATTTTCCTAATTTTTTCTCTAAATGCAAGAGGTATTAGGGTAGAAGGTTTAGAAAAAATAAAATATATATTTTTCAAATGCAATGAAATGAAAAACGGTGCCAATGTTAAAAAAAACATATTTTTTTCACTACAAAATTAATAAAAATAAATCTGATCGACTGAAATTTTTGAAAATTTTGAATGTCAAATCAAAAAATTATTTTGTAAAATTATTTTCTATACAAAGATGAAGTTGAAGGATTACTAATCCAAATAATAGGTATGTTATGTATGCAAATACGTTTTATAGATCGTAACCAGATAAAAAGGTAAGAAAAATTAATTTCATGTTTCACAAGGGGTTTGGTGATACATCATCATCATCATCATTGGCCTGGCCAATGAAGTTCCCCCCTTCATCTGCGCCACAACCGGGATCCGGTTCGGGCGTTCTTCAAAAAGCTCTTTCATGTATCCCGTCGCTATACAGTTCCGTACGCTCGCCGCGCCAGCGCATATTTGGTCTGCCGAGCTATTATTATTCTTATCATGAATACATGTACAATTATTGTACCGCTAACGACTTTCCGAGCTGGTTCCTCTTTGTTTAAACGATCTACATAGGAGTCCAGCCCACTTAATTTTTATCATGAAATCTGCTTCGTTGTTACATCGTCTCCGGAGACGTCTTTGCTCACAAACAGGTCCAACTATTCTTGGTAAGGCTTCTTTTCTCCAACGCGAGTACTGGTAAGACTATCGTCTTATCATATATAGCAGCAATTTTAAAGTAATGGTAAGATTTTCGCACCACTTCTAATTCGTGCTCCTCCACCTTGATAATAATTGTTCTTCTGCTATTGCCAAAGGTTTCAGCAGACGGGGCCACCATGAACTCAGTTTGTTTCCTCATTTATATGCAGCCCCAGGTTTTTTGCCGCCTGCTCAATCTGGATAAAGAGGAATGTACAGTTTGTGGGTTCCTCCAGAGATGTCAATGTCGTCCACGAACCACTCAGCATTGACATGAAATTAGTCTCATTGGATGCGGAATTACTTGATTGAGAGATGATGAAGCGAAATCGGTTTAGCGGTTTTTAATAGTAATGAAAAAACGTTAAGAAAATCAACATAATCTGAAAGTAGTTAGAATTTATCATTTTTCATCTGTGCATTAAACTTATGATCATTTCAGAATATCAAAGTAAGACAGTATATTTGTCAATAAATTTGTAATAAGCAATTGAAAAAGTAGTTTAAGCGGTATATCCGCTTTTCGTGGTTGGTTTCAAGGAAAAATAGACCATATGAGTATAGCAATAGAATATTGATGAATTTTAATCGGTAAAAACTGATTAGGATAATTATTGAAAATAGTTTGATTTTAACAATTGAAAATCAATTTTAGAGGTTATATTTTATTTTACTTATTTTTCTACTCTGAAAGTTAGTCGTGTGGACCACAGGGGTCGCACTTATATTTTTGTATTCATAGTATTGGAGATATTGGAGAAAGGACTTGAAAAAGTTTCAATAATTCGACGAAGCTTAAGTTAAATTGATTTATTAATAACAATGAAAATTAAAAAAATAGTAATAATAATTGTAACTGGCCGCTTTGTTGATTTGTTTGAATGAGAAAATTATTTGCAGCAATTTCATAGGTCAGAGTTAGGAGAGGGGTCATTTCAATGAATTTGTTTTCGTTGTTAAGCTATGAACAATTGAACATAAATTTTAGAGGTTATATTTTATTTTACTTATTTTTCTACTCTGGAAGTTGGTCGTGTGGACCACAGGGGTCGCACTCATATATTTTTTTTTATAGTATTGGAGAAAGGACTTGAAAGAGTTTCGATAATTCGACGAAGCTTAAGTTAAATTTATTCAATAAGAATTTTGCGAAACAACAATGAAAATTAAGAAAATAGTAATAATAATTGTAACTGGCCGCTTTGTTGATTTGTTTGAATTTGAAGATTATTTGCAGCAATTTCATAGATCAGAGTTAGGAGAGGGGTCATTTCAATGAATTTGTTGTCGTTGTTAAGCTATGCATATAGCTACCTACAAACAGATAAGAAAATAGAGGCAAAATACAAGTACGAGGTACGATAAATTTATAACAGGCTTTTGAAAGTTGCTATTCTGACCTACTGGTGGCTGCTGACATATGTACGTAAGCCTATGTAGAAGGTTTAAAAGTAATGAAATACAAACTACTCAAGCCATTTGTCACTACTATAAATGAAAAAAATTGGCGGAATACCATTCATATAAAAGGAGATCATATAGGAATTTTAAATTTTTTGGGAAGGACAAAGCACACCAAATAAATTTGCCTAATGATATAAGTGCAGACGTTGTTAGAACCAGAACCTATGCCAGAAAAGATTCGAAGGCTTTCTTTTTCTCAAGTTTTGATCTTTTCTTACGTTTTGATGGCTTTCACGCCTTGAACATTTTTTTTCGCTCAGATAGAAAAAGGCGTTGCCATCTTTGTTTCTTTAATTAACAGCAATATATTTGTTTTTGGCAAAATTTATTTTAGGGACCAAAACTTGAATTACAAATAGTTAAGGTAAAGAAAATTTAAAATATAGCTATTTTCATTTCTTTCGTTATAAGATTAGGTCAACAAAATAAAGCTTCACTAACATATATATATATTTATGGCATATTAGTTTCCTGTCAGAAGAATCTTATGAAAAAATAGTAACTAATCACACTAATATTCCCAATTATATAATTTCCTAAATTTGCGAACTTTCAAAAATGGAACATAGTTTTGAAGCTCTGAACGCTTTGAAAACCGTTGCTTTTTCCAAAACTGTTTCAACTCCGTTAAGTTACAGGAAAACGGGACACTCAACCCTTTAGTTACCACTTACAGTTTCTTTAGGGCGGGTACAACGTCCCGCGGGTCGGCTAGTTAATGATAAATGAACTTCCTTCAAAAGTTTACACTTCGGGGGGAGGAGTTATAACATATTATTATAACAACACAAAATATGTTATCTTCGAGCATCACCATTAGATCAAATCCTAATATCGTAAGCTCCCTAATATCGTAAGTTCGTGTGTTCCACTTTCATTTTGTTATCTCTATTATAAAGAAAGCTGTTGATATTGATAGTTTTGATTGTAAGATCTCAGTGTAATTTTGGAAGTCAAATAAAACACATGCACTAAATAAAATAAGTCTTAGTTTTTTTCATTTCGTTTAATTTAGCTGAAGAATGTACGAAATCACATGAGCACAAATGATTTCCCTAATCTGCCAAAGCAAAAAAGCTCTTCTGTTCCGCCATCAGCATCATCATCAAACGTTCACCAACAACATCAATGGACCCAAAATACAACTGCCCACAGCCAAAATGCCACTGTCAGTGAGAGCGAAAGCGATCTCTTTACTCAAGATGAACTCACCATGGATATGATTTCAAAAATAAGTGTATGTAAATCTAAGTTTGAACAATTTAATGTTATCACGCAGCTTGCGACAAAGTATTTATACAATCATGTCAAGTAAACCTAATGCTCTTAATGTCTTATGTTGGAATGCCAGGAGTATTCGTCATAAATGTACTGAATTTTTCAATTTTCTTTGTGTTAATGATGTTGATATATGTCTGGTTTGTGAAACTTGGCTTAGTAGTGACATTTCATTTACTCACAATAACTATTACTGCCATAGATTAGATCGTAATAACGATCAAATAGGAGGCGGAGTTGCCATCGTAGTAAAAAAGAATTTAGTTTATAGTTTAGTACCAAATGTTAAAACTAATACATTTGAAGCAATTGATATCGAACTAAGACTAAATGATAGTTCTAAATTTAAAATTGTATCAATTTACTTTCCGGGGGGAGTTCCAAATGCCCAAAAAATAAGATTTTTTAAAAGTGATTTAAGGAAACTGATCACTAATAATGGTAAATTTTTACTAGGGGGTGATTTCAACTTCCGTCACCGTAATTGGGGTTGCAAAAGGGCAAACAAATGGGGAAATTTGCTATTAGATATTATTATGAGATATCCAATAACCCTGCTCTATCCAAATGGGCCTACTTATTTAGCAACAAACATAAAATCATCGCCATCAACCTTTTGGATATGATAATTACGAACTCACCGGAGATTGTTACACAGCCAGTGACCATAAACGCACTGAGTTCAGATCATATTCCGATAAATAGTGATATTCTTCTTAATAGAAAAACCAATGATGTGCAATATCTAGATTTTAAGAATGCAAATTGGGGTAAATATAGAAAACAAATTAATCAACGCTTAAGAAACAAATGCTGTGATATTAATTCAATAAGTAGTTCCCACCAAGTTGATGAAAAAATTGAACACTTCACGAATTCATTACTTGAAAGTGTAGACGAAGCTGTTCCAAAAAAATCAAAAGCATCAAGATCAACCGTACTTCCTGACTATATACTAAATTGAATCAAACAAAGAAATAAATTCAGGAGTCAGTGGAAAAGATTCAGACAGGTTCATGATTTCCACGAAATGAACACATACACAAAACAAATATCTCTTGAAATTTCCAAGTTTAGAAATAAAAGTTGGAACGAGAAACTAAGCTCTCTCGATCCAAATTCGAAGCCCTTCTGGAAAATAGCCAAAGTACTTAAAAACAAAAGTAAAAACATTCCTCACTTAGAACACCATAACGAATAATTGCTTATCACTAGCGAAGAAAAGGCAAAAGTGTTTGCAGATACTTTTGAAACAAATTTGAATAATCCGTTGATTAATGAAATTAGATTAATTGACCGTGGTGTATGTGAGTCTTTCGTCAAGAAATTGAGAATGACCTACAATATGCTTTAAGCAAAATATATGAATATTATGTTAAATGGAAAATTAAACTTAATATTGACAAGACTCAGGCCATATTTTTCACCAGAAAAAGGAAAGCCTGTTTTCTTCCTCAAAGTCAACTAAGAATTAATAATTGTGTTGTCCCATGGGTTAATTCTGTTAAATGTCTTAAATTATATTTAGACAAGACATTAACCTTCCGTGACCACATTGCAAATATTCTTGACAAAATAAGCATCGCAACTAAGATGTTATATCCCCTTATATGCAGGAAGTCACACTTGAGTGAATCTAATAAAATTATAATATGCAAAGTAATTTTTCAAGCCATAATTGTATACGCATGTCTAGTATGGGGGTCTTGTGCAAAAACTCATCTACAAAAACTGCAAGTTTCACAAAACAAGACCTTAAACATGATGATTAATCTGCCTTGGTTTTTCTCCACACAACTTTTACATAAGATAACCGGTGTACATCAAGTAGCAAAGAAAATTGAAATCCTCAATCAAAACTTTAATTCTAGATGCAAAGATTCAACAAATGTATTAATTAGAGAACTTAAAACTGCTTGAGATTTGCTTTAACCACATTGTTTATTGTGTGTTTAGTGATTGAATATTTATATTGTATTTGTTATTATTCATTATTTATTATTTATCAATTATTTTATATTTATTTATTTATCTAGTCGTTTCATGATTGTTAACATTAATGTTTATTTATTTATTTATTTATTTATATACTTGTTTGTTTATTTATTATTATTTTTTCGTTAATTATTTATTATTTATTTATTTATCTTCTCGTTTATTAATTGTAATTGTTGTTGTTATTTATTTAATTATTTTTGTATGTAAAGTATATTTATTTATTTAATTGTTTGTTAATTTATTTATTGTTTATTTTACTATTTAATATTAATTTTTTATTATATTTATTAAATTAATAACTTTACCCAAAGACCTGGCAATTCCATTAGTTTTTAAGTCTTTTTCTAGTCATTTTTATGTAAAATTCTAAATAATATATTAAATGAAGGTTTTTTATCATAGTTTTCCTTCGAGAGTAATTAAAATATCTATTATTCAAATTATTATAACAAAAAATAAAATTTTTCAGTTGTAAGATATAGTGAAATATCATATCTCTGAGCTAGCTGCGTTAAAAATTGTAAAAGCCTCTATCTACGAAAATAAAAATTATCTATCTATCTATCAATACACCTACAATTTTATGCAATTTAACCTTTGAAAACCAATTAGTTTTCAGAGTTTTCCATCAAGAACTTTCTATTTTGCATTCGAAAACCCATTTTGAAATTTTTCAGTTTTTCATTCGATAACCAATGCACTTGCAATATTATGCAATTTTCCCCTGGAAAATCAATAAGTCTTCGAAACTATTTATCTTAAAAATACGAAAAGAGCATTTTTAGATTACTATTGAATTTTTAAATATGTGAGCCAAATTTCATTGCAATCGGTAAAGCAGATTCGAAGAAATCGCTTGTGAAAGGCGAATGAGCAGAAAACGAAGTGATGTTATAAGATTTTCGTTTACACTCTGTGTACGGAACCCTAAAATAAAAATCCCGATATATGGGTTTTATGGGTTTTTGGGATTTTTATTTTCGGGATTGTGTCCGTCTCCCTATGCGATGCTGTTGTACCATGCAATATATATGCCATCCTCGTCCCCCTTGGGCAAATTCTCAACAAACTCGTCTCCTCTCGTTCGACATTTTAGCCTTCTGCTCAAGCTTGTTTGTTAGCTTATTTTAATTAATGAGGTCTTAATGCTTATTTTCGTGAGGCGCTCATTCACAATTCTGTAACTTAAGACTTCGAGTTGGACTCGGAATCGGACTTGGACTCGTAATCGAATTCGATCCCGATCTTGGACTCGGGCTGACACGAGACTTATCTTTTTAACTTAAAGGTTTTAATTTTAATTTAAAGTATTTAATTTTTACTCTTTGTTATTAGTTCTGAACTTAATTTGATTTAACCTTTTTCATTTTTAAAATTAAAAATTTTAATTTTTAATTCTTAATTCTTAAATTTTTAAACCTTTATTTTAAATTTTAATTTATTGGAATATTAATGTTCAAGTCTTAATTTTTAATTTTCAATTCCAATTTCAATAATTTTTGTCCAGGAAGCTTTTTTTGGAGTTGTTAAAAATATTGATCCACTAAAATTCTTATAGCAAGAGCCATAGAGTGCCTTTGTTATAATTAGAAAAGAATAAAGCACAGAAATCTAAAGGTAGGTACTTAAAAGATAACCCTTTCGCGACAAATTTGAAGAAATAATTCTTCTCTCAAATAATTGTCTTTTTTAATTATCTTCATGAATCACCTAAGTTCCGGAATTGTTGTTCAAGCTTAATGTGCTGTGCTCTCAAAAAACTCATTCAACTGCCACATTAAGGGACACCTAAACATTCGTTAAGAACAATGTTCTGGAAAATTATAACTTAAAATTTATTCTCCGAATTATTTTATGATACTGAATCCCTGAAACGACAGCAAAACCCACAACCACAAAAACAAAACACAAAATATCCAAAACCAAAAACAAAACTCTTTACTCTCATGTTAACATATAGGTAAACTTTCTTTGCTTCTTTGGTACAACTGAGTTACCACACAATGGCATCATTTCGGTAACCGCTATAAAAGACTAATCTTCCGTATCCAATAACCTGAACTGAGTCACATTTCCTTAAACTACCCACTTATATTACATTAAACACAAAAAGGATACACGAGTATAACTTTTCTTGAGTTCATTCCGTTTTTTTTCTTCTCTTTATATAGAAGGAAAAACGAAAGGATAACATACACAATCAATTTGTTGCTTACTTTGAAGCGTGAAATTTTCTCCTCGAATCTTAAAAGCTTATTGTTCGACAGGAAAAGGGATCAGGATCCATAGAATATTGCCATCATCGTCCTCGTCACCGTGAAAAAATCAACCGTTCAATAGATACAACGACGAAGATGAAATCGTCCTTTTTACGATGGCAAAAAATAAGTCTGAAAGGTAGTATTCTGGCAAGCAAGCTAAGGCTTCCAGCATCCACTGTTTTCTACGTTTCCTTCCAAACAAAGGAAGTATTTTAATAATGAGAACTCAAAAAATAGCTGATAATAGGAATTAAAAGGTATTCAAGAAGACAAGAAAGGAGCTGTTCCCCCAAATATTTGTCTTTTATATCGTCTTCGAACCCCTTGTTTCCTTTCGTTGTTGTGTTCGTTACCGATGCTATTGTTGGTACTGCTCTTGCCTGTACCTTGTGCGTCGCCATCGCACAGTGTGGTATATGGGTCAAAAACCTGGCCAAAAATATTTTATATCACTATTCATTAGATATTGCAGTCTTAATACAAAAAAAATATAAAAAAAGTATTTTTTCACGTAGAAACAAATTTTTTTTTTTTTTTTTAATCATCTGAATTTTCTTCATCGCTATCATGTATAAAAGAGCCAGTGCCTGATAGCAAATTTAAGACATAAGGTGATAATGGTTTTTTTTTTTTAAAAGACATTGCATATAAACGTGTGGACGAAATTTGCAAGAAATTGGTTGAGCCGTTTTTGAGAAATCTAGAAAAGAGTGTTACAAACACAAAAGGTACTACGAAAATCGATTTCTTTTCCGATTTGTTTGTTATTCAAGAATATATTTTAAATAATATCTTGGAATGCGATATGATTAAGGATAATGTTTAGTATAATTGTGCAAAATTTCAACAAAATTAGTAAAGCCGAAATGGAGATATATGGGAATAATCCAAAAATCAGCCGCAAAGTCCCAAGTATTAGAATTTCACTTTGATACAGGGCCGGCCAGTAAGGGGTAAGATAAAAGTCTGAAAAAATTAGGGGATTTTTTTTAATTATTTAGAGCCGATTGAGCAGATGTCTTCATTCATTTTCGAAAAAAAGCAAATAAGTACCACCTTAATGTACACGCAAACAAAACACAATATTTTACAAAAGGGCGCTTTGGGGCGGCTAAATCTCTTAAAACACACTTCAATATTTATAACTTCACAAAACAAAACAAATTTCACTGCTTAGAAACACTTAGAAACATATTATAATACATTTTAAACAAAAGAAAACACATATATATTCAAACAATTCACGTAAGGCTAAAGTTAAAGCCTGTATACACAAAAAATACATGAGTACGAATCAAAAACATTAATTAGATATTTAGATTAGTACCTAGTCTGTCGTTTTCCATAGTTGTTAAATGAAAAAAAAACCAAAACTTAAATTTAAACAAAATTTGTATGTTGCACTAAAATTGCACTTTATCGAAAATTGATCTGACACCTCACTCAATTGTTTACTTTAGGCTGACCGTGATTTACTCTTTGACATGATAGGGCTTTGAAAGTCGTATTTTGATGAGCTTACTGTTAAGCTTTTCAGAAAATAACAAACCAGGGTTGGCAATTGAAAACAAAAAAATACCATTTTGGCCATGTTTTGGACCCATATACCACACTGTGCGTCGTCTAGTCGGCCATCAGTATCAACTATTACATGAATTTCGATTGCAATTTCACGCCTGAATTATCCTTGGGGAGACGCAGCCCATAAATAAACATATCTACCTACACACCTTTACAAAGCAACATACTCTGCTAACATAAATATAGCGATATCGTCCTTATACCCGCCTTTTTTTTGCCCGGCTTGGCACTATGGGATATACCACCGTTCAACAATTATTTAGAACACGGTCCAAAGGAAAACAACATGCCTCCTTCGCTTCATCTAACGATTTACTTCGTTTGTGCAAAAAGGATTCAACCTCATTCCTGTTGTTGGTCGGGGCCGTACTTTTGCTACTATCGGCCCAGGTGTTTTGTGTTCAAAGGAAAATCAACAAATTTGATATTCAAGTTGGAGAAAGTTAACAAATATGAAAGCCATCGCCTCCTGACGTTCGACTGGAGTCCGGCCATGCCCACGGTTCAGGGATCTGTTGGGGTCTCTGAATAGAGTGGTAACGATGCTTTCTGGTAGCAGGCAGTGTGCTGGTAGCAAGCGAATCGAATCCAAGGTGTTGCAGGTTGCAGGTATAACAACAACTGTTCGTCGTAGTGGTAGGAGATGATGGAGGTTTCGCACTTTTAGTTTATTTGTCTGGAATATTAAGAAAACAGCGAGAGAAAAGTTATGGTTATGGTAGTGAAAGGAAGTTCAAAGCAAAAGGGTGATATTTCGTTGCGAGAATTTACTCGTTTTATGACTTTATGAAATTTTCAATTCAAATTTCAATATTGTTGAGTTACGCAATAGCCATGGCTGGCTTTGGGTATTTACGTAAAGGAATAAACAATATTTTTGATCCTGAAGGAATCAATTACGGAAAGCGCACTACAAAGATTCTTAGAATGAAGAAAACAATGTTTATTGACGAATCCTTGATGTAATAAAAAATGTTTTATGTCTTGTTGGGTGTTAATAAAGTAGAGCAAGTCGTAAATTTGTAAGCTTGTTCAAAGATTTCAAGAGTAAAAACTTTGTTTTATTAATCTTGGGTCTAACTAAAAGCGGACCCGTGAGCTCCTAAAGTGCTAATTGAAGTTGAAGTTGGGCTTGAACTCAACAAAATGACTTTCAAAGGAGTTATATTTATGTGTGTAGTTAAGCGATTTGATTTCTGCCTTAGATTATTTTAACAGACTTAGATCTCGAAAAGATTTCAAAATTTAATTTTTCTCCTTAACCTCAAAATTAATATTACAGGAGTATACAAAGTTCTTTGCTTGCAAACTTTGTGGGTTCAATCCACAGCCTAGTTAGGCCTTCCATTCGATAGCATGAACTGCAACTGCAACTAATGTTCTTCTCTCTGCGATGCAGGTTTTTGTATAATGGTGTTATCTTTCTCTCCATCTCTCTCTTTCTTTCAGTTGAAAATAGAGAAAGGCGCTCCTGATAACAGGCTCTGATGTAACATCGTTACTACTGTGGAACGACTTCGGATTTGTTGTTGATAACCTCAACAAATCGACTCATGCAAGAACTAAAAAAAATATTGACCTTAATCGCCAGTACCTACTACTTTCAGTTCAGGTGTTATGTATCGTAAGATTCTGATGTGGAAAGCCAAATATGAAAAAGCTAAGTTTTTTTTTATATGCTACTTTCTTACATACTTATTTTACAGGCTTAAAATCAACGCTAATCTCGGCCTGGGACAGTGCTGTCTACCGCACAAGATCCAGTTACAGAAGGCAACTTTTTCGGAATCGTCATTTGCTTTTCGGAAATCTCATAATCCTTAGATGTCAAACGAGTGTGCAGTATCGTAATATATATCTTTTTTGTTTGACGGTTCCATCATCTTAAAATACCTAACCAGTTGTTCGGAAGATCCTTAGTTGGCTTAGTCAAGTACAATGAAGCCGTTTTCTTGTGTGACCTTATGAAAGTATCGTTATTTATGCCGTCTGTCAGTGCTTTAGAGAAATTATTGGCTGCATTATTCCCCTTGCACATTCAAAGCTTATAACTTGCGCTTCTTTAAATGTCAATCAGTATACCATCGAGCCTGACTTCGTTCGTATTGTCGAGAACACATATCCGTTTTTTAGCTGTAGGTACTGCTCGAATCTGAAATGCCTTAACACCTCAATGCAGTTCTCAGGAATTTATACCCAACATAACGACGACTCTTTACAAGCCCTTCATTTCTTTTCTGGGAGCGCTATGTATATGGCATGCCTTTGAACCTAGTTTATTTCTACAAGTTGATAAGTAGGTACATCTCGTAGTTTCTCTCATCATTTATGTAAGTTCTAAGGAAACACCCATTTAGGGATTGATTAACTGAAATTGGAAAAAAAACTTCAATCTGTCGATGAAATCTTAAACTGAATATATTGGCAAATGATAAAAAATGTGCATACATTAATACTAAGTCCTTGCTTCCTCTTTTTTGAATTGCAATTTTTCATTTAAAAAAAGTATAAATATTTATCCACGTTTTGTCGGACGACGCACTGTGAGGAAATTGATTATTGAAACAATATTTCGTATTGCAGTATCCTGCTGTCGAGAAAGACATTAATCATTGAATTTTCTTATGGACGTCGGTTGTAAGAATCCGAAAATATTGAAATCAATAACATTGTTTTACTGTTTTTTTTTCTCTGGAAATGATGAAAGATAAAATCTCATGCAAGCAAAAAAAAGTAAAATAAAACAAATCATGGAACTTGTCCATTCGACTTGTTTATTCAGACTGTGACTTAAACTTATCATTAGACTTAGAACATGAAACATAGTCTTAACACGAAAAAGCTTTAACAATTAGGTAACAGTAAAATGCAATGCATATAAATTGATAACAGTTTCAAGATCATTCGATTTTGGGAGAGAGAGAGTTCTTTATTGAACTTTTTATATTTTAACAGCTGCCCGTGGCTAAGTGGTTAGGTGCGTTGGCTGCTAAGCAGAAGGTCATGGGTTCGAGTCCTACTCGTGCCCATAGTTTTTATTTCATCTTTTACGGGCACTGCCTCTTGCGAAGAACTGAAAAAACTTCCAAGAGTATCAATCCGTCATGAAAAAGTGCTTCTCAACTTTGCCGTTCGGAATCGGCGTTAAATTGTAGGTCCCCTCAATTCTTCTCACGCACCCAGAGAATTGTTGATGAGAGTAGGCCACTTAGGCCTTTGCTCTTCAAGAGCAGTCGCGCCCCCTCTAACTTCTATACCAAAGAAGCCAAAAGTTTCAAACTCACATCATTTGTTCAGCTAGTCAAGAAGAAAAGCATAAGTAGTTTCTAAGGGGTACCTATTGTTTCGGCATTTTTGTTTTGCATTTTGTTATTTCGCTTTTCTCTCTTCGATTTTCTTTTATTTCGCAAAACTTGTTTTGTTTTTTGTTTATTTTGTTTTTTCCTGTTTCGCGCCAGAATTGTTTCGCTCTTTTTGTTTTGCCATTAACTCTCTCGCAAAATTGTTAATTTGCAATACGATTGTTTCGCCACAGGTTATCTCGCTAACGGTTATTTCGCATTTTTTTCTGAATTCTCTTGGGAATGTAATAATTGTTATCTAATTAGTCTTCATTAGATGGCCTTTAGTCTTTGAATCCGCCCGCGTAAGGTTAGAATACTTTTTTTTTTTTTTAATTCCCACGCCTCTTTCCCCCCCAGATACCGCACGCGCTGGGGTCCATTTTCACCGAGTACGATTGCAATTGCGTTGCTAGTCGTATCGGCACTTGATTAGAAATAATAAATAAAATAAAAAAAAAGTCATGGCGGTACGAATATCAGGAAGATAAGAGTTAGGGACTACTTAATACAAGCAGGAACAAAAAGGAAAGACACAATTTTTAACAATAGGACAAACAAACACTTAAACAAGCAAAACAACAAAATAAAAGTAACATAACAACTAAAATACATAACCAAACAAAACACTTAAGCGCGTGGAACACTGGCTTTTAATAACGATTTTAAATGATTTTTACTTAAGTTAAAATCAAATAAGTTTGAGTTGCAGTTAGAAAGTCTGCTCATTCGTGTCAAGGGCTCATGCATACCGTAATTTGTCCGATGCCTAGGTTCTTTAATCATGTCCCTACCACGAAAGTTGTAACCTCCTCCTCTATGGTTAAATGAAATAAGGCCTAACAAGTCCGGAGCGTCAGTTATACCCATAATTATCTGATGGAAAAATACAATGTCATTGTTGGTTCTTCTTTGTGACAATGTTTCCATCTGGAGAGTTGACAAACGATATTCATAATGAGGAATGTGTGAAGAATCGCTCCATTGAATACCTTTGATGGCAAACCTAGTAAAATTCCGTTGAACGGATTCTAACCTCTCAATATGAGTATCATAAAAAGGTGTCCAAACCTGAGAAGCATATTCAAGATGAGGACGAACAAAACAGTTATATAGAGAACGAGTGACAGCCGGATCACGGAATTCCTTTGACCAACGCTTTATAAATCCTAACATTGAATTGGCTTTATTAACAATGCTGTTAATATGCTCAGAAAAGTCTAAACTAGATGTGAATAAAACACCGAGATCTTTGACACTGACAGGACGAGTCAAAATGTGCTGTGAGATTGTGTAGTCATAAGAAGTCGGTACTCGCTTCCTAGAAAAAGTCATTGTTTGGCATTTAATGGGATTCAATTTTAAACTATTTTTCTCACACCACAGAGAAAACCTGTCAAGGTCATTTTGCAAAAGAATTCTATCATCCGCAGAAGATATGTTTTTGAACAACTTCATATCATCTGCAAAGATAAGAATATCGCTATTCTGAACACACAGCGGAGCATCGTTAATAGCCAATATAAAAGTAGGGGTCCTAAGTGACTACCTTGAGGGACGCCGGATTTAGCAATAAATGATTAAGAGACATGATGTCTGAATTTAACCTGATAGGACCTGTCTTCAAGATATGTAGATATCCATTTTATGAAAAAAGGGGGAAACCCATAACTTGAACGTTATAATCGCGTGGGATAACTGGTCGAAAGCTTTCGAGAAGTCAGTATAGACACAATCTATTTCCTGACCACACTCCATATAGTTCAAGCATTTGTTCACAAAGACAAGAAGGTTTGTGACTGTAGAACGTTTCTGCATGAATCCGTGTTGTTGGTTACAGATAATATTTTTACAATTAAATGCTAACGTATCACATACAACTTGTTCAAACAGCTTAGGGATGCATGACAGTTTGGATATAGGTCTATAATTTGTAATATTAGTTTTATCTCCCTTCTTAAATACTGGAGTTAAAAATGCATTCTTCCAAATTGAAGGAAATATTCCTGTTTTCAGGGACAACTCAAATATATTCCTTAAAGGAAGAGCTAAAACAGATTTGCATTTTTTTAAAACAATAGGTGGAATGCCATCTGGACCACATGAATAATCATCTTTGAGAAGTGAAAGAAATTCAAATATTCTATTACTCTCTATTGAAATGCTACTAAGCAAAACTTGAGGACAGTTATTTAAATATTGAAAGTAGAGTTTGTCAACTGCATTTGGAGAATCAGCAAAAGATTTACTGAAATAATCTGCAAAACCTTCGCAGATTTCAGGGCTTGTGGTAAGAGTAACATTATTATGAATAAAATTAACTGGATAACCATCACATTTCTTTTTCGAATTAACGTAGGTATTTCCAGAAACTTTTTGGGTCAGATTTCAGAGAGCTTCCTACAGTGAGCATGTATTCGCTATAAAGTTCGTAAGAAATTTTCTTGAACTCTTCAAAAAGAGAAATGTATACCACTTGGTCTTCCAAGGTCATGGATTTGATATACTTTTTCCAAGCCTTATTTCTTTTATTGCGAAGAGCTTTAAGCTCTTTCGAGTACCAAGGATGGCATGAACCATTAGATTGTATGGATCTTTTTATGGGAACAGTTTGATATATGCATTTCATTAAGATACCATAAAACCTTTCAACAACTGCTTCAGTATCAGATAGTACCGGTACTTGTTCAATACCGGAATTACTCAAAAGTTCAGAAAGCTGTTGAAAATTGGCTTTCCAAAAGTCAAACGAGTATGAGCTATCATGAGAATTACTATGGGCTAGTAAGTGATCGCTCAAGTCAAGAAAAATGTCAAGGGGAGGGTGAAATTTATCTATGTTAGATATAGCAGAGGAAGATTCTACCACTACTGTGTTAACAGGGTCAGATGTAAAAACTAGGTCAAGCACTCGATTCATATGATTTTTAATACAGCTAACTTGCTGTAAATCAGCTGAAATAATATTATCCAGTGATTGAAGTTCCAGTTGTGGTGAGCAAGTGGAAGCTTCGAAATAGGATTCGTCGTCAGAACTAACCCAATCGATGTTAGGAAGGTTAAAATCGCCTAAAAGGAGGACACAACTATCAATGCTGGCGATACCAAGAATAAAGTCCAGTGCCTCGGAAAGTTCCATGAACACGGCTATTGGACTTTTAGGTGGAATGTAAGCATTTAATACAAAGATAAATTTCTCTTGTAAGATTATTTTTATGCATAAGAGCTCAATTGATATGTTGAAAGGGAAAACAACTTGAACTGCAAAGAAATTACTTCTAACGGCAATAAGGACTCCCCCACCAACTGAATTCCCTACATCCACATGACGGTCTCTTCGGAAAACTACGAACTCTTGATCAAAGAGTTCTGTGTCCAATATTGTGGCATTGAGCCAAGTCTCGGAGAAAGCAAACACGTCATGTGGAAATATTTGTGAATTTTTAAAAATTGTAGTAGTTTTACTACGAAGTCCTCTTACATTTTGGTAGTAGAGGGAGAACCTTTGTCGTTTTTTGAATGGAGCCTTGGAATGTTGTTTGGTTGAGATTTACGTTTAAGGGGAACAGTAAATTCCTTAACCAAGGTGTTTGGTGGCCAGGAACTGTTACATATTGGTTCGAATAGTGAATAAAAATACAGTTAAGTATTTTAATATTGTCTTTAAATTAAAAAAATGTGCACGACTCGGTCGTACGAACTTGCTCCTGTATTCCCAAATATAAATCATAAAAAAAAAACATAAAAAAATATCATAAATAAAAATTTAAATTGAAATATGAACCACAAAAATGAATTCAATTGGAAAAAAATTTATGTCATAGGATTTCTTAAGAAACTGTAGGTTTTTCAAATTTTTTTAATTCATTAAAAAAAAAATTAAAAATTGAAAATGTACCTCGTAAATACATTTCATTCCAAAAATTTAAATGCCAAACAAATTTAAACCTTATTTTTGATTTACTGAATTTTTTTTTTTTGAAAATCGTCGGAGCCGTTTTTTTTTTTTAATTAATTTTTTATATATAAAATTTTTCAAAAATGTCTTAAAATTAATTTGAGTATGCAGTTTTCAAGAACATTTAAATATACATATTGTACTTCAATTTGGATTTTTCAAATTGATATGTTTTTGAGATACAGAATTTTGAAAAAAAAAATTAAAAATATTTTTTAAAAATCCAAAAAAAATTTTGAAATTGTTTTGAATACAAAATATTATTTGAGCAATATATACGTACTTTAAAAAAAAAATTACGCTGATCGGACCTTTATTTTTTGAGAAAATCGAATAACAAAAAAACGGTTCTATGGGCGGTACCGTTTTGGAGCAATACAAAAATATTTTTTTTACATAAAATACATCAAAGTTTTAAACAAAAATTTTCGAGGAAGTTTAAAAAAAATCGTAGGAGCCGTTTTTGAGAAAATTGAAACTTTTGGTTTTTGGCCAAAAAAATCGTATGGTGGCTACCCTAAATTTTGATCTTAAAAATAAAATCAAAAAAACGACCCACGCGAATTCGCTCAAACCTCTAATTTTCAAGTTTGAAGTCAATCGGACCTGTGGTTAAGGCTGTAGATGCGTTTACAGACAGACAGACAGACAGACAGACAGACAGACAGACAGACGGACGGAATCGCCGGACCCACTTTTTTCGACTTCTCTATCATCGTAATGTCATATCTCATCATTACCTCAAATTTTTTTTTTTGTACGAATTCAATACTTGCCATATACTTATTCTATATGTCGCAAGTAAAAAATGGAAAGTAAAATCATATGCGATATGAGGATAAACTAAGTCGTGAAGAATTTTCCTATTATTTTGAATAAATCGTCAATTCAAGTACATAAATAATAAATATGTACTTCGTCTGTTTTTTTTTTTTAATTTTAATTTTTGTTTACGTAAGGATCCTGAAAAATCGTCAATTCAAGTACATAATGTACTTGTGTCTTACGTACACAAAAATTAAAATTAAAAAAAAAAACAGATGAAGGCGAAACAATTAAAATCAAAATACATAATAAAAAAGCGAAATAATCGAAAAGCGAAATAAACGAATGCAAAATAAACGAAAAACGAAAAGACTGAAAGGCGAAAAAAAAATCAGCGAAACAATCGAAAGCGAAGCAACTAAAAGACCAAACGAATGCAATGCGAAATAACAAAATGCAAAACGACCGTGGCGAAACGACCAAAAGCGAGATAAAAAAAGCGAAATAAACCATACCCGTTTCTAAGATACAATGTTCCAAAAATCACGAAAACCGTAACTGACTGACTCACTCACTGCACTCTCTCACTGCACTCACTCACTGCACTCACTCACTGACAGATCATCAAAATTATGAAGCACTTCCCGTTGCCCTAGAAACTTGAAATTTGGCACAGTGATAGGTCATGTGGTACATACAAAAGAAAAAATCGAAAATTTGAAATTTTTCAATCAGGGGGCGTGGTAGCCGCCTACTTTTACACTATTAGTTTAAATTATATGGAGCACTTTGGAGTGCAGTAGAATCAAGAAATTTGGCAGAGTGATAGGACATAAAGTACATACAAAGGAAAAAATCGAAAATTCGAAATTTTTCAGTCAGGGGGCGTGGTAGCCGCCTACTTTAACATTATTAATTTAAATTATATGGAGCACTTTGAAGTGCAGTAGAATCAAGAAATTTGGCACAGTGATAGGTCATGAAGTAGGGGGAAGTGGGGCACCTTGATACGGTTTTCACTTAAACGACAAAAAGTCGCAAAATATTAAGCTTAGTAAGAAGGTACAATTTTTATACTGATCAGTATAATTTTTGTAAACTTATTCAAAACGATATTTCTCACAACTTCATTTACAAAAAAAGTTTTAACCTTTTTTGTAAAAGTCGAAATCTGTATCAAACTGCCCCAGTTGATAAAAAATAAAAATGTACTTATGGCACCAGAAACAGTCACTTCATTAATTCTGTATATTTCTATTTTTGGGTTGTATGTTCACACCATTTTCGTATACCTACAAGAAAAAACAACATTAGAGGGGCACATTGATACGCATCAAACTACCCCATAGGGGCACATTGATACGGATCAAACTACCTTATCAATGTGCCCCAAGTGTCCTCACTGAATTAAAAGATTAAAATCATGGAAACTGTAGTTAAACAATGTATTTTAAGATACAAAACACATCAACAATTATCTTACAATCTAAGTTGAAATGAAATGTGTGACACGAAATATTCAAGGCGAAAAATCACTCAAAAAAAATATAAACAAATTTACTAATGCACTTAAAAAACACGTTTGCTTTTGCTGAGATAGAACGGATGACCGAAGAGGAAGGACAGTTAAGGGTGTATTTGGTTTTATAAAAATGGTGTGTTGTGCACCTGTTTGAGTGGCCTACTGTGATTAGTTTTCAAACAATATCGAATGTATCTATGTGCCCCGTGTATCAATGTACCCCACTTCCCCCTACATACATACAAAGGAAAAAATCGAAAATTTGAAATTTTTCAGTCAGGGGGCGTGGTAGCCGCCTACTTTTACATTATTAAGTTAAATTATATGGAGCACTTTGGAGTGCAGTAGAATCAAGAAATTTGGCACAGTGATAGGTCATGAAGTACATTCAAAGGAAAAAATCGAAAACTTGAAATTTTTCAGTCAGGGGGCGTGGTAGCCGCCTACTTTTACATTATTAATTTAAATTATATGGAGCACCCATTTAAAAAAAAAAATTATAAAATATATGGGGCACCTCTGATCATCGTAGAATATTGTAATTTGACAAACTAGCAATTCTGCCAGTCAATATGTCTTTCGAGATTTTCACCTTATCAAAAAAAAAAAAAAAATCTTTGCAAAAAGTAATGATATCACACCAAAAACATAAATGTAAAAAAGAGCCAAGTTCTCCCGTACAAAAATTCTGCCAAACAAATCAGCCACGAAAAGTAATGAGATCTAAAAGAACGCCAAGTTGTAAGAATCAGCAAGTACTCGTAGGTGCATTGCAAATGTTTTAAGTGGACTTACATCGAATCAACTATTAGTTTTGAAAGAAACTTGTAAACTAATGTATATTAGTTAATTTTTTTTACTTGGCAGGTTTTCTCTTAGTAACCTTGTAAAGTTTGGAAAACTTGCTAAGTAAAAAAAAATTAACTAGTTTACATTAGTTTACAAGTTTCTTTCAAAACTAATAGTTGATTCGATGTAAGTCCACTTAAAACATTTGCAATGCACCTACGAGTACTTGCTATACTTCCAAAATATCAAGGCTGCAAATATCGTTGTTTTAAAGAACCAACATGTAATTATTAAAAACAAAAAAACAAAAAATGTGTTAATAAGAAGAACAAAAATCATTACTTTTGCATTACAATGCGTAGCTTATTTCGTTTAGTTCTTTATCACTTTTTTTCCTTTTGAATATAACAATATCAGCTTTTTTTAATGTTTGCATATTTTTAACTTCCATTTTCTTAGCTTTGTATTAGTATTCTGTGTTTTTGAGAAAGTACGTATACGTCGTAGTGACCGATTACATGCTGATGCGGAGTATTCTTTGATGAATATGAGACGTACTCGAACAACAATTTTTTTAAGAGTCCCATCCAGAAGCTCCGAAAACAGCTACCACGGAAGATAACGTGACCTGAGGCATTAGCTTTAGCGTGGGTTATATCCTGTATAAATCTTAGGCATGAGAAAGCAATGCGTACCAATTTTGGCCATTCCAGCACGTTTGGTAAGACCACTTCCAAACAGTATTTGTCACTTTCTAAGCGGTATATGAAAAATTGTCTGATGCTTTCATGACAGTTGATGAAACTTGAATCGACTGGTACACACTAAGGAACAATCAATAGACCTGAATTTCAGCCAGCGGATGTGCTCAAAAGAAGGCGAGGAAACTTTCCCATCGGTCGGAAAGATGATGGCCACCATTCTCTAACATATTTGGTCATCATCGACTACTTGGAGAAGGGCAAAACGGTTACAAAGCTGTACTATGTCAAGTTATTGGCCCGATTTGACACCGAATTGGAGCACTTGGCCAAAAAAGTGCTCTTGAAATGTCTCACAACTCCGCCATCGCCACAGCCAAATATGTCAAATTTTGCCACAAACTGTCCCAATCACCATATTCTGTAGATTTGAGCTCATGCTAGGTACTTCTTTTTTTTTCAAACTCACTCACTGGGCAGTCGAATGAAGTGTTCATCGTTGTCACTTAGACAAAAAGTATTTTTAGGACAGGTTTAAGAAGTTGGAGCATCGCAAAGTCGAGTGCGTTAAAATTAAAAAAAAAAAAAAATCTTTTACAACTAGAAAAATGTATATACACCTAGGTCTACAAGTGGAAACGATAAAAATAAATAATTTTAATTTTCTACCACGTTTCCTTAAAGCCTCCAGTTTGTTCGCCTTCCAAGTCATTGTATTAACATTTCAATATTACTCCATAAATTAATGCTGATATGATAAGGTTTTTATTGCCCATTAGATCCAAAAAGATTTAAGCATAACAAATTTTAATTTTCCTTGTGGCTTCGTTACCGTTAAACTGTATATTTGATGACTTAGCCTGAAATACGCCAGCTCTGTGTTAGCAAACTGATGGTTTTGTAATGTTACTGTTATCGTTTTCAAGAAGGGAAATATCCAAGGGCGAAAATTGGACGGAAGAGTACTTTTTGGAGATTGTCCTATTATGAAAAAAACAGGAGTTTGAGGATTTTGGAAATGAGCAGCATGCTCTCATTGCACCAAACTTAATCGCATTAAATGTTAATTGAACTTCATCTTTTCACCTCAGGAGTATAGGTTCCTTATAGAACACTATATTTGAGTATGTTGGTGGTTTAACATAATAACGTAACGTATTACGTATCATTCCGATAATAATTAAAACTCTTAAAATATGATCCCTAATACTGCTACAGCTTGAGCTATGATTAAATAATTTATTGAACTCTTCAAATGTTTTGAAGGTTTAAGATTTGAAGTTGACATCACTTCATCTCTTAATCATTGAAATGCACGTTCATCGTTATTCATCACTTCCGTGTGACTTGTGGCGGGTTGTTGAAATCCATGCATGCTCACCTGAAATGTAAATGGTGGCCGTGGCAGTGCCACCATCTACATAAACGACACACTCACTGGCTACACTAGATCTCTTCTCTTAAAAGCAAAGCAGTTGAAGCAAAACAAAAAAAAAAAAAACATCTTAAAGCTGTCTGCAGGCTTTTTAGCCCTGAGTTCATTCACAAAATCTAAAACATAGCCTCAGACACGACACCCCTAAGTGAACAAACAAGATTATTTTGTTAAAAGAATTGAAATTAATTTTAGATCGAGTTTTGAATTAAGGGACGTCTCAAAGAGACTATTCTAATGGGGGATGTTACGCATTCAAAATTAATTTTTTTTATCGTCTTTCGTTCCAAAGGGACGAGATGAAGACATGGCGATTGTGCAGTATTCTGGTGTGTTGAATTTTCATGTACTATCCGGCAACAAGATGTGGAAATTCTTTTGGTGACTTTAATTAATGTTAAAATCTGGGAAATGTTCATTTTTCAATTTATATGCAAATGCGATCGTGAAGCCTTTCAAAATACTTCACGTCTTCAGAGAACGACAAAAAAAACCAAACACACACAATCCCGACAAATTGTGAACATCTTTGTTGGTGTTACATATTTAATTAATCATGGTATTTGTCCTCTGCTTGTTAATGTTAAGGCCAGTCGAAGGAATTGGATGAAATGGCCTGTTGAATAAATATCTATGTTCTGTATTCTGTTTAAAGGACATTGGAAGAGATTGAATACAAAATTTTCGATTAAGTATGGATTTTTGTTTTGTTGGTCGATTCTTTGACTTTGAGGGAGTACATAAATGGAGAAAGTGAAATTGAATTCTCATTATAAAATGGATCTTAAAAATGAGAAAACATAAACAGAAAAATTCTTACATATTTTATTTATTTATCCAAGTCGAGCGCGAAGCAAACACTGCCGTACCTGTACCATCCTTTACAGGAACCATTTCGCCGCATTTTCAGGCCTATATTTGAGAACCTTTGGTTAAGACCAGAACGCTGAAATGTTCGCCATCCAGTACGCTAACTTAAAATACTTAAAATCTTAAATTTCTGTAGGTCATTTATTTCCGAAGTTATAAGCGAAAGCAAAATTTCGCATTTTAGACACTCACTAATGATCATCAAAATAGAACTAGTACTTCCCATAAACTCAGAGAGCTGAAATTTGGTACAGAGTTAGGGTTAAATTGCCAAATAAAGGAAAAACTATAAAAACTCGGTTAATCGAAGATCTAGAGTACCTGGTCTTATGACACTCTATCACTCACTCACTAATGATCATCAGAATAGAACTAGAACTTCCCATAAACTCAGAGAGCTATATTATGTTGACGTCAAGAGTATAAAAGCTCAAGCTTCAGCGGTCACCTCACCGAATACAACCGGCTTGGGCGTAAATACCGCCCCGATCTTTTAGAAATTAAACCGTCTAAATCGTATTAAATGTCAAATAATAAAATCTAATCAAATAAATCAATATGTCCACGTTTCTACAAAAAGAAGTGAAGTCCCACCAAAAACATTCTGTAGAAAACTAGCCAAGTTTCGATGGAGCTGCTCTAAAAAGTATTGAAATCAAGACAAAGTCGAGCCAAGTTTAAGGTTCCTTACAGCGATTTCTTTATTATTATAGTCAACGTTGTGTGACTTGGCCGTTGAAGGGTACACAAGGGTACAAAACCAGGTGCTCCATCGATGACAATATTGCACCAATCTGTCGCCAGAACCGCTACCCATTGACGATGTAAAATTGCTTGTAGGCTTGATAAAGCTGCGTATTTCAATAATACTTATGTATAGGCGAGCCTCAAACAAACAGCATAAAAAACTATTTCCAGTACAGGCGGACTTCTAATCGATCAAATCACACAACGTTAGCTGTAATAATAAAGAAATCGCAGTAAGGAACCTTAAACTTGCCTCGACTTTGTCTTGAGTTCATTCCTTTTTAGAGATAAACAAGCAGCTCCATCCAGACTTGGCTAGTTGTTTACAGAATGTTTTTGGTGGGATTTGTCTTTTTTTGTTATTCTTGAGGAAATTTTTAAAAAACTTTTATCACTTTATGTTCCATGTTTTCTAGTTTAAATAATAATTCTCAACTGCACAATATAAGGAAAGGAAATACCAACAAGGAAACAGAAACTTAAACTAAGGCTCGATGAAGATTGACAACAACAACAATACAACAATACAAATTTTCCCATACCCACTATCAGGAGGACGACACATCATCGTAAATACCTACCCAACAACTTCAATGGATCCAGAAATCCTGTCACGTGTTTGTGCCATAATTAAAAGAGACGTGAGATTTCTGGCCCAAGCTACAAGTCAAATTAGCGAATGATAGTGGTAATACAACTCATGCTTCAGTCCCACGGTACCATTAATGTTCCATGTAGCTCATTGTAATAACTTTTTCGTTTCTCAATTCGTAAAATTGCTCAAATAAATTTCACGTGTCGGGCGATTTATATGCAGAGGTCAAACATCTGTTGTCATTGAACCTTAAGGCTTTTAGTGGGCTTAAGTTAGTTCAAGGGATTAATATCAATTACTTCATCAAATTTTAGGATTTGTAACATTCGTTCTAAGGCCGTGTGCGAATTGCGATAAAATGCAGCTAGTTATATTTTAACACAGTTTATTTACCACGTACCTAGTGTCAAACTAACCTTACTTCGAAATGTTCTATAGTAGTTGAAATCACAGGGGGGTGGTTTGGATACCATGAGCAGATTATAAAGCAAGACTTATTGCATGCTGGTCGCTGGGCATTTTTGTCTCCCTCGCTCTCCCTTTTTCCAGGAACTTCTCCGTTTTATCTCAAGATTGCATGCAGTACAAAGCTTTATCAGCAGCAAATACAACATTGGAGGCAAAATACATACCTAACCTACATATTACGCACCTTCTGAACATTTATGTGAGAATACCGGTTGATAATTTTTCGCTTTGTTTGGAAATAGGCCAAAGCCAAATCTCATTCTGAACTGACGACTCGTTACATTCTGGAAATGTTGAAGTATATTTTTTTCTTTCTCAAAGCCAGATAATTGGAACCGAAATTGAAACGCAAATAGCATTCATAACTCAGCCCAAGAAGCACACACATGTCTAGAAAAAGTTTTAATGTTATGAAAAAGCATGCGCACACTCTACAGTCTTCATTGTGATGTGCAACATCCGGTGGATGCACTAATGCACTATTTTATATTATGCTCCACACATGAAGTAGGACATACCATAGCTAAGGCGAGATTACGAAAGTAATATCCTCAGTGGGATGATAATAACGTTTTCGTTGCATGATGAAACCGAACCAAGAAGACACCTTTACTTACTTAAAAGCTTTGCTGTTTCCGGGTCCAGGTCCTTGGTGATGCTTGGTGAATGTTTGTGGCACACTACCGAGTAGATATCATTCTATTTATACCACTTATAGAAAGAACGCCTTATGTAGGAGTTGCTAGAAGCTACCACCATCAGAGAAAGAATTTTGTCTAAAGATAAGTTGTATGCCGTTTGGTTAAAAATCCTAGCTGTGTTATTGGTATCCTGTGGCCTTTTCCGTGGTTTGCAGAATATCAGCATTAATATTATATTTATATGACGTTTTTGCCAAGGAAAAGTAAGTCAGCTCCTTATTGTTAAAAAGAAGAAGCGTCGGTGGTGTCCGTGCAGAGTGTAGGTCATGGAAAATGTATGTTCATATTTCTTCTATTTAAATGGAGATTTCTTTTCATTCAAAGAATACGATAAAGCCTAGAGCTAAAGCATTTGGGTTGTAATCTGACTTCAGCGAAAATAAGATGTGTGCGCTACATTTGGCTATTGAGGTTTTTTTTCGGTTTCAATTTCATTTATTGATATCCTGGAGGATCCAAGTAAAAAAAAAACTTCGTTTCCAAATGTTTTGTTGAAAAATGAGCGCTGAATCATTTGTACTTTTTAACAATACAACTTAAGCTAGATTTGTTTTCCTTTTTTGAAGCAAAATGAAACGCCTTTCACTTTTCATCCACCAATGCGCGATGTATAAAGGAACAGCACGCCCGAAGTCTTGAGGTGCAAAATTGGATTCCCTCCGCCAACGATTGGCATTGGCGGAAGTACTTGTTGAAGAAGCCGGATTGTATCCTGGTCGTGGCTAGATGAAAGAATGATTTCAACGCCCAGACTGACCGTTTTCGCGACGATGATGATGATATAAAATCATAGGGGCATATTACTGCGTTATATTACTTAAGAAGTCCTTTCCTGCTTATTTTGAAAAAGTTTAAAACCTTGCAATGCATCTTATCATATGCACGTACGACGTACGAGATTTTTTAAGGACAAGTAGATCAACGACATAACATTTCTTATGCATACATAATTATGCATAAAGAAAGAAATATTATTATTTGGTAGCAAAAATCCGCCGAAAAATATTCTGAACCTAATTAACCCTTTTTCCTTTGCAACACAGCAATCGTCCTGCCAACTACCGAACGAAACGACGCGACAACGTAAATAAAAGACTGCTGAAGACGACAAAAATTAAAGGACAATTTTGAAAAAGCCAACAGCAAACAATTTTATTTCTTGATGGATGCGAAACAAGGCGACATTTTGTCATGTAAGGCAGTAAAACCGAATTTCCCTTCGCTATCGTTGGCGTTACGAGAGATTTGTCTGTGTCGTTCTCGTTCGTCGGCGAGTTCCTTTCGATTTCATACATATGATAATTTCTTGCAAGTATTCAAGTCGCGTAGAACAATGAGGAGGATGGCAATTTATGCACGAAAAATAATAAAATCTTGCGAGAAAGTCTCATCTGAGTGGAGCTGAGGATATAAATGTCGGATCTACATGTTTTTGAGTCGCCAGTCTGCCAAGCTTCAAGGTAAGGATTACACAGAGATTGATGGCATTTTTCACAACACAAGAACATGGTTTCCATTTTTTCCATTATCATATGAGGGATGATTGTACTTTTGAAATGAGTTTGATGGTGCTTACATGTGGCTTTTATCAACCATGACAATTGAATCAAAATAACATCCTTTGAAATGTATTCAACCTTACACACAGAATATACGAAGGTGGATAGGATAAATCAATAAGTCTTCCTTATGAAATTTGAAATTTTTATTCCGAGTAGAAACTGACTTTAAATTTATGAGATTCTGCCCTATCGAGGAATTTTTCGGAGCGGAATTTTGTCCGATTTCTTACGTTTCGGACAAGTTTTGCTTCGAGGTATTCTTCCGACTTACAATTCGGAATTTTTTCCGACATGAAGTAACGCAGTACGATGAGTAACAATGTGTTGCGATGACTAGCTTTATTTTTCTTAATTTTTGACAATTTGGTTTCCGATTTGTCCGCCGAAAATTGTTTGCGGAATTTTTTGCCGAACATGCTCGTTTGTGTTAATCCCTACACGGCAGACACATAATTGGCGAACATCATTTTGTGTTAATTCTTGAAAGTGTGAGGATGTGCCAAAAGGAGAAGTAAGTCGATGCGCTAATGGTTATCTCATAGAAAAAATGAGATTTGTTCGCGATATCAACAAATTCTTGTGGTTGGTTCAAATTGTTGAAGGCAAACATCCGAAAGACATCAGAGAAATTGATTACTTCACAAAATGAATGAATAGTCACCAATAGACACAACAGAAACGTAATAAAGTAAAATGCCTACACTATCTTTAAAATCACTTTTTTATTCTACTTTTTTGAACACTTAACACTTTAACACTGGCACTGGCTTCTCAGCCACCAGGAAACCAGCATGGTCGGTTGTCACTTCGTTCGGGGCCTTTTCATCGTTTAAACAATCCAAGTTGAATCCACTTCCATTTCATTGGGAGAGATTCTCAAACCAGCCGCTACACCATTATGAAAATTTGGCCATAAATTCGTATATGCTGGAAATTCAATCTGCTGCATTTCGATGGTTGCTCCTTTGAACCGTTCCTTGCCAGTTAGGCAAAGTATGGAATTGTCCTCGATGTTTTGAAAACTTTTAATTTCGGCTGCAGAGACTGCTGGACAGCACGATTTACGTCTAAATAAAGCAGAAATTTGTTATTTTATGAAGCCCAAAAAAATCCAAGACTTACCTTGAATTGCATTCGTAAATTCCTGTTGATCCATGCTCGTACAATCGTTGGTATTGATAGCCAACCATTTCAGTGGCCACGGAGGGCATGTCATATTTAGGTCCAGCATAAGTTAGCTGCCAGCAAGAGCAAGCACAATTTGTTTTGTATTTTTGAAATAAGAAAATTAAATTCAGCTTTTGAAAAACAAAAGCGAATTTAACATTACAAATTAGTGATGGCCCTCTTAAGACTTATCGATTTTCATCGATTTTAAATATCTTTAATCGAAATGTATAGGCAATGTTATCGTGTGTTTTAT
The DNA here is from genome assembly GCA_943590905.1 of Sphaerophoria taeniata. Classification (NCBI taxonomy): domain Eukaryota; kingdom Metazoa; phylum Arthropoda; class Insecta; order Diptera; family Syrphidae; genus Sphaerophoria; species Sphaerophoria taeniata. The sequence continues at coordinate 109,224,637 of OX016541.1, forward strand.
TGCTTATTATTAAGTTGCATTGGTGTACGAAAGTAAAAAAAACTTTAACGTTACTGAAGTTCATTCATTTAAAAATTTAATACAATAAATAACACATATATAAGAAGTTACATCTCTTAATCGATAACCTTATTTCTTTTGCACATCTCAATAAAAAAATTGTAAGCCATCGCATGTCAAATAATGCGTTGCCATATTTTTGTCCGATGACATTTAGCTCGAATACAAATTTAACCTCCGACCATATTTTGCGTTGCGGAAAATTGTCCCCTCCGAAAAATACCTCGATAGGGCAGATTATCGCAAATTACAGAATCAAGTAGGAGAAAATTAATAAGAAGGACTTGCTTAATATTGTACAAAGTGTATACATACGTAAAGGTATGTATAATATTGGTCTTCACATGTCCTCAATTAAGCCTTTGGCAAGCGGCAATCCTACTTGTGGCCTAAGTGAAAAACAAACGTATCTATAATTTAATCTTGATCCTGCAAATTCATGAAATGATTCAATTGAACGAACATATCACATACAAATTCCAATAAATCGTCCAATGTCTTCGGAGTTGCCGTCTCTGCTCAAATAGAGCAGAGACGGCAACTCCGAAGACACACGTCCTTACGATAATATTTGTTAATATATTATGTGCCTTGCCATGCAACCTAATGTCAAACATTTAGCCACCACAATGAACCATTTGGTGAAGGGAAGGTTCCCATTCCCCACATGGCCTTCGGGATATTGATACATTCACCACAGATTAGTTTAAAAGGGAGATGGGAAACTGAGCTGTCAAAATGACAATGCCTACAAGCTGCGGTCAACATTTACTGCAAGAGTATGCGTGTTTTTACCAATACAATTTCCGGTAAATTACCCGGAAAATTTGAAAATTTGTAGTTTTAACGTACGAAAGGTGAGTAAAAGTGAGCAGAAGAGGGATATGTTCAAAAAGATAGCAAACAAGTAAAATTGCATAAAAGCAGGAAATGGCATCAAATGTAAAGCAGTAGGATTTCCGACATCAAAAATGAATAAAAAAGAAAATAAAAACAAATGTTCAGTCTAATTAAGAATACTGAACATGTGAAAAGCTTTTGTTTGAAATCTTATTTTTTTATATAAATACCTGGCTTTATCAGTAACGAAATGCAAGCAAATCGGGTTTCAATTTATACTTAATCCATGTTCTATGAAATCGGCAGTAAGACTTAAAAAGGTATAAACGTGTTATTTGACCTCTACCTGATATAAAATTTAAAGAGTTAGTTTAACTATTTGTGTGTGTTTTTGCTTCAAACAAATCTTAATGGCCTTATACCCTTATTCACACGTGAAGGAAATCGAAATTTTTTTTTGATTAGTGATGGCAAACGGGGTTGCTTGCAGAAAACGTAAGGGGAAGGAAAAACTTAAAAATATTGAGTGTAGAAATTTGAGGCTTTTCCTTGTGTTCTTCTCTTCGGCCCGCATATCCAAAATATTTGTTTGTCGAACACAAGTAAACTGTTTATATCAACGGCTTTAATTCATTTTTCTTTTCTTCTTTTCTTTTTTTTCTGTTTCTGCGTCATCTTAAAGAAACTAAAAAAAAAAAATAAGGAGTAAGCAAAATCTACAAAAAATCTAACACAATCGTTCTTCACATGGGAACAGGGCCAATGTAAGGCACGAGTAGGTTTTCGGCCAAAAGTTTCGGAACTCATCCGCAATCATGGATTCTAGTATTTTCGTGGTGAGTTTAAGAAAAACGTGTTTGCCAATTTGAAAATTCAATCAAGCAATCTACGCTAAATTTGAAATTGCGAAAACAAACAAAAGAGAACTGTAAAAATATAAAAATCCCACCTCATCTCTTTGTTTTTGTATTTTTCATGTACAAGGAAGAAAATAAAATGAAAGAAAATGAAAATTGCGGGATCTAGGGAGTGAAACGTAAGTCAGTTTCCGATCTCCTTTTGTCTCTGACATTCACTTAATCAAACTGTGCGAGCAATGATCCTTCTCCCCAGAGTCCTGACAACGACTAGACATCTTGTTACCCCTTCCAGCAACTCAGAGATTTGGCGGCATCTCTGACACGTGTCGGTTAATTTTCACCTTGACTGCTATCTCCATAGTTAGTTAGACCTTCACGTTTAAGGTCCAAATTATTAGGTGGGAATGAAAGTTTTGGGTGGCAGCAACACAATATTAACCAATTTTGGAAATGAGGGTGTTAACTGCCTGTGTGTCATTAGGCATGAAATAATTGTATATTGCACTTCTTCTAAAACGGAGCGTGCGGCTTGATTTTTATCTGAAGAGAGGTTTGACTTCTTTGCTGACTAATTGCAAGTTCAATGTAATTTATGAATTGATTGAGTTCCCTCCTTGTGAGACTTCGGCCAGCTTCATCCAACATTAATGGTCTTCTCTTGAAATTGGGATATGAAAAAAACATACCGCATCAAGTTAGCAGTTAAACGTGCAATCAGAGGTTCATTTTTCTTCCTTATTATTGTTAGAGTAACAGTAACAGTCCTGTCACGTACATCTATCGTAATTACGTGGTACGTGATGTATGTCAAAAAGTTGGTGGTTTTCAAGGCCTTTTATGTTAAACATAACTGCAAAGCATATTCGAGGGTTTGGATCTACCCTGGGGCATTTGGAAACACTCCATTGAAAAAGCAATTGGCAAACATTATGGGACACATGTGTGATGCGGCGGCGGCAGTGCCGCGGATTTAGTTTTGTGCGGAAAGCTTTGGGCTGGTAAATATTCAATTTTATTGGGTTTTTCTTTTATTCACATAAAAGTTGAGTTTATGGAATGCACTGGAGAAGCAACTGACTACGGAAAGATTATGTTAATTTGCGGGTGTTTTGGTTGATGTCCTTAACGCTGAGTGGTTCCATAAATAAATGTGATGATTAAATAAGATTGAATGTCTTTTTATTTTATTTTTTTATTTATTCAATTCGTTAACATCTAACGTGAACAGTACTTAAACTAATTCTAATAATCTAGGTTACATGTTATACACAATTATTAAAAAATGAATCTTTAAACTTTTTGCATTTTAAGTTATCATTAGCGGATTCTAAACAAATGTAAAATTCATTATAAATTGTTATTAATTGATTAAGTGGGCTATTTACACCATAGTTTGATCTACTAAATATTTGATTTAAAGGTTGTTGTCGTCTTAAACTTGAGCGACTAAAACTGAAATTTAATTTACTAAGAACTGACGCTGAAGATATCGACCCATTTATTTATTATTCCAGCAACAAAACAAAATTGTATATATTTTCTGTGATTAGTCAAAGATGGAAGGTTGATAAAAGTTAGTCTATCAGAATAAGGGGGGAGGAGAATCCCTCTAAACCAAGGAAGAGATCGAAGACAGTAACGTAGGAACTTTTTTTGGATTGACTCAATTCTTGTTATATGTATTGAGTAATATGGTGACCATACAACACATGCGTATTCTAGAATCGGTCTTACAAATGAAACAAACAAAAGCTTGAGAACATAAGGGTCGTGGAAATCACGACCGAATCTTTTAACGAATCCAAGAACCCTATTTGCTTTTTTAATTGTATAATTTATGTGATCAATAAATGTTAATTTTGGATCAAGAACTACACCTAAGTCAGAAAACACAGAAACCTTACTTAATGGACAAGAATCAAACGTATAGCAGTACGAAAGCGGAACTTTTTTGCGTGTAAAACTCATGGTTTTACATTTGTCAACATTTAAGACGAGACGATTATTATTCCACCATTCCCTAAAAGTTGTCAAGTCTTCTTGTAGTAGTAAACAGTCAGTGTTCGATTTTATACTTTTGAATATCTTAATATCGTCCGCATAAATGAGAACAGAAGAGTTTTTGATGATAGTAGTCAAGTCATTAATAAATAAAACAAATAAAATAGGTCCAAGATGGCTCCCCTGAGGGACGCCAGAGTTCACAATAAATTGGTTAGAACACTCATTACGAAACAAAACACAGTAACTACGATTTTTAAATATGAACCAATCCAATTTAAAAAATGATTATTAAATCCTAAAAGCGTTAATTTATGTAAAAGTGTATAATGACATAACTTGTCAAATGCCTTACTAAAGTCGGTAAATATGCAATCAACTTGTTCACGTATTTCAAACACATCTAAACAAAAGGACACGAAGTTAAATAAATTAGTAACTGTGGATCTTTTTTTAACAAAGCCATGCTGACTATCACACACAATTGAACTACAATGAAAAGAAAGGACATTACTTACAATTGACTCAAACAATTTTGGTATCACAGATAATTTAGCAATAGGTCGATAATTCATAACCTCATTCTTAGGACCTTTTTTATATACAGGAATAATAAATGAACTTTTCCAGATATAAGGAAAGTTTGAACTTCTTAAAGACGTATTGAAGAGAATACACAACGGATATGACAAATATGAGACACATTTTTTTAAAATAGAAGATGGCACACCATCGGGGCCAGGACTGAAACATTCATCTAGTAGTAAGATACTTTGAGTAACCGTTTCCTCACTTATTTCAAAGTTTATATCGTTTAAATGAGCATAATTTTCCGAAAAACAAGAGAAAGAAGATGATGCGTTAAAGTTTGATTCTTCGAATGATTCCTTGAAGTGATTAGCAAACATCTTTGCAATATGTTTGGGTTCATGACTAGTTGATAATTTATTAGTCATCAAATTTGGGTAGCCACAAGTTTTTCTTTTGTTATTAACAAAATTCCAGAAAATTACTGGATTAGATTTAATGTCAGCTTCTATTTTACAAATGTAATCGTCATATAATAAGTTAGAGTAATCAGTGAAAAGTTGTTTTATAATTAAAAAAGTTCTATAATCATCGTCAGTTCTTGTCTTATTAAATCTTGTCCAAGCTTTGTTTCTTTTGTTTTTTAAGTTTTTAATATGTGTATCAAACCATGGTGGTGCATTTGAAGATAAACGAGTTTTTTTCAATGGTATAGTTTCATAAAAACAGTTAAAAAGTGTGTTATAAAAAATATTGCACATTTCATCTATATTGCAGTTACAAAATAAATGATTCCAATTAATAGTTAATAGCAATTCATAAAGATCTATAAAGTTACATTTAGGAAAGTCAAATTCAAGTTTGTTATTATAGTCAAAATGAGCAGAGGACATGTTCAAGTTAAGTGAAATATCTAATGCTGGGTCCTCATCAATCAAAACTACAGCAGCAGTTAAAACAGAAATTTCGGTGTTGACTGTATCAGCAAAAAACACTAAGTCCAGAATTCTTCCAGAACTGTTACTCGTTCCATTAAACTGACTCAAGCCAAATGAAGACATACCATCTACTATTGTAAGTTCATTAAGACTGGACGCATTTATCGGAACGTGGAAAGTATCGTCATCAATTTTTATCCAATTAAGGTTTGGTAGATTGAAGTCACCTACGATTAAAAGTTCATCTTCGGGTTCCAATGCCTCATAGATTTTTTCTATGCTGTCGATCAGTTTTTCATACACATCTCTGGTTGAATTAGGAGGTATGTAGACGCAAATGATGAAAAGATGGCCAGCTTTTAGCTTGATTTTTATACATAGAGTTTCAATATCTGCGGATCTAAAGTCGTCTACTAAGTAGCAAGTGAGTGAGGCTTTGATCGCACAAAGAATTCCTCCTCCCACAACATTGTAGTCATCAGAATCATGACGGTCACGTCTAAAAATTTGGTAAGATGCATCAAAGAGCTCCGAGTGAAGAATAGATTTGTTTAGCCAAGTTTCAGTAAAAACAATGACGTCGTGTGGGAGGTTGTTTATATTTTTGTAGACCAAATTGGTCTTTGTCCGTAGTCCGTTTACATTTTGATAGTAAACTAATATCTGTTTAAGCTGCTTAGATGCTGATCGCGCGTTGTCCGGTTTTGACGAAAAGGGTTCCGGGATATACCACGACTTTTCTGTTTATGCTCAAATTCATGTACTACTACGCCTGTTGGCCAAAAAGACGGTGAGTTGAGCAGATGAAAAATTGAATCCGGAAGTCGTATTTTAAACGAAGAATATTTTGAATAATTTCTATGAAGAATTTTCTCAACATTGAAGTTTGTTGAATTTCCAACTTTATCTTTCAAATAGTTTTTTATATTTAGGGCATTAGTCGAAGGTGAAAGTTTTGAGACGAATAACACCTTTTGCCCCTCCACTGCCTGAAGTCCGGATATAATCGGTGATATCATTTCATTACTTCTTATTGTCACATTATTAGTATTATTTATTGGTAAGGGCGAGGTTGAGTTGATGATAGTCGACATGCTGGTTGTTGCTCTCATTTGTAGTGGAACTGTTGTAGCGGCTGATGATGTAGGCGGCGCTGTACACGCGGAAGAAACAGTGACAATCGAAGATGTGAATGTCGATATTGATGTAGAGCAAGACGAAGAACTAGTTGAGCTATCCTTATTAGAGTTTAAGTCAATAATTGGTCGTGACAACGAGTAGTCATTAAATATTGATATTGTTGGCTTTTTAGATATTTGGTTTATATCCGAATTTTCTAAGTCTAGCTCGTCATTTTTACGCTTTGGTAGTCCAATAGTTAGTTTGTTAGTTAGTTTTGATTTGCGTTTCATCCGAGTTCTCTTTATTTATCTCGTCATTTTTACGTTTAGGTAGACCAATGATATTTGGCGTAACAGCTTTCGTCAAGTTGATTAAGTTTTCATCAGGAGGTATAGTGTCGACTTTTTTAGTTAGAAATGTTAATTGTTTTTCGATTTTTTCCAAATGTTTCATATTTCTTAATATATTAGGGATAATATTAGATTCAGCAAACGGGTCGCAGTCGTCACAAAAGAAATAAAACGATTTGTTTTTAGTCAAAAGTCGGATACATGAAAGACTCTTCGACACATTCCATTACACATAATGGAGTCAATCATGTAATCAGAAATGTTATTACAAGTTGCACAACTGGCCATGATAAAAATGAAAGATTAATTGTTTCAGATAAACAGCCACAGGAAAAGTGTTTGAAATTATTGGTTCTTACTGTACTACGAGAATAAAATATTCAATTTAGCATATACACAAACCAATACGATGAGCAGTCGGTAGTGTAGTGGATGACAGATGAAATTGACAGATTACAGATGTTGAGTTCGGTTGACAGGTATGTAATTATAAACGAAGTGATGTCTTTCACGTACTTTCTTGAAAAAGTGTAAATTCTACTCAGGGACTTGAATGGAAAATTCAGAAAATAAGAATGCTTTGCAGGAAAGATTTTTTTTTTAGTTTTGAACCTTCCGGCTTGAAAAAGGGCAAAATATTATACTACATCTGGGGGTCAATTCCCGATCTGTGATAATGTGAAATGAAAAGTTTTATCACACTTTCACAGTAAATTCGATTCTGGATCTGTAATGGAGTCAATGAAGCTTTTTTTCAGAAAGTCCTCAGAAACAGCTCGGATTTTGAAAATTTTTGTTTGCAAATTTTTTGTTTTTTTATATTCTTTAAAGTCTGAAACAAATCATTTGGGGGAAATTATTGCTTATATTGTTTAAACAATTTTTATATTGTTTATAAAGAGAGATCCAAAACCAATGTTTTTGATAATTGGATTGTTTAGGTTGCATTAAGACAAGAAAAAAATCATATCGAAGGGGGGGTCTATTGTCCCCCGTTTAGTCGGGAGGGGCGATCATATAACAAAAAAAGCCTATTTTTCAAAAAAAAAAATTAAAAATCAACGGCTTTTCACCTAATGCCGTGTTATACCTTCTTGCAAAGCTAAAAAATGCTTCTTTCATTTTGCATTTAAATACTGTTTTCAGGAACAGTTTTCGAAAAAATCATCTTCAAAGTCAAAATATTGAATTTTTCAACTTTTTTTTTTTTAATTCGAACTAATTTTTTCGAAATTGTATGTAGTTAAGTACTATTTTTTTCCACAATCAAATGCGGTTACAAGTTCTCAGTGCGATCCAGAAACCGCATGCCTTAATGTCTTCTTGTTTTTGAGAAATTAAGAAAAAAACTAAAAACACTCAGAAAAAAATTCACAAAATTACTTGTAAGTATTTTTTTTTTCGAATAAATAGAACAAAATATCATCCAAATTTTCTGAGTTTTTTTTAGGTTTTTCTTAATTTCTCGAAAACAAAAAGAAATTCAGGCATTCACTAAGAATTTGTAACCGCATTTAATTGTGAAATAAGTTAGTACTTAATTACACAAAATTTTGAAAAAAATTAGTTCGAAGTTGAAAAAAAAAGTTTAAAATTTTAATATTTTCACTTTGAAAATGATTTTTCGAGAAAAATTCCTAAAAACAGTTTTATTTAAATGCAAAATGAAAGAAGCACTTTTTAGCTTTGCAAGAAGGTATAACACGGCATTGGGTAATAAGCCGTTGATTTTTAATATTTTTTTGAAAAATAGGCTTTTTTGTTATAAGATCGCCCCTCCCGGCTAAACGGGGGACAATAGACCCCCCCTTCGATATGATTTTTTTCTTGTCTTAATGCAACCTAAACACTCCAATTATCAAAAACATTGTTTTTGGATCTCTCTTCATAAACAATATAAAAATTGTTTAAACAATATAAGCAATTATTTCCCCCAAATGATTTGTTTCAGACTTTAAAGGATACAAAAAATAAAAAATTTAGAAAAAAAAAATTCAAAATCCGAGCTGTTTCTGAGGACTTTCTGAAAACGCCCTTTTTTGAGCTTCATTGACTCCACTACTGTGAAAAAAATCAAAACAAACTTCAAAACTTTTCATTTGATAAATAATTTATCAAAGCAATATAATTTTGTGAAAAGCTGTGAAAAATAAAAGTCCCTAATGGAATCAAAAAAAAAGAGGAGCAAGAGCATCGGAAACCCAAAAAGAATATCTAATTAATTTTTTGGAAGAAAGACCAGATTTGGCAAATGACAAGTAAGCATCATCAACATTTATTGAATAGTTATGATTAATGAATAAGTACCAAAATATTTGATTTCACAGATTCACAACAGTTGATGGTGCCCATTGCCGCCAAAATGAATGGGACAATCTGAGTGAGAGACTCAACAGTTTAGGAGGAGCAATTAAAGATGGTTACAAGTGGAGAAAATATTGGAAAGATTTAACGTATGTACAATTTTTGTTAAAATTGGCTATATTCTAAATGTATTGTTTTCTAACAGAATTGGTGTTCGAGCCAAGGACAGTGCCATCAAGGAGCAAAGAGAAAAAAGTGTTATCAATGGTCCTATTCCTATTAAGAATTTGTCGGACACCGACAAAAGGATAATTGGCATCATAACTCCTGAAGCCGTCGAAGGAGTCTCTGCTTCGGTTGGCGAAATCGGCTTCGGCGTAATTGTGGTAAGAATGATTACCATAAATTTCAAATATGATTCCGTTATTAAAAGTTTGTTTCATTTTCAAGTCTAAGGTTTTAAATTGCGATGAAGAGGAGAAGGAAACACCTTCTTCCCAAAGCGTCAACATGCCGTCAGCATCGCGACAAAAAACAAAATTGAAGAAAAGAACAACAATCTCCGCCTCCACGGACAGTGTCATTCAAGTATATCAGGAGATAGAAGAGAAAAAAATGAAGCTTGAGCAGCAAAAAATTGAACTCATGAAAGAAAACAATATATTACAGCGAGAAATTACACAGAAACTAAATGAGTTGTTAGAGAAATGGAATAAAGATTAACATACCAATTTTATTTTTTAGTATTACTGATTTTTCTTTCAAATACATATATACATATATAAATTACGTAAGAATTTTTAAGACCTAAAAGCTTCGGCAACAATTTTCCTTTGGGTACGCCTGCCTTCTTGTAGAACTGGGTTGGAAGAGGGGTACATTTCGTTTTCTTCATCAAGATCTACTTCGTAATCATCTTCCATCTCTATATTTTCCGGTAATGGAACCCTGGCCTTAACCAATATATTATGAAGCACAACACAGGCATTAATTATTATCCCAGCTCTAGCTGGACAATAAAATAGTACCCTTTCTTTGGCCAAACAACGAAATCGACTCTTTAGCACACCAATGCATCGCTCTACCAGAGCTCTAGTTTGTTTATGTTTCACATTGTATGTGTTCTCTGCCACAGAGGTGGTCGAAAGAATAGGAGTCATGAGCCACGGTTGCAGTGGGTAACCACTATCTCCTAAAAGCCAAAAGTTTCGCTCACCTTCATTATAAATAGTTTCAAGAGTTGACTTAACTCTTGAACGTCGCCAAACATATGCATCATGAGCTGTTCCTCCGTATTGTGCATTAGCACTAAAGATAAAATCTGCTCCACAAACAATTTGTACATTCATTGAATGTCCCCCCTTTCGGCAATAAAAAACGTGTTCGATTTCCTTCCGTGGTGCTGATGCTGACACTTTAATGTGAGTGCCATCAACCAATCCTATTATTCCGGGAAATCTAAATTTGTTGTAGAAATTCGATTTGATCGCTGCAAATTCGTCTCTTGTAGGGAACTTCACATATCTGTGAGCTATCCTATTCAATGCAGTGGAAATCTCTGTTATACAGCAACTCACTGACGTCTGAGACAAACACGACAAGGAATCTTGCCCAACAGAACGTTGAAAACTACCCGTAGCAAAAAATCGAATGGCACTAAGCACTTTGATGTGACACGGAATCGCATTTGTTCGTTGATTTGAGTTCAACATTGGCTTTAACTCATTTATTAAATCCATGCATAGATGTTTCGGGAATCTGTAGAGCTGAATAAAGTGTTCCTCTGTAATAACTTCGAATGGATTCTAGCCATCTCGAAGGGAACGTCGCAATAACCTCACACTAATCCTAAAATAATTCAGGCGATAAGTTAATTTTCCAAAAAAGCGTAATAATTTAATAAAGTTAAATAACTCTGCTCAATTCGTCGTCTATTATTGATAATCAAATGAATAATTATTGCGGACATGACACAAAATATTTATCTCTCAATCAAAAAGGGACTTAGAATTGACAGAATTTATCATTTAGTACTTTTTAGTACAAACATTTACAGTAATTTATCACAACAAGTTACAGAATCGCATGAAACGAGTTTATGAAAAGAAAAAAAATGAAAAGTCTCTGTGAAAACTAAAATGATAAATTTTTTATCATTTCACATTATCACAGATCCGGAATTGACCCCCGTGTTTTTCGTTTTTTTTTTTCAAACGGGACCATATCGATAAGGCACTGGATTGATTCGAGACATGGATCTTACACTTTTCGAGTAAGAAATATGGACTATGACCACTTCTATCAAATAAGAACAAAATACGGACTTCCGATATAGGAAGAAATTCAACATCGGCTGTTGCAGTACCCATAAATCTTAGCACTACTTCAAAATTGCAGCATAAGACGATAATCTTACGTCTTACCAGTATCTCGCTTACGGATTCAATACTTGGATGCTTAATCGAAGTCACTTTGGACCTGAACTATGGCATTTAACCGAGTTACATAGTGAAGTCCTTCGGATAATCGTTGTTTTCATTTTTGAAGAAGGATGTTGCCGGATCTGTATCTGCATCAATTCTACGAAGAATCGGATGAGAAATCAAAAAAATTAAACGCAAACTCAAACTCCAGCAACTTCTTAATAAACGTAATGAAGAAGAAATGAAAAAACAGACTCAATGGTTAGTTTAGTGATTAGTTTAGTACGGAAGAAGTAGAAAGTGCCAAAACCTTAAAAATAACAAGCTCATCGGCTAAGTCATATACATATATTATGTTTAACTCTATAAGCATTCCACTTTTTGTGTGCAAAGTCTGAAAAGGACGTTATCAAGACTGTAATCATATATTTGCCATTAAAATGCCTGATGCCGAAATGTATTAGTTGCTTTTATTACTTACTTACTAGCCGTATACCTACTACCTGTAGTTTAGAAACTTTCGGTATGAATCGTTTACATGTTTGCAAGTAGGTAAGTACTTACTCGAAACAATGCTAGATATGTGAGCAGGACAGAAACAATAATAACGCAGTTATTTTGCCAGCGGAGAAGCAATCTGGACTTGTTCAAAGCCTAAAAAGGCATTGGAGTCGGTTGGGGACACTTAATTAATACGAGTGTTCGGCAATTCGTCTGTTATACTTTTGGATGTGATTCTCTGTCAGTACTAATATGAGGGATCTTATTATGGACTTATCTTTTAGTAGAAATACTAACCTTTAAAACAACGTTTAAATTAAGCTGATTTGTTTTCAGCGTTGCGTTCAATTTTAAATGGTATGTTCAATTTTTCTTGCCGGAGTAAAATTTTGACTTTGGGGTCAATATTTTTCAAAAAATGATGAATAAACATTAAGTTTTATTATTTTAACCTGATGAACAAAATAATAATAAAAAACTCATCAATAAGTGCACCCAAGTGTACTAACAGTGTGGTGTAAGAAAATAATTGCGTGGTGGAAAAGAAACCATCTATTGCACTTAACAACAACGTTACTCAGTCGATCTCTGACTTTCGAGCAGGAAAGACTTTGTCAGTGTAGTGTATTTTCAAGTGTGGTGAAAAGTAGAAAAGTAATAAATAGCTAGTTAGTTGCTATATTTCCAACTCATCGAATAGCGCCGTGGTAGCGCGTTGGCTCGAGAACTCAGGGTCGTGAGTTCGAGCCCCAGTGTTGGTGAATTTTTTTATTCCGAATATAAGTCGGAATGATTAATATAATCAAAGAGAAGGCGGCAGCGGTATCGAAAAATGCTTCTGCGAGTACGAAGACCTCGGATGTTAGCCAAGTAGCGGTCAAAGAGAAGAATCCCGCTAGCAACAGAGAGCAATAAAAGGAGGAGGAGTTTAAGGCCAAAGCCAAATTTGGATAGTAAAAGGCCAGCCACCATCTCAACCAAGCTGCAAGTTGAGGTGGTTGACACTCAAAGAGCAGCAAAGACAACGGCAACGAAAAATATCCAACGGCAATACGACGATGATTTTTGTTCCGATGACTCTGTGGAGTACATGTCCGGAGAAGGGGAGGGACTGTACAATATTTTGGGGAGCCCCCAAACCAATGAAGGCAGCAGCACCAAAGCTGCCCTCAGCATCAGCAACAGCTGCAGTACCAGCTGCAGCACCAGTAGCACTACAAGCAGCACCAACAGCAGCACAAGCAGCAGAGCCGGAACCATCAACATCAGCAGCAGCGAAGCAGCAACAACAGCAACTCCAGCAACACCAGCAACAACCACGGCAAAAGTCCGAGAAAGTGCCACCAATAAGGACGTACAAGGTCGACCTACAGGACTTAAAACAGGTATGTAAGTCGGCCACGGATAATAAATTTATTATTAAAATTATAAATGAAAAACAGAAGCGGTATGCGGTCCAATGCTTCACATTGGCCGAATACAAAGTAGTTAAAGAGTGTCTAAAAGTAGCCACTGCTGAATTCTTCAGCTTCACTCCTAGGAGTGAAAAACCGAAGACGGTCCTTTTGAAGGGCATCAGTTCCTGCACGGAACCAGAAGAGCTCCTAGCTGAGCTCCGTCAGAATGCCAGCGATGACTTCGAATTCATCGGAGTCAAGCCTTTTTCTACGGTAAAGTCCAGACGGGAGGGGCATAAACTGCCAATATTCATTGTAACTCTGTCGCCCCAACCCAAAATAGACTGGAGAGTCTCAGGAAAATTACTGTCCTAGACTACCAGGTCATACACTGGGACAAATTAATGAGGCACGACGACATGCTGCAATGCATGCGCTGCCAAAGGTTCGGTCACGCTGCAGCCAACTGTGGAATGCAGGAGCGCTGTGTGAAATGCGCCGAAACCCACAATAGGTGTGAATGTAGGCTAGGGACTGAGCGGGTCGAAGACATGACCCAGCTCAAGTGTGTAATATGCGGGAACGAGGGGCACCCCGCAAATTATCGGGGCTGTCCTAAGGTCCAAGAGATACGGGACACAGGCCAGCCAAAAAGCCGCAGAAAGTCGAACCGTACGACAAGCTCCGACAACAAACTCATTCGTGAGACCCGATGTTTCTTACGCCAGATCTGCGAAAGGAATGGGTAAAGCGAGACAAGCTCCACCACCGGTCGCCCCACAGGCCCAAGAGAAGGCGCCGGTGGCGGGGCAGCCAGACATTCTGTCCTTGTTGCTGAGCATTCAAGGCCAGTTGGCAGGACTGCAAAGTCAGATCGTGGAGCAAGCCGGAAGAGTAGATAAACTCTACTCTATAATGGCTGGCCAAGCGCAACTTCAGTTTTAAGGGCGTGCTGCCGAAGACGCGCCTTAGGATCCTAGGTTTGAATGTGAATTCATTGATTAGGATCGAACGTAGAGCCAATTTGTTCCAGCTGTTAAAAGACCATAGTCCTGATGTGTTTAGGGCTAGGGAAACCAAGCTTAACCAGAAACATAAACCAGTGGCGATTCCTGGTCAAGTTTTGTGGGTAAGCTATATTAGCGTTCTTAGGGGAAAGTTTAAAATACAACTAAAAAAATTTGCACGACTGAGTCGAACGCACTTTGCTCCAGTACTCCAAACTTAACACATAAAAAAACATTTAAAATAAAAACAAGTACATATTCAAAATTCATAAATAAAATCGTTGACGTGAAATAACGCCCAACGAAATAAGGCCCCACCTCAAATGCGGCTTTATTTCCATGAAGAAATCGAAATAACGCCCGACAGGCCTTATTTCAATTGCATTGTGGAAATAAGGCCACATTTTACATGGAAATAAGGCCGCATTTCCAGAAGATAAAAATAATGGCCGACTATTGTGGGTGATAAGTGCCGAATTTCATTTTGGGACTACTGACCCACTATGCTGGTTCATTTTCCAGAAATCTAATTTAGGGTTTCCGACCTTCGCGATTAAAATAAGTTTATTACATTTCCAAGGTTTTTTCTGTGCATAAAACTGAAACATGCCGCATGCTTTAAGTCTATGTGACGTTAAGAAAACATTATCCAATGCAAACGTTCTTCTGCATTCTGGGATGTCAAATTTCTGTGAGGGTACGGCATTCTACAAGTACACTATACTTGAAGTCAATTTCATCTTATTGCAACTATCTATCACCTTAAGTAACCAAGCTGTTTCAATTACATTAAAAGCTGCATCAGAAAGATGGATGGACACAAGCGGAAAAAATTTTGCCGAAAAGAGAATCAATTTGGGGTGTGAAAATAAAAAAATTCGCGCGAATTTTTTTATTTTCACACCCCAAATTGATTCTCTTTTCGGCAAAATTTTTTCCGCTCGCTTCGCTCGCAATTAAATCAAATCGATCTTGAATTTTTCGTATCAGCCTCATCTTCAGTCGAAATTCAAAAAGATGCTGAAAATGAATAGCTAATTGAAATTCTTGCAAAAATCTTTCTTTGCATTGTAGGATGTGTAGTGGTTGCTTTTCCAAATAAAAGGAAACCTCAACAGCTTTGAAAAATGAATGGCTCTGACCATTTTGTCGACGGCCGTGGTCCTAATTATTTGTAAGAGTTTTTTGTAGTGTAGTATACATACAGGAATTTACGGTTTTTATTTATTTTTTTAGCATGAACATTCGTTGTTTCACTTTTTTTTTTTTTAATTGGACTTTTGTCCCATTAAAAGCAAAACCTAATTGGGACTATTGACCCACCATAGTGGATTAATAATCCCTAAATCAAAGTCGGCACTAATGACCCTCCATTGTAGATCAGAAGTTCCGAAAACAATTTTCGTGAATTCTGATCTCGGAACGAGTTTCCCTGCGCCAACTTTTTAATCAAAACAGAAAAACCGAAATAAGGCCCACGGGCATTATTTCTAAAATGCAATGGAAATAAAACCGCAACCCTTGTAGGGGTCTTATTTCCATATGAAATGGAAATAAAGCCCTATGGGGCCTTATTTCGTCGGGCGTTATTTCACGTCACCAATAAAAACTTAAAGGTACATAAAAAACACATTTTATTTGAAAAAAATTATGCCATAAGATTTCTTTAAAAGTTGTTTATTTAATTTTTTTTTTTAATTCCATGGAGAGGTTTTCCTTAAATTATTTTTTTATGCATACAATTTTTCTAGAATGTCCTTAAATTAATCTGGGTATCCAGTATTGAAAAAAATGTTAATATACTCGTACGTCTTATATTGGAATTTTGAAAAAAAAGTTTCAAAACAATTTTTTTTTAAATCCAAAAAATTTTAAATGTTCTTTGAAAACAAAATATTATTTGTGCAATATGTATGTACTCTTAAAAAAAAGACGTTAATAAGACTGCAGCTGCCCGTGGCTTAGTGGTTAGGTTGCCAAGCAGAACAACGTGAGTTCAAGTCCTACTCGTGCCCATAAAGTTTTAAGTTCATCTTTCACGGGTACTGCCTCTTGCGAAGAACTGGCAAATCTTCAAAGAGTATCAATCTGTCATGAAAAAGTGCTTCTCAACTTTGCCGTTCGGAATCGGCGTTAAATTGTAAGTCCCCTCAATTCTTCACACGCGCCCAGAGAATTGTTGATGAGAGTAAGTGACTTAGGCCTTGGCTCTTCAAGAGCTGTCGTGCCACTCTATTTTATTTTTATATTTTTAATCGGACTATTATTCTTAGAGGAAATCTTTTGACAAAAAAAAAAAACAAAACCGTTTTGGAGCAATACAAACATAACTTTTTACATTAAAAACACCAGTGTTCCGAAAAAAAATTTACGAGGATGTTTAAGAAAAATCGGAGGAGCTGTTTTTGAGAAAATTGAAGATTTTGGCCGAAAAAATTGCATAGTGGTTACTCTAAATTCTGATTTTAAAAATAAAATAAGAAAAGCAACCCATCCAAATTCTCTCAAACTACTATGTATATTTAAAATTAATTTGAAGTCAACGGAAGCAGTGGTTAAACCTAAAGGTGCAATTACAGACAGACAGATGGACGGACGGAATCGTCGGAGCAGTTTTTTCGTCTTCTCTATCATCGTTTATTTTTGATTGGAATCTCAAGTTTTTTTTACGAATGCAATTTTTGCCATACATTCTAATATGTCGCAAGTAAAAAATAAATAATATAAAAACTAACATTAACATAGTAAGAAACAAGGTTCATTTTTCATATGAAGTTCAGTAAAAAAAAGCATAGGCATACAGCCGACAGCGACAGCCCACAGCGCACAGCAACAGCACAGCAAACAGCAGAAGCAGACTCGTTATCGTTAAGGGGCCGACCCATAGAATCCGTCAGTGCGTCAGCGTTGACGTTTTCAACTGACAGCACAATAGAATACACACGTTTTTATGAAACTCGTCCCATAAGCAACGCATGTGACGGATACGACGGATAGAGTTGGTTAACTTTCTACTTTTTGCGTCCGTTGTTCCGTTGACAACTAAATTTGACGAGCAGTCAATTCAATGTGTTCCCACAGCAACAAGGAAAAGCAATGGATGATGAAAATTTTGTGCAAAAAAATAATTTTGACATGATTTTCATATTTTAATTCAAAATATTTTGTTCGGATTTGCAGTTTTTTTATTTATTTTTACACCAAGTAAATGAGACTGTCAAATTATACAACGTATTCTATGGGACGGTTCAATCCGGCAAATACGTTGGCAGCAACGTACGCACTGACGCTGACGGATTGACGGATTCTATGGGTCGGCCCCTTTACTCGTGTAATCGAATCGTGTTCGTGTTTCGTGTACGAAACCGAAACGACTCGTATCTGTCGTTGTTGTGTTCTCGTTTCATAGTTAGCTTAGCTGTGATTTTTGCGCTAACCCTTCTGTTCATTTTTGAAGGCATTTATTCAAATGTGTTCATTTTCTGTTTATGAAGATTGTATGAAATCTGTTAGCGCAAACTTTTGAGCTAAACATAGTTTCATGATAGATTTTTGTATGAGAGTTTTGTTTCGTGTACGAAACGACTCGAATCTGTATGTGTTGGCTCTTGCCTGTCGTTGTGTTGTGTTCTCGTTTCATAGTATCATAGTCATAGTTAGAAGTTAGCTGTGATTTTTAAGCTAACCCTCCTGTTCATTTTTGAAGGAATTTATTCAAATGTGTTCATTTTCTGTTTATGAAAATTGTATGAAATCATGATAAATTTTTGGATGAGAGTTTTGTTTATATGCAATGAAAAAAACATATTGGTAGGAAATTCTGTTTTGTTGCTATTAAGTCCCTACAATATTGTAACGTATTCGTTGTCGTTTATTGACTTTTACATAAGAATAATGTTTATAATATGTATAATATATGTATAATGTTTAATGTATATTAGAAAAAAAAAATTATTTGTATTCTGAAATTATTGGTTTAGCGCCGCTAAACTAGCCAGCTATGAGGAATCGCCCCTGACATAAACTGACTAACAACAATTACAATATCGTAAGAAGGGATCGACCCGACTCTACGACAATGGCGGTGTTGCCATCTTCATACGTAAGGGCATTAATTATAAAGTCATATACAATAATGATTTGCGAAAGCTCAGGACGCTAGAAGTTTGCGTCGTATGCATCTCTCTCACTCAAGGGAAGCGGATGTATATGATTGCAGCTTATGCGGCTGAAGCTCCGCAGCATACTACCTTTATTTCAGAGCTCGAGATTCTTTTCAGAGTACTAAAACTGAGCTTGGAAGAAAACTACTTCGTTATGGCCGGAGATTTGAACGCGAAACATAAAGATTGGGGAAATCAAACTAATAATCCAAGAGGTAATCGTCTTTTTAATTTGATGAATCTTCACAGTGTTGAATATGGTGTCGACCTGCTGGCTACTAAAAGGCCATCGTTCCCAAGGAGCGGTTCCTTCCTGGACCCTGCTGTACGATACCAGACTGACAATAACGGACAAAGTGGGTAATCACCCTCGAAACTGTTTACAGACAATCGAGTACGACAGTGATCACTGTGGCTTGGCTGCTGTAATACAGATTCCGAACGAGCTTGTGGAATTGGATGAATTCGTTCCAACGCATTCTTACAATTACAGTAAGATGCGATGGCCACGTTTCACCCAAGTCCTTGCAAGAGAACTTCGTTCGAGTGACATAGCCCCACCAAACAACAGAAACTTGACAAATACAGAAATCGACCAACACCTTGAACAGATGGACAACATAATAAAACGAACAATGGAACGGACAATACCGAAGTACAAGGAACGCGACCAAAACAACGTCTACAGTAACGTGACTATAGACGCACTACACAGACAAAAAAGCGGACTACTGACAAGACTGAAAAACTTGTACAGACGATTTACAGACCCAAACGACCTGGAGATTAGGACACTGAAGTCGTCGATTAAAAACGTCAACACCCTGATCAAGGAAAACTACAGGTTATCTATTAACTTGTATTGGGACAAGAAAATTCGGGCAGTTAATGCTAGCGACCCGAGTATGTTCCCTAAGATTAATAAGATATTTAGGTCCGAGAATCAGAACGACCTTCCGTGTCTTAAGCTCCAGAGAACAGTAGAGAACAGAGACGTACTTCTGACAGCGCAAATTGATCCTGAGGAAGCCGTCTTGGACGATAACTTCTTTGTGATTAAAGATCCGCAGGAGAAAGTGGAGACAGTGTTGGTGCTGCTTTCCAGCAAGTGTATAAGGTGAATGCTTGCACTCACCCAAACCACGACCTCGAGAACAGAGCTTTACTTCACCACTTCTACCTGAGGAATGATATTTCGCATTGGCGATCCGAGAACCGTGGTTTTACCCGGTTTGATGACGACTTTTTAGCAAACGCTATAATCGCCGAGCGAACGGGCCCAAGTCTCTTGCTCATCACGAAGGTAGAACTCCAGCTCATCTTCGATTCAATAAAGAATAAGAAGTCAGCAGGTGTCGACGGTATATCCAACATTGTACTAAGACACTTACCGATTGAGGCCATCGACATTTATACCACACTCTTCAATAACGCGCTGAATAATGCATATTATCCAGTGCGTTGGAAGACAGCTGTGGTTCATCCTCTCCCGAAAAAGGGAAAGGACAACTCCAATCCTTCAAATCTCCGGTCAATAAGTCTTCTTCCAAGCATCAGCAAGGTATTCGAAAAGGTAATCAATAGGGCTTTGGCTGAGTGGGCTGCGGACAACAGAATAATTCCGGATAATCAGTTCGGGTTCAAGGCGGGACATGATACCATTCATGCCGCGTCTAAGCTCGTTTCTGATATCCAATGGAACAAGTCAAAGAAACAATGCACGGGTGCTGTTCTGGTGGATTTGGAGAAGGCCTTCGACACCGTATGGTTAGAAGGTTTGTACCTAACACTCAGCAGACTAGGCATCAGTAAACCATTATTGTATATGCTTTATGACATGCTCAACGGTAGAAAGTTTGTTGTCAAAAGTGGCAATGTAACTTCTACCACCACCTTTGAAATTTAAAACGGTCCTCAACAGGGAGCGGTGAACTCGCCGATCCTCTTCAGTATTTACACCAGCGATCTGATAGGTAGCTTAACTAACGCAATTGCGTATGCCGACGACCTGATTGCGTACAGAACGGCTCGAAAGGTTGAAGTTATTAGAATTCTCTTGCAGCGTGACTTCGAGAAGATTCAGCGATACTGCGACGATTGGAAACTGAAAATAAATGTCCAAAAGTCGGACACAATTTTGTTCCGGACTCCGTTGGCTAAAGCCTCGCGAGATACGTGTAAGAATTGGCGCAAGATGGTCATTGTTGATCCTCACGGACAGGCATTGACGAGCAAAAGTGTAGTGAAGTACCTCGGTATCTGGTTGGACCAGTATTAAAAAATTAAATTATTATTTAAAACTTTATTTTATTAAACATGTTATTCTTACATTCATGAAAAAGAATATTTACATAAAGTTATAACATTTTAAATTAAGAAAGAAATACATATTGTAGGAGAGCTGAATTTGAAAAGAGGGGTGGTAGGAAGGAAACAGTCAAAACTCAGAGGCTGAGGTGCTCTACCGTACTGAGTCTGACTGTGGGTACTGGGACAAGGAGGATTTAATTAAATGAAACGCAAACACAAAGATTCGGATATAAAACTCTCAAGTGCAAGTCTGAGGCGGAGGTGCTCTGCCGAACAGCATAATATGAAGAGTGATTTTATTGAATTTTCTCAGTGGCTTATATACTAAATTTTACAGGTTTTAATCATAGTAGGCATTGAAGAAAATGTCATTACGTTATAATATTTAAAATTGAAATCATAACAGGCTTTGACTAAAATATCATAATAGCTAATATTTAAAAATTTAAAGCATTACCAGATGGGTATGAAAATATTTTAATCTTAAGCGTTACCAGATGGGTATTTTACATTTATGAAAATTGTATGAAATGTTTGTAAAAATAATTTATGATGTTATAATATTTAATAAAATAGATAGGTAAATCCGGTTGTCTTAAAGACAAGAGTTGGATTTACCGCGAACAAATAAACACAACAATATTGATGGGGATCATTTAATAAAGTGTAATATACAAAATATAAATATAAATAAGTACATATCTTAAAAATTATAAGTTCGCAATGCACAAAATACAAACAGAAAACCAAAGCAAAAAAAAAACACAACAGTTAAAGTAATTAAACAAATAAACATCTTTGTGTAATCTTAAGTTATAATATTCAATAAACTACCAACTTCATCAAAGTTTAAAGAAAATAGGAAAAGCTTAATGTTGTTCAACTATGACGATTTGATTGTGTTAAATCTAATTTCTTGTGGAAGGTTATTAAAAAGACGAGGTGCTGTAACTTCGTAGAAGTGAGAATAGATAGATTTCTTAATAGTGGTAACTACAACTAAGATTCTATTATTGACTCGTAAATTGTGAGAACTGTTCGCCCTAGTTTGCAGGTAAGCAGATTTTTCAAAAAATATTTTTAAGACTATAGAAATATAGATTTATAAGTTTTGTCAAAAACGATATTATTACACCGAACAACGTGGAAACATATATTATTCGAACGAAAAAGTGAAAAAACACTTAATTTTAAAACAAACACCTTATTGTTTCACACAAAAAACACGAAGTCAAATTACAATAAAAAATGTAAACAAGACTTACATTAAACGAGAATGCATTTCAAACGCTTCTTTGGCGTTCATCATCAGCACTGACTCGATTGTAATCTGCATCAACAGATTTTGTCAACATCAAACAGTTGGTAAGCAAAATAACGGGCATGAGCTAAACCAGAGAGAACAGCGGTGTTCTAATCTCTCCTTCTTCTGCATTCAAGTTATTAATTTCTTTTTCGATGTAATAACTTTCATACGCATCCAGTCTGTTGCATTTGTTTACATTTTTGATTAAGCTGATGGTATGCTCATTTTCACCTATTCCATGACCTTCAGTTACAATGTGATGTGCAAAGGCCGATTGTTTCAATTTGTTCTTTTTTGCACAATAACAATGCTCTTTGTATCTCACTTGTATACTTCTTTTAGTTTGGCCTATATAGCGTCGTTTACACACACCACATTCAATTGCATATATACCCGATTTTTGTTCATCCAAAACTTTGTCTTTCGTGGATGCAAAAATATTTTTAAGTTTTCTGTTATTTGAAAAAAAACCGGCAATATATTGTGATGTTTTAAACGATTTTTTAATTTGTCCATTATTCCCGGGACATAATTAAACACTTCTCTCTTCATTTCACTCGCGACTTCTAAATTATTTTGTCTAAATAAAGTTGTATTTTGATTTTTAGAAACTTTTTTCGCGTGCTTTTTAACAAGAGAGTCGATAAGATTCTTCGAATAACCATTTAAATCAGCAACTTCAACTATATAATCATATTCTTTTTTATAGTTTGCTAATGAAAGTGGGAGATTAACAAGGCGATGCACCATAGAATCGAACGATGCATGTTTGTATTGAATAGAACAAAAGGAAAAGTACTGGTTGGTTTGTGGTACACTGCGATTTCTATTTTTATAGGGTTTCTTGTCAATTCCAAATCTAAAAACGCAAGCTTTTTGTCTTTTTCCTTTTCAATCGTGAATTTGATGGATTCACATTGACTATTCAACGTACTAAAAAAACTCTCACTTTCAGATTCCTTTAGTACTGTAAAAAATATCATCAACATAACGATGAAACACTATCGGTAGTTTACCCTCCGATTTTAATTTCATTTCCAATTTGGCCATGTAAATTTCGGCGATAAACGGACTTAGCGGATTCCCGATGCTAGTACCTTGTGTTGATTTATAAAATTCACCACGAAATTGGAAAAAAACTATGACTCATACACAACCTAGCCGCTTTTGTGTAAACTAATCTTTTTTCATTTGTCACGTTATTTTCAACCAAATATTCGTCAAATGCTTCGATTGCTTCATCTACAGGCACACTTGGGAACAGGGACACAACATCAAATGAAAACATTTTTTCTTCCGGTTCAAAAACCAAATCTTGAATTTTTTGAACAAAATCAAATGAATTTTTAACCGAAGTACTACAGATTGGATTCAAGCTATTCATTTCGCAAACTAACCACTTAGACACTTTGTTTCCCGCCGTATCTACGCTTGGAATTATTGGCCTTAACGAATTTCCAGGTTTATGGATCTTAGGTAAACCGTGAATACGAGCAACTTTTGGATTCGGCACTATTAACGAAAATTGCAGTTTTTTACCGAAAACGTTGAAGGAGGTACTGGGTGCTGAGTCCTGTTCGCTGTTCTAAAAACAAAACAAACAAAAAAACAAACAAAAGCATTAAAATAAATGTTTGCATATTTCCAGTTCACCTCTTCAATATTACAAACCGATGACCGAGTCTTGCAATAAGTTTTTAAAAAAACTAGTTGGTCATAGCACCACAGTTTAGGTTCGTAAACGTCTTCAGCACCAGCTCCACTCTTCTTCGACTTTTCTGTCTCACGGAACTCCTTCGAAAATTGGGTTCGTAACGTATGGATTTTTTTTTTATAACATCCATCGTTATTAACGGATCATAAGCGATTAAAGCATTTAAAAGCTTTTCATGGACGTCTGCCTTTTTTACTCTATTAATATAAGCTGCATGGACCGGATTATATAAAATTGGGAGCATTTCATAGTGTAAAATAAGTGCGGAAGTTAATTCCTTTGTCCATTTGAATTCGTCCGACATTTTGAACGTACGGTTCATAAACAGTAAATTATTTCAATGTTCAATTCGATGTGCGATTTCAAAAAAAATAATTTCATCCGTACTCATAAACGACATAAACTTTCAAATTACGAACATGAAATAAAGCAAATAAAAAAAAAGAAAGAGTAGAAAGCGGGAACGTCAGAAACATGCTAGGAAATTTCAACCCGTGCATGTTCAGAGAGATTTATTTCTGTTTCATCTTTTTGTTCTTCCTTTCTCTTTCGCACTTCATTCATGCGAGAACAAACATGCGCCGTGTAATACCGGACTAAGGAATGTTCAGTTATTTTGAAGTCAAAAGTATCAGCTTTATAATCGTTATTATTTTGTCTTTGAAATTTAACAAAAATATGGT
Source organism: Sphaerophoria taeniata (assembly GCA_943590905.1). Lineage (NCBI taxonomy): Eukaryota > Metazoa > Arthropoda > Insecta > Diptera > Syrphidae > Sphaerophoria > Sphaerophoria taeniata. The sequence continues at coordinate 109,249,144 of OX016541.1, forward strand.
CTAAGCATGACGATCCTCTAGTTGGTTTATTTACCAGTGACATAAAACCAAAAGAAGACAAGACGGTGAGGAAATTGACTGCAACAGGTGCTGCTGACAATATGTCAATATTAAAATCCCCAAGAAGAATTTGGTTTTTGCAGCTTTGACTACCCAAAAACACTGAAAATTCATCCACAAAAGACATGATACTAAAGAAATGTAACCTGTAGACACATACAAAACAATACGGAACGCCAGATAACTCACAATTAACGACAATCAAATCAGAAGTATTGAGATTAGGAAATACAATATTGCACGAAATATCGCTACGATAGAATACGGCAACTCCTCCAGCAGCATAAGTGTTGTTGCAACATGCACTAAAAGTATAATTAGGTATTTTATAATTAGACGCTTCACAATCAAAAATCCATATCTCCGAAAGGAAAATCAAATCAGGTAAATGATTTAAGGATGCTAAATGGGCCAAAAAAAACATCAAAATTTTTTCTTAGGCTTCGGATATTTTGATGAATGACAGAAAAGCTGGTAAAAGAATCTGGACTCAAATGTTCAACACAAAGGCATTTAGATGAATATGAATTTACTTGTGCATTACGACTATTACAGTTATTGGTTGACATTTAAAAGATATAGACTTAAAGCTTTAGATTATAAGATTGTTTTTATAAAAATCTTCAAAATTTTTTATTTTAATACAATTTTCGCCTTCCTTCTTTCTAATGAAAGTCGATGAGTTCCGAACCCAGGCATAAAGACATTGTTTTTGCTGTTGTAAAAGCTTTGCCTTCTTTAAGAGAGAACGAGAGTAAGCAGTAAGACTATCGTTTATAAATATATTTGTTTTTGATTTATGTTTCCCATTTGAATTGTTGTTTTGTACTCCAAAAATGTTTGAAGTCAGTTTTATTTTGCTCGTCCTCAGTCTGTTCATAATTTTTTCGACAGACATATAGATGCTGCTCTGACTAAGGCCAGAGGAGCCTTCGCTCTGACGAAACGGCTGTTTTACAGCAGTCGGCTTGACCCCAGAGTGAAGGTAATTTGCTACATGGCCCTCATACGGCCAATGATTGTTTATGGTTGTCCAGTGTGGTTCAACATTGCCCCTTCCCAAATGGAGAAGTTTCGGGTGTTCGAGAGGCAGTGTCTTCGGCGCTGTCTCGGTTGGTATCGGACACCGGAATCTTCTTATCTGCATTATTATTCAAACGAGGTTCTATACAACGGGGCTCGAATCAATAGAATTGACAATTTCGTGATAAAACTTGTTCGGGGCCACATTGCGAGAGCTATGACTTCGACCAACAATTTGATTTTCGGGCCGTTCTATCCGAACGACAAATACTTCGACAATGCACGCTTGAGCGGCTTCATCCCACCAGAGGCATTCCTCTATCTAGACCAGTGCGGCATGATACAGGATAGATTGGCAGTACCGCTTATCTACCACGTCAGGTGAAAAACCGTAGACCGGCGGCTCCTGTATGAACGAGGCATCCTCGCTCGTGATGGAGCGGAGCTGCTTCGGTTCAGTAGGGCTGTGTCCGAAAAGGATCGCATCTGATAATGGGTAATCCGGGGTGGGGTATTTTTGCCTTGGCCGGTTACATCCTTGTTTTAGTCTTAGGTTTTAGGTTTAAGTAGAGTAGGTGTATGCGGTGGCACTAAAGAATATATAAAAAACAAAAAACAAACAAACAAACAAAAAAAAAGTGAAAAATGCTAACAAAAAAGCGAAAAAAAAACAATATGAGAATGTGAAAAAAGCAAAAAAAAAAGACAATTATAAAAATCACGAACACAATATTAATGGACATAGTTTTTGCCGCTGTGGTTGTTCTAGTTTTAAGTAGTTTGTAGGTAGATTAGGTAATTTTAAGTTTTATTTTAAGGACCCTAGTTTGTAAGTTAACCACCAAAAAAAAAGACAATGGCATTAGTTTTTAAAATTTTCTAATAAAAAAAAAATAAAATAAACAAATTGAAATAAAATTAAACATCCTTAGTTCGTAGGCCGAAAAGCATTAGTTTTTAAGATCCATGAATTGCTTAGAGCGCCCGATTAGGGCCAGTAAGTTATATATAAGTAGAATTAATTAGGCTAGTTTCCCATTTTGTCTAGCATGTACATAAGTAGAGTTAAGTTTCAATGAATAAAAAAATGAATTTCGAAAAAAAAACAACGTTACACTAAACGCAAGGCAGCTTTTCGACACAGAAAATATTTTCGTAATCAAACTGATTCTCCGTGGCTAAGCAAGTAACGTTAACAGCACCCAAGGGTAAAAAAGGTAAGCAATTATTATCATCTGTAATCATTTAAAGCCAGTTAGAATTTTATAATTGACAAATTTTTACAAATGAAAACGCCTAGAACGGTGTACCTACATTTTTTTTTTAATCTGCATATTATAATATTCCATTGCATGTGAAAGAACACATTTCGTCTCAAGCTCATTGCTCAACTTCGGTTGATAAATAATTACTAAAAACCTCACGATACATTTTGATAAACTTTCCTAGACAGTTTAATGCCAAAAGTTCGGGCAGTAGTATTTGAAGTGCTTATCTCAAAGTTACATTCAACCACTGACTATATAGATGGTTGGGCAGAAGGAAGGCAAATAGTTCCCCCCTTGGATTATTTAATTTAAGTCTGAATTGCACATCTTTTGCTCTTTGTTGCAATGCTTAAACCTCAAAGAACTTTCTCAAACAGTATTCGCTTCAGATTATTAATAGCAATCATCAGTTCAAGTCCATAGTCCATTATGTCATCATCCATATGAAGTACCAAAATCAATAAGAATTTGCATCTCAGCATCATACCTACATATTTTACCCTATTATATTAGGTAACAAAATTCGATTTAATTTAAGTCGGTTGATCGATGTCAGGATCTTCAATAATTTTCCTAGAGAAGTTTCCCTTGTTAAGGTCGCTACACACACAACAGCATGCTTTACAAGTTTGCTTGTACACTCTTTTTGTACAAGCGTGCTAATTTTTCGTTTCGCCTCCACACGCTATATACAGCATGCTCGAACATTTTTCAGTTTATGTTGCGAAAATGTGTGATTCGGACGACGACTTTCTTGCTTTGGCTGCTTTTTATCTTATCCGTAAAAAAGAAACGCGAAAAAAGAAACGTGATGTGTGGTGTAAAGTGTGGTTATTGAAGAGAAGAAGCTATTACTATATAAATTTACTGAGTGAATTGAAGATATTTCCGCGAGATTGGCATAATTATCTCAGAATGAGTGAAGAATAATATCTGAAGCTTTTGTCACTCGTAACACCTTTAATTCAAAAGCAAGGTACGATTATGAGACAAGCTATTACTCCCCACGAAAGATTAACACCAACATTAAGATTTCTCGCAACCGGAAGTAGCTATGAAGATTTAAATATTCGACCATAATTTCACCATAAAATAAAATAAATAGAGTGGCACGACAGCTCTTGAAGAGCCAAGGCCTAAGTGGCTTACTCTCGTCAACAATTCTCTGAGTGCGTGTTAAGAATTGAGGGGACCTACAATTTAACGCCGATTCCGAACGGTAAAGTTGAGAAGCACTTTTTCATGACAGGTTGATACCTACTCTTGGAAATTTCGTCAGTTCTTCGCAAGACAGAGTACCCGTGAAAGATGAAATAAAAACTTTATGGGCACGAGTAGGACTCGAACCCACGACGTTCTGCTTAGCAGCCAACGTACCTAACCACTAAGCTACGGGCAACTGCAACTAATTTCACCATAGGCGCTTTAATAACGGCATCCTTATAGGCTTGGTGTCAATTAATGTATACTTATCAAGTAGGATTTTGTACGCTGCATCCCTCTTCATCCTTTCATGCTATTCGGAAGATTTAATTCGCCAAAGACACGGCTGATTTTCGTAGGCATGAATAAAATATTCTAGTAACTAACGATTTTTCTTCTTCAAATCGTTCGACATGATGATATGGTGACGTGGAGCTTATTCACGGTACCGAACTACTAATTTATTTTTACAAGCCAAAAATACAGGTACACACGTTTCGTTTTGCTTGTGCAAGCATAGCATAGCAAGTTCGCAGGATTCGAAATCAATCGATCATCAAGCGGCTTGTACAAGTGAGATGCTTGCGCAAAATATCCCTACAGACGTTACATTTTGCTTGTACAAAAAGATTGTACAAGTAAACTTGTCAAGCATGGTGTTGTGTGTGTAACGACCTGTAGGGGGAAGTGGTCACCCTTCGTACAGTTTTTACTTTTTATTTTTTAGTTATTTATTTACTCACTGCAGCTTCGAGTTAATGGACTGTATCTTTAATATATATATTATTACACTTTACGAAAAAAATTTACACTGCTAAGTCAAAGGCTTAAATAGTTAAAGCCATTTTAATGGATAAGATTTTTGTACGAATCCTCCCCACCCGTGGGGTACCTTCGTACAGCATATGGGGCACATTCGTACGACATGGGGAGGATTCATACAGGATATTTAAAAAGTTAATTTAGCTTCCTTTTTATTTGTCAAATACAAAATACCGTGTTTAAAACATTAACTTACTTATTATTGATTCAACTTGACTACTTGGCCCATTGTTACCTCTAATTCTGCTTAAAAAAAAATAACTCAAAGTTTGTTTATATTAGGAAAGTATGAGATCTTTATTTTTTTAAATACAGTGTGTGACCAAATCTTATCTTTATCAACTTTCGGTAGTGGTTCGGCGTTGCTAAAGGAACCAGTGACAAAAAAGGTTATTAAGAGTTGTTCATTTTGTAAAAAGAAAGGCCATAGTGAAGACACTTGCTGTGGTCAATGCTATAAAACACTTTCGCACGTATTTACTAGGGATACAATTTACACTTGTCACAGATTGTAATGCTTTAAAAGCTACGAAAGACAAAAGGATTTATTACCGCGAGTCGCAAGGTGGTGGATATACCTGCAAGACTTCAACTTTCAGGTCGTTTTTAGAAATGGAAATTGTATGCAACATGCAGACTATTTTAGTCGAAACCCGCCCGTTAAAAATTGTTTTCAACCCAATAGCCTAGCAGGAAACTGGCTAGAAATCGGACAATCACCCAATATGAGGGTGGGATAAAATTTTGTCAAAACTTCGTTCACATTTTTGGATGCGCAAAATGTCTAGGAATGTCAGAAAATTCGTCGAGACTTGTTTAATCTGTCTAGTTGCCAAAAGACCATCAGGTAAAAATGTGAGCTCCATCCTATTGAAAAGAAACCAATCCCATTCCATACCATACATCATACATGTTGACTCCATGCGACCGTTTAATGAAGGGAAGAAGAGTGAAAGTCGATACCTGTTAATGAAAGTAGGTGCGTTTACTAAATTCGTGCTATTGATGCCCTGCAAAACACTTAAAGCAACTGAGACTGTTAGCCATTTACAAAAGTTTGTTATGCTATTTGGGACACCTTCTAGAATTATAAGTGATAAAGGTAGGTACTAATTTTACGAGTCAAATAGAGTGGCACGACAGCTCTTGAAGAGCCAAGGCCTAAGTGACTTACTCTCATCAACAATTCTCTTGTTAGAGATCGAAAACACTTTGTATTATTGTACTAGAACGTTTAGTGAAGATTTGATCGAATTATGTTTGAGAATAATTCTATAAAATACCAACCTCAATTTACTATAGAATGCGAAAAACTAATTTTAAAGGATTAAATTTCATTTCAATAAATCTGTAACTTCGTGTTTAGATTGTAACCTGCTCAAGAAAATTTAATGGGCAGCATTCGTACGCGTACGAATGTGCCCCATGTTTGACTGTACGAATGCTCCCCAAGCTGTACACAATACACGAAAACCGATTTCTCAAAAACTGTAATGAGATTTTGCAATATTTATGATTAAAACACAAATTCAACACTTTTATCAACAATTCTTCATCACTATTTAGCCAAAAAAACATACAAAACTTACTCACAATATTACATCAAACGTATACAAAAAAATTACTCAGAGCACTAAAAAACACTTAACGTCTTGTTGCGACCGCATCTGTTGCACTTATGATTTAAAATTTATTGAGCAGCTCGGCGCCTACTATGTCTATGCACATTAGTTAGCACGTGTTTGAATACCGTTTAGTTTTAGTTTAATGCTCACTGTACGAAGGGTGACCGTGTACGAAGGGTGACCACTTCCCCCTAATAAAACAATTGCTTCATCCAAATTCAATTGAAAAATTATTTAAGCTTTGAGGATGTTCTCAATTGAAAAATTAGATTGTGCAGGTATCTCGAAATACGAAACAATAAATTTTGCTTTAAGAGCTTAAACTCAATACTAAGTGTATTGTTCTCTAGGAATTTAAGAACTTAAATCTGAAACGAGGTTCTTTTTAAAGTTTTAATGATGAATTGATGACCATCAGTGTCTCACGAGCTTTTTGCACAAAGTTGTGTTGACGAAAAATTCATCAAAACCTTTTTATCCAGAACACAAGCCCCAACTCAATAAGATGTTTGTGTTAATTTAAATAATCCGAGCCAAATTGTTGGTAATAGGCTTAGGTACTTAAGATTTCCAATTTATAACAAAAAGCAAGCAAAAAAACAAAAACAAAAATAACAACGAAGAGGAAGAAAAAACCTCAGAACAAAGAAGTATCTTTGGCATTTCCTTATTTCTGTTTACCTACTTTCGGTTTTATCGTCATCATTGTTGTCTCCAAAGGACTTTGCTGGTTGAGGGCTGACTTACCTTGGGCTGGAAAATTTGTTGAAAGTGGTTACAAGAAAGTTCTTTCCTCTGCTTGTTGCCACAATCTATTATGTGTACAGTAGAGAAGAGGAAACGGCAGATGCTTTTCCAACACATGATACCTTTGAGGTGTTTATCTATCTATTTTTTTTTTTTTAATGTGAATGTTCCCATTTTTTTCATAAGGGGAACCGGGTTATCAGGTATTTTTTGGGAGATAGGGAAAACAGAGCGGGAGGTCTTTTGTGATGGGTAATTTTAGATAGGAAATGCTTTTGTGAATATTTTAAAGAATTTAAAAGTTGATTTTGGATTTGAGTATGCGATCGGAGACAACAAAAGTGTCTCATAATTATGCAAATTTTGTTTTTTTTTTTTTTTACTTCAGGTAGACACCTGCGGCAAGCAATTTGCCGGATTTCGAGTATCATTGAAGGTATTTCCATAGTTTCTTTTTTAAACTACACGTTTATGTTTAAGGTGATTCTTACTTTTGAAAAATTGGTAGTTTTGTATTCGTCAAAAAATGTATGTTTAGTTTAGGCTTAGAATGCTATCATTTTGTCACGGACACACTAAATTGACGAATGTTGAAAGTGTATTCATAAAAAACAAGCTACACTCTCACCATTCGGAAACTCTAGCTTTAAATGGCAAATCGTTTGCAATCTCCTTTCTTATACCACAGACAAGTAATTTTTTTGGTGGAGAGAGGCAGATGTCGTGGGGCTAAAGATCAACTCGATAAAACTTAAAGGATCATCCGTGGAACTTTGACTGCTATTACACGGTGACTCATGTTTCATGACTCTTCTTCGAATTTTCTTTTGAAATCTTGTCCTCTGAGTCGAACACTGTTACACCATGACTTTAAAGTGAGTCCTCAAATTTTGGCTACGCTCTTTTATTCAGATTCCTTGAAATGAAATGAAAAAAAAATTCTTTCCCACTTTTTCAAATAGCATGACATACATGTGAACTGGATGCAAGTCGAATTTAAATACGAGCAAAATACGAAAATATTGAATGAGAAGTGAAGAACGTCAAATTATTTTCCTTTTCAGCTTTTCGAATTTTGTATCCCTTTTACACCAACGTAGTTCGGAAAAAAGTCTGAAACATGAGTCACTCGTGTAATAGCCGAGACTCAATGATCAATCCAATCAAATATTTCTGGACAACTCTTTTAGCTTAAAGACAAAGCCTCGACTGTTCCGCTCCAATTTTGCTTTATGGGGCAGCACTTGGGAAATCACAGACACTGCCACAAGAAAGCTTCAAACGTTCGTTAATTGATACCTCAGAAATATCTTGAGGATTTTCTGGCCCAACCGTATCTCAAATGCTGAACTTCATACGAGGACAGGTCAGGAATCCATAGGCTCTAACATACGAAGACGAAAGTAACAGTTGATTGAACAAAAGCTTCGAAAAGGCAACTGCCATGCAGTGGAACACGCTCACACAAAAAAGCAGAAAAGAGGGCCGGTATTCAAATGTGCATGGCGTTTAACAGACGAATAAGAATCAGCACGACGATACCGCATTTTTGAAGAGACCCATAAAGAAAACACCACCGACGCATGTACTCTGATGGTTATCGAGTTATGATCCCAAAACCATTTTTCCTGGTTTAAGTCCTAAGCTTCTTGTGATCCCAATATCCCATATAAAGTATGTATATGTATAAGTATATCTTCTGATGCACATACGTCGACGTCGGTAACCGAGCTTGAAATCGAGTTTTTTATTGAAAATTTGTAGCGAAATCGATTTTTCCTGATTTATTTTTATTTGTATTTGACACAAACAAAATATTTTATTGAAATTTGAAGCAAAACCTTCAAAATAACTTCGAAAATCAATCAAATATTTTCAGGTTGGTATACTTTTTTCCCTGGGAAATAAAAGTTCTTGGGAGATTCTCGATGAGAAACTTCTGTTTCGGGTAATTTTGTTTCCCTTTGAAAAAAAGTTCCCATAAAATTGGCGATAGGGCTGATTGACTGCTAAATCTCGCAGTTAACGCTTTTTTTACCGTTGAACCTGAATCAGATGCTATGTTAAGACACTAGATAGAGCTATGTAGCATCTTTTGCTGAATGTCCTTAACGAGGAACATAATCTTCTTTGTCGTCCAAGTCACCAAGTAGGTATATGATCGTTTTAATGTCATCGCAAAGCTCCTTCAATCCTGCAACTAACAAAGTCACTGGAAAGCAAATCTTTTCCTTTCCTCAACCTTAAGTATTACAATGCCATGTATTTTCTTACATCTTTTGGTTTTGGTTCAGGAATCCAAACACTATATTAAGAGCAAGCAGTTATGACAGCATGACTACGCCATTGAAGAATGCGCGAACGAGATGCATTTCAGTGATAAATCAGCTTACCGTTTCTTCACATCCGGTGTACGTATTATCCTTTCAGCGCATTTCCTCCAAATCTCTTTCACTTTAAATTCCACTTAAGTGCTAAATCATGTTCAAGGTGAGAGATTGAAATATAACGCTCGAATTAAACTCACGAAGTTTGTCAGGATTTTCAGCCAATACGTGACCTAAAAGAGGACGCTTTTCAATTGGCCAGGTGTAGACTGTAGACGGTTTTGTTTATGACTACAAGAATTTATTTTGTTAAAACTTTTATAAGCTGCAAAAAGGAACGTCAATTGAAAGTTTCGGACCAACATCGGAATTTTAATACTTTTTCGGCAAAAAATGTCTTTTTTGCAATATCTCCAGGATAAAACCTGAGATTAAAGTGGAACATTTTCACGGCACACAAAGTAGGTAGATGAACGTATATTATAGTACTTTAGAATCAGAACTGGGCATGAAACTAACGAGTGAGCAGGTTGGTACCTGCACAAGTTTTGGGTAATTTACTCAAACGATGTTGCAAAGCGAAATCCTTTGGTGGGGCAGCTATGGAACAGACTTTTTTTGAACGGGAGCTCAAAGGATTTGTTTGCTAAAAATACGATCCCACAGGGCAACGAAATTTCAGTTCAGGATATAAAAGTTTCTAAATCCTTAAAACAATAACCAAAGAAGTCAAGTTGTTTTGAACCGCAGCAGAGCTTTTTTCGAATGTTTATTCGAAACGATGTTTGCTTGAGTCAAACTAACACACAAGGTACAAGTTTTGATAAATAAATGCAAAAGGCGGATACAATTTTGTACAATTAATTCAATATTTGCTTTTATTATCGTATCGTTCAACAAAGCATGCCTGCATATCGTGGTCAGTCAATAACGTTATACCTGGTCGGTTATGTTTTGGCTTTCAACAATGGCACATACAATTCATCCCTAAGGCGTTTAGAGTATTTGTCGCCTCGTGATGCATTATAAATACAGCAGTCTTTGTTGGTCGGTTTTGAGTTCGTAAGAAGTTTTTTAATCATTATCAGAGTACCTATGCTAGTCTTGAGTAGGTGAGCGAACGGTTCTTAAGCAGTTTTATATGAAGCCCAGACATTGTTAAGCTATCTACGTTTACTTGAGTAATCTTGAATCACTAAGCCAATATCATAGTTTTGGTAGTCGTCTGTCGTCGTCGGGCTATTTTGTTGTTTTCGAGGCTTCTGCAGAAGTAGGTTACTAGCCCTTGGCCTAACCTTACCATGCTTAGGAAGAACCAGGCCCCATTATATAAGATAGGGACGGGGTCGTAACACAATATATTCAGTGAATTTTCTAAACTCCTGCTCCTTCATTATAAACGTTGTCAAATATTTAGCTTTTATTAACGCCTTTCTTATATAAAAGTTCCTTAAAATTCAGCAATTTATGTACCTTGCGTGAGATACTTCGTTTGTTGGGGTCTACAAGCACACCACACCACATCAGGATACTATACCTTCAAATGCAGCAATAAATAACCACGTTGCGTTGGAAGCATCAACCATCAAGTTACTCACTTTTTCACATAATAATGCAATAATATTTTTCCAAATCGCGTGGAAGACACAATGACGCCGACACAAGAACGATGAGTTTCTACGCTCATTTAATAGAATAATGTTTCGCGAAAGATCACATGAGCTGGGATGTGCAAATTGGAATGACCACAAATGATTGGCGGAAGGTTATTTTTTCCGACGAAAAAAAATTTAACCTAGATGGGCCAGATGGTTATAATTATTATTTCCATGACCTGAGGAAAGAGGAGCGGTTTTTAAACCGTCACCATAGCAGAGAATGAGGCGTTATGGTCTGGGGCTCAATTTCATTTTATGGCGCTATAGACTTGGTAGTCCAAGATACCAAAATGACTGGGAAAACCTATAAAGCCCTGCTGGAATCAGTATTCCCCAAAATTTGCGAGATTTTTGGACCAATTCCATGGATTTTTCAGCAGGACAACGCTCCCATACACACAGCCCGAGAGGTAAAATCCTTCATTGCAAGCCAAAACGTCCACTTGCTGCCTTGGCCACCATATTCCCCGGACCTTAACATAATTGAAAATGTGTGGGGCTGGCTTACACGTAAGGTATATGAGGGAGGGAAACAATACGATGACAAAGAAGCCCTAAATCATGCCATCAAATTGGCCTGCAGTGAGATTTCACTGGACTACTCGGAATCTCTTTATAAATCCTTAAAAGATAGAATTTTTGAAGTTATTTTGAAGACTGGTGGCGTGGCAGCACACATTATTAAAAAATCTAATAAAAGCTAAAATAAATAACAAAATATAAATAACTGCATTTTATTTTCATTTATTTGATGTGCTTCTAATCTAATGACCCGATTTATATTCGCATATTCTTGACCTAACTTACAATTTGTCATAAAAGATCCGTTAGCCAAATCTCTCCTATACCCAAATTCTATATTTTGTTGTTAACAAAATAGTCTCTCATTTACCATAGTTATTTTTTTCTCATGCATCATGTAACGGGAGAAATGTCGATTTTACTTCTCAAAAATGCCTGCTTCTAACCTTATGACCGGCAGTGTAGAAATAATTGCGTTCTTCGGCTATGGACCATAGGTGTTGAAATTCCAAAGGCATGAGAGCGTGATGATGTGCGATAAAAATAACACATGCAGACTCGACTATACCCAAGTTGGTCATGATAGGTACTTTTAACGTCGTCATCGGCGGTCGTAACATCTGTGGCAGCTCCCGAGGGATGCAGCAGACAAATTTATGTTCACATACGTTATTTTTCGTGAAGTTTGTTATTTTATGTTGGAAGCACTCTTCTGTAAGCGGGGTGTTTTCAAGAAAATTCATGGACGAATCGTGCTGATGTCTTAAGGTGCTAGAAGCGATTTTAAGATGTATGTTCATTGTTTATTTTCATATAGGTATTCTATACACTAGTCTTAAATCGTAAGAGATATGTTCTCTGTGTCCGGTTTACTGAACAGACGGTATTGACTTAATGACATTCAACACCTGTTCTGTTGAAACGATTCGCAGTGAGACTAAGTAGTTGTAAACAGTACCTATAATATATAGTTTCCGGACAACTTAGGTACTTTCTACTTTAATTATTGCTTTCTATAATTGTCTCTGTCGGTGATTTTTATTTACATTTGCAGTACCTATCTCTTAAGTAATTTAATCAACTTTGGACGTTTAGAACCTCTATGTTTATTTGAACCTAAAGAGTGGATAACTGCTTGTTGGAAATTGTATGTTACAACTCAAAATCATAAACGAAGGCTTTTACTGACGGATCATGGGTAACTGCTATCAAACTGCAATCAATAATAGATAATAAATAACTTGTTAATTAATCAGCGTAGTGTTAAATCGTCAAATATTGTGCATAAGACTCATCTGCAAACAATTGACCAAGTGCTCTTCTTGCATACATAGTGCATTCTCAAAATTAGTCATCACAGTTGCTGCTTTCAATAATTTTATTTTGGCCCCGTCAAAAAATATCAACTAAAAGCCTTTCCTGGTGAGTGACATTTGTGTATATGTTCTGCCTTGAAGCATTTGAGACTGCATTGTATCCGAAGCCATACAATTCTCGTTTCATGTTGAATTCAGTCTTTTCTACCTGGGCTATTGATTTTGTTGAACCGGCTGCTGATTGCATTTATTGGATAAATTCCCAGATGATTATGACAACGTTCTTTTGATAAGTTTAATTACAACAACAAGTTAATACATAACCTGTCATTAGTATTTGACAATTCATTCAAATACATAATTCATCGACTACATTACCGACGACCCCATTTCATTGGTTTGTGTACACACTAAACTAAAATTTCTGAGTACACTAAGGGCCAGTTCGTTCAAGCTTGATCATCTTTAATCAAGGATTATTCCAGTTGATAATCCTAGAATTCGTTTGTTCACAAAAACTCTAATTAATAAATCAATGATTTGAGCACTTAATTTGAGATTTCGTTAATCATCCAATTTTGCTTGATTAAGGCAATTTAATCAAGGATATACTATAATTCAGTTTGTTCATACTTGATTTACGCATTGACATGATATTCGTACTCCCTCAAGTTATCATCTTTTGAAAACTTGCCAAGTGAACGGAACCACACGCCCAGAGTGAAAAGTTGTTTATAACCCAGAATTTTTCAGGAGAAACCTTCTTAAATTTTAATAATGCTTTTTGCTATTGCATATTGAACTTTGTTTAATTCTTTGTGTTCAAAGCGATGCTTAGGCAAAAAAATAAAAATAAATGATGACACAAATGTTTAATTCTTAATGCATAGCTTTAATTCTTAAGAATGCATAACTGAACAAAAAATAATACATAAAATGTTGCCAAGAGTACTTCCTCTTCATTTTCTAACATTTTCCAAAATGTGTGTCTGCAAGGCTTAACTAAGCCGAATAAGCGAAGTAAGAAAAATTTTCCTCTAGCGAACTTCAGTTCTACAATAGACGATAAACGTTATTGTTAGAACTTATAATTCCTGATTCTTTTCGTTCGAAAGTATTTCGTTACCTATGTACATCGAGGTCATCCTGGAATCAAAAAAATTAAAGCAATAGTTAGAAGTTATGAGTACTGGCCGCTAATAGACAAAGATATAGAGACATTCGTTAAGCAATGTTCAAGTTGCCAATCACTAGCAAACTCGCAAAGTGCTCACCTGATTCCAAACTCCATCACAGCTCGATTTTGAACTTTTTCACATAGGTATTGCAACATAATACTCATCAATCATCTAGTCTAGCTAGACAAAGTCTGTAATCGTTACAGAACACGAAGTCACGTCGCACATCCAAACCAGGAGATCTAACAGAAGACGTAGGGCACCGAAGAGGTTTTCCCCTCCATCACCAGCAAGGGGAGGTGTAAACGCTCACTGAACACTGCTTTTAGGAGATATACGTATGGTAGACAGATCTTCTTCTGACTTCTTTGACATTGTTAAATTAATTTTTTAAAGAATTCAAATAAAAAATATTCGTTTACTCAAAAATAAATAAGCATAACGATTGACAAGAAAATGAAATAAAAAACTTAATTCTTGATTAAGTTGTGACAATAAACTGACTGATAGACAGGAAAATGGAACGATATGTGGAAAAACCATGATTTCCCTTAATTCAGGATTAAGAACCCTTTGATAAAAGAGCGTTTGTTCACTTTTTTTTCACCTTGATTAACAAATCATGGTTTTTCTACAAATCGTTCCATTTTCCAGTCTATCAGTCAGTTTTGTTGTCAAAACTTTATCAAGGATTAAGTTTTTTATTTCATTTTTATGTCAAATGTGTCTGTCGTTAATTTAAATTTCAAAAATAGTTTTGCTACAAAATTCAATAAAAGTTGGTGAAATAAAGTCAATAAAAAGGAATGTAGCCGTTAATAATGAAAACAAAGAACATCAGACAAATTAATGGCCACCACGAGCACGCTTACAGGACCGCATTATTTTCATCAAATTTAACATAGCAAAATTGCAAAAAAGCTGCCCTATGTCCTCTATAGCCTCACGAGTTCCATCTTTGAGATCTTGAATCGACTATATCTTTCACGTGGCCCAAGGAAGAAGACGATGACCTAAAACTGCTTTAGTTTTGCGAATTGTGACTGCTAAATTTTCACCATTTTTGTAGTGAATTTTAATAATTTAAATGCATTGCGTTAATCATTCTATTTTTAGTAATGGCGTAATTTCTACTTGCAAATATCAAAACATAACACCTTCAAAAGTGACACCTACTGAAATAGCGGGCTATTCCAAATAACACCCTTTATCATATGCATATTAGTATGAAATTCATACATTTGTCCTTCAAGTGGCTTTTTGTATTTATGAAATGATATCTATATACCTTACCTATAAATAAAAATTGTATGCAATTTCGTTAAAATTCTGTTCTTTTGTATCAGTGGAGTGTGTGGTACTAATTTCTTAAAATGTTTACAGTTGCTTGTTAAGGTGAGAAAGTTAAACCTTCTGGAATATAGCTCCACCATCTAATGCTCATGTCTTGTTTTGATTATCTTTCGGTAAATACATACGATACAGTAGAGGAGTTTGTCTACCTAGGCTCCGCTATTAACATGGACAATAACACCAGCGCCGAGATGAGATGAAGAATAACTCTTGCTAATCGCTGTTTCTTTGGGCTAAGAAAGAAATTGAGTGGTAAGGCCCTCTCTCGATCAACTAAGGTAAAACTGTACAAGACTATCCTCATCGCAGTCCTGCTGTGTGGTGTATAAGCAAGAACACTGACAAAATCTGATGAATGTGCCTTGTTTCGAGAGGAAAGTTCTTTAGGTTATCTATGGCCCAATGTGCTGATGGGGGAGAAGTTATAATTTAAACAAAATTACTTCATTTTATTCTTTTGTTCAGTTGAAGCTGTTTATTTTTTATTTTATTCTTTTCGTTTGACAAAAAAGTAAGCAAAAATGTCAATTTGTAAATCAAGTATGAAAAAACTGAATTATAGTACATCCTTGATTAAATTGCCTTAATCGAGCAAAATTGGGTGATTAACAAAATCTCAAATTAAGTGCTCAAATCATGGATTTATTAATTACAGTTTTTGTGAACAAACGATTTCTAGGATTATCAACTGGAATAATCCTTGATTAAAGATGATCAAGCTTGAACGAACTGGTCCTAAGAATCGAAATTTTTCAAACTAATAATTAAAATAAGTTTTTCAAACAAAATAAGCAAAATGTATGACTGCGGGAAATGCAACCTATTATGCGATTATATGATTGACTCGATAATGTGTTATGGAAATTGTCGTAAAACTTTTCATGTCCAATGCATAAATGCCAACTTCAGTTCTATCAAAGTCCTTAACAAAAACAAAGGATTTTACTATTTTTGTGACGATTGCGATCCTTTCGCTGATAAAAATATTACTCGTGACCTTTTATCTAACACAACAATGATTAAGAATCTACAAAAGCAGTTGATGCAACTTACTGATAAAGTAGACGATATTTCAAATTGTTCGCTTGTACAGCGTATACAAACAAGGAGCGTTACGATGAATGCAGCTAAACGTAAGAGTAATGAGTTGGACATAACATCGCCTCATCCTTCAAAAAAGAAAAACTCAAAAATAGAGGTACCACATGAATTGTGCCCGTTGGACTCTTTTGATGTAAATACTATATCCCCATCAGAAACTCTAGTGATTACTGAAAAACTAAAATCACCTCAAATTGAACTTGACTCTATAACACTCCAAGTCATTCCTCCTACTGCTTCCTCAACGTCATCATCATCATCATCAGCATCATCATCATCATCATCATCATCATCATCATCATCATCATCATCATCATCATCATCATCATCATCATCATCATCATCATCATCATCATCATCATCATCATCATCATCATCATCATCATCATCATCATCATCATCATCATCATCATCATCATCATCATCATCATCATCATCATCATCATCATCATCATCATCATCATCATCATCATCATCATCATCATCATCATCGTCATCATCATCATCATCATCATCATCATCATCATCATCATCATCAGCATCATCATCATCATCATCATCATCATCATCATCATCAGTATCGCCATCATCATTACCATTATCGTCATTGATTCTGCCAACTTCGGAATCTTCATCTAATAGTTCCATTATTCCATCATCTCCAGCCACACACACTCAACACATAAATATATCACCAATTGTATCAGGTCTTAAAGTAGTTGAAGGTCAAAGGATTATTTTTATTTCTAAGCTTGATCCTGCAACAAATGCTTTAGATATCAAAAACTTTATCAAAGCCAAAATTGGTACATTGGATCAAGTAGTTGTGGAAAAAATGTTCCAACGAAATTTCTCTAAATACTCGTCGTTTAAAGTAAGATGTCCAGATTCTATCTTTCATCTACTAAATGCGATTTCTTTTTGGCCCACTGGAATTATTATGCATGAGTTTGAGAACAGAAATTCTAAAAATTAATCACGCCATTTTCCCCAACCACTGACAAAGTATGCCTACCGCTACAACAACAGCAAAAACTGATGATTTATTATCAGAATGTAAACGGACTACGAACTAAAACAAATCGGTTCTATTTAAATGTAAACAACTTACCTCACGACGTAATTGTGTTAACTGAAACCTGGCTATGTAACTCAATTGCTGATACAGAACTCTTTGACAAGAACTTTCAAGTTTTTCGGCGTGATCGACATTCAATTGACGAATCTACAAGAGTTGGAGGAGGATTATTAATAGCTGCTAAAAACTCTTTTATATGCTCGTTGGTAAATGATTTCCAACAATTTGACTTCGAAATGTTATGCATAAAAATAAAAATGGATTTCGGTAGCCTATATATAGTTGCTGTCTACATACCACCAAGTTCCAACTACAATATATACAAACAAATTTATGATAATTTGGAAAACTTATTTGAAAATATAAATCCTGAGGATGAAATCTGCGTATTAGGTGACTTCAATCTACCTAATCTTGAGTGGTCCAAAAATGACAATAACGAAGAATATTTTCCGATCAACCCATCTAATGACATCGAATTTACCACAATCGACACAATGGCCTCTCTAGGACTCATTCAGCTTAACTCAATCAGAAACTACAATAACAAAATACTGGACCTTATTTATATTTCTGACATCGTAAATGCTGATACTGCTGTTATTCAAAGCGACAAAAAACTTTTAAAAGAAGATCGACATCATCCTGCATTGACAATATCCTTAAGCTTGAATGTTTGTAATCTTGATACCACCTGTGATAATCAAATTCAATTTGACTTCAAAAAATGTAATTTTAATCAACTTTTTAATGACTTAAATCTTTTGGACTGGGATTCAATATTTATAAATTTAAACTTAGATGATATGGTTTTTTAAGTTCTATAAAATATTATTTAACTGTTTTTTAGAGAACATACCTCTCCGTAAAATTAAAGCCAAAGATAACAATCCACCATGGTTTGATCGACATCTTAAAAGCTTAAAAAACAAAAGGAATAAGGCGTGGGTAAAATATTATAAAACACATACTGATGTTGATTATGGTATCTACCAAGAAATCAGAAATGAATTTATTAACTATTCAAATTGCCTTTATAACGAGTTTGTTGCAAATACTGAACGGGAACTTAAGACGAATTCACGAAATTTTTGGAAATATGTTGACTGTAAGCGAAAATTTGACGGGTTTCCTCCAAACATGACATATAGAAACGAAACAAGCCATGAGCCACAAGAACTTTCAAATATGTTTGCTAATTTTTTTAAAACTGCGTATGAAGATTCTTTTTCAACAAATAACAGCTCTATAGATTTTACAAATACTTATCAGTTTCCTCACTTGGCTCAGATAAATTTAACAATCTCTGAATCTACAATACAAGACAAAATTCTAAAACTTGACGAAAGCCTTAGTCCAGGCCCTGACGGACTGCCTTCATTTATGTTAAAAAAGTGCGCTAAATACCTTTCATACCCATTGTGTGTTCTATTCAACCAGTCATTTAATTGTTCCCATTTTCCACTCATATGGAAATTATGCTTTTCTCAAACCAACTCATAAAAAGGGTCCTAAGCATCTTATATGCAACTATCGTCCTATAGCTAAGCTGTCTGTTATACCAAAATTGTTTGAATCCATTGTTTGTGATGTTCTTTCCTTTAACTGTTCTTCTGTTTTCTGTGACAATCAACATGGTTTTGTGAAGAAAAAATCGACCGTTACTAATCTACTCGAATTAACAACATATTGTATTGACACTTTCGAAAATAAACAACAAGTTGACTGTGTATTTACAGACTTTAGCAAAGCATTTGACAAACTTAGCCATAAAGTACTTTTAGGGAAATTAGAAAAAATTGGACTAAATGATAAACTAATAGCATGGATATCTTCTTACCTAACAAACAGATATTATTGTGTTGCGTTCAAAAATGATTATTCCAATCCATTTATTGTCAATTCTGGTGTACCTCAGGGTAGCCATCTTGGTCCATTGTTATTTGTTCTGTTTATAAATGATCTCCCATCTGTCTTAAGAAATTATATGACTTTAATATACGCCGATGACGTGAAAATATTTCGAAAAATAAAATCCCTAACGGACTGCGAATTGTTACAAGATGACTTACTTCGTCTATGTGAATGGTGCAATACTAATCGTTTATTGTTAAACATTGACAAGTGCAAAACTATGAGTTTTACACGAAAACACAATGTTCTTGACTATAACTACACGTTAAACTCTTCAAACCTGGAAAAATTGACTCACTTCCCAGATTTAGGTATCATTTTGGACTCAAAACTATCTTTTACTGACCATTTTAATCACATTGTAAAAAAAGCTAATAAGACACTAGGCTTTATAAAAAGATTTGGCAGGGAATTCCGAGATCCTTATGTCCTTAAAACTCTGTATGTATCGTTTGTCAGATCAGTCCTTGAATACGGTTGTGTAGTTTGGGCCCCTTACTACTCGAATCATATCCATAGACTTGAAGGTGTCCAAAGAAGATTTCTTAGATTTATTCTACGTTTTTTCCCATGGTCTCATGATTCAGCTTTGCCTTCCTATTCCCTTAGGCAACAACTTATAGGTCTTCCATCACTAACTAGTCACCGTAAGTATTTGCAACTATGCTTCATTGTTGGAATTTTGAATGGATCCATTTCGTCCCCATCAGTATTGTGTCGTTTCTACTTTAACATAAGCCGAAATTACTTAAGAAATCGAGTGCCAATTCGAGCAAATCTTAGCCGATCAAACTATGGTTCCAATAGTCCAATTAACCAATTAATAAAAATATATAATGACAATAATTTTCTTTTAAATTCTGTTAATCAAAATATAAAATCTGACAACTTCAAGATACATTTTTACGTTCATTATTTAAATTATTAACTTTATGTTTGATGTTATTACTAGAAATGTTTAATATATTTATGACTATTTAATTATATTACTTTGTATTATAATACATATATTTTTTTTTTATTTATTTTTTTTTTTTTAGATATAAGTTTTTCTTAGATATAAGTTTTTTGTTAACCTAGCGTTAGTATTTAACGTAATGAAATAAATAAATAGAATTGTAACTCTCTTTGATAAGGCACAACAACTCCCACTGATACTGCTGTTTGGCTTGGAAGATCTTTAAGCCAGACTACCAGATCTGTTCACGGGCTTTCACTAAGACTATCAGTTCACAATGCGAATTCATCCGAGATCTTAGTCAAAAATGTGCAAAACCAGACCTCAGCTGTAGTGGTAGTTGCAAAGTTCAGCACCGTCAGCTAAGCAGCTGTGAAACTCATAGAGGTAGCAGGTAGCAGTGGGTCCGATGACGCGTGTTTCAAGTAAAGCGGTCTTACAGAAAAAAGAGAATTAAAAGCATCTCAGTTTATGGTAAAGCTTGAGTGACGCTGATCCCGTATCTTTGAGACCAGATTTGAAAGAAGTGGAAGTAGCGAAAGTGTGGTCAGAAAAAGTGTGGCAGTGTGAAGTAGGAATTTCTCTGTTTTGTGCAGTGTGCACAATGCTTGGGTAGGATAGCAAAAGTAAACTACGGGTTGGGTACGATATCCTCATTTTTATAATCCCGATTTTCAAAATCCCGGTATTAATATCCCGCTTATTAAAATCCTGATTCTTATAATCCCGTTCTTTGTAATCCCGTTTTCAAAATCCTGTTTCTCATAATCCCGTTTTTGCATTCAAAAGCAGTTGCTTTGCTTTGAAAAATCGCACGATTTTAAGAAATAAAATGAGTTATGTATTTTGAATAATATTCTTTATCAATTACTAGGTATCACATAAAAAACATAGATCAAAATAGAGAATTAATCATGGGAAATCTGTAAGCAGCAGCATATGGTAACGCTTTTATTCTTTTGTGTAGTGAATAGTGATTGATGGTGAGTAAAAGGTAATTTTAATTTAATCGTAGAGATCAAAACTAAATGCCAGTGGAGATTAAATATGAGGCGATGCATTCCGAATCAAATCTTCTTAGTTTTAAAGTATAAATAAAAAACAAAGTTGGCGGGATTAAACGGGATCAGTGGGGATTTTAAAAAGTGGGATTATGACAGATCGGGGTTTTGACAAAGCGGGATTTCAAAACTAGGGATTTAAAAAAAGTGGTATTTAAGAAGCCGGAATTTAAAACTTTTTTCGGGATTTCTGAAAAACTATATTATAAAAACCTCACAACTTTGTTACTTATAAAAAAAAAAACACAAATCTTGGTGAAACGGAAACTGACTTTTTCAAAATTTTCAACAAACTTTTGAAACAAAATTTACCTAAGTAATTTTTCAAAATTAACAGGAACATCGTTCCAATGGATTCGGATTGTTCGACATCGTTCCAACGTAACCAAACACAAGAGGACAAGAAGATCCTGAACAATCAACCATCTATAGGTTTTCCTCATTCCGATAGATGCTTGTTCTCTTCTAGCATATTCCAAGGGGTCACTATTGACTTCGAATCGAATCCCGGAGGACACTGAATCAGGTTAAACACAAAAGAGGCCATCAAAAAACTAAGAATATAAAACAGGAGAAGGAACCAAGCTGGCTCTGCTCACTTTTCACTTTATAGATCAGAATTGTTGTGTCATTTAATCCTTTTTACCAAGACTGGTTACATTTCTTTGACACTGACTGTGTGACTCCTTCATTTTGGCAAGAAAATGCAATTCCAATTCTACACATCGTTTATGCCAAATAAAGCTGTAATAAGAAAGTTGAAAATTGAAAATCCTGCATCCAGCACCTTCGGTGTGGATTGCAAATATTGATACCAGCATCCCAATATGCCCGTCTCTAGGTAATGGAATTGTCTGCAAGAAAACACAAAAATAAACTTCTAAGCACACCAAAAGGAAAAGCTACCTATTACCACACGAATATATAAATGTTGAGCATTGAGCTTATGAGAGGCAGTCGAAGTCGGAATTAGTGCCTGCAGATATATAAAGGAAGTCCTGCTCGGGTTGCAATCCGTAAATTGTCCAATTTATTGGCTTTATTTTTATAAACACATCTACTGCGGTGTCTATATGTACGGTTCCTCCGTCCTTTTGGTTGTGAGTCTTTTTACTTTGGGGTTTTGTTTTCTTTTTTGTCGATGTAGGTTCCCTGGCTTTCATTCGTTACTATTTTTCCAGCAACATGCCATTTACAGCCTTCCTTCAATGTAAAAGCTATTTTGATCTCACATGCCTTGGATCCTTGTTCAAGGAACTTGAGGCTTTTCTCGCTAACCAAGCGACCAGTAATTTATGTGTTTTGGTTGGAAGTAGGACAACAAAGAAAAGGATGGAGGGTGGAAAAGTTGGCTTGCGTGGTTGTCTGTTATCTGTGGTAACTATTGGGTTTTATTTTTTGGCACCATTCAATGACATATGAGATTTGTGTTCTCTGATAATATCGATTTGTAAATCTGTCTGAAATAAACCATCTTGGCGAGGTCAGATGACAAAGTGTATATAAGAATTGGTGTGAAACATCAGTTGGTATGGGTTTGTTGGAAATCTTAAGCAGATGCTGACTCACAATTCACAAACCATTCATAAATCCGTTACAGAAATAACTTCTTTAAGCCTTAAACATTTGTTTACTTAGCCGAGATGATAAGGCTGAATTAATATTTGTTTGCATGCTAATTGCTTTCATAAGCGTTAATTATTCTATTCATGAACGAAAACACATTAATCTTCTTGACTTTCTCATTCGTTTTCATTTTAAAAAGGGAATGTAATTATCTGTAGGTACATTTTTCTTTTTTTTTTTGTGAGCTTAAACCTTGGGAAGTTGTAACTGCTTAGAGCTATCGTATTAACAGCCGATTACAGCAAAACAGAAAAAAATCGCTAACTAGTCCTTAAATTTAATGAGAGTCTGTTTGTTCGTCTTTTTTTCTTTTCTCTTTGGAATCTTCTGGATCCTGTGTAAAGATAGCTCCCACCATATGCTGACGTTTAAAAAACAAAAGAGAAGCTTTGGTGCAAGTTTAATGGTTAAAAATATTTTGAACAATGAAACATAAAATTGCTCAAGGAATTTTGTGCTAACAAAGAATAAGACATAATGGCTCCCAGAGGAGGTGCGTCGAATACTGACTGAAAGAAATTCTTTTGGTTCAAAGGAGGGTCTTAATTCGTATAGCAGATAAGTATTTAAGAACTGTTTAGAGGCCAAGCCTTAGACCAAGTGAAAGCTTTTAAATGCAGTCATGGTTCGCTTTTATGATCGGCACGTAGTGTAGGTCTCAGAATTCTTAGGTCAGAGATTTCATTGAAACTAGTTCCTAATTTTATAGTTCTAGAAAAGTTTTTCGTTTGGAGATATCATCAAAATATAAAAGACCGACGAGTTTCAAGTCAAAAACCTTAATCTTTGTATCGACTTTAGAACCGGATATGCTGGCATTTGTCGACAAGCTGATTGCAATCACCTCGGGATATCCAGCTGTGCCTCATGACGTACACACACAGTGCAGTGCGCGAATGAGAAGATTTTATGAAGTACGGCCTTGTAGACTTCAAAGCTTAGCTGTAGGTCTAGATGATAGGTCTCGTACCTATACTGGCAACATTCTTCATGAAAATGTTTTGGTGGGATGCATCAGTTTCCATTTTACTTTTCTCGTGAGATGTCATTATGTTTTCGAAATATCATTGTTTTCGATTTGCTGACGACAAAGGAAGATTCCATCACAATGTTATGGCAACTTGATTTTTACTAATCTGCATCATAAAGGGTGAGCTGAATGCAAGTTTCTCTTTGGATGATATTGACATTATGTCACGGATAATAAACTTATAAAAAACCTATAAATTTATTATCTCTGATTAAAGGTCCGACAGAGCTTTGGTAAACCGGCGGGGAAAACGAACTCACTGTTCTGCTAAAAGGTAGATTCAGTCAGTTGTTAATCTTCACTATAGATCGCTGCTTGCATTCTTTAATCACGGGTTAGACTTTATCACACGACTGACTCCAATTTTCCAGTAAAGTAAAGATTGTACTTAAAATTATAATTCAACTTCATATCATTTATAATACTGAAGTGCATCAACCTTCCTCCTCTATTTCATTAATCTTTGTGTCTCATCCAACTTGTAACCTCTAATAATTCTTGAAACATATGAATGCAGCAAATTGAGAACAATGACAAATTTTGTTCTTAAATTAACGTTGTCAAACTTTCTTAATTTGGTTGACACATTTATGTACTTACCTATTCGGTTACATACAACAAAAATCAAATACTATGGCTGAGCCAAAACACCCACAAGACCAAGCAACATAATCTGAAAAGTTTCTACAAATATAACTATAAGCAGAGAACCACTCAACAGCGCTGTAATTGCGACAAAAATATCCTCAAGTTGAGCGAAAAAGGACGAAATCTATGGTAATGCTAATGCATTTTGTGGGATAGATTTGTGTACATATTTATTTGTAAATGGATTTTGTGTTTCAAGTTTGCCTCGAAGGCATATCAAGTATTTGAAGACATAATGCACAAAATTTGCAAAGAAATTCATGAAGTATGAAGCGATCCCCTCAGTTGCCAAAGAAACTTTATAGTTTAGACTCAATAAGAAAACAAAAACAAAAATATTTTAAGGATGGCTAAGATGTTTTTTTTTTGTTGCGTTATAATATAGTGCTTTTGATTTCAAATTTTTTTGTTCCCTTATTCATGTCTATTCATCATTCGCTTTAATTTTCATATTTTCTATAAGCTATCCCAAAGAATAAAATCAATTCAAGCATTACGGGTTATTTGCGGTACATTCATAAAGGGTGGTCCAATCATAATCCTAACGTCAAGTTTTTTGTCAACTAAATGTGCCATTTCTTTGTTGTAAAGTTTGGCAAATCCAACCATGGATACTCGGGCCCATAAAAGTTATTATTTCATCTTTCACGGGTACTGCCTCTTGCGAAGAATTGACAAAACTTCCAAGAATATCTATCTGTCATGAAAAAGTGCTTTTCAAGTTTGCCGTTCGGAATCGGCGTTAAATTGTAGGTCCCCTCAACTCTTCACACGCACTCAGAGAATTGTTGATGAGAGTAAGTCACTTAGGCCTTGGCTCTTCAAAAGAGCTGTCGCGCCACTCTATTTATTTTTTAAATCCAACCATGGAAAATCACAACATTGAGCAGAGCGATAAGATCGTTGAAGCATTATATGAAAATTATTATAGTTTAAATCAACATGCATTTCTTGCACCTCTGATTTCTTTTGGTCAGCATAATCGACCAAATATCGACAACATTTTGAGTAAATTTCAACAAACCGAGTCTTTAGTAAATGTGAAAACATCATTTCATGCTCGCCCAGTTCATTCTGCGGAAAACATTTTTGTTGTTCGCGATGGTGTGGCAGAATAGCATCAACGATCAACTTTGACTCGTCGTCGTGTCCAACAACTGAACACAATACGAACATGACTGAACCGAATTTAATGAAATATTTGAATCAATACGCTTGCAAGATTCAATTGACTCAAGAGCTAAAACTCTACCGACCATTTCTAGCGTCACCAATATGCCGAATTGTTGGTTGAACAGACAAAGGTTAAGTTAGGTAAAAGTGGCTGTCTGGATGTTACTAAACGAAACCCTAAGAGTTCTTGTGATACCACTATCGAAAAATACTCATGGAAGAGTTGAAAAAATTAAATAAATCACTAAGTGCTATTAAATAGATATGAGAAATATCTTATGTTCACCGTTGCCAGTTCACTGGTATTGTGGAAAAAGGAGTTACTCATCCATTGGAGAGTGCTAGACATGTACAAATGAGGTGTACATATTTACAGAAGTCATTTGAGTAGACAGTAGACTGCTTGCCTAATGGCATGTCTTCCTATGAGGCAGGGTCCTCTGGAGATTAGGATCTGTGGAAACATAACGTCTGCTCAGGAAATTCAAAAATTTCAACAGCTCTGGGTATAGGTGACGTGAAATAACGCCCAACGAAATAAGACCAAAATTCGAAAATTTGGTCTTATTTCGTTTTCGAAAACGAAATAAAACCAAATTTGAAATTTGGCTTCATTTCATTTGCTAAAACGAAACTAGGCCATTTTGGTCTTATTTCGTTTTTAAATTTATATAAACTCCTGTTAAAATATTTGTTAGCTTATGGAAGAATTCGCGCGAATTTTCTGATTTGCCAAACTGGCCCCTTCGCAATGGCTTGGTAGCTTTTTTCCCCCTTGACATCTGATCGGCAGTTTGCAAAGTTTTGTTTCATAAATCTACATCCTTTTTCTTTTGTTACGTAGGAACAATAATTTCATATGTAAGTAATTTATGTCAATTGTAAAAACTTTGTTTACTTAAGTTTTTAATTGGTGCCGTCTCATATGGCCATGTGTCATGAGGCCATATTTCCAAATATGGCTATATGACACATTGTGAAATAGTCATATTTCCATATTTGAACATATGGCCATTTTTTACTTTTCTAAAGTGTCAAACTACCATATGATGGCAATAATTAACATTGTAAAAGTCAAGTGGCCATATTTACTTGCTACTTTATAGAATAAATGGTCAATATAAAAAACATTTTGAATTTACAAGAATAGACTTAAATTTATTTAGGTACTTGATAAAAAATTTGAATTGAGAGAAAAATAATTGTCACTCGCGCAAAGCGTAGCGAGCGGAAAAAAATGTTTTGCCCCAGAGAGAATCAATTTGGGGTGTGAAAAAAAATTCGCGCAGCGGATGACGATAATTTTTCTCTTAATTTAAATTTTATATCAAGTAAATAATTTAAAATCTATCTTTGGAATTCATAATTTTTCAATAGATAAATTCATGTAAAAATAACAACGCAATTCTCTGCAAAATTTGCAGAGGAATTGTATAAGACATCAAATGTGTTTAGAGTTGAAATACATGTTAATGTACTTATATTTACTCCATAATATTGATTACATGAACGTTTGTTTAGTTTAAATTCTTTTTTTAATTAGATACTATTTCATCGTTTAGGAATCATTTTTCATTTAAAAAAGAATATTTGAAGTTCTTTTTTTTAGGAAAAAAAAATGATTTGAAAGTGTCATTTGGCCATATGTTCAAATATGTCCTTGGGTGTACAATTTACAAAGACTACAGCATTTTTGTTTTCAAAGAATTATTCGGCTTGAATTCTTTTTTAAGATTGCAAAAAGCTGAAAAACTTTTTTTGAAAATTTTGGTCTTATTTCCTAAATTTTTTTGGTGCAATTTCCAATTGACCTAAGAATTAAAGCCAAATGGGAGTAGTTTCATTTTTGAAATGGAAATAAGGCCGAATTTCAAATTCGGTTTTATTTCGTTGGGCGTTATTTCACGTCACCCTGGGTATAAGCTTGGCCATATTTTGTTTTATTTAAAAGTATCATCGTACGTTGACCCACCATTTACAATGCGTGGACATTCTCCTTTTCTGAACAAGTATCCAGTAATCTCTTTGACATTATTTCCACAGCACCAAATAGATTGATAATAATTGGTAATTTTACTAAAGAGTGAAGAGCCACACAAGTATACAAGAACACAGGCAACGAACCATTCATTTGCAAAATTTGTCCACCTATTAAAAACACAATTCATCGATTAAAAAAATTATTGAATGAATTGTGAATTTGGCATTAATTGTTAACGATGAATGGCAATTTCAATTGAAATAAATTTGAAAAATTGAATCTTAAGCAAGTTGGTTAAGGTCTTAATGCAGACATTTGAGACTCTAAGACACTTGAACAAATTAAAGTGATTTTGATCTCCCACAATATGGTTTCAAGTTTCAATTCTGACTGTTGACCTTATGAATTTGAAAGTTATTCCCATCATATCGTTGCGAAAGCAGCATCATTTCACTCAGTTCAAATGTCATAAACATCAGACATGATGGCATGCTAACGATTGTTACGACTTTTCCGACTTTTCTCTCTCTTATATTCACCCAACTTTAAAATAAATATGAAGCTGTGAAACCGAATAGAGTGTGAGAGAAAGCAATTGTCATAAGTGTTTTGATGAAAGGATGTTCACTATTTCTGAGTAGCTTACACAGCAAGAAACCTTATTCAAAAGCCAGATACGTTCGCGTCATTCTTGGCTGTGTATATGGATCCTGGAATCGTGACTTGAGTGACATAATGGTAAGGACAAGATGACTCTGCAGTACAAGTCACACAAAATGTAGCAGAATCAGTGGA
This sequence comes from Sphaerophoria taeniata, assembly GCA_943590905.1. NCBI lineage: Eukaryota > Metazoa > Arthropoda > Insecta > Diptera > Syrphidae > Sphaerophoria > Sphaerophoria taeniata. The sequence continues at coordinate 109,277,611 of OX016541.1, forward strand.
AGAAAGGAAGCAGATCGAGGCGAGGATAAAAGGCAACCAAGATGAAGTCTGACAAAGTGGTGTAATTGAACTTCATTATCTCTATACCTACTGCTGTGTCGTTCTTCTTGAAAAGATGGAAGTAAAAGAAGAGATATCCTGCAAAAAGATGTCACTTGTGAGTGCAAACTCGTTTGTAGGTGTTTCGCTCTTCTTAGGTCTTGATGTTCCGGTTCCGAAGGAGATACGTCATAAAGTTTTAAACAAAGATTTTAGGTGACAGTTTGGACGAATATAACAAGTGGCGTTAGTGAAGTTAACATTTTGGGTAATGTTGAGCTTAATGAAGGTAGTTTGAGCACAGAGAGTCTTCATCACCGGTAATAACAAAATCCATCAGCTTGTCAATTGTCCTTTGGAGGAAAGAGCTGAAGGAACATTCAAAATTTTCTGATAGATTGTTAAGAACGTAGTATCGTAACTTTTCTCATATAAGGTAAAACCTAAAATTTCTCAGCATCATCGATAAGGGTGTATGCATCCAGACTATCTGCCTAAAATTAAATGACAACTGATTTACATAAGTCCTTTGCGCAATCACTCAATTAAAGGCTGCAATTCATCCTTTTTGTTGAACCCGGCTTGAGTATAACTATTGAGTGCAGTTCTAAAGAGTAAAAATAACATCTTTGTTCAGTCATAAGCTGGCAAACGCCGTGTATAGACGAGTGTTAGTTTAGTACAAGCAAGTGTGACTTTACTCTTATAGAGGTTTGATTTTTTTGCCAAATATTTTTCTTACCACCAGTGGTAAGTGAATTCTAATTATCTCCTTCCAAAAAATAAAACCAGACTAGTTTGGTAAACCAACAAAAATGAACGGGGGGACTTCTCCCCCCACCAAAACCGGTTTGACGGCCTCGAGTCTGAGGTAGTCTAAAACCGGGGAAAAAAACCTAAAAGAAAGCATGGTGCTGAAGATTTCCCTGATCTGCTCACCATACAAAACAACGATAACGTCCCCAGGTACATTGTCATTAATGGGCTAGAGAAAGACGAAAAAGACCCGAACAGTTTCCGTAAGCTTTCAACATACAACCCGATAAGAATTAACCGTGGACTAGAACACATCTCCACGAATATATTGGAGGTTAAGTCCATGAGATCTGACTAGTAGATTCAATTCCAGTGAAAGTGACAAATCACATTAGTCTCAATTCAGTCCAGGGTAGAATTTATTCAAGGCTTATTGTTAACATTAGCGAGCATGAATTGATGGAAGAATTAAAGAAGTACAAAGTAATTGAAGTGCGAAAAATGATCAGAAAAGAAAACGACACATTGATTCCAACCGGAGCAGCAATCCTCACATTTGACCAAATCCGGCGCCCACACGAGGTCAAAATTGGATGGCTCAATTGCAAAGTCGAAGAATATATACAAAACCTGATGCGTTGTATCAATTGTCAAAAGCTGGGCCACACCAAAAATAGATGCACCAACGCTTCATTATGTAAAAATTGTTGTCTTCCACCGCACAACGATAACTGTACCAGAATTTTATGCATCAATTGTAATGAAGAAAGCCACACGTCATACGACTCCTCATGTCCCGCTTTTCTCAGGTACAAATCGGTCAACAAAATTAAAGCCGATCGCCGTTGTACTGTGCGCGATGAATGCCAGATTTACAATGACAATCCAGCTCTTCATACACTACTTCCACCAAAAAAGAGAAGCAATTCTAGCCCAACCATAGCTGAAATAATTAAAAAGAGAATTGAAAAAGAGAGAAATCACTCAAATACTCCACAAACAAATTCGAACTCCTCAACAAAAACAACTAAAACAGCAACAATACCAAATACAAGCAATACAGCACCCACTACTGATCTAACGCATAACAAGCACTCCCACCAACCAAACATTAGCAAAAATGATAACACAAATTCTCAATCCCTTTTGGATGAGCTCAAATCTATTGACAACTCAATCATTAATCCAATCCTCTCTCAAACCGAAAATAACGCTTTTACTCATCACGATAATATCTCAGCTGGAGAAATCATCTTATCATATCTATCAGACACCGAAATGGAAGAAATTTCTCACGCCACATCATCACAAAACAAAATCAGTTCTAAAAATCAAGAAACAAATAACTCAACTACTTTTACTCACGACTCACTCTCACTCACCGAACAGTCAAACACAAAAAAATTTATATACTCACCAAACAACTTTAAAAACCAATAATGGCTTTGTTGGATAATGATTTTATCATTCTCCAATGGAACATGCAAGGCTTTATAAATAACAAACATGCACTCGAAAATCTTATTTCAAAATATAACCCCGATATCATAGCACTACAGGAAACGCACATCAAACCTTTCCATCATAACAAAAGCTACCAATACTGAAAATCAGGTATAGGTTTTCTCATCAAAACTAGCATACCCGTAACTTCCCACACTATTTCCCCTTCAAACCTCCTCTATCAAACTATCGAAATCCCTGGAAGAAATCCAATTAGGCTTACTAACGTCTATAGAGAGCATGAAGACTACGTCACGGGCGAAATCCTGGATGAAATACAAATAACAAGCAATCTTCATCACTTGCTCCTCGGTGATCTTAATGTTAAGAACATCATCTGGGGTTCAAACTGTGGGGAACTGTTTTACATTATACATACTTACACTAACTTACCTGCACTAAACATTACTTACCTTTCACTTATCATTAGCCATAACATAACCATAACATAAATATACTTACCTTATAACACTTACCATAGCACATATTCATAATTATCACTCAATAAATACTTTACAAAAAAACACTCCACTTAAAATAATCAACACGACTCTGCAAACACAAAACACTGTACAAAAAACAAGCTTCTTTTTTTTCGATCAAGTAGGCAGGAAAAAAGTAAACAAACTCAAAAGAGAAAAAACTACGTTTTTGAGTCAGTTTTTGATTGATATTTCGATATGCTTCGTCGTCGTTAGTATTGGGTGTGAAGTTTTTTTTTTGTTTCTTCTAGAAAAAAACCAACGAAAAGAAAATTTAGTAGAAATTTGTGTGTTGGTTGTTGGTTCGCGGATTTTTGTTTGAAAATTACAAATCATTGCCGATGTTTGTGAAAAATTGAAAACAAAACCAAACCGAAACCCCATCGGAAAAGAAAAGGAAAAAAAATCAGTGATAAGAAATAATGAGAAAATTGAAAATCTTAAAAAGAAAAAAAAAGAAAAGAAAACAGTGAAATTCTGAATATAAAAAAAAGAGAACGTGAAAATTTTTAAAAGCATAAAGAGAGAAAACCAAAACAGTGAAATTCTGACTAAAGAGAATATGAAAATTTGGAAAAATTAAATTTGAAACCCCATCGAAATAAAAATCAGTGAAATTTTGAAAATCCTAAATAGAGAAAACAAAACAGAAAATCTGAAAAGAAAAAAAAATGTGATTGAAAATCTTAGAGAAAGAAAAGAAAACTGTGAAAAGTGGAAAGATAGAAAACAGTGAAAAGTGAAGAAGAAAAAAACTGAAAAGTGAAGAAAGAAAACAGTGAAAAGTGAAGAAGAAAAAACTGAAAAGTGAAGAAAGAAAACAGTGAAAATTGAAGAAGGGAAAAACTGAAAAGTCAAGAAAGAAAAAAACTAAAAAGTCAAGAAAGAAAAAAACTGAAAAGTGAAGAAAGAAAATTGTGAAAAGTGGAAAGAAGGAAAGACTGAAAAGTGAAAAAGAAAAAAAACAGTGGAACATTTTTAAAGTTAAAAATCTGAAAAGTAAAATTTGAAAAGAGAAAAAAAAATATATACCTATATTTGAAACTTACCTGAAGTGTCCCCCCCCGTCCGGAATATGCTGCAAATAAAAATATTTTTACTTATTTAATTTATCTTCTTAGTGTTATGATGTACATAACTACCTTTTTTTTAGTCCTGTTTATTTTGAAAAAAAAACCAGTGAGCCCTTATCAAATATTTTAAATTTGTGGGAAAAGTGAAATATACTACACTACACACCTTTAATACTACTACACCTTTAATAAATTTAAATTTTAGAAACGCTGGTAGTGCACTGCTGCGGAAGAGTCTTAAGTACACAAAAATACAGGTTAGTAAAAATTACTAATAATAATAAATTCAATAATAAATTTTATTTTAAAAATTTATATAAAGAAAAAGAAAAATAAAGAAATAAAATACACGCTTACCTTTTTTGTCCCCACTACTAACTTAGAATTTTGATTTTCTTTTCTATGTTGAAAAATTAAGGATCGACCTAGGTTTTATTTTTTTTTTTAAATTGAATAATATTAACAAATAATTTATAGAACTTTATAATTTAGTTTGTTATCAATTTTTGTCTTGTAATTACAGTAATTTTAATTTTAACTTCAATTTTATTTAAATAAAAAAATTATAATTCAGATTCATATATATGTAAATGAAATTTTTTAATATTATCCTTGGGATAATGACAAAAATATTTGAAATTTAACAGGTTGGAAATGACTGAGTAAAGTCACCACCATCAGGTTGAAGGAGGTAAGCGGGATGGATAAGGGTAGTTAGGGACAAGGGAGTGTAGGATTTGGGGCTACCACACAATCCTGGAGGTAGTGGTAGCCATGGTGGTATCGGACTGATACATGGGTGGGAAAATCCTCCGAGGGCCAACAACATGAGGACCCTCGGCCTTGCTGAAGTCGCCCCTCCCCTATACATAGGTCATCAGGTCCCACCGTTAATTTTGTTTGAATAGGCATGATTTCTTCTTCGTAACGGCCGTCCAGAGCTTCGATGCCAAGGACTCACCCCAATCCGACGAGCATCCAGCCGGTTGCCAACATGCCGAAAGGGGGTCGGAGCCTGGACACCCCTCTACCTCCTGCTGCCCGGACCATCCTCATATACCTGTACATATGGGGTTGTAAGGGTGGTCTACGAGGAGTAGAGGGGCCTAAGTCCTATTTCGCTACAGGTGGCGCCCAACGTGGGGCCCGATGGACCGTAACATATGTGTTAATTTTTTTGTCATCTAAGGGGAGCAGGCCTTGATCACGGGAGCGGACTTGCTTCGTTCATGGTTGGTGTTTCTGACTTCGATTCGCTTAATATAATTAATATCTGAACTTTTATTATGAAATTGCAATTCGTCCGGTAAATGAGGTTTGATCTCGATTACGCAGTTGCGCATTTGCTGTAATTTTCAAAATTTTAAATCACGTAAATTATTTCGGCTTTGTTGAAGCCTTAGTTGACGTGAGCTCGGCTAAGCTGTTCAACTTTAGTTTGATTTTGATTTTTTTGTCTGGTTCATCATTTCCATCATTTTTTTTTTAATTGGGTAGAGCTCTGAAGCTGGACTGACAGTCGGTATAGATGCCACTGGGTACTGCCAACTTCATCTCTTCAAGCGAAACCATGGCGGTAGCACTACACTGTGGACGCAGTAGGGCCGTTTGTGATCGGGGGTCAATTAGGGACTTTAGTAAGGACTACTCGCCTTGTCCCATTTAGCTTTCTATCCACCCTTCTTGCTACCTTCACTTCAACCGAAAACGCCTATGACTATTGATATTGATATTTTTCCGATTTCCATAATTTTATTATTGTACTTTAGGATTATTATTTGCATTATTATTTTTCTCATTATTCTATCTACGCTGATTCAATTCCTAACTTACATCTTTCCGTATTTACTTAGTAAGTTTCCTTTTTTTCCATAATCTTTTTGTTGTTATATTTTTTTTAACTGTAAACTAAAATGTATCCCCGATGTAAACACATGAACCCAAATACCATTCAACGAGGTATGGTTCTGAGGTCGCAACGGACGGTTGGTGACAACGATGACCTTCAAGATGGTCCTGAGACCCCAGCTGTAAGTCAGCCATCAGGATCAGGAGCGCCCCGGCGCACACTGGTAAATTTTCCCAAAAAGCTGGCCAAAATTATTTTTTGGATTTTTTTGTTTTATTATTGCATGGAAATATAAAAAAAGTTTATTTTCAAAAGAAACAACAATTTTCAACCTAATATACAACCAAATTCGCCATAGAAAAGCATGAAAATGGGTGTTTTTGAATTTGTTATTTTCTCAGATAAAAAGACATAGATTTCTATTGCATTGCACGTTTATTGCTTTTTAGAAAAGAATAAATAATTGAAGAAATAAATAAATAAATAAATAAATAAATAAATAAATAAATAAATAAATAAATAAATAAATAAATAAATAAATAATCAAATAAATAAATAAATAAAAATAAATAAATAAATATATTAATAAATAAATAAATAAATAAATAAAAGCATAAATAAATAGATAAATTAGTAACTATATAAATAAATAAATAAATAAATAAATCAATAAATAAATAAATAAATTAATAAATAAATAAATAAATAAATAAATAAATAAATAAACAAAAACACAAAACTGTTTAAATGAAAAAAATATATAGACATAGCATTAATTTAATTTTTACTCGAAATTAATAATTATTCCAATTGCTCAATCTCAGGTTCAACTAAAAACTGAAGCACTTCAGATGGAAAGGTGGGTTTTGTTTTTGGAAATAGTTTCCTCAAACTGCTGACGAAAGGGTCCGAAGAAACCAAGAGACTATGGAAAACATCTTCCATATTTTGTTGCCTGGAAAACTTCCTTGCGTAGCTCTCTCGAAACCGCTTTATGTCTTTGTTTCGGGACTCTTGTGCTTCTTCGCCGAGCTGCCCAATCGGTAGAATAGCTTCTGAAATAATTTCAGGGCTGTGAATTAAAATTTTGTGCACAGTAGTGGGCATATTATACCAAGGGTATAGTTGCACAAACAAATTAGCAGTATCAACGCAAAATTCCTTAAAACGATTGATTTGAATGGGAAACCCACTAGATATTGTTAATAAGACAGCACGAAATCTACATATGATGTTTTCATCTATTTTGGTTATTTCCGAAGAAGTTCGAGAATCTTGGAAAAATCGACGGGCAGTGTTGCCATCGTTGGTACTTCCATAGCCTGGTTTAGGTTTGTCAACCAATAGTCCCATTCGGTTCCGAAAATCTTCTTGAATTCTTTTTTTGGTTTCTTCAACTTTTCTTTTATTTTCTTCACCGCGAGCTTGCCATTGTTTAAGGGGCAGCTTATATGAGACATGCAGTAAACATTCGAAAAATCTTATCCATGCATGGAAAGAAGATAACCCTGTCATGGATTTGTCTGTTCAACACCAAGTCCATTTTGTTGAAGTCTTTTGAAGTTAAATTACAAAGGTAACACCTTTGATTTGAGGAGGTTTCTGTGATTGCATTGCAGATCTTTCCGTCAATCATTGTTAGGAGCATTTTATGTTTAACTGGAATTGATCCGTTTATATGGTTTACCACCGTTTCCCTCAAATTACATATTTGATTTTCAACATATTCAACTTCTCGGACTGTTACATCAGTTGTTTCATGAACAAATTGAATTCTAATTGGTCTACAGAACCTTGTTGATGATGGACGCGGATTTTGCCACAGTATAACTTTGTTAGGGGATTCTGGGTCACCCGATACTAACTGTATTGGAACGAATGATGTTAAAAACATGTTGGCATCGGAAATATTTGGGTCGGAAAATCGTTGTTTGTATTCACTCATGCCCGAACTTCCATCACAACCCCATTTGGAAATGAGACTGATATTGCATTTTTCACTTGAGTGCAACGTTTCTATTACATCTTCTATTCCTTGAAATAAGCGACAAATCGTGTGATCAAGCAAGTTTTGAAGAGGTGCTTCTCCTACGGATTCTGTTATCACCAAGTTTTCAGGGTAACATTTTTTTTTGCTTCCAATACAGCTGCATAATTTGGATACATATGGTTATCATGTTTTATTGCAGAATCTCTTATAAGATTGTATTGGAACTTTGTCAATTGTGCTTCAACAACTATTGCAAGAGCTTCTTCCGCTGTGTATGGAATAATTTCTTGCTCCAATTTCCTTAAGCCTTGTTGGTATTTTTCACCGCGTGAAGGAGTTGAAAAAATTAGGTCTTTCAAAACTTTTGAGGAGTCAACTTTTCCTTTTTCCCGAAGTTGCATCTGCGCAGCATAGCTTAACTCTGCAGTTGTGTAGTTCGAACGCAAATCTTCTGTTTTTCGTCTTTTTGATCGTTCGCTAAAGTCCATAAAATCAATTTGAGGCCATCCAACACAACCATGAGCTCGGCATGGAAACATAATTTCGCTTTGTAGCCAGTTTGCATTTTGCCTTAAGAAGTTGTTTATATTTCTTGCGGCAACTAAACACCTTCTTCTATGTTCATAGACAAAATCAGACAAAATTTTGTTTGTTTCCTCTGAAATGTCAGCATTGGTTTCATTTTTCAGCGTTTCTGCCAAAAAATTGATTTTTTCGGAAGTGTCACGAGATGTACATCTTCTCAAATACTCCGAGAGCTGATCTCTTGAAATAAAAGTGAAACTTGATCGCGATCCTGCGTAAAAAGCAAAAAAACTTGTATTACAACAACAAAAAAATGCCATTCCGCGTCATCTTTAAGTGCCGATTTTTAAGAAGAACGCAAAATGACGCAAAATATTTTGACTGTAACTGATTAAGGAAATGCAAACGCAAATTTTAAGACTATTTTCATTACAGAAATATGCAGGAAAACTTAATTTTTGCATTATTAAAGTTAAAAAATGATAAAAATACTGTACCGAACAAATACTCTGCTTAAAAAGGCCTCAAAATTATATGTCAACTTATAATATAGCAAAAAAAAAAAATCTCATTAAAACATACCACTAGTAATAGAATCCATGTTAAATAAATTTGTAAAGCACCCAAAACAAGAGAGAAAAAAATTAATCAAAACAACTTCTTCTCACCAGATCAAACCAGCTACTGCACTTGTTTCTTTAAAGTTTGCACTTTGAAAGCATCTGCTGATTAAACCGTTATAATCTTCATCGAATAATCTATGAGGCTTAATGCTTACACTATTTGTAAACAACTTTGCATTAAAAAAAAACAACAAATCGCAAATTTTTTTTTTATAGTTATGGCCAGCTTTTTGGGAAAATTTACCAGTGTGCGGCGCTCAGACTTAAATCTTCCCCCACCTTCTCCTCAAGTTCGGGAATCACTGGGTGGCAATGGCGAGCACATGACTGGATACATTCAGCAGGTAGTTGCAGAGGCTGTTGGAGCTCGTCGTGCAGAAGACTTCCGATTCTTCACCGGAGAGATGGAAAGGACTCGAGCTGCCCTACGAGATGAGATAACGGGTATCCTGCGCGAAACATTTGCGGCCGCCCCAACGCCTCTTCCACGCGAATGTCAGCATGCGGAAAGGACACCTATGATATCCGCGCAATCTCCCTCTCGGAAGAATTTGCCGACGGAAACAGCGATTCCACGTCAACTCATCCAATCTCGGAAAATCTCGGAAGCCCCCCGTCATCGTTCTCCTCTGCGATTCTCCACACCTCCTCAGCAAGAACCAGCAGCTGACCGCTCCAACATGGATGATTTCCTTCACCAGCTGCACAATCTCTCCTTGACTGAAGCTGCAAACAACCCCATGTCAGCACCACGGCCTTCCAGCTCTGGATATCGGTTCCAAAGCTTTGATAAATGGGGGTTGAAATTCGACAACAGGACTATTTCCATCGACGACTTCCTGTTCAGGTTGGAGAGACTACGAATCAGTTATGGTGCTAGCTGGGATGAGGTCGTCATCAATTTCCACCATTTTGTCGCCGGCCCTGTTGAAACCTGGTTCTGGGCCTTCGTGAAGACCAACCCCAATGTCTCTTGGCTGGCGTTGAAGAACGCCATGATCGAGCACTTTCGCAGCCTGGAAACGGATTCGGAGCTTTCGAGACGGCTCTACGATCGTCATCAAGGAACCAACGAGACCTTCGACGATTTCTACCTTGCGATACAGCAGCTCAATGGCCGACTCAGTTCCGAAAACGGATTCGGAAATCATCGACGTCTTAAAGAACAACGTGAAGAAGCAAATGGGACTCTTGTTAATAACTTTTGACACCAATTCTCTAGCTGATATGGTCCATGTGTGTCGCAAGGTAGAAAAATACTTGCAGGAACAGGAAGCCATGTTCCAGAAGACTCGTGTAGGACCCGCACCCCCACCACGTCGTAGTGCCGTCTCTGAACTTGTTGCCGAGAATCCAGAGGAAGACGACCGTCGTCTCCCAGACATCGAGGCCTTCCACACTAAAAGGGAAAAGGACACTCGCAATTACACATGCTGGAATTGCAAAGGTAGGGGCCATTCGTTCTTCGAATGCCCAGACCCTCAACGAGCCCTTTTTTGTTTTAGATGTGGTTGGGAAAACACCACCTCTCCCCAGTTTCCTCGATGCCTGGGAAACGAGGCGAAGAGCAGCTCTCGATTCCGGGGGAATTGCTCTTCGGAGAAAAACCCGGAGACACAGTAATTTCACCAGACTCATACATCAACAACACCGACCAGACCGTTCCAGCCGCACAGTGTGATATTTTCGCAATCTAGCGGAACTTTATTCGTTGAGTGTTTAATTCGAGTGTTGTTGGTATAAAAATGTTAAATTATGTAATTCTATGTTGTTTTGTAAGATTTAGAAGCTACCTGAAAATATTGAAAAATATGCAAATAGGGTATGTCACCCCCCCCCCCCCCTCCAATATGTATAGACTATAGGAAAAATAAAAATAAATTACAATATGATTCAAATAAGGAGAATTTTGAATATTTATACTGACATGAAAACGAAACCCTAATAAGATCACTTGGTTTTTGTACATGCATCTTTCACAAACGATTTTTTAGAAACTGCTAGGCCGATTGAAATGAAATTCGACACACATTTTCTATAATGCAATTATGACGCGATAGTTTTGTTTTTATGTTTTTTTGATGAATAGTTTCTAAGTAATTTAAGAAAAACAGAAAAAAAGAACACGAAAATATAGGTCACTTAAAAAAAAAATATTGTATAGGGTCAGCAAACAACAGCAAGAAAAGTGAACGTTTTCTAACACAGAATATACCAACAGACATTTTAAGCACAATAACACGATGGATACATGAGGATACATTTTTAAAACCCTTTCCAAAGTTACGATACACACAAAAAAAAATCACTATAAAGGCTTTCACTCACACGATTTTTAATTTTTTTAATTATCAGTGTACAAAAAAAATACTTACCCACAATAGTTCTAAAAATATCAACAAAAATAAATAAAATAATTTTGAAAATCACAACTAAATATTTACTTGACCACGAAGTTATCAACTTGACACAAGAAAAACAATGAACTTTAATTTTTTTTTTTTAGCTTTAACAAACCTGATGTTTGTGATGCTGTAAAACGGTAAATACAGTTGTGTCTTTGTTTTATTTTTTTGCCAAGTTAAAGCTGGAGGTTTTACCTTTCATACGATACCAATTTTGTTGCATTCGGTTGACTTTTATTTTTCATTAAAGTTCCGCTAGATTGGCAAAATAACACACTGTGAGCCGCCGCGGATGACCGATCTCTCCCACCGGCTGATTTTATCAAGATCCTACCACGACAAGCCCTAACAGAACCACCCAGACCTTCCCCCAATCCAAAGATCAGAGCCCTCCTGCCCTTGCACGAAAGTCAACTCCGCTACTACGAGGCCAGGAAGCGAATATTCGGTGCCCAAAGCACGGCTATATCGGAAAAGGTGGTGAGACTGAGGAAGAAGTTCCAGGAGAAGAAGAAGGCCTGCAAAGCCATCGAAGCAACTACTCTGTGCTGTACAGATGACCCTCGACCTTATGCTACCGTCCAAATATTTGGAGAGCCAATGCTTGGTCTTCTGGATAGCGGTGCTAGCATAAGTTGCTTGGGTATCGATGGTCAAGAGTTCTTGCTAAGACACGGCCAAAACTTCTCCAAACTTTCTTCTGAAGTTAAAACTGCCGATGGGAATCAGCAACGCATTGTAGGCAAATTCAATGCGGATATCTGCTACAAAGGGATGACGAAAACAATACCCCTGTATTTGGTTCTGTCTCTACAGCAGAAACTGTACCTGGGAATCGACTTTTGGAAGGAATTCGGCATTGCTCCTCAGTTGATCTCCGAACTTTCAACAGCTCAGTGCTCAAACGAAAAGGATGTGGATCCGAACGCTCACGAACTTACCATAGAACAATCCAAACGGTTAAAAGAAGCTATTGATTTGTTTCCTTCATCTGCTGTCCAAGGCTTGGGGAAAACATCTCTAGAAGTACATACGATAGATACAGGTGATGCCGAGCCCATTATGCAACGTCATTACCCGGTTTCTCCAGCGGTGCAGAAACTTCTATATGAGGAGTTGGACCGCATGCTTAAACTTGGGGTGATCGAAGAAAGCACCAGTGCCTGGAGCTCTCCTGTAGTCCTAGTTCGCAAGCCCGGCAAAAATAGCTTGTGCTTGGACTACAGGAAAGTGAACGCCAAGACTAAGAAAGATGCGTATCCCATTTCTCATATAGGGGGATTGCTATCGCGTCTTCAAGATACTCGTTTCATCTCGAGCGTGGATCTCAAAGACGCGTTTTGGCAGATCCCATTGGAGAAAGAATCCCGGGAAAAGACGGCGTTTACTGTGCCCGGTATGCCCCTGTTGCAGTTTACGGTAATGCCCTTTGGCCTCTGCAATGCGCCACAACGCATGGTCAGATTGATGGACAAAGTGGTACCGCACCAACTGCGAGAAAAAATCTTTCCGTACCTGGATGACCTCTTGGTAGTTTCAAGCACCTTCGATGAGCATGTCGAACTGCTGAAGGTTTTGGCCGGTCGACTGAAGGAAGCAGGATTGACGATGAACGTCCATAAGTCGAAGTTCTGCTTCAAAGAACTGAAGTACCTGGGCTACATAGTTGGAGATGGCTGCCTCAAGACGGACTCCAATAAAGTAGCAGCCATTTCTGATTTCCCTATTCCGACTTCCGCAAAACAGGTCCGACGTTTCCTGGGACTCGCCGGTTGGTATAGACGTTTTGTGCGAGATTTTTCAACTCTAGCGGCACCCATAACGGACACGTTGAAGAAGGGGAAAAAGTTCATGTTTTCCAAAGCTGCGTTGGAGTCATTCAACCTTCTCAAGGAGGCCCTGATGTCCCAGCCTGTGCTGGTGAACCCGGACTTCAATAAAGATTTCATCATTCAGTGCGACGCTTCCGACACCGGCTGCGTTCTTAGTCAGGTCGACGAGGGTGGTAGTGAACGTCCAATTTACTATCACTCTCAGAAGCTCAACACGGCTCAGCGCAACTACAGTGTGACCGAGCGTTAGTGTCTTGCTGCTCTCATTGGAGTCCAGAAGTTCCGTGGTTATGTCGAGGGACATCCCTTCAGGATAGTGACCGATCATGCGAGTTTGAAGTGGCTGATGGGACAAAAAGATTTAAGTGGACGACTAGCGCGATGGAGCTTAAAGCTGCAGGGATTTGATTTCAGCATCGAGCATCGCAAGGGTACCCAAAACGTTGTACCTGATGCCCTCTCGCGAGTGCATGAGGTAGATGCTCTGGGTTGTGATGTCTCGGAGCTGGAAGATCCTCACGATGTTCTGCAAATCGACCTTGAGGATCCAAGTTTTAAATCTTCGGAATACCTTAAGCTCATTAAAGACACCGAAGAACAAAAAGAAAAGCTACCTGACCTTCAAGTCTCGGAAAGTTTCGTGTATAAGAAGGTCAGACATTGCACAGGGAATCCGTTAGAGGACGACCTTGTTTGGAAGCTTTGGGTTCCACAACCGCTAACTGAACGCCTGATCTCATTGGCTCATCGACCACCTAGAGCATCGCATGGTGGGATCGCCAAGACCCTGTACCGGCTGCAGCAACGTTTCTTCTGGCCTAACATGGCAGCGCAAGTCAAGGTCTTCCTGGAGAAGTGTGACATCTGCAAGACCTCAAAAGCTTCGAACGACACCCTTAGGCCTCTTATGGGTAAAGCGTTCGTTGCCGAGAGACCCTTCCAGATGTTGTACATCTACTTCTTGGGACCTTACCCACGCTCGCGAGACGGGAACACACACATTGTGGTGGCGCTGGACCAACTGACGAAGTTCGTGCTGATAACGGCAATTCATAGGGCGACAACGGACGTAGTGCTGAAGTTTCTCTACGAGCAGGTTTTCTGCATGTTAGGCGTCCCGGAAACCCTGCTCTCGGACAACGGGAAGCAGTTCATCAGCCGGGAGTTCGAGAAGTCGATGACCTCATATGGGATAACCCACGTATGGACCGCGGTTTACTCGCTACAAGCAAACGCTAGTGAGCGGGTAAACCGGTCTATCCTCGCCGCCATCAGAGGCTACATAGACAGCGACCAGAGGAACTGGGACAGCCAACTTCCAGCCATCGCCAGCGCCCTTCGCACTACGATCCACTCGGCCATCAACATGTCGCCCTACGAAGCGCTCTTCGGTCAAGGTTGCCTGGAGCACGGGTCGGATTACCAGGTCTTGAGGAGGTTGAATGCTCTCAACAACACGGGAATAGTTCCGAAGCAAGCGAGAATGAACATTCTCCACGCCCATCTTAAAACCTCCTTGGCTCACGTTAGGTATGAAAACGCCTACAATTTACGAAGTAAAAACGTAAAGTTCGCGAAAGGCGACATCGTGTACCGGAGGAACTTTGTGCTCAGTGATGCGTCGAAGAAATTCTGCGCAAAACTGAGCCCAAAGTTCCTCAAGATGAGGGTTTGTAGACCAGTAGGCAATAACCTGTATGAACTCGAAGACCTAGCAGGAAAGAAGGCAGGGGTATACCATGCCAAAGATTTAAAAAGGGGAAGGTTCTAATGCCCGTCTAGCAGCCTGAGCATGAGACTCTCTCTGATACGTTCCTTTTCCTTCTTCCTTCAACTTGGCAGACCTCGTCGAAAGAAGAAGTTTTGTGGGGAACTGTTTTACATTATACATACCTACACTAACTTACCTGCACTAAACATTACTTACCTTACACTTATCATTAGCCATAACATAACCATAACATAAATATACTTACCTTATAACACTTACCATAGCACATATTCATAATTATCACTCAATAAATACTTTACAAAAAAACACTCCACTTAAAATAATCAACACGACTCTGCAAACACAAAACACTGTACAAAAAACAAGCTTCTTTTTTTTCGATCAAGTAGGCAGGAAAAAAGTAAACAAACTCAAAAGAGAAAAAACTACGTTTTTGAGTCAGTTTTTGATTGATATTTCGATATGCTTCGTCGTCGTTAGTATTGGGTGTGAAGTTTTTTTTTTTTTTTTCTTCTAGAAAAAAACCAACGAAAAGAAAATTTAGTAGAAATTTGTGTGTTGGTTGTTGGTTCGCGGATTTTTGTTTGAAAATTACAAATCATTGCCGATGTTTGTGAAAAATTGAAAACAAAACCAAACCGAAACCCCATCGGAAAAGAAAAGGAAAAAAAATCAGTGATAAGAAATAATGAGAAAATTGAAAATCTTAAAAAGAAAAAAAAAGAAAAGAAAACAGTGAAATTCTGAATATAAAAAAAAGAGAACGTGAAAATTTTGAAAAGCATAAAGAGAGAAAACCAAAACAGTGAAATTCTGACTAAAGAGAATATGAAAATTTGGAAAAATTAAATTTGAAACCCCATCGAAATAAAAATCAGTGAAATTTTGAAAATCCTAAATAGAGAAAACAAAACAGAAAATCTGAAAAGAAAAAAAAATGTGATTGAAAATCTTAGAGAAAGAAAAGAAAACTGTGAAAAGTGGAAAGATAGAAAACAGTGAAAAGTGAAGAAGAAAAAAACTGAAAAGTGAAGAAAGAAAACAGTGAAAAGTGAAGAAGAAAAAACTGAAAAGTGAAGAAAGAAAACAGTGAAAATTGAAGAAGGGAAAAACTGAAAAGTCAAGAAAGAAAAAAACTAAAAAGTCAAGAAAGAAAAAAACTGAAAAGTGAAGAAAGAAAATTGTGAAAAGTGGAAAGAAGGAAAAACTGCAAAGTGAAAAAGAAAAAAAAACAGTGGAACATTTTTAAAGTTAAAAATCTGAAAAGTAAAATTTGAAAAGAGAAAAAAAAATATATACCTATATTTGAAACTTACCTGAAGTGTCCCCCCCCCCCCCCCGTCCGGAATATGCTGCAAATAAAAATATTTTTACTTATTTAATTTATCTTCTTAGTGTTATGATGTACATAACTACCTTTTTTTTAGTCCTGTTTATTTTGAAAAAAAAAACCAGTGAGCCCTTATCAAATATTTTAAATTTGTGGGAAAAGTGAAATATACTACACTACACACCTTTAATACTACTACACCTTTAATAAATTTAAATTTTAGAAACGCTGGTAGTGCACTGCTGCGGAAGAGTCTTAAGTACACAAAAATACAGGTTAGTAAAAATTACTAATAATAATAAATTCAATAATAAATTTTATTTTAAAAATTTATATAAAGAAAAAGAAAAATAAAGAAATAAAATACACGCTTACCTTTTTTGTCCCCACTACTAACTTAGAATTTTGATTTTCTTTTCTATGTTGAAAAATTAAGGATCGACCTAGGTTTTATTTTTTTTTAAATTGAATAATATTAACAAATAATTTATAGAACTTTATAATTTAGTTTGTTATCAATTTTTGTCTTGTAATTACAGTAATTTTAATTTTAACTTCAATTTTATTTAAATAAAAAAATTATAATTCAGATTCATATATATGTAAATGAAATTTTTTAATATTATCCTTGGGATAATGACAAAAATATTTGAAATTTAACAGGTTGGAAATGACTGAGTAAAGTCACCACCATCAGGTTGAAGGAGGTTAAGCGGGATGGATAAGGGTAGTTAGGGACAAGGGAGTGTAGGATTTGGGGCTACCACACAATCCTGGAGGTAGTGGTAGCCATGGTGGTATCGGACTGATACATGGGTGGGAAAATCCTCCGAGGGCCAACAACATCAAGACCCTCGGCCTTGCTGAAGTCGCCCCTCCCCTATACATAGGTCATCAGGTCCCACCGTTAATTTTGTTTGAATAGGCATGATTTCTTCTTCGTAACGGCCGTCCAGAGTTTCAACTCCAAGGACTCACCAAAATCCGACGAGCATCCAGCCGGTTGCCAACATGCCGAAAGGGGGTCGGAGCCTGGACACCCCTCTACCTCCTGCTGCCCGGACCAGCCTCATATGCCTGTACATATGGGGTTGTAAGGGTGGTCTTCGAGGAGTAGAGGGGCCTAAGTCCTCTTTCGTTACAAAACACAACCAACCGACTTGGAGCTTTATTTGAAAATTTTGCCAATGACAAAGGTCTCATCGTATTAAACGACGGATCACCCACACTTTTTAATACGAGAAACACATTCTCAGCCGTTGACGTAACGCTTGCTTCTGCCGATTTAGCCCCACTCCTCCAATGGACAGTCAGCCCCTACGGAGAAAGTAAAGATCACCTTCCAATCATAACACGGACCCATGAGAGAAAAAGTTTGAGGAAACCAACTATACGTTTCAAAGAAGCACAAGCTAACTGGGATGTCTTTGTTAAATCTACCCACTCTTTATCCCAATGCACAACAGTATCTAAAAACATTAACCAAGAGGCAGCCAATATTAAAAGAATTTTAAGGAGATCAGCAGCTGAGTCAATACCAACAACAAAACCAAATGTACACAATAAGAACAAAAAACCAATTTGGTTCAACAAGGAAATTGCCGCACTTGTCAAAGCTAAGAACACAGCCTGGAAAAATGTAAAAAGATTTCCCACTACTCCAAACTTCTTAACTTATCGAAAAGCTAGTGCTAAGGTAAAATACGAATCCATCAAGGCAAAAAGATTAACTTGGGAAAACTTCGTTAACAATACGGATCCGACCTTGGACTCCAAAACGCTATGGAATAGGATAAAATCCTTAAGATCCACAAACTTCTCCCAACAATTTCCTTACATTTTCCTTAATGGCTCTCTGCAAAACGATCCTAAATTATTAACCTTGACTTCGTCGGGGTATATTCCGATAACATTTTTATGGTTGCTTCAGGTGAGCCTTCCCAAGTTAACACTATATTAAAAGCTGCTGACGATGGAATAAATTCATGGGCACAGAAAACGGGAGCAATTATCCCCTCCTCAAAACTAGAAGCCCTTCACCTCTGCAGAAAAAAGAAATGTCCATGCGCAACAAGCCCTCTCGTAATCAGAAACACCAACGTCAACTTGAGAAAAGAACTTAGGATCCTCGGAGTAACATTCAACAGTAATCTTAAATGGGATAACCATATCAAAATTGTTATTAACCAACTTAAGTGCAGGAACAACATTCTAAAAATGATATGCTCCCGTCGCAAAAGACCCCATTTGGAAACGGCGCTAAAAATAACAAAAGCCCTTGTTGAAGGCACCCTTCAGCACGGATTAACAATGTTCATGTGGACTTCCAAAAAAAAATTTAGAAAGCATTGACACAGCCGTTAATGAATGCTACCGGACAGCTACAGGAGCTCTTAAGACAACACCCATTCCAGCTCTCAGAATAGAAGCAGGTTTTAATTCAATCCAGCGACTGGGTCAAAAAAGAACAGTTAACTTGATAAGTAAAGCTCTTACAGACTTTTCACATCCTCTTTACCAACCTTCCCAAGAATCTCTCTTAAGAAAAAAACCTAACAAAATAAACTCGACATCTTCCCTTACCAAAATGCTTAACTTGATGACTGCCCACGGATGTATTTCTTCAACAACAGTATACCGGAACTCGTTAGGCCCTCCTCCTTGGAAAAGACACCTATTGCCCATCGATACCAGTATCTCCATCTATAAAAAACAAAGCACCTCAAAACTGACTTACCGTCTGCTTCACAGAGACCTAGTTGAAACTATTGAGCCAACACGAATCCTTTACACAGATGCATCCTTTAAAAACAACAACTCAACTTATGCAGTAGTCGAAATAAACCCAAACAGGGAAGAGATCATCACTTGCCAAGGTATAATCCCCGACTCAGGCGGAAGCTACATCGCAGAAGTTACAGCACTGCTCAAAGCTCTCTACATTGCAGAGACATGGGAAGACAAAACATTAATACTAACAGATAGCCTGAGCGTTCTCAATGGAATAAAAAACGCATCAAACAATTGCCCGGCACTAAACGATATGAGGGGCATTCTTCACTTTAATAACAATATAACCTTAGCATGGATACCAGGCCATGCAGGCATTAGAAGTAATGAGGCTGCAGATTCGGCAGCGAAAAATGCAATCAATTACCCCTATATAAAGAATTCATCCACATCCCTCAGCTCATTAGAAAAATTCATGCATCCATTCTAAATGCAGATCTCGAAAGATCATGGCTTAGCGAGCAAAACTCCCTTCGTCAATACCACCACTCACACCATCGTATACCATACAACAAACAATTCTCCAGAGAAGAGTGCATAACAATCTTTCGCGTAAGAGTAGGAAAAACACTTTTCTCTAGTCGACACTACTTTACACACGACCCTCCAGATGAATGTACTTACTGCAGAGAGCCTCTTACTGTTTGGCATATGTTTGCAGTCTGCCCGAACTCACGTCTAACCGATAACACCGACTCCGTTGAAGTTATGCAGAATAAGCTTTCCAAAATCCTTGACCCATCTGATGTCCAGACCTTCCAGCGGCTTAAAAGAGTAACATCTCTACACGATAAATTCAAAGAAATATGAAGTACTGTCTTTTATTTTAAATTTAAATTTTTTCTTTTTCAATTAAATTTTCATATTTATAGTACATAATAATGTAATTAACAAAAAAACAAAAATTAAAGTAAACACGACATCTATGGTCTAGTTGCCCTGATGTCTTTTATTTTCGTAATTTATAAATTAATTTTATAAGTTATCTTTGTTAAATAAATAAATAAATAACATCTTTGTTGGGGAATGTTCTTAGCCTCCAAACCTGTGCGCAGTGGTCAAGGAGTCTTTTGGTGTCTATGAAAGGCTTCTACGCATGCAAGCATAAGATAAGGACACATTGGGTCGTATGCAAAAAGATGAGATCAAACTCTTTACTCACTTTTTTGAGAACTTTCTTGAGGTGGTATGGAGTGAGCAGTTTTACGTCGGCACCTAGCAATAAAGCCTTATCCGACGTGTGACCATTCACATTGGTATCTGTTTGTTAGAGTTGATACTCTCTTTTAAACACACAGTTTGAAACTCATCGTTATCAAACTTTTGCGATGTTATCCCTTCATCGCATTTAATATAATTAATTTCAATTGTGTTTTCAAGTACCAGTTTATTTCTTCCATGAAGAAACCATAATGGTAAATGTTTTTATATCTATCTAACTGAGCTTGAGACATGTAACTCAGTTACCGAGAACGAATTTCTCGTTAACCAACAGCCCCTCTGAAACTCCCACAAGGGGGCCTACCGCTTCTGTAGTTGGCGTTCAAAGGTCCTAAGACACAATGAACGGGGCTCCAACTACCCCAGAGTACCAGTTTATTCAATAGACCTGGTAGTCTTTCTATTGATTATATGTACTCTTACGTTAAACTTTTTCAATAGGAGTTTTCCCAACTTTCGTTCTTATAATGGATTAACAAGGATCCGCTGGCGTCCTTGTCATGCAGTCCATTTTACCAGTTGTCAGGGCGGTAGAACAATTCTGGAAGACTGCATGACTATAGCGTAAAACCATTCGCCTAGATCGTCATCTAGTTTCCACCGGCGCACAGTGGGCCCACTCATATGCAGGGGTCGGAATAAACTAAAAATAAAATTCTAAGCGATGAATATGAAAACAGGTTTTCCCGTTAGCACATATTCTAAGCTATCATTTGCTGAATCAATTATATTTTTATGTTTTTTTCTCACTCCATACGGTCCAATCGAAATCACATTCCATTTACTCTCAAGGCATGTGCTAAATAGGTAGTGTTATCAGTGTGGCTTTGTTTAAATATTTTAAAAACGTGAAAACTTAAAATCAACATGCAATCAATAGTTTCAAGTATGTACTTTATTGCTAAATATATTTTAAGTTTCTATTTTTTGTTTTTCAATATAAGTTAATTATAAATAATGTGCACCTTATAATTAAGGGTATTTTTATGTATAGCTAGAGAAAAAGTAGGTTTCTACACGTTTCTACATTGAGATTTTTATGTGACAATATAGTTTAATATCTTGTGTATTGTGCGTAAAAATAATTTCTTGCTCATATTTACACCTTTTTTTATTAAAGTTTTTGTAATAGAGTACCCTAAAAAATTCTGAATGTTTATGCACAAAAAAAGGTTTTTTTCGTGTAAGTTCACATTCTAACAGTATATTTTATACTCGAATGGAGTTGTTTGAGCTCATGAAATATTCAGGAATCAAAACACTGAAAAATAAATTCAAATTTTTGGCAGATCACCTGCAGATCACCAGCCACAATGGGAATGCTTAAGAGCTCCGCCATTCGTTATCGATTTTTGAAGCTAGATTCACAAAAAAGCAGTTTGAATGTAATAGAAACGAATTCCGATTTTTGAAAGCTAATGAATCTTAGTTGCTTACACCAATTAGTTTTAAACTTCTTGATTCAGCAACACCATTATTGCTTGTAACTTGAGACCCCTTAATAGCCAGTATAAGGCAAATACCAAAAAAAAAAAAAACAGAACATTCCCTAAAGAAGTCCTTGACCTAATCATTGCCCCAAATTAAACACTCAAACACTAGTATCAGCGGCGATAAAATTGAGTCCGATGAATCTGACTTGACTAAGAAAATAAGCTTAAAATGTAAATAAAAGTGGTTTTCATGATACACTAGTCAAAACAATTAAAAGAATACTTTCCTTAAAATTGAAAAAAAAGTGTTTTGTAAGTTTGATTGATCGAAACAGAGAAACAGTTAATCGTATTGATGCGAAATTTTCACCAAAATCAATAAAATTTTATGAGCTTTAAGAATTTAGCCTCAGATTAGTTGTATCACTGAAAATCACAAAATAACGGTAGTTTTTATGAAAAAGTTGAAAAATGCATATTTTGGACCTTTTTTTAAATTGATAGAAAAGATTGAAAAAAAAACAATATTTTTATTTTTTTTTTAATGTGTAGAAAATTTTATATATTTTTCAAATCTGCCTTTATTTTTTTTGAAAGTATATTTTGCAGAGATATTAGGGTCCAAAGTCAAAATTGTGTTTTTGCATGTAAACCCATTT
Organism: Sphaerophoria taeniata; assembly: GCA_943590905.1. Lineage (NCBI taxonomy): Eukaryota > Metazoa > Arthropoda > Insecta > Diptera > Syrphidae > Sphaerophoria > Sphaerophoria taeniata. The sequence continues at coordinate 109,299,853 of OX016541.1, forward strand.
TTTGATTAGAAAAAAATCGTAGCGATCTAAAACAAATAGGGAATTAATGCCAACAAAATTTTCAAATTGAATCTTAGATCGCTTGGATTGAAAAAAATTTCAGCTTACTTCATGACAAACCAAACTTTATTTTTTGTTTTTTAATTTTGAAATTAAGTGAACATTTATTACGCTCAAGCGAAAACGACTAACGGTATGTTCTTAACTCAAAATAATTTGAAAAGAAAAAATTATAGCCTTTAAAAAACTTTTTATTTCACTTCAATCCGACTTTTTTCTACTGACATACAGCCTTATGAAAAACCACTCAATTTTTGAGTTTTTTCAAGTGTTCCTTTAATTGTTTTGACTAGTATTTGTAAAATTTGTAAAATAAGCATTAAAACTAAATTTAAAATCTCAATTATGGTTTTCCTATTACTTGTTTTGGTACTTCAACTCAAAAAAAAATGTTTTCAATAAAGCAGGCCCATCTACAGAATTAATTCCGGTTATTGGAGTATCTTGCCCCACTGTGCGGCGTGGAGGTTGGTTTTTCCGCACTTGAGCTTAGAAAAATATTTACTCGATATTGCAAAGCAACCTTGAGGTGGTATGCAAAAAAAATATTACTAACCGAGTTCGATCTCAATTTGTGAGTTCAATCTCAGAGGGATGAGATCGATCTCACAATGAAAGCTCGCCATGAGATTGAACTCGTTTTCATATGCAAAAGGATGAGAAGACACTTGGTTACATGAGATCGATCTCACTAATTGTTAAGCATGGCCTTTCTCGGACTCAGTGCACATAAAACCGTTAGGATGGCCGAATTTATTGTTAATTATGTCGGACAAAGAATTTATAAAGAAAGAAGGTGTCCAATTTTTGAAGATTTTCGTCGGTTGTATCGGTTAAGTGAAGAAGGTGTGCGATTGTTGATGGAAGAATTTTTGGCACCGCGCTCAGAAATACATGGTGGTGCTCTCACAAACCAAGAAAAAAATAAGAATCTTTCTGCGACACATAGGAGACCCCAAGTTCCAAATTGGAGCTGGTGAAGACGATGGAGTTCATCAATATACAATGTCTAGAGTGGTGTAGCAAGTTGCAGAAATAGCAAGCCATGCAGTGGCGTATTACCCTAAAGGCAAACTAGGCACGTGCCTAGGTGCAGTAATTCTTACAAGTGGCAAATAATGCGAGTTCATACGTGGTTGTTAAGGTAACAAACTTGTGAACTCGAATTGCACTTGCATCTTTTGTTAACAAAAAATTGGTACTGAGCAATGCCTCTTACAGTACAGAGTCAACTCGGTTTGCCAACTGGGCAATCGACTTAGTTTTCTTCTTATTTTGTAAGCGTTTTTTAATAGGTATTGATTTTACTTATTGCAGGGGCAAATAACCTAATGGTCGAAGTTCATCAGCTGATGGCAAAAATTTCGGCGGACTTAAAACCTAAATTTTCTGCTTTTTAAGTTCTTTCTAGATTGATTTTCGGGGCAATCCGATTTGAGAACCGAGTTGCCACTCGGTCTGCATAAGAACCAACTCGAGTTAACTTGGTTTACAAAATTTACGGTTCGGCAGATCATTAATTAACCAAGTTCGTAAGATCTTTCGGACAATACTAACAGATCTCATGTTAAGTCTTTTTTTTCTTGGCCTTTTCTTTAGGCGCGGTGCATCCATTCGGTCAAACTATAGTACGAGATATTTCTATATAGGGGCGCCAGTGAGATGCTTGCCTATGGCGCCCTCAACAGAATTGTATTATATTTTCACATACTGTGGAAGTAATATGTACGAGAAGCGCAAAGGTTCGATCCCACGACGTTCTGCTTAGCAGCCAACGCGCACCTAACCACTAAGCAACGGACACTGTGTTTGTTGGTGATGTCAATTCAAAATTGGCTTTTATAGAATATAATTATTTTGAGCACAGCATTACTCTTCTTCGCCGTAGGATAGGCAACTGCGATTTTTCTAACAAAATTTTATTGGAACAAAATTATAGTTTGCTAATGCACAATTTTAAGATAATTTAGTGTGATACAATACAAGCTTAAAATGACGTTTCAGTCATGAATCAAACGTCATTTTCAGCTAGTATCACTCTAAATTCTATTAAAATTGTTCTTTAGCGGACTATAACTTTGTGGAATTGTTTTTAAGTTCCTTTACCAAGAAGTTAATAAAATTTCCGATTCACTATTTATAAACCTATGCATCATTTTCACCTTTAGACGACATTTTTTTCACACGCTTCACGTAAATTATAATCATGTAACTAAGCCACGAAAAGAGCTTTGAGATCGATCTCAATTTCAACGAGTAATAGCTGTTGAGCTTGAACTCGTTTCGTTTTTTTGCATACAAAACTGAGTCTGAGTTCCGCTCTGCTCGATCGATCTCACAGGTGAGGTCAAGCTCGTCAGCTCAGACTCTGAGCTCTTGCTCATTTTTTTAGAATATGACCCATTGTTGTTCCAAAATTTGTTTTGTGGTGATATGAAATGCCAATTGCCGTCGTTCCTTAACTCTCAAATTCTGTTTCCTTGTGCGACGTTTATAAGCTTTCTTCTCTGCTTTTCTGTTTTATCATGTGTATGACAGGTTGTTCAAAAATGTAATAAATGGCAAAGGAAGGCGAAAGCCTGCAATTTTTCGTCTGAATTATTTGTCAGACAGCACACAGAGGCATAAATAAAGAAATAAACAAAAGAAGTGTGTCCTCCCTTTGAAAATAAAAAAAACTGTAGAAACTGAAAAGAATTAATTTCTCTTTGGAAGCTTAAGGTTGATTAGGATCAGGTTAGAGATCTCCTCCACAGACACTGAATTAGCTGCATCACCATTTGTCATTCTGTCATGTTCGTCTGGTACTTGCTCTTTTGTTAATTTGATGTTTTGACTTTTAGTCTTGAATGTAGGCAATGATTTTTATTCCCTTCATGCCTCGTGACAAACCAACCAAAACGCATCAAATATAAAAGGTCGGCGGCTTTCATTTTTAAAGAATGTTGACTTGGCTTTTCAGAAGATTTGTTTAGTTTCTAGATAAAATTTAAAGAGATGAAGTGATTGGCTTCCCTTTCTATTTCACCAAAACATGTTTCCTTTAATAATGTGAACCAAAAAGCTTAAAGGTTTTCCTTTCTCGAATTTAGATTTTATTAAAGACCCCTGTTTTTCCGTACCAGCTGAGTTTTCCAGCCAATTTTCCCACACATCTAGAAGACTGACTCGCCAATTATGACAAAACAACAAATATAACCAACCTAGTTTTTTATTTTTGAAAAAAAGACAAAAATCTAAAATTTGGTACCAGCTTCAATTCCAATTACATGCTCAGAAAAAGTGCTAACTTTATTATGTTCGAAGGTGCTACAAACAAAAAGTTTGCCAAAACGAATTATAGAAAAAAAGTTATAAAAAAAAATACCAACTCCCCTGGGAGTGAGGGCTGAAATTAAATGCATTCTCTCTTTGTGCATTTAATTACATTCAGGAAAACTAACGTCCAGGTGAAAAATGTATTAGTGTGTTTGTTTATTGGGAAAGGAAAAGCTGGATGAATTAAAGCGTACGTCCTGTGTGTAGATGTTAAGTGCACTTATAGCAATTTCATTTAATTGTTCTCCTTGTCTTTTACCTTTTTTGTGTTAAATTCTTCATTCTCTCTAGTCATGGCTCTAGACTAGAGTCTAGACTCTAGAGAGTGGTTTTTTTTTTCTTTGAAATGGAGTTTTCTGGTTTTGTCTCATTGCGAGTGTTGAACCGGTGTGTTTGCTGTTAAGTGATATGTGAGCCAGGTTGTTTTAAGTTCATAGTTTTTCTTTTTTAGTGACATTTGTCTGACTTTATGCTCAAGTCATCAAAAGAGTGACAAGGTGCAAACCTTCTTGAACATAAGCCCTTTGATTTTAGAAAAGAAAAAAATAATAGTTGAAGGATGTAAGTTGCTAACCAATTTTTGTTTCAATAAGAACAAAAGATTTGTTGTTCTTTGAAGTCTGCTTCTTGCTTTTAACTCACACTTTTGACTTGTGACCAATTAAGTGATTGTCAATTAAAAATGTTTGGGACAAAAAAGCTACAGAAAAACAAAAAGGCTTAGTGAATTGTGTGAATTACGGAAAACCACAGATGGAAGAGGTCAGTTGAGTCATCCGACCAGATTTGGAATGCTCAAAAGAAACGATTGCTTAAGATAAGGCCAGTTCCGCGTTCCACGTGACAAAAATCTCACTGCGATACCAATGTCACTTGCACCGAGAAAAAATAATAAGGTGGCACATACATTTCCTAATGGAATCTGCTCTACATTTATATCAAAAGGGCACCAAAGTACCTACATATTATAAGGGAAGGCTTTTTACAGCAAACTTTATTGGACTTAAAGGTATCAACTAACAAATAAAAACTCTCTTCTTTCGGCTGACGACATAAAGCCAATTGCACTCTTTCGAAATATGTAATATTTATATAAGAAGAAAAAAAGAACAATAAATTCAAAATAACTAGGTACTTCTACTATCCTGCTGGTAACGAAATATCTGGCAAGACTCCTTCAGTAATTCAGTATGTATAGAACTACCAGTATCGAGTTCCTTAGTAAAAAAACATTTTGCTTTCCAAGCAAATTGTTTAATATACAGAGGCACCTACAGTGTGACGCCATGTCCTTTGCTATTCAAAATCAACTGAAAACAAACTTCTCCCCAATTTCGTTTGCATTTTTTAACACCAAGCTAATTATACACCAGCGCAAACAATTCCAATTCCTCGAAAAGCTTCCATAAACAGTTTTTGTTTCATTACGCCCTTCAACTTCAATTGCCTTTTATTCGATTTAGATGAAGGAAGAATACGTTCACTTTCTCCCTAAAAGTACAAAAGCCATTGTCAGCATCTTAATTTAAAAGTCTGGCCATTTGACACTGCTGCTTTATTCTCATTTTAGTTCTTTTGATGAGATTTGAAAACTTTGTCGTTTTGCGGCCGTAACAAAACCGCCATTTAATTGCCTGATCACGATGACGATTGTCGCCTTTTTTTATGTTCAGTCGGTTTCAGAGCTTTTCGTTTAATTAACTCTATAGGCAAATTAGGCTGGAGACTGTCTATGTCTGGATTAAACTTTTGAAAAAATAATAATAATAATAATAATAACGCTTACATCTTTTCAGGTTCAATGTCATAAAAAAGAAGATAATCTTTTGTGGAAACCTTCAACTGGGAGCGAGAAGACAGAAGTATTTTGGATAATTTTTTTATTTTGGCAGACAGAAATTTAATTTTTGTTTTGTTTTTGTATTTGTCCATACAAATAAAATAACAAAAACAAGCATAATAAACATAAGTTAAGGAAGAATACTTTACAAAATACAAGATTAAGAAATTTTATTTTCATTTACCACCAAATTTGTAGTCTATTGACCCTTTGACGCTGTAGACAAGAAGATAGGTACGCAGAGAGATAGACAAATGGACAGACCCCTGAATCATCGAAATGTGTTTGATCAAAAAGTTTTTTCTTGTAAAGCAAATTTGTCTCAAAGAAAAACCGCGCTAAGGTTATTCCTGTGCCTAAAAAAATCCTTCTTGTCCTTCTGATTTAAGACCCATATACCTTGCCTGTCGAAGACTTTCGAGAAAGTTCTTTCCAGACAGATTTCTATAATGGTATGCGGGTTCATAACTTATTTTCTCCGGCGCAGTCAGGATTTCGAGCAGAGCATAGCTGCTCTTCCGCTATGGTGAAAGTCCTCGACGATATTCGAATACAGTTTGATCACGGTAAGTTAACTATCATCTGCTTACTGGACTTTACAAAAGCCTTTGATCGAGTTAAGCACAGTATTTTGTGTACGGAAAATTAAAGGTTTATTTTGGCTTTAGTGATAGGTCAATCCCAACCATCGACCAAATTTTCGCTTTGCGACAGATCCTGGAAGAAACCTATGAACTCCAAATCGATACCCACCACCTTTTCATGCCGCGTATGACAGCATCTACAGAGATGAACTGTATAGTGTATAAAGCTATGTCTAGTTTTGGCATTTCTGACAAGCTCGTTTGCTTATGCAAAATGACGATGGAGAACTCACGCTGCTCAATCAAGGTTGGCAACTAGCTTACGGAATCTTTCGATGTCAAAAAAGGATTCAGACAAGGCGATGCACTGTCGTGCGATTTCTTTAACATCGTTCTTGAGAAGATAGTGCAAAACTCCACCGTCAACATCAGAAGCACCAGCTTCCAAAATTCTTTTGAACTTCTCGCGTAAGCCATAATGACATAATGGGAAGAACACCGCGTGATGTTAATGGGGCCTTTCTGAGACTTGAAACAGAAGCGTAAAAAATGGGTTAAGCGCTAAATGAGGGAAAAACGAAGTATATGCTGTCTTTGAAGAAGGACACCCAACGTCACAATAGACGCATACAACTTCGAGGAAGTAGAGGAGTTTGTCTACCTAGGCTCCGCTATTAACACGGGCAATAACAACAGCGCCGAGATCAGACGCTGTTTCTTTTGGCTAATAAGAAAATTGAGTGGAAAAGCCCTCTCTCGAGCAACTAAGGTAAAGCTGTACAACACCCTCATCAAAAGCAAAATCATGGACCTTAACAAAATTGGATGAATGTGCCTTAGGCTGTTTCGAGAGGAAAGTAATCGGGTCATCTTTGGCCCCGTGTGCATTGATGGGGAATGGCGAAGAAGATACAACAGCGAACTTTACGGGTTGTACAACGACATGGATCTAGCCAGAAGAGTCAAGGTCCAGAGACTCAGATGGCTCGGTCATTTAGAGTGGATGGACACCAATGCTCCGGCCCGGAAAGCTTTCGACACTTTTCCCGAGGGACGTAGAAGGAGAGAAAGACCGTGACTCAGGTGGTGCACACAAGTGGAAGAGGACCTCAATCAACTTGGAGTTCAAAACAGGAGACAGCTAGCTAGTGACCCAGCTGGCTGGCGGAGACTGTTGATTGAGGCCCAAGTCCACACCGGACTGTAGCGCCACCTTAAGTAAGTAAGTAAGATAGGTCAATTAACAATTACAATTAAAACACCTTTTTAACTTCACTTGAGTCGATGCACTTTTGTTCACAAATTACATTTAACAAAAACAAAATTATTAAACACAATTAAAAACAAACGCGACACGTACCTGAATGCATTTCGAAGCAGTTGCGCTTCATCTTCAGCAATCACGACTAAAACATTGCATCGTCATCAAAGCTTAAACTAGTTTCCTTTTTTTCCTATGCATCATAGCCTTGTGTTGTTGTAAGCTATGACCAACGGTCAATAAATTATGTTGTTGTTAAATATTGTTGTTACATATAATATTAATCAAGCAAGATTCTATATTGCCGTTGTCTAGGTTCAGTGCACTTGGGTCTTTTTGGATGAAAATAGATTCATACGCATCTAATCTTCTATGGTCGTTAACTTGTTTTAGCAGAGTTAGATTTTCGATGTTTATGATTTCGTGCCCTCTTATCCAATACCGGTTGACACTTAAAATGGAAATAGCGAGTCGCTACTTTTACCCCTTTTGACTATATGCTTCACTTCAGTAGATTACCCAAAGCTGGACTTTCATTTAATGCGAAACATACTTGTTGCTTTTAATAACATTTTTGGTTTACGGAGATTTGAGCATGTTTTTCAATATGTTCATCAGCTTGCCCTGGGATACACTTTTGAACAAAAAGGTGTTGTATGTTCTTGCAAAATATAATACAGAGGAAGGCACCTTTGACCTATTTGAAAAGTTATGCTTTGCGCGCGCAATCTGCTGTCACCTAAATACACTTTTCTTAATTATTCCATAAAGCAAATAAATATAAAAAAAATGAATGATAAGAATAAATACCCTTCTCTTCATTTCCGAAATGCCATACTGACTTACATTCTTGGGGAACATAAAAATAGCCTATTCCCTGCCTAAAGGTTAATAAAACAACATAGCTATTCTTTTACGGTCATGTTACCCTTAGCTTCACTAAACAATACAGATATGTAAGTATGAGTTCACTCCTAATTTCTAGTGCTTCAATTTTGTTGCTTCGGCATTAAATGAGAAATTTTTGCTAAAATCATTTTTTTCTCTCACTCCACCAGCATTATCATGGCATTATGTGTGGATATGTCGAAAACGTGTTAGACTAATAACATTATTATTACCGAACTTCATGTAAAGGACATTTTATAAGGACATCTTGAATTTGGATGTCAGTATTTCATAGCAGCACACTCTGTGTTGCAGACCCAATTATGTGTCTGCTAATGTGCTTCTAGGTGGAAAATAAATCTCTCCATCTAAAACTCTACTTTCAACGCAAATCATATTACGTGGGGTGTGCTTATAACGAGTTTTTATTCCAATATTTTGTAAAAAGAACATGTTGTTAACTTCTGTACGAAACTGAAGAAGAAGAGTTAGGCAATTGCAACGAACCCCATTAAACAACAAGCACACTATATTGCCTCCAGTTGAAGGTGAAGCACTGAATTTTAACGAAGAAGATTATTGAATATTGAGGTGTGCTGAATTTCAAAAAGGAAGTCAACAGTATCCTCATTTTCTGTATGTTGTAGGTTGGCTATAAGCTATAAGCTCTAGGCAAATCAAAACTGCAATGACATTTGGCAGAAGCATTCCAACTAGTGCTTAAAATGTTTTTATTTCATCTTCCGTGAGTACTGCCTTTGCGATGAACTGACGAAGCTTTCAAATGTATCTTTTGATATGCTTCTTAACTCGGCATTGGCATGATATTGATTAGATTTCATTTTCATAAGTGAATACCACGAAACATGAATGTTTCTTATGACCGATAATAAACATTTAAACAACCGAAACGGTTATGAGTTCCTCACATCAATTTAAAATGTCCTTACAGTTCAACCGGCTATTCAGTTCTTGTCTGTATTTTTCCAATAAGAAAAATAAAACGTTTTTATTTTATGTCCTTACCAGAGACACAAAATTTGAGTTCTCTTGTTTTCGACGTGATTATGTATAGCCAATCCCTCGATCCCATTTTGCCTAGTCTGGTCAGAATAATTTATGCGAAACCAGAAATATTGTTCTTCTTCAACCTATAGTTTTTTTTATTTATTTTTTTCAAAATGAGGCTAAGGGCTAACAGCATTCCACTGATTTTTCTTTATTTTTCGAAGGATCAAGGATTGCATTTTGCCTCTTATGAAACTTTGTTAAAGTTTGCTATATAACTATAGATATTTATTTGAAGGGAAGTTTTACGATTGCAAAGCAAAAACAAAATAAAAGCAATAGAAAAACTTTTGGCCATGGTGACCCCAACTATTGAATAAAGGTATACGAATTTGGTGTCAAGACAACATTTTCGTCTAGAGTTGAGAAGATTGAAGAAATGGAAAAAAAAGTTTTCTGATTATCTTAATTGCATTCGAAGTTCCCTGGTCTGATTCCCCTTCAATTATTTTGAGCACCACGGCATGCACAGCTGAACGCTGTCATGGTAGCACACAAATCTATTGCAAATTTGGGGTTGACGGACAGTGGAATAGAGAGAGTGTTGAAAGATTGTGAGGCCTGATAATAATCAAAACATCATGGGGAGCTCAATGGCAATGGCTCTCATATGGCATCTAGATTAAATTAGGGGTAGTTTTGTTGGTTTTCGGCAGGACACGAAAGCATATACTATACATCCTCGGATGGGTTTGGATTTATTATTTCCACGGACAGAACAACAAAACACACCGCACATTACTGAGTGATGGCGTCCGGAGGTTTGTTTTAATTGGATCCGACAATTTGCGCTTGCATTTCATGGTTGAATTTCGGGAAAATGCCCATTCATGTAGAAGCTGAGTGGTTTTGGATGTCCACGTGACGGATAATCAGACAAAGCTTTTGAATGATGTATAGCTTTTAATGTTGCGGGAAAGTTTTGACGAACTGATTTTGAATAGAAGCTATTGACCAATTGATTAAACAATGTTTTGGGGTTTCATTCTTGATAGTCTAAATGATAGTGTTTTTGGTTTAATGGAACATAACTATTATCTATTGATTACTGAGGCTTAAACGTGAATCGATCTCATCTGTACTAATGTCTTTCAATTGGAAGTTTTGGTTTCCAATTCACTGATGACAAATAACTAGGGTTATGTTTGGTTTTTGAAAAATGAAAAATATATGAAATAAGTAGAAACGGCGCAGTGTCATAAGTCCGTAGGTCATAAGTCCGTAAAGGACTTTTGACCCACTTAAGTGAGTCAAAAGTTCATAAATCGATTATGAACTTATAACCCACGTAAGTGAGCCAAAAGTCCGCAATAAAAAGAGCCATAAGGTTTTAAACAAACTAAGATTGAATGAAATAAAAAAAAAACAAACCCAGTTTCAGAAAAACCCGAATGAAGTGACGCTTACAAGTCAGAGCTACAGTTTTTTTACTTCAAATTCACCGTTTTACAAATCAAATTCACCCTTTTACAAATCAAATTCACCCTTTTACAAGTCAAATTCGCCCTTTTACAAATCAAATTCACCCTTTTACAAATCAAATTCACCCTTTTACAAATCAAATTCACCCTTTTACAAATCAAATTCACCTTTTTACAAATATCATAATTATAAGTACAGGGTGAATTTGATTTGTAAAAGGGTGAATTTGATTTGTATAAAGGTGAATTTGATTTGTAAAAGGGTGAATTTGATTTGTAAAAGGGTGAATTTGATTTGTAAAAGGGCGAATTTGATTTGTAAAAGGCTGAATTTGATTTGTAAAAGGGTGAATTTAATTTGTAAAAGGGCTTTGCCAAAGCTGCTCAGCCGATACCTTGGCCACATAAAAAGATATTCGCAACTTAACAAAAGAAAAGGTGGCCAAATAAATGGTGTCTTCAAAAAAAGAAAAGAATATGACTTTTACATGTACATGAAAAGAAAAGAATGAGTAAAACCAGAGTGCTGGGAGTAGAAGCTATGTGGAGACCACTGCGCAAGTTAGAATATAAAAGCGTCGGGAAAGAAGAAAAGAAATTACATAGACAGAAAGAACAGCATGTGAAAGAAACATAGTCTGTGTCTTACCGAAGAAATAACAACTACACCATTTCAAAATGACAACCTCGTTTTGCAGCCACTAAGCATTGAGGAATTCAAAAAGCCGAAGGTGCCAATGCCTACTAGCCTGGAGGACCTTCACTTCAACAAGTAATCCATGATGTTATAGTGCACGTATAGAAACTGGAAGAAATGCCGGAAGACTGGCGAAAACGTTTTATATGCCCCATAAATTAGAAAGGAGGTGTCACAGAGTGCAACTAAGATAGAGAGAATTTGGCATACCAAATAAACTGATAAGAGTATGTAAGCGGCGAAATACTTGGACTGCGCACAAAAATGAAAAACAAAATCCTACGTGGACTAAGCCAGCAAAAAAGGTAGTTCTACTAAGAAAGAGGAACATAAGTTCGAAGAATTGCGGTACTTTAATGGGCCAATAGCAGCAGCCGATAACAATGTGAGAGAAAAAAATAGGCGAGCGGCAGTAAAATTCAACAAAAAACCCCTAAGTGTTTTAAGGCTCTTTTAATTCTTTATTTACCTACCTAATTTGTTTTTAATAGGCTTATTGACTATGCACAAAGCACTCGTACACGATAGGTACCTATCAATTTAAATGGTTTTAATCAGCCCTGCGCTGCGGTCTAAATCACGTGCTTATGTGTTTTTTGGAACTCCTATAAGCATTATGTTATTTGTAATTAAAACTCTTTTATCATACCTTAGTAAAACTTATTGAAAAAATTTAAATCAAAAATATATGCACAGAAACAAAAACCACAAAGTTTTTGTCAGAAACGAAACATTGTCTCTCGTTTTGTTTAAAATAAAACGATAAATTGTAAACCCTATCTACTACCACTAATTATTCTGTATAGGCAATCGATTGGCATTCTCTGAAGCCAATAAAAGTGTATCTTTTTTGATTTAATTTTTTATTGACATGTGGGTGTCGAAAAAATCTGTATTGCACCTACAAAACTTACATTCTTTTCACACTGCAATGTGTTGCCAATAAATTGAACTTTTAGATTCTCTTTAATTATATTAATGAACAAAATTACACTTTTTAATTGCTTTTTATTTACTGGAGCAAGGGAACATAATGTATGAATATGTAAGTATAGGTATTTATGAATAACAAAAATTTTTTAAATGAATTTAATTACAACAGTAATTTTTCTTGTAAAATGCGATAATTAATAATCCAATTTGACGTGATTGGGTTATGTGCAGCTATTAAATGAAAAATGAAAAGTAGCAATTAAAAAATATTACGCATGGCTTTTATTGAATTGAATTAAATTAAATTAATTAAATATTATGATGCTTGTGTACAATATTTCCCTCTTCAATAAAAGTTATTATTTTGCCCTTCAATAGCAGAATTTATATCAGCTCGGTGTCCTCAATAGATACCTCAGGACATTGAACGTTTTTAACCCTTTTTTAATGACTTTGCAGAGGCTTAAATTTGTGTTGTGCATAGTCTTGAAATAAAAAAAAAGGATTATCGTCTCCAAATTATACCTCTTCCATAAATTTTTGCATTTCATACAACACAAGGTTCTTCTCCAAAGCACTATTAATAAACAACATTCATCAAGCCGAGCAGTCTCACGTGTGCTCAGGATGCAGTAGGTAGAAAAGTTATAATAGGTATACTAATCCAGTAGCCGACTTAGTCTGCTGATTGCACAGATTCGTTCGTGGATTGCACGAAATCGTTCTTTGATTGGCCGGATTCATCCGTCAATTGCCCGGATTCATCCGTAAATTGCCCAGATTAATCAATCATTTAGCTTAACCTACATTAAGGAAACAGAGGCCCTACTCTGTAATGCGTTTCGAAAGCAAACATTTTAGAAAACGAATATTTGGTACTCTCTATTTCTAATGCGGATAAGAAATCTAGTACTTACGGAATGACAAATCCGCATTCGGATATTTCGTACCTGGTTATGCTTTTCCGAATGTCATTAGCGTTCGAAAACGGAAATTTTGTTTCTACACCAAGAGATGTAACGGATTGCAATTCGAAGGTCGTTCAAGGACACAAAAGGAAAATTTTGTTTAGTTATGTGAAATAGATAAAATGTAAGTAAGACTGGTATTACACGGTGACTCATGTTTTATGACTCTTCTTCGAATTCTATTTTGAAATTTTATCCTCTGAGTCGAACACTATTACACTATGACTTTTAAGTCAGAGGATTCAAATTTTGGCAACACTCTTTCATTCAAATTCCTTAGGTTAGGTTAGGTTAGGTTATATGGGCTGACAGTTGATTTTGTTACCGTCACACTTAGATCAATGTAGATCCGTTGTGATACCCTGAAGTGTTGTAACTTCTGAAAAGATGATTTAACCTATGAATTCTATGGTTGATCGAGCCATTTGGTGGACTTGATAAAGTTCAATAGGCGATTGCCTGGGAGTTCAGATAGTTCTTCTAGTTCATTGAAGAAATGGTTGCCTAAGAATTTTGATCTGGTACGGCAGAGTGCTGGACAGTGGCATAAAAAGTGAGCCGTGTTTTCGTGCTCATCCTCATCGCCGCAGCCTCTGCATATGTCGTCCGTACTAAGCCCCATCTTCTTTTTGTGGTAGCCAAGTAGATTATGTCCCGTTATCACACTTATGAGGGATCTTAGGGACGGTTTTTTGAGAAGTAAAATCTTTTTGGATTTTTCCTTGTCATAATGAGGCCAGAGTTTCCTGGTGTTACCGCAGGTTTCTAGTAGGTTCCATCTATCATTTGCTTTTTGAATGATGTTATTACTAATGTTTCTCTTTAGTTCGCATTGAGGGATTCTGATGTTGTGGTCTATGAGAGAGGGATCAAGTACCGAGCCTTCTCTTGCAAGCTCATCCGCTTTTTCATTTCCTGGCACACCACTGTGACCGGGAACCCAGCAGAGTCTTACGTTGTGCTGCATACCAAGAACCCTTAGCTCTTCGCAACAGCAAGAAACAAGCTTTGACTTGATTTGCGTGGCAGAGATCGCTTTTATTGCTGCTTGGCTATCAATGAAAAAGGTGATATCAGCGTGTGGTATCGCCATCATGGATATTTGATTAGCAGCGTTTTTCACTGCCAAGATCTCAGCTTGGAAGACGCTGCAATGGTCAGGAAGTCTGAATGAACTGGCAAGGCTAAGATTTTCTGAGTAGAAACCTGCCCCTACCCCAGTAGTCATTTTCGAACCATCGGTGAAGATGGTAAGATTCGATTCGTTAGTGTAGGGTACACTGTTTTCCCAGTCCTCTCTATTAGGGAAGCTGGTAGTGAAGTTTTTATTGAAGTCTAGATAAGGGGTCATGTAATCAGTACGAACGTTATTGCCAACGTATTTTGTAAGGATCGTGGTATGGCCGTGTTGACTAGATCTCCAAATATCGGTCTGACTAAGTCGGAGAGCGCTGTTTGCTGCTGATTCTTGTGCAAATAGGTCTATAGGGGTGAGATTTAGGATCGCTTCAAGACCCGCTGTTGGGGTAGTCCTCATCACCCCCGTAGTGCTAATGCATGCCATTCTTTGTACTTTGGTGAGGGTTTTTAAGTTCGTGGATTTCTCCAGAGCTTGCCACCAAACCAAACTGCCATAAGTCAGAATGGGTCTAACAATGGCTGTGTACATCCACATGATTATCTTTGGATTTGGCCCCCAGTTTCTTCCCAGAATCCTGTTACACGAGTAGAGCGCAATCATGGCTTTCTTGTATCTTTCCTGTATGTTTAGACCCCAGTTGAGTTTCTTGTCCAAGATAACTCCAAGGTATCTTGCTTTTTCTGAAACTATAAGTGGGGTGTTGTCAATTTTTGGTATCTCAAAAGAAGGTATTTTCCTTCTGTTGGTGAAAAGTACCAGTTCTGTTTTCAGGGGGTTAACCTTCAGACCGCATTTCTTGGTCCAGTTATTGACCATAGTTAATGCGCCTTCTAGTTGTTCGCTTACAGTGGTCAGGTATTTACCCGTCGCTAGAAGCGCTAAGTCGTCGGCATAGGCTATAATTCTGACACCGCTGTTTTTGAGTTTGATGAGAATTTCATTCATCACCAAAGTCCAGAGGAGGGGTGAGAGGATTCCGCCTTGTGGAGTCCCTCTAGATGTGTACATCTTTATATCAGAGTTACCTAGTACGCAATGGATTTGTCTGCTTTTCAACATACACGTAATAATAAGTGTAGGTTCTATTTTAAGATCAGTGAGAGCTTTTTCAATGGCACTGTTGTGGACATTGTTGAATGCTCCTTCGATATCGAGAAAAGAGGCAAGGGTGTATTCTTTCACCGCGAGCGACTTCTCTATTGTTCTGACTGCACAGTGTAGGGCTGTTTCTACACTTCTGCCTTTTGTATAGGCGTGCTGAAATGGTGATAAGGATTCTGGCTTTAAGTTGCTACGGATGTGCATATCAATCAATCTCTCAAGTGTTTTTAGTGCGAAAGAGGTTAGACTGATAGGTCTGAAGTCTTTTGGTTCTGTGTGACTGGGCTTGCCAGCTTTTGGTATGAAGACGACTTTAACTTCACGCCAAGCCTTTGGAACATATCCTAACTTAAGACTGTTAAGGAATATGTTTATCAGATGTGGAGTGATGATATCACTGCTTTTTTGCAGCATCAAGGGGAAGATGCCGTCTAGGCCTGGGGATTTGTAAGGAGAGAATGAGTTAATAGCCCAGATTAACTTTTCTTTTGTTATTAATTCCCTAGGAATTTCAGGTACCGAGTATATGGTGTTTATTGACTCGTTTACTAGGTCTGCGCTACATCCTGGGAAGTGTGTTTGAACCAGGAGTTTTAGGCTTTCTTGACAGGACTCTGTCCATTGATCATTAGGTCCTTTTAGGGAACCTATGGGTGTGTTTACTTTGGAGAGTATTTTCCTTAGTCTTGCTGAATGGTTAGTACATTCAATGCTACTACAGAAGTTTCTCCATGAGCTTCGTTTCGCCCTTTGAGTTTCAATTTTGAATTTTCTTTGACTGGTTTTATAACATTCCCAGTCGCTATCTAGTCTAGTGCGTTTAGCCCTATTGAAAAGTTTCCTTGTTTCTTTCCTAATATTACTGAGCTCAGTAGTCCACCAGGGCGGCTTATTGTTTTTCTTCGCCGCTGTAATGAGTGGACAGCTTTTGTCAAAGGCGTTCCGCATAATTCCCGTGAATTCCATAGTTAATTCATCTAAGCTATCTGAATTAAGATTAGTATCGGTACTTAGCTGACCTATGTTCTTAATAATTTCGCTGTTAAAGACGTGCCAATCAGTACGTCTATTGTTTCTAAAAGGTTTGCTTTCCCGCTTAGTATCAGGGATGCAGAATTCGATTAGACGATGATCTGCGAAAGATGCGTCGTCTAGTACCTTCCATTGCTCTACCTGACAAGTATCTGAGTTGCTTGTTATGGTGATATCGAGCACCTCCTTACGGGTTTTTGTAACAAAGGTGGGAGTGTTACCTCTGTTAGCTACTATAAGGTTGTTATCAATAATGTATTCAAAAAGGGACTCGCCCCTTGTGTTAGTATCGGTGCTTCCCCACTGCACATGATGTGAGTTAGAGTCGCACCCTACGACTACGTTAAACTTGTTCTTACTTGCATAGGATATCAATAGATTAGTGATATCAGCTGGTGGTCCTTCCGTACCGTCGTACGGCATGTAAGTGGATGAGAGAATGAGCGTTGGGAGCCCTTCTCGCTCCAGTTTTACCGCTGTTTGGTCAATATTGCTGTAAGTAGTCAGAAGAAAAAGATTAGACTGTTTCCTTGCTACGATGCATGTTCTGGGATTACTGTTACGGCTGTCAAGGTTGGGCTTGTACAGCAGAAGTTCTCTCGAGTGTAGTCCCTTAATTTTGCCGCCTGATACCCAGGGTTCCTGTATAAGGGCTACATCGTACTGTCTACTCTCCATGAGGTAGACTAGGTTAGCGCTGGCGGCTTTACTGTGTTGGAGATTGATTTGTAAGATTCTCAATTCCATTATATAATACAGTATTTGTTCAACGCTTTACTAACCTGTTTCTTTTTGTTGGCAGTCAACCTCAGTTTGCATCGGGTTATCCCGACACGCACTTTGAAGTCAGCTTTCCTGAGAAGTGGGATGGCTTTTTGGGTCAGCCTAACTTCCACCTCGGTGCCTTCCTTGGTTTTTTCAGTTTTAATAATCTCCCAGTCTTGGCTTAGGAGATCACTATTCAGAGATAGGATGTATCTCTCTAGCCGGTCGTTGGGGATGGCGGGGCCTTTGACCACTAGTTTGCCTACTGGTCTGTACAGCTCCTTGATCGCTTTCACCTCGATGAGACGAAGATCAGCGCCTTGCCATGGGGCTGACGTATTTTTAATAAACTCTCGGAGCCACTCAAGAGTTACGTCATTCTCACAGTTCAGCACCTTGAAACCATGAGTTGTCGTGAGGTTACCGAAGAGTGGCACTTGCCTACTCTTAACGATAGCCTCGTTGACTTCCTCAAGGATCCTTAGTTCAAGGAGCTGCCATTCATCTTCGGTTAGCCTACGTGTGGGTTTACCATAGTCAGCTATAGCGACTTGGTGACCCTTAACGATGGCCCGAGAAATCTTCACTCTCTTCGTTGCTGCGTGTGGCGAAGAGGTGTTTGGAGAGTTACTGGCATTCCTCGCCCTTTTTGAGGAGCATGCTGCTTCTTCCGGGGGGGGGATTGTGACCGCTTTGCCAGCAACCGTAATTTCCGACGCTTTTTGCAAACGAGACTTGGATTTCTCAAACGCTGCCCTCTCCTTGGCCGTAAGAGACTCGGGAGCTCTTTTGGCAAACCGACGAACGATTCTCTCAGCATTGCGTTGCTGACGTCTACGAATTTCGTAATCGTTGAGAGCGCCGGTTTTGCGCTGTTTAATCCCTTTTCTTAGTACTGTGGCTAAGCTGTCGATTGTGGTGTCAATCGTTTGGTTTTCGGGCTCAGAAACGGAGGTTGTGCTAAGGTTGCCTTGTGAGCAATGGCCTACTAGGTTACCCTCGCACTCTCTTGTTTCTTTACCCTCATCTGGGGTGCCCGTCACATTCGCTTGGCTAATCGGACCCCTAGGTTCCGGGATTAGTTCGGCTGGTGTGGCTGACTCCCCGATGTGTGTCCGCCCGATTTGTTCCATTTTGCTGTTGTTCTCTTCTTGTTGTTTGTCAATTGGTTTTATGTTCGCTAAGTGTTTAGAGGACTTAGCACCGGACGTTGATGGGGTGCACCCTTTCCCGCGCTTGGAATTAGCGTTAGGAGCAGGTGGTCCCATCTGTGTCTTCGAGCTCGAGTTTTCTGGAGGGGGATTACTTGATGTCAGGTTGTCCTTAATCAAGATCTCCCTATCCAAAAAAGCACGAGCGTTGTGCAGCCTCATACGTTCCACTTCCGACATCTGGTCCCAATTTAATTGACCCAATCTTTTTATTGTGCGTTTGCAGTTGGAGATTCTACTCCGCCTGGAAACGTTCGATACGTTGGAGACGTTCGAGCTTGCGACTGAGGAGACCTCGCTGGCGTCATCGACGTCAGTCGCACTAACTCCGTCCTTCATACCGAGATTCGCGAAGGGATCGACGAGGAGGAGATTTTCTTCCTCCTCGGTTAATGGTATGTGCTTTGATGAAGAGCTCATAATATTTTCTATTAATCTCTGCTTATATTTTGAAACTGTTGAGAAAAAAGAAATGAAAAAGAAAAAGAAAAAGAAAAAAGAAAAAGAAAAAAGAAAAAGTTTCGAAAAAATAAGTAGGGTTGTCATTAAAAATAAATAAATATGAAAAAATGATGTCACTGGCGACTTCTCCTCTCGATATTGAGATCGTGAGGCAAAGCCAAAGCCGGCAGTCGTGACTACTACCGACCGTTTAGCGTATATCCCCGCTATGGTTTCGTTCATTATTTTTAGTTCTTCCATATTCATAGGGGTGGGCCTCTCTTAGTTTGCCCAAACCCTAGCTGGTAGTTGAGAAACTGCTCGAAAGCTAGAGACTGCGACTGGCCTGCTTGAGGTTTGAGTGTAAGCCTCCTCACCAACGTCAAGGTGGAGACCCGTCGAGGAGGATTCAAATTCCTTGAAATGAAATGAAAAACATTCTTTCCCACTTTTTCAAATAGCAAGATATTCATGTGAACTGGAAGCAAGTCGAATTTAAATAAAACAGAATCGAAAAATATAGAATGAGAACAAAACAAAATTAAAAAATGAGTCATACAAAAATTTGCCAGCGACTCACCGGGCAAATTATTTTCCTTTTCAGCTTTTCGAATTTTGTATCCCTTTTACACCAACGTAGTTCGAAAAAAAATTCTGACTCATGAGTCTTTGAGAACTTTAAGTAGAACATAAATTTATGTTCCGATTGAGCAAATGGGCCTAAGGGCCAGTTGCTCAATCGAATCATAAATTTAAGTTCTACATAAAGTTCTACTTTTGTATGGGGATTTTATGTAGAACTTAAGAATTCCGGAACGTCTCATACAAAAATGAAAACTTTATGTAGAACTTAAATTTATGATTCGATTGAGCAACTGGCCCTAAGGAAATAATAATTTAATTCAAAATTAAGCAAATAAATTTCATTACAGGGAATTATCAGCGAAAAATGTGCATACCAAAAAAAGCAATTTGAAATTATGGTGGTGGGACGTTTGAACGCCTTGGTCGCGAGAAACACTTGCAACAATTTTTGGGATAGGCTATCGCCTTCTTTTAATGCGGAAGGACCACCAATGAGAGACGGTGTTCTTCTCTATTTTCTTCATCCATTCATAGAGCAACCAAGGCCATTTTTTTAAGTTTTTATTGAATTATGTATATTTTTTCTTTAAAAATTAATTTGAACTTTCCTTGTTTATAATTTGTTTTGTTTTGATTTGTTTTTTTGATTTTTGCTTTGACAGATCTAATAAGACATACTTCGAGACTCGGCAAATCTATTCTATAAATAGAAATTGTACTAGATGATTTTTTTGTTCGATTCGAACAATTTACAGAGTACGAATTCATAAACGAATCGAAAATTAGATTCGAATAGGATTGGCTTTCGAAACGCATTACAGAGTAGGGCCCCAGTAATGGTACATAGTTCATTTATCGATGTACTCCAACTGTCATTTCTTTGGACATGCATCGCCAGCAGAAACATCGGATGGTAAAATTATTGCAAATAAAACCACTGTAGGTTATAAAATAAGTTGTAAATAAAATTTAACTTAAGATAAAAGTTCGCAAACTGGATCGACGAGCTAACCTTAGCTAACAAAAGCACCTTTCACTTTACAGCCATTAAAGCAACAAAATCCTCATTTTCCTATTATCTGGCCGTGGTTGGCACTTTTCTTCTTAGTCATAAAGCAAACCGAAACTACTCTTAAGACAATAACTCATAGATTTGGAATAAGCATGGACAGAAACATCTGGTTATATTTTTTAAGGATAAGATAATAAATAAACAAAAAAAAAATTATACTAAATTTTCCTCATGTTTGCTAAAGGAAAGGGAAAGCCTTCAAAACCAAAGAGCAAGCGGATGAATGAAACAACCAGTAGAAGTGGAGCAGAAGTTGTTCTTGATTCACGTTTTATTCAATGAATAATATTGTTTTTGCACAGAACAGAATTACGTTTCACGAAAGTTTAAGTCGTTTTTTCTTTTAGTATTAAACTTGTGCTTCCTTTTTCTGTTATGAAATTCTTAGTGTCGCAATAATTTGCCTGTGGAAATAAATAAAAGTGAACAACATCTTAAAGCTACTCGAGGCTAGTAAGGGAACTAACATAAATCTTTCAGTTGCACAACACAAACAGTGCACTGAACCTACAAACTGTTTTTTCTTTGAATGTGTGGTTTTTGTGTGCAGTTTTGAGGGAAAAGTTAAGAAAAATTGTCTTAAGAAAAGTTTTATAGCAAATAAGAAACTATCAACATGCATTTGTTCACTGTGGCGTATACGCGTTTTTTTCTTATGTTCACATTATAACCAGCAAAATTATATATAAAAGAGTGCCTCATAGGACATGAACACATTTCAACTTTAACTATAGTACAATTTGACGCATCATGCACAAATCTTTTTGTGAATCAACAACTTCGCCTTGTAACAACAAAATCCTGCTTCCTTACAAACTACCACTAATAGTCAACGAAAACTTGAAAACCATGAACCAACAGAAGATAAACAAGTCAAAAATATATAATGTTAAACACAACAAAGCTTGAACTTTAAGTAAACAACAAGAACTATGCATATACACTGTTCATAACAGTCCTGAAATTTTATGAGTGGCAGTTGTGTTAACAGCTTTCATACCATAACATAATCGTAGATCGATAGAAATGTACATAGACCTAGGTAGGTTAGGAATTTCGATTTGAATTCTCAAATTAAGTTTCCACTTATTTTCAGCAGTGTTTTTTCAATTAACAAGCTCGTTCTTAAAGGTTTGGTTTAATGTTAAATAAAGTACATAAAAAGCGTCAAAGAGATGTGATTGAAGAACCAACCCAGAAATATGACGGATTTAGACGGACAGACGTAGGTCAGACGTAGGAAGACAAATTATCGGACACTCTGTATAAGAATACAGAGTGTCCGATATTTTGTCTTCCATACTTTGGGATGTAATTCTTGGTCATATTTTAAGAACAAAATCAGCAAAGTCTGATTTTTTGAATTTTAAGCTTTGACATCACTTTTTGACGATTTAAAAAAAGGCTAACTTTGGTGAACCCTGACCCAGTTCACGAACTTGGTCTTCCAGGTATGGGCACTTGAACTTCAAAATTCCTGATCTACTGCATTAAGCATTGATGTGTTCCACATTCCGCACTCACTTAACAACGAACATAAGTTTGGTATAATTATAATAGCTAATCTTATTATAAATTTTCTGTTACCTGTTTTATGCATAATCATCAACCAAAGAAATAGCTTATCCTATGTCTTAAATCATAATGAAGAAATTTCAAAGCGAAAAAAACTATTGTCTGAGCATAGTACCAATTTTTGTCCTAACTGTCAACCCTTCAATTGTTAATTTATACAATAAAATCTTTAATGCGAATTGAAAACAGCTCGAATGCAACTTGCATCGTGTTCGTCCGGTGTGAATTTTCCATCAAAAATGTATCCTTCCCAGTAATTGAATTGTCTAAGGAAATCCACAAAAGCCAGCCCTAAGTCCCTATATTATACTTCGAACGAATGTCCTTAGGCTTAACATTTTCAGTCCAAAAACACACATTTAACATCAACACGAGTAGGACGTGGCATGAAAAAATCGATGCTCTAAATTTCCTTTGGAAATGTTATACTAAGTTTCTCTTAGTCGATTTGTAGTTTGACAAGTCATTCCCTTATTTCTTTTCTACTTTTTTGGATTTTGTTGGTCAGATCCTTGGAAATTTATGCCCTTGGCTCTATCGATGTTTGTGTGATAAATGTACTTGTGGCAAATGAAAGCCATTAGATGGGGAAATTGCCTTTTAACATATTAAAAATTGGCCTGTTATTTTTTGATAAGAACATTTCCGAAAGATTTATGAAACCTGTTGTGATCATACTGCTGTGGGAAGTTGAAATGAGCGGCTCCAGGAAGCTCGCTCTTAGCTAGGTGTCCTTCTACCTGAGCGTTGAACTTGTCGAGTTGTAGAAGCTGAGTAAGGTCAATGATTCTCGGGAATTATTTCTCCAGAAGAGTCCTGAAACCAAAGGTCGCTCGCCCCTCCAATTCCCGATCCTTATCCCCTCCTCCGTCGGCTTTGTGCTATTATGCACTGAAAAATTTTATTAGTTAAATTGCTACGAATAGCATTCGTACGAGAAAAATTCGTACATTGAACGAATATTCGTAGACTGTACGAAGCTTTTCTGTAATAAGAAAATTACGAATGTATTAGTAAATTTTGATTAAATCTTTGGTAAAATACACGAATTTTTTCGTTCTATGTACTAATATTATTCGTAAATCAAAATTATGAGTACATTGTACGAATTTATTCGTGTATTGAACTAAATCATTCGTAAATCATCGTGTACGAATGGTTTCGTAATTTTTCCAAATTCATTCGTAAGATTTACTCATGCATTTGTTAAATGTACGAAGCAAAACTAATATTCGTAAAAAATTTAGTCTCGAAAATTGACCTTACGAATAATTCGTAGGATTTACTCATTATAAGTAGAATGCAACTTCTTTATCTGTATATTCTACTAATACTTCGTATATCATAACCTCCATTCGTATATTTACCAAACGCATTAGTAGATTTTACTAATACATCGTACTATTTTTCCTCCATTCTAACACTAAGTGAAACATTAGTACATTTTACTAATGACTTCGTAATATTTTTCCTTCATTCGTATATTTACCGAGAGTATTAGTACAGTGTACTAATACGTCGTATTATTTACACGCCATAAGTACATTTATCAAGAGCACTAGTACATTGTACTATTATTAAGTAATATTTACACTCCATTCAGTATATTTACCAATAGCTTTTGTAGATTCTACTAATACTTCGTACATCTACCAAGAGCATTAGTACATTGTACTAATACTTCGTAATATTTACCTTCCATTCGTACATTTGCCCGTAGCTTAGTTGGTAAGTGCGTTGGCTGCTAAGCAGAACGTCGTTGGTTCGAGTCCTACTCAGGCCAAGTTTTTCTTTCATCTTTCACGGGTACTGCCTCTTGCGAAGACCTGACAAAGCTTCCAAGAGTATCAATCTGTCAAGAAAAGGTGCTTCTCAACTCTGCCGTTCGGAATCGGCGTTAAATTGTAGGTCCCCTCAATTCTTCACACGCACTCAGAGAATTGTTGATGAGAGTAAGCCACTTAGGCCTTGGCTCTTCAAGAGCTGTCGCGCCACTCTATATATATATATATTCGTACATTTAACAAGAGCATTAGTACATTGTACTAATAATTCGTATTACTTACACTCCATTCGTACATTTATCAAGAGCATTAGTACATTGTACTATTATTAAGTAATATTTACACTCCATTCGTACATTTACCAATAGCTTTTGTAGATTCTACTAATACTTCGTACATCTACCAAGAGCATTAGTACATTGCCGCTACGCGAATCAGAATTGCGTCATTGTTTTTAAATCATGGCAATGGCTCATTTTGGTTGTGATTTTGATCGTGTTTAGTTTGGTTTGTGAGTTTTTTTTTAAATAAAATTAAAATAACATAAAAAGCGTGCTAAGAGTGCTAAGATTTGATGACAGAAAGAACAAGTAGGTAAGTTGTATTTGAAGAAATTTAATAGGACACCCAAATTAACAGACAACTTGCGGAAAGTTTTGTTCGAGGCTGTTTTACAATTCTGTATTATAAAAAACCACGATCTCACAACAAACGACTGCGATGCTCTTTCGCAACAAATTTGTCAGGCGTTTCCAGAGGAGCTAGCGGTAAGAATAATGTGAAACTAACACAAAATACTTATTAAAATACTAATTACATCGTTTCTGTATCTGAGCAACAACAAAAAGTTAAACTATCATCAGACTCCTTTATTAGTGATGATGCCCAGCACAATGCATTGCGCTAACCACTCCACTGGTTTCAAATTGCAGTTTTTTTTGTTGTTTATCAATTGTAATGAATAGACAATATTGTGTTTTTCTTACAGTCTTACTACTATATAGAGAGAAAGGACACAGCACCTCTTGGGAAGCCTATTATAAATACAGAAATTGGAAAAGTAATTTGGCCCGGAAGAGTAATTTCTCTGGCCCAGAGGGCAAAAAGACAAAAAACAAAATAATTACGAAGCATCACCTAACGAGAATGAACACATTCAAATTTTAAAAGACAAATTTTACATCATGTCTCATGAAGAAAAAATTATTCATTGGGTTGCTTGCTCCGCAACACGAATGAAATGAAAAAAACAATTTTTTCTATCTGGCTGCATTACAAATCCGCTCACGGTTTTCGTTTGGTGAGTTATCAATTTTAGATTTATGTTCATACAGAAAAACATCAAATTATATGCATATCAATTTTTCAGGTTAATGCCGAATGCCGATTTCAACTTTTTGTTTGGCCCTTCCAAGGGCGAATCCCTCGAAAACCTAAGTGATTTTTGTAAGGTCATGGTTGATGTCATATACCCTAAAAACATCGAAAAAATTAAAAATTCGGATGATGAAGTAAATAGTACGAAGTATTAGTAGAATGAACTAATGCTTTTGGTAAATTTTGGAATGGAAAGTAAATAGTACGAAGTATTAGTACAATGAACTAATGCTTTTGGTAAACTTACGAATGGCAAGTACCTAAATAGTATGAAGTATTGGTAGAATATACTAATGCTTATGCTGGTTTTACGAATAGGGAGTAAATAGTACGAAGTATAAGTAAAATGAACTCATGCTTTTGGTAAATCTACGAATCGAGAGTAAATAGTACGAAGTATTAGTAGGATGAACTAATGCTCTTTGTAAATTTACAAATGGGGAATAAATAGTACGAAGTATTAGTAGAATGTACTAATGCTCTCTGTTAATTTACAAATTGAGGGTAAATAGTACGATATATTAGTAGAATGTACTAACGCTCTTTGTAAATGTAGGGAAACGTAAATATTGTCATTCCATTCGTACAATGTACAAAGCTCTTTTTTAATATACGAATATAAGTACATTGTACGAATTTATTCGTGGCTGAAAACTACGAAAAAAATTCGTACGATGCACTCATATTTTCGTACTATTTATGCATGAAAATTTTTCAGTGTGCTGGCTGATGTCTCCTTATCCCCTGACTGTATACGTATAGTGTATCACTTCTGTCAGTACCTAGTTTCCTTCCTGGGACGCTTATGGCTTAATTGCTGTTCGTCTCTCCTTTTCCTAATCATATCCTCCCTTTCAACCTCCCAATTGGGCTGGATTCAAGGTGTTATACGACCCGTGCCGAGGATCAGCCAGGCTGAGGGCCCAATTTCTAAAAATAGCTCAGTCATTAACGGAGTATCCGGATACCAGGCGACCTCCGGATTAGCTAGCCTTATCTGTGTAAGCGAATCTCTGCACAGACGGACCCCCCTTTTACTTCGCCTACTCGTGGGAACCCAATGAAAAAAAAACAAACAAAAACAAAAACAAAAACAAAACCAAAAAAAATCAAACCGGTACCGGTACTCCAGCTACACCGGCGCGGCGGCAGTTCGGCGGCAACGTCGGCTGTCGTTACACCTATGCAAAACAAAGGAGAAGGGATTGTGCCAAGTCACTACCCAACTTCTAGTGCGGTACAGGTTGTATCTACACCGGGCGACAGTTCGGCAACAATGTCGGCTATCGTTAATCCTGTGCCAAACATAGGAGAGTGGTCTGTGCCAAGTCATTGCCCAGTTTCTAGTGCGGCGGTACAGGAGGTATCCCTGGCGAAAGCACCTCCTCATGTCGGTAGTTCCACTACCAAAGAGAGTAAACCTCTCCAGGATGGTCCTAGTGGTAGTCTCCATGGTGTTAGCAGCGTCGTGAATAACGACCCTGCCTCCACTACGAAGACCGCCATCCAACCTAGGGTCCTTTACAAACAGCGTCGCTATGCGATGAGATTGCTAAAATCCCCTGGTGCAACATTGGGGGATGGAAGTAATCCCATCCATAGCAAGAAGATTGAGTGGGCTAAATTAATCTTAGCCAAAGCTAAGACCAGCTGCGACTCCACGTCAAAGCGACAAAGGTCTCTGGAGGAGTCCACTCCCATCCCTAAGAAACCCAAAATGCAGAACACTAGCACTCCCAACATTCCCAAATTACCTCTCACTAAACCATTTAGTGATGTGCTTAAGGAGCACAACAAAATCGTGGTTGCGGTCATTGACAGAAGCAATATTGATGGCACGATTACCTCTGACCGTTGGCAGATGGTGAAACTGAAGCTCTCGGCTGGCTTTCTCAAAGTCATGCGAGCGCATCCGGGTCCACCACCTGTAACAAGCGATGGGGGTTGGCATCAAGGTCATGTCAAACTCATCGTTTGTAACGATCAGAGGTCGCGCGATCTTTATACGCTTGCTGTCGACATGCTGGGCGAAGTTTGGCCAGGCGCAAAACTCGAGGTTGTTGCAAAGGAAGATATTCCTTGCAGGCCGAGAGCTCGTGCTTGGATCCCGATTGAACCTTCATGTCCTGAAGACATTCATGAGATGATCAGACTCAGCAACCCGGACCTCTCCTGTCACGACTGGAAGATCGCGAAACTGGAGGAGCCGAAGGGTCTTTATCGAAGTGCGATCATCGTAATCAATAAGGACTCTGCGGCCTCTCTCGCGTGAGACAAGGGAGTGATAAGATACGGGTTCGAGGCGATTGCTGTCCGCATTTACAAAAAAGATGAGGTAGACGCTTCATGCGAGCCTCCACAACCCACTTCAGAAGCTGTGTCGCAAGACGTAGGGGGTCTTGGTGCTACTATCACCTTCCCATCCATGGATGTGGATGATGGTGTACCTGGGCCTTCTTCTGTCGCAGCACAGTCTTCTTCCAAACCCTCTTCAGAAGCTGTGTCGCAAGACGTGGGGGGTCTCAGTGCTACCATCACCTTCCCATCCTTGGATGTGGATGATGATGCACCAGGTCCCTCTTCTGTCGCGGCACACTCTTCTTCCGAAACTGTCAGAAGTTTATCCCAAATGGAGACTGATGACTCATCCGACAAAGTTCTCCCCAGTGAGGAAGAAGATGGACTGTTAGGTTCCTCTTCATCTGATCTGGATGAGCTGGATATAACAGTGGTGGAGGTTGATCTGCCTAGTTGTAGCCAAAATGCTGCAAATAGTACAGATTAATCTTCAGCACTCTAAAAAGGCTTCGGCCTCCCTTCTTCTCCCCCTGTCAAAAACTGGGGAAGATGTCGTTCTTATCCAAGAACCCTGGATTGTGAAGTCCCTGGTTCGAGGATTGAGAACTCC
Organism: Sphaerophoria taeniata; assembly: GCA_943590905.1. Lineage (NCBI taxonomy): Eukaryota > Metazoa > Arthropoda > Insecta > Diptera > Syrphidae > Sphaerophoria > Sphaerophoria taeniata. Next base: position 109,327,883 of record OX016541.1, read on the forward strand.
TGGCTACTACGTATTATATGTAACAGGAAAAGGTAACCCAAGGTCCTGCATTCTAGTAAAACGTAGTCTAAATGTATTTTTACTCCCTAATTTCAGTGATAAAGACGTCACCACAGCCAATATGGTAATAGACAACCATACCTACTGGCTGGTATCAGCGTATTTGGGCCACGACCACCAGGGCCAACTGCCTGGTACCACTCTGGAGAAGACGGTCGCTGAATCAACAAGACTCAAAACCAACATAATTATCGGTTTTGACGCCAATGCGCACCATACTACGTGGGGTAGTACCGATATCAATGACAGAGGTGAGTCTCTTTTTGATTACATTCTAACAACTAATCTGGTAGTAAGTAACGTAGGTAATGAACCAACCTTCGTTACTAAAAATCGACAAGAAGTATTAGATATCACTCTTGTCTCGTTACATCTCTCAAATAAAATTTTGAATTGGAGAGTATCTAAGGAACACTCGTTCGCCGATCATAGAATTGGTGATTTGGATGCACCCTTATTGAAGAGTCCCCAAAACCAATACAATTTCGTAATTATCGGAAGACAGATTGGCCAAAATATAGGACAACCCTAAAAAGTCTGATTAAACCAGAACTTTTTGATCCTCCCTTGTGCGCTCTCGAACTTGATCAAAAAGTCGATGAGCTTACAGCAGCCCTCAACAAAGCCATGGAAACTGCCTGCCCCCTCACTACAGTGCGGGGAAAGAAGAAACCATATTGGTGGGCTGCTGATTTAGAAATACTCAGGAAAGGTTGTAGAAGGCTTTTCAATCGTGCAAAAAAATCTAGACACCCCCAAGATTGGGATTCCTATAAGGAATCCCTCAAAAAATATAAACAAGAATTGAGATTAGCCAAAAGATCCTCATGGAGATCCTTCTGTAGCTCAATAGAAGAATCCTCGGAGGCGTCGAGGTTAAGGAAGATTCTCTCGACAAATCCAATCATGCCTAGTTGTCTTAAAAACTCAGATGGTACATGGACTAACTCTTGCGAAGAAACGCTAAACCTGCTATTAGACATCCACTTCCCAGATAGCTCCAAATCCGTTAGTACAACAAACCATCCTTTGTCGGGTATTAACTTAACTTTTCCTCAAGGTCTTGTTACAAAGGAAAAACTGACATGGGCTCTGAATAGTTTCAAACCCTATAAACCTCCAGATCCAGATCAAATTATACCAGCTGAGTTACTATATACCATCGATATAACTTTGCCCATCATTGAGATGATGTTCAAAAGTTGTCTAGATCTGGTCTATATACCTCAGCGATGGAGAAAGTAGAGGTAGTATTCATTCCCAAGGCAGGCAAATGCTCGCATGTCAACCCTAAAGATCTTAGACCTATTAGCCTATCATCATTCATTCTCAAAACGCTGGAAAGACTGATTGATATCCATATACGTAATAGCATTGATAAGAGACTATCGATGTCTCAGCATGCTTACTGCAAAGGGAAATCGGTAGAAACAGCCTTGCATACTCTGGTAAGAACTATTGAATACTCCCTAGAGCAAAAGGAATATACTATGGTTGCCTTCCTGGATATTGAAGGTGCTTTCAACAACGTTGACACATCTGCTATCACTTCTGCTATGACGACCCTAAACGTCGAATACTCACTCTGTGAGCTGATCAATCTAATGCTTAAAAGCAGGATCATCAACTCTAAGATGGGGGATTTTTGTACGAAAAGGTCTGTCAGTAGAGGCACTCCGCAAGGTGGTGTTCTGTCCCCTCTCCTGTGGAACATAGTAGTCAACGAACTGCTAATATCCCTTGAGAGGGAAGGCTACAGAGTGATTGCGTATGCCGATGATGTTGCTATCGCCCGCCGTCACAGGAAAACATCCTAATACACTGAGAGACCTCCTCCAAAACGCACTTAATATGCTCACTAGATGGGCTGGTCACTGCGGACTTAGTATTAATCCTAAAAAAACTGACCTCGTCCTTTTTACACAGAAATACAAGATCCCAGTAATTGTACCCCCTTCAATAAAAGGTGTACCACTAATTTTTACCAATGAAGAAAAATATCTTGGTCTGATATTAGACAAAAAATTAAGTTGGAAACCTAATATTCAGGAAAGAGTTAGGAAGGCTACAGTAGCTCTTTTCTCTTGCAAGAAAGCCATAGGTAGCAAATGGGGTTTTCAACCTCGCATAACCTATTGGTTATACACATCGGTCATCCGACCGATTCTCATGTACGGGGTTGCAGTATGGTGGACTGCACTGGAGAAAGTCACCTACTGCGACAAACTGAGCAGAGTCCAACGCACTGCAGGTCTCTGCATAAGCGGGGCATTGAGAACAACACCCTCAGCAGCGTTAAACACTCTCCTCCATCTAACACCCCTCGACATTTTAAGCAAACAAGTGGCAGCGAGTACAGCTATAAGACTCAACGCCTCATCTCAATGGAACAACAATAATGTGGGACACTCCATCATTTTGAACTTCTTCGGTTCTATACCAAAGTACATAGACTACACCATTCCAAAACCACAATTTGGTAAAAACTTCCAGATATCCATTCCATCCAGAGATGAATGGGAAGACAAAAAATTTCTGGATGACAAAAGCATTAATTTTTATACAGATGGATCCAAGACAAGTGATGGAGTTGGTAGTGGTGTGTACTCAGAAAAGCTTAATCTAAGCATCTCATTCCGCTAGCCTAATCATTGTAGCGTCTTCCAAGTGGAAATTTTAGCGATCAAAGAGGTTCTCTCCTGGCTAAGAGAAAACGTGATATCAACTTCTGATATCCGCATCTTCTCTGACAGTCAGGCTGCTATCAAATCTCTCGACGGTGTCTCAACCAAATCTCAAACGGCCCTCGACTGTCGATCGTCTCTTATGGAGATGGCGCAGCAATTTAACATTCATCTCTGTTGGGTGCCGGGTCACAGAGACATCAAATTAAATTGTAGAGCCGATGAGCTCGCTAAAAATGGAACCGTCATACCTATTTCACCTGAAAGGGAGAAGATAGGTATACCGATAGCTACATGTAAACTTTTGCTAAAAGAAACAGCCTTAACGATAACAAACTCTAGGTGGCACAATTTACCAACGTGCGCAGCTACAAAACTCATATGGCCCTCACTGGACCTAAAGCGCTCTAAAGACCTGTTATCTCAAAGCAGACTTCATATTAGCTCCCTAGTAGGTGTCCTTACGGGACACTGTCTTATAGGCAGACACGCAATACGACTTGGCGTAGCCTCAAATGACTTCTGCAGGAGCTGTATGGATGAGGAAGAAGAGGAAACAGTCTCTCATCTTCTCTGCACTTGCCCTGCTCTTTCATTAAGACACAAACTTCATCTGGGAGAGTACTTTTATGATAATCCCAGTAAACTAGCTAATAAGGATATCAAATATCTTCTTCGCTTTATAAAAAGCTCAAAATGGTTCGACTAGCAAGAAGTAATTCTCTAGATTCATGTGGTATCACAATGGGCCTTTTCTTTTGGCCTAAGTGTGTGGATCCCGTATCCGCAGCCACTGTAACCTAACCTAACCTAGCTAGTTGTCTCTAGACCTGAACGCCAAGGTGCATGAGGTCCTCTATCACCTATTCTGTTAAAAGATTTAACGAATCAGTGCACTATTTGCCATTTGCCGAAACGTTAATCTCTATATGCTGACGCTCGTTCCTATAGGCTTCGATGTTGCGTGTCATTCCTTGTTGACAGCATTAACCTTTTCTCAACCGCATTAACCGCATTTTTTTTTAAATAAGGTTAAACAAAATGCATGATTTCAAAATCAATCAATGACGTTTTATCCGGCCATGATGGAACAAACATCGAAAGTGATCGTACCATCCTCAGTATTGACTGTGATTCTCCTACGATATTCTCTTGATGGCCTCAAGGAGCGTGAGTGCGTCGCGTCAGTTTGGTGGAATGTTTAACCTTTTCCTTAACCAGAGTTCGCGAGCGGTTCAAGATTTTCTATGCAGTATCGCTTCGTATGCCTCTTGCTTAGGTGCATAAACGGATAAGGGACTCCTTGTGAGACCAAGGGCTTATTCCTTGTTCTGGCCGAATAAAGCCTAGCACATCGGACGCGGCATATCTAATAATTGCTTGACTGACAGTGATTTTCCACATATTGTGCTGTAGGAAGATGACTGACTTCTACGGAGTTTTTTGGAGACACGATCAGAACAAAATCTAGCACAGATTTTGATCAGCCGTTCGTACGTTCGGAAGTAGTATTGTGTAGGTTGTTGTTCTTGAATGAGTGTTTCATTGTCTGGTTCGGACGTGTACTACCCTCAACTTGGGCGGTTAGACTCCAAAGCCGGCCAAACTGCTCCTCCGAATAAATCGTATAGTATCCTCGTAAGGTGTTCAATGCTTCATTAATATTGTTGACAAATATTGCTGACCATAACTGACTGCTTCAAAACAGAAAATAATTTAAATTGCTTACGTTGCTGATAAGTCTTTCACAAATCAAAGTCAATTTAAATTGAACAACTGCAATTTAGAATACCCAAAACTGCCACTTCAACGAAACTTAATTCATCCTTCCCAATTTTTATTCCAATTTTTTTTGCGCAGTCCAATAACCTTTCGAGTTTTTATCCGTTCGTTGGAGTTAAAAAAATCAATTGCAAACGATTAAAGCTTGTTCACTGGGAAAAATCATTGCTGAACAACAGAAGCTCTACGTGAGGCGAAAAAAAAAACACAGTGTAGACAAAACGAGGGTGTAGTGTAGATGTTGCAGTTAAGCAGGGAGAGATGAAACATATAGCATTAATGTTCGATTTGGCAGTTGGAATTGGGGAACGAGGAACATTTTCATTTTCCCTACAGGAATGCTTTGATCTGGTGCTCGGAATATTTATTGTTCGTTGTAATAAAGGATTCTGTTAAGATGCAACTCCTTCAAAACTCGAATCTCATGTAAAATATAATTAGGTGACAATGTGCTCAAATCCTTATGGGCCGTGATGAACAAAGGAAAACAAAAATATACATTCGAAGAGGAGGTGGTTAGCTGGTTAAATTTAATAAACTGCTTTTATTGGAAGGTTTTTATTATGAAAACTGGGTTGATGTTCTAATTATAATTACCGTGGAAATTGCCAGATAGAGAGAAAGTGCACACAGTTTCGTTGATGTTCCATTATCACAAACGTCTAAATGAGTACCTGTCCAGAAATGGGAATTATAATGCAGTTTTTTTCGGATAACCATATCCCGGAATGAAAAGCCAGGTCAGAGGGTGAAACACATTTCTGGTACCGTCGCTCGTAGGCAAAAAACCAAGACTTTTTGATTTTTAATATTAAGTTCAACATGAATTTCTTAGAGTATCCGGTCGTTGCCAGTTAGTTAAATATAAGATACTAGCCGACCGCGGGGACGTTGTACTCGCTCTAAGGAAATCGTTAGTGGTAACTTAAAGGTGTAGTGAACAGCTTTCGGGATCATTGATATACGTGGCAAGAGTACGTCTTCTCCTGTGGATATTCTAATCAAAATTGTTGCCTCGATAAGATTGCTCATTATTGTTTTGACTGAGAGTATCGTTCCGTTGGAAAGTCGTGGTGGGTTCCAATTTTCAATGTTAGAACGTACGGTGGCATGCTTGGAAAATAAAGCTAACTCATGAATTCAGTTGGATAGTTGACAACTTCGTCTTGATTCACAACAGTATCGATGGATTTATGTAAATGGTCTGGTTTCTACGGGTATTCTATTCTGAATAGTGAAATTGATGTTATTGATGTTTTTGGCCGCTAATTTAGCACGCATACTGACCCACTGATTATTTTAGAAGTTCTGTGCAATGTTTGGGAAAATTTTTGCACCAATTCGTCTATTATCTTATAGAAGTTTGCTGGCAATTTGATCAATTTGCCCTATTTCAAATATCCATTAGTTGTCTTGCAAAATTTTCAGCCGATGCATGCCATTGTAGTTGTACACGCACATTGGTTTTAAAAGTCAAGCGACATGATGATGATTTGAGACATACCTACATTACGTTCATTGGAATGACAGTGGTGCCTTCTATCGAAAATTTGGTAGAAGAAGAAGAAGAAGAATTTCGAAATGATCAGCTTTTAAGTTTTAAATGCCATTCATGGATAGTGGAAGGGGAGATATATTCCGCTTTATCGACTGATGTATCGATGCACAATATTCGGTAATGCCGAAAATGAATTAATATAATAGGTACAGTTTTCAGCTGAGTGGATTAAAATATTCAGACATCGCATATTTTATCACCAGAATTTGCGCTTGAAGATTGAAGAAGAAACTGAAATTCCGTTTTTCCGATTAAAACGCACGTAAAGGGATTTGGAAATTCCTTTGTATGTCGAAAATCATTTCGGAGGCCTTACTTAGTTCATTTCTTTTAAACTGCAATGTGACCAATTATGGAAAATCATGAGTACGACTCTATGCAGAAGGCCCAATATCTTTTAGGCGGTTCCAACTATAATCTGCATAGCTGCCTGGCCCCTACTTCCACTGAAGTGCTAATCGTGCTTACTCTTGTGAAAAAAAAATAATTACAATTTTGTCAAAGTCTCCTTTCGACTGTTATTTAACTGAAAGAATCCCCAGGTACCAGGTAACGATGAAAGAAGACCACGAGCCACTCAAAACATCTGCAAGGAATGTAACTTACTTGTGGCGTTGCAATATTTAACTGCTGCAGTGTAACTTCTGAAATGGATCAGAGAAAATACCCCCAAACTGTAACAGCTAGTACACCATGTATTGCAACCCACGCTTGAGAACAATTCCCAAAAACCACTGATGCACGGTCACACAGAGAAAGAAGTTGCGTCAATTGTCCTTGTTCCTGAAGTCATATACACGAGATGAAATTATGTGCCGTCCAGACTTCTAAATTCCAAACTCATGCAAATGTGCTTTTCAAAAGTCGAAAATATCCATTCAAAGCTAGAAGCCAGAAGACCGAGCTGAAAATTAATTCAACCTTTTATACGCAAACAGGGAAAATGTTAAACCGTATTCCATTCAAAGACCCGCATGTATCCACAAATTCAAATGAAGACACAATCACTAAGGCATTTTTGAGGTTCGTCAATTTTGTGTTTTGTGTTAGATTGCTTGGAAAAACGACAAAATATTTACTTTTCCTGATATGTTGGTTCTTGAATTTTAGTTTTTGAGCCAAAAGTCGACGGTCGTCTAGTACTGTATGCGTCCGAAAGAGCAGCTAGAATCATAGTAGAGGACATTCATGAAAGCCTTTAATGAATGTTGACGCAGCATGTTGACATTCGGAAGACAACCATAATTCCCAGCTTTTCTCTCAAACAATATGTGAATATGTGAACTTGATTATGAAGAATGTGCATGGAAACCACACTCTGAGTTGGTCTCTGGGTTTCGATGTTGGCTTACGTCTGCTTTGTTGAACACAGTTTCCTTTTGGCTTCAGAGGACTTTGAGACCGAAATTGCAATAATTGTTTTCTAGTTAGCAGGTGGCCATGGTTCAGAGGATAGAGTAGTGGATTGCTAAGCCGAACGCTACGGGTTCAAACCCCAGCTTCAGCAGCATTCTTTTTCTACAAAAATCGCCAGCTTATCTGAGGCCACCTGTGCGATAACATGAGACAATACAAATCTAAACTTCCTCCTCTGAGCCACGTAGGTTTCTGTTATGTGTGCTTTCTTTCTATGTGTCTATCTGTCTCTCTCTGTTGTATGTCTTGTTCTGTCCCAGCCGATGGTCTCAGTCACCAGTGCTGCTATGTGTCTGTAGTTCGGTACATTTATGTGCGAAGTACTGTGAAATGTAATGTAATAATGTAATGTTTTCTAGTAAAAAAAATGTGATTTTTACTTGATTGAGTGCCTACATTCGGTGAGAAGAGGATTGTTGAAGATTTCAAATAGAGATTCTGATTCATGTTATCACAAGTGGAATGCAATCTTTCAACTAGATTTATTTTTAAATCTCTGTGCACACACATGACACAGTTTGAAGATATTTGCGATGAGTTCTGACTTGCCCGATACAACAAACCTTACTTCGCACCGCATTCCAAACTAGAAAAAATGGAACTACGTCCATCGGCACCTAGAAAAAAAAGCGGCCAGACATCATGAAATGTTTGCTGTTTGTAAAATAGCGCCAAGAACATCAAACGAGCTCTAACAACCACTCATTCAATCTGTCTGAAACTTTAAAAGTTTCTCCGAAGAATGGAAGAAGCTAATCATCGCAAACTTCCAAAAAAAGAAAACATAGCAAAGGCAAAAACTGGTGAGAGATATGCGACTGGACTGCATGGAAGTCTCATTTGATTCAAAGTAAGCAAGTATTTTAAAACCCTGAATAGTATGCAGAGCGCTTTAGGGTCTCAATCAAAGGCGAAATCTTATAAGACATCAAAAATCGTACTAATAGCAAAGGCTGCCTATCAGCTAAAAAATCAACCTAAGAACTATTACATGTAAATTTGGAATCAATGGTGCTTTAATAATGTAGTAAAATGATAGATGGAGTAAGAAAAATGGTCTGAGGATCGCGTATTTGACCGAGCTGGATGGAGAATTTTAATGAAAAAAACCCTGGCCTTGGTCTGATCTGGACTGAGGTTGCTTTGCAACCTTAAGTAAGTAAGTTGCTGTTCTTTCTAACTAAAATAACTGACTAAAGTATCTACATAATTATTTTACCAATATTGCTTATGACTAGATGCCTTTTTAATAAACAAAATGCACTTTGATGAAGCACGCCCAAAAGGTATGGAATAAATATAACCCTCTGAGCACAATCAACTGCAAAATCACACTTTTTCACATTGATTAAAATAAATTGTACGGACCGCATGGTGGCTTCCAAAATAAACCAAACCGAAATCAACTATCATCTCCAAGATAAAAACAACCAAAATTGTGAATAGCATGGGGTGATTTGCTTGAGAGGCTTTGCCATTTGAATAATATATTCATAGGTTGGGTCTGGATGCCCAAAAACCCCTACCCAACGCTGTTAGATATTTCAAATCAGTATCAACACTACAGCGACACGCACAGCATCCCTTTTAATGTCCTGCAATTTTCTCAGCTTCACAATACAGCTTCATTGGAAATTAACAACATTGTTATACGGAATCCGCAGTCTTGTTTTTGGAAACGCCACACAAATTGTTATGTTGCATAAAACAGAACCATAAATGCCTCATTGACTGTTTCACCATACACCCAAAATACCGCCGCAGTAGAATTACAAGGAAATGGTCAAATTGGTTGCGTTGCGTGGGCATTGGGCTTGTAAGAACCAATGAACTCATGAACATGATTCTTGTCTCTTCTTTGTGCATTCAAAGAGCACAGCATCTGCATCTTGTTCTGCTAATAAATCCTTTTGAAGATTGGAACAAAGGAGTCCAATGAGCCGGATAAAAGGATACCCAAATGCAACAGAGAAGAGATAAAATTGTTCGGCTCTTGTTCTGATTGTATTTTACACACCTTTGGTGTTAATAGGTCTCCAAGCTGCTCTTTTTGAGTCTGCATCAGATTTAAGCTTTTATTTTTCTTGTGAGGAGGTACATATGTATATCTTGTATACATTTGGTTATAAGAAAATACTGTGACCTTCATTGCTGCCAACCGGATGTTTATTATTAAAACTATGATAAATGCTAGCCATTAGAGTGGAGTCAATAAGTTTAAAAACTACAGTAACAAGTAAGACAGTCATTTGCATTATAATACTCGCATTCTATAATTGAAGTTCTGGCAGCCATCTCATTATTATCTGAAAGAAAAGTTAGCTTTATCTCAACAAACATTATTATCAAACATTATTCTCCTAGGTTGCCCACAGCCCACAAAAAGCAGTGAAAGTTGTTCAACAAAATTAGAGGTTGATGATCAAATTTTCTCTGGGGTGTCGTAAATTAATCTCATTTACAGTTAACCACACCATACGGCTATACAATATGGAAGTTTATGTTGTGACTTGTGGAACGTTGGCAAAGGAAAGTGAAATTGAGCGTTTGGGGTTTCGTTTGGGAGTTGAAATAACTATAAAGAACTATGATTGTATGAAGCTTTTTTTACTCTGCATAATACACTAGTCAAAACAATTAAAGGAACACTTGAAAAAACTCAAAAATGGAGTGGTTTTTTAAAAGGCTGTATCTCAGTAGAAAAAAGTCGGATTGAAAAGAAATAAAAAGTTTTTCAAAGGTTATTATTTTTTCTTTTCAAATTATTTTGAGTTAAAAAAGTACCGTTAGTCGTTTTTGCTTGAGCGAAAAAAATGTTCACTCAATTTCAAAATCGAAAAAAAAAATAAACTTTGAGGTTTCATAAAATGAACGGAAATTTTTTTTCAGTCCAACCAATCTAAGATTCAATTTTAGAATTTTGTTGGCTATAATTCACTGTTTGGTTCAGATCGCTACGATTTTTTTTCTAATCAAAAAATGGGTTTACATGCAAAAACACAATTTTGACTTTGGACCCTAATAACTCTGCTAAATATTGACTTACAAAAAAAATAAAGGCAGATTTAAAAAAATTTGTAAAATTTTCTACACAAAAACAATTTGAAAAAATTAAAATATTGCTTTTTTCAATGTTTTCTATCAATTTATAAAAAGGTCCAAAATACGCATTTTTCAACTTTTTCATAAAAACTACCGTTATTTTGTGATTTTCAGTGATACAACTAATCTGAGGCTTAATTATTAAAGCTCATAAAATTTCCTTGATTTTGGTGAAAATTTCACATCAATACGATTAACCGTTTCTCTGTTTCGATCAATCAAACTTATGAAACACTTTTTTTTCAATTTTAAGGAAAGCTTTGTTTTTTCTTATTTTTCTGTTCTTTTGAATTTGTTTATTTTTTAAATTTTTTTTATTTTTTTCATTATCATTATGACTTTGTGAAATTCGGACGAATTTTCATCAAAATCAAGGAAATTCGTCCGAATTTCACAAAGTTATAATGATAATGAAAAAAATAAAAAAAAATAAAAAATAAACAAATTCAAAAGAACAGAAAAATAAGAAAAAACAAAGCTTTCCTTAAAATTGAAAAAAAAGTGTTTCATAAGTTTGATTGATCGAAACAGAGAAACGGTTAATCGTATTGATGTGAAATTTTCACCAAAATCAAGGAAATTTTATGAGCTTTAATAATTAAGCCTCAGATTAGTTGTATCACTGAAAATCACAAAATAACGGTAGTTTTTATGAAAAAGTTGAAAAATGCGTATTTTGGACCTTTTTATAAATTGATAGAAAACATTGAAAAAAGCAATATTTTAATTTTTTCAAATTGTTTTTGTGTAGAAAATTTTACAAATTTTTTTAAATCTGCCTTTATTTTTTTTGTAAGTCAATATTTAGCAGAGTTATTAGGGTCCAAAGTCAAAATTGTGTTTTTGCATGTAAACCCATTTTTTGATTAGAAAAAAATCGTAGCGATCTGAACCAAACAGTGAATTATAGCCAACAAAATTCTAAAATTGAATCTTAGATTGGTTGGACTGAAAAAAAATTTCCGTTCATTTTATGAAACCTCAAAGTTTATTTTTTTTTCGATTTTGAAATTGAGTGAACATTTTTTTCGCTCAAGCAAAAACGACTAACGGTACTTTTTTAACTCAAAATAATTTGAAAAGAAAAAATGATAACCTTTGAAAAACTTTTTATTTCACTTCAATCCGACTTTTTTCTACTGAGATACAGCCTTTTAAAAAACCACTCCATTTTTGAGTTTTTTCAAGTGTTCCTTTAATTGTTTTGACTAGTTGTAGTTTTGTTCATTAAGAATCGGTAGTACACTATCAGCTCAATTATCTTACTGAGTTGATAACTTCTAGGCAGGACTTTGAAAATGGTTTGTTATTCTTTTATTTTGTTGACAGCACAATCACAACCACAAAAAATATTTTCTTTTTCTCTCCTTTGTTGCAAAAATCAAAAGTCAATACTTAACTCCATAAAAGTTTCCTTTCGTAATATATTCTTCCGAGAATATTCAAGTTCCCTTATGGTTCCGGCCTGGGATTAATAAAACAAAACAAAATTCAAATACAATCATCCCTTTGCTTTGGTAATGTCGGACGTTAGGGTTGATGAAGTAGAGCGTCAACGTGAGTTGGTTTATCACTCGGACATTGAATTGTTGTCAGGCTCAGGGTCTCTTTATTTCATTTGAAGAAAACTTATAAAATACGACATTCTTTCTGAATGTATCTGTTTAGGATTGAATGCTATTAAAACTTTATCCATTTCAATAATTTTTGTTTACTTTGCTTAACTATGTTCATTTACCCTATATTTTATGTTAACAGTTAATTGTTTGAAAATTTCTTTATCATTTGTTAAAATTATTCTCTCTGTGTTAATTTATGTATACCTAAACTCATTTAACCGTTGGCGTTGCATTGAAATCGAGAGAGTTGAAAATACTGGTTTTTGTATAACTCAATTTTGATGCAAGCATTTTCTCGTCCATTTGGATTGCAGACATCAAGAGGGTAACATCAAACAATAAAATTGTTCTTTAATAATTATGACGCTGATTAATGATTTTTATTTTTATGGTTCATGCAATATTAACTGGAACGTTTCATCATTAAATAATTTTGTGGTCCTTCGATTCTTTTGGAACGTTTCATTATTAAACATTTTGGTCCTTCGAGCCGGATCCATTGATTTCGTTAAATTTTTGTTAAAATTTGTTTGCTAAAGAACTTTTGTTAATTGGTGCTTATCAAATTCGTGATTTTCGTTATTACCTTCGTCTGCCCTCGTGGGTGCCAGAACATTACAGTTTATAAGTTAACTGTCCTATTGACTATTTCGTTCTTTATCGTTTCTTATTCATCGTTTATTCCGCTAATTTCGCTATATTACACGAACTATTACCTAAATATAAATTTGTTAAAATGACATCTGAGTCGCAGCCGGTTACATTGCCTGTGCTCCGTAGCACACGTGGTCACTTAAAAGGTTCCCTTACGAAGTTAACTAATTTCATTGAAACCATATCGGACGCAACTTCGCGTGCCGAATTAAAAATTCGTTACTATAAAGTCGAAGATTTATGGAAAGAATTTCTTGTGACGCAAAAACAACTGTACACTTTTTCTGGTACCGAAAACTATACGGATCCTATCCCGGAATTCGAAGAATTCGAAGCCAAAGTTTTATTCGTCAAATCGAGACTCCTAGCAGCCATAGATGAACGCGAACAAAATGAAAGAAAAAATGATGTAATGTCTCAAATAGCCACTCAACAAAAAGTTTTGATTGACACATTAAGTCAGTCCAATCCTGCCGTAAAACAGGATGATGGCTTTCTTCCATCTGTTCGAATCGAACCATTTTCGGGGAACTACAAAGACTGGCCCTCGTTTAGAGATACATTCCAAAGCGTGGTGTCAAACAGGCCTAATTTATCACCAATTCGGAAATTTCAGTTTTTAATTTCCTGTCTTCGCGGTGATGCATTAAGTCTCCTTAATCATCTTAAAGTGTGTGACGACACATATGAAGAAGCATGGGAAAAACTCGAGAAGCGTCTCAATAGACCGCGTCATATTGTTGCGAGTCTGGAATGGAAAAAGAGCTGCGGTACGCTTGTCCTTGCTCGGCTAAGCTCGAAGGATTGGGAGTGGTTCTTGCTCTTCTCCGATCACCACCTACTCAGCAAACAAAATAATTTCGTACCGATAGTATTAGGATAAGGGCTAGGAAAGGATGGGAAGAGTAAGGAGATAAAAAAAAAAATCAAGGAATCGCACAGACTTAGGTAACTATGCCACTGCATCAGTGAAAGGCTGAAGTCAACGTGGGACCTGTCAAAAAAAAGGAAAGAACCAGAATTACCTACACTAACCTTAACGCTAAGCCATTATTTTTAGATAATTATATCAATGAAGATATAAGACACTAAACCTATACTAAATATATAAACAAATTCTGAATATTCTTTTCTTGTCCTAAACATCTGACCCCCAATATTGATCCCCAGTGTCTCACCAACACAGTGGTTCGTTGAGTCTCAAAAGCACTGCCAGATGTTATTGGCAAAGCCTGGCCTATCCCACCCTTGCATCAATGATACAACCTTTTGTCACCTACACGGCCATAATCTTGAAGATGACCCCTAACGCAGTCAACCCTACCTAACTACAATATATGTACTTTACCTTAAATGTCTTGTCTACCTAATTGTATGTCTAGTCATATCCAAGAGTATGTAATTGTAAAGTCTGTTGAGTTCACGCTGGTCATTTGTTGCGCCTTAAACAAAGTTTTAAGTTTACAGTCAAAAGTTGATAAATAGGTATGTATTTATCGTAGAGTCCGTATGTAAGTGTGTCAGAATCCATATCTAAAAGTAAGTATGTGTAACAGTGTAGATGTTTGTGAAGTCCGTACTAACGTATTGAGTAAGTGTTTATGCATGTCATCGTCCAAGCTGTTCTGTATGTTCGTTTATGTCAACTAAGTTGTAATCTTACCTTATGTTCATCGCTGGCCCAGCCGAGCCTGCCTCACACACCCTTGTTAACCGATTTAGCACATCATTTTGTTCCCAAAAGAAAAGGAATTCATATACCATTCGGTTTAAATTGCATAATTATTGTTCAACTAAATTGTTTTAATACAAAATAATTCAAAAAAAAAATGTATGTAATTCAATCAAATATTAATAAAAAAAAAATGAAAATAATTATACTTTATAAGTATACCTCGTTATGTCTTTTTTTCGTTGTGCAAAATTTTAAATTATTAGCATTAAAAGAAGTGTACTAGTATGTAAAAAGAAATTATAAAAAAAAATTAAAAAGAAATCAAAATGGGTCAAACTTTTGGACCAGAGTGTATTGGATCCCTTATCGATCAAATGTATATATATATAGCATAAAAATATTGGTAAAATTCACTCACATTTCATGTCCCTCGGAGTCCTGCCGGCAGCACGTTCGAAGATACGTTCGGTGAATTGTCCATCAAATGCTTCTTAAATATATATGTAATGTATATATGTATACGTATATTTGATCCAAACTGGAACCACTCACTTCATAACCTACGTTTTTATCCACTTGTCTTTAGGTTTTTACTAATTTACAACATTAATCATATAAATTTACTAGATACTTCTTGTAATGTATGAGATCTTTGAACAATAGCAAAAGAAAGGAAGAAATAAAGATATGAAGAATGCAAAATGAGCGTTAACGTTGGTCCTCAAAAGACCATGGCACGGAAAACGGCTGAATGGGCACCCGGTGACACTTTCAGAGTTAGCCCACTTCACGTGCCTTGCTGCCAACTCCACCACACCACAAGTGAATCTTAAAACTTCGTCCTTGGTAAGCCTTTTATGTATGGCACCAATTCCAGGTTTAAATTTTGGCAGAGGCTTAGACCGATTCGTATATATATATATATATATGTATTTCACAACGTGTTTCGTCCACTGGCGTATAAGTATATATATCTGAATCGCCTTTTTGGGACCCAAAACCGATCTTTACCTATATTTTAAATCCAAATTATTCACTAAATTCTTGTAATGAGACCTTTGTTTGCTACGTACCTCTGCCCTTTAGTGAACTGCTTTTAGACACTTTGGTCTATTTCAAGGTCTTCTTGCCTTAACCTACGATTTACCAAAAAAAAAGACTTAATTTCTTTACCATCCTTAATGAACCTAATTCTCACCTTTAATTGAATTTAACACTAGTTCACTTCAAAAATGTTTTAATACCACTTTTAAACTTATAAGTTAAAACTATATATTGCCTTGGTGCAACACACGAAAGGAAAAAAAATGATTCCGCAAAGTTCACGGTAAAAAAATCTTTTCAACTTTTGTCGCAGTATGAATCATCCATGTACCACTATACTGTGTGTTAATTGGGAATGCACTTTTGGTTTTAATTCCGAAATGCACTTTTTAGGTGGTCATTGCTCTTTTGCAATAGTTTACCATTCCTCTTTAAAGTTTTCGTTGCAGTTTTCAGTCTGCATTCAAACTTAATTTCCCCTAGTACTAATACTTGAATCTCTAATATTTATTAGTTCTGTCTATGTGTGTGCATTTGCAGACTTAAACTTACTCCGAATGTTGCACGGCGAATTCGATCTCAGTATGTTTAAAGTCGTCAATTAACCTATTAAATCTTTGAAATTAGGTAAAAATATAACTATATCATAACATAAATACCTAACTCTATAATTATTGCACAAATCCAAACTTTTAGTACAAAAATTATTACTATTTTAAACTCAACTGACACCTAAACTAAATCGTTTCCGGGGCGAATCTGGTCCGACATCATAATTCTTCACTGATTTCGTTTTTTCCTACTTTCTTCGCCACGATGTCTGCAAACTGTCATTGCATTTGACATAACTCAACTAAAAGTAAATATTCTACCTTCATTTTTGCATCGTGGCTATTTTATTTTTCTTAAAATCTTTCCTTTAGTTTTGTATTTATTAAATCTATAAGAATAATAATAATTATAAATAATTGTTAAGAATATGGAAATTAAACTACTGGGTTGAATAATAAGGGGTTGCTTCAAACCATTCCTTCGTCGCCGTCGCAGCTCCTCCAATGCAATTAACATTGCATCTTTCAACATGGTAAGTCTTGTCCTTTTTATCTCTTCTACCTTAAAAATTCTAATAATGCATTTTCTAATTTTTCAGCCGGATTTCACCTATTCATCTTTTTTCCCAGGACATGATCTGTAACCTTAAGATAAGTGATTTTTGTCACTGGAGAATGTCGGTGAAACTACCTTCTTTGAATAGTGGTTCCTTTGACAGACTCTAGTGGCAAATTTTCCCCTCCAAAAATCAATTTTTAACCTTTCTTTTTTTTCTTTTCAGGTTAGTCGGTGCAACTAGCTTGGATATAAGAACCAGAAATGCTCTAATAGTGTTGTATTATCCCAAATTGTGTTGTAAAGTTTTATTCCCCGTGAACCTCAAAGAATACACCTCCTTTCGTTCCCCTCCTACAACGTATGTGTCTTCGTATGGATAACGTAAGTCGTCGGCCTCATTTTTGTTTATGAGTTTCGTGAAAGAATGAATGAGAAAGTCTTGAGTAAGAGCATCCTTCAGATATTCTCACAGTCGTCGACCAATGTATTGCTCAATAGGGTTATTTTGTTGGTATGTTTGAGTGGATCCTTATTTGTGTCGTCATATCTGTCTATGGTTCGTTTTGCTATCTAAATGTCAGTCGGAAGAGATCGCCTACGCAACAAGCTCGACGACGGTTTCTGAGTGGTCGTGAGGAAACCGGCCTCGTAAAAACGAAGTCGATCGATTGTCTGTTATTTTTTTTTTCTGTGACGTTAAGTCATGGTAGAAGGAATTTATTCGCCGTTCTCAACGTGTGGTTCGTCCCACTCCCTGAGTTATCCTACTGAATGTTAGTCGGGCATTTTCGTTCTATAAAAACTGTATAAATAAATAAATAAAAAACTCTCTATCGGACAAACATGCAAATAAATAAATAACTAGGTGCTAAGTAATTAATCTATATCACAGGAATGCTATTACAATAAAAATCTATTTAGAAAATAAAATGTCACAGAAAGCTTATGTCTAAAAATAAATAAATAAATAAATAAATAAGATAAAAAAAAATAAATAAACTATATCACAGATGGAGTATATCACTTTTTATGCTAATTGAACAACAGCAGCGTGAGTGCGTCCTTAAGTGTGGATATCTTTCGCATGGTAGACGCCCACTCTTTCGCCTTTCATATTCCCCAATTCGTAGAGTGAATTTCCTACTGTTTTTAGGACAATCGATTTTAAAAATTTCGGTCCTAATTTGGCATTGTATTTGTCAAGAAGGTTACTTTGTTTAAAGTTTCGTCTGTATACCAGTTGTCCTACTCTGTACGAAACGTCTTTACTCCTGGTGTTATACACTTTCTCTGACTTTTGATGAGCAAGGTTTAGGTTTTCAAAAATCTTTTTCCTAAGAAGAGCCTGCTTGTCACATTTGTCTAGAATATCGGTGTTCGATTCTTTCAACATATCGAGTCTCCTGAGGAGTTCGTATGTTTTCCCATTTTCGATCATCTGGGATCCGAAAACTGCATAATAAGGTTCATACTTAATTGCTTCGTGTAAGACGCTACGTATTGAAAACGCTGTATTGCTAACATGAGCATCCCAATTGCTCTGGTCACTATCTTTGCTAACACAGACCTGTTAACACGCTCTGAAGCATTTGCTTGAGGTGAGTAAAAGGCTGTACGTATGTGTTTCACACCATATTTGTCTAGAAAGCTGGAAAACAATTCTGAAACGAATTGTTTTCCGTTGTCCGAATGAATGTACTCAGGTACCCCAAACATATGAAATACGCCCTCTTCAAGATATTTTACTACCTCAGCTGCTGTTGCTCTTCGAATGGGTTTCAAGAAAACATATTTACTAAAGTGGTCTAAAGCTATAAAAATGTGTGTATGTCCGGTCTTGGTTCGTGGATATGGTCCTAAAAAGTCTATGTAAAGACGTTGAAATGGTCGTTCAGTTATTATCTGTTGTCCCATGGGTGGTCTTGAAATCGAGTTCATTGGTTTATTACATTTACAAATATCACAGTTTTGAACGTATTCCTTAACATCAATGGTCATGTTTGGCCAGAAATACCTTTGACGAAGTTTTGCCAAAGTTTTATGAATTCCTCCGTGGCCGGACGCAATTGAATCGTGGGCTGTTTCCAACAGACCCCTAGACAACTCCTTCGGCACCCAAAGTTTCCAGGCCCTGTCTTCTTGAATAGGATCCCCTGTTCGTCTATCTGTTCTTTTGTATACAAATCCGTCCGATATGCATATGTCTGGAAGTTTGTCTTTGTTTTCTCCTATTGTCTTCTTCAATTCAACATATTCTTCGGAAGAAAAATGTGGTGAATTGAAGTCAACTTCTGGCGTTTCGGTATCTATCTCATCCATATGAATTCGTGAGAGAGTGTCCGGGACTACATTGAGGATGCCTTTTCTATGTTCAATATTGAAATCAAACCCTTGGAGTTTAAAACTCCAACGAGCTAACCTACCACTCAAGTCTTTTTGGCTCATTAACCATTTCAGACTTGCGTGGTCAGTGATTATCGTAAAAGGCAGACCCTCAATGTAGGCTCGCAACTTCTTTACTGACAGAACGGCCGCATAGCATTCAAGTTCCGTCACGCTATAATTCCGTTGTGCAGAATTAAGCTTCTGGGACATGAATGCTATCGGTCGTTCGTTCTTCTTGTCGTCCATCTGAAAGAGTACGCTTCCTACACCAGTAGTTGATGCGTCGCATTGTATATAAAAATGTCGAGTAAAGTCCGGATTCGTCAATATTGGAGCTGTTACCAGCATAGTCTTCAGTTCTTCGAAAGCCGTTAAGGCTTCTGTGGACATCACGAAATCTTTACCTTTCTTGAGGCAGTCTGTCATCGGGGCTGATATAGACGCAAAATTTGGAATAAAACGCCTATACCATCCTGTCATTTCTAGGAACCGACGAAGCTGTTTAGGGGTCTTTGGTACAGGAAAATCTTTTACCGCTGAAACTTTATCTGGATCAGTCCTCAGACACCCATCACCGACAAAATAGCCCTAGTATTTGATCTCCTTAAAACAGAATTTGCTTTTCTCGACGTTAATCGTCAGCCCCGCTTCACGCAAACACTTCGCTACCTCTCTGAGAACGCTCATGTGGGTTTCAAAGTCTGGAGAACAAATCAAGAGATCATCGAGATAGACAAAGACACTCTCTCTCAAACGAGCTGGAATGACTTTGTTCATCAGCTTACACATTCTGGGCGGCATTGCACAGCCCAAACGGCATGACCGTGAACTGATACAATGGCCTCCCAGGGACTGTGAAAGCTGTCTTCTCTCTAGATTTGATCTCCAGAGGAATCTGCCAAAAGGCGTCCTTCAAATCGATACTCGATATGAAATGCGTGTCGTGGAGCCGACTCAAAATTCCTTCTATGTGTGGAAGAGGATACGCGAATTTCTTTGTCGCCGCATTTATTTTTCTTGAATCCAAGCAAAGTCTGTTCTTGCCTGGCTTACACACCAAAACAACGGGAGTGCTGTATGCGCTGTTACTTTCCTCAATTACTCCCAATTCGAGCATCCTGTCAAGTTCAGCATACATAAGCTTCTGCACAACAGGTGAGATTGGGTAGTGTCTTTGTTTGATGGGGACGGTGTCATCTTCCATCTCAATGACGTGTTCTTCAACCGAGGTCTTCCCCAATCCCAACACTGCGCAAGGAGGGAATGTCTGCTTGGCCCGCTCCAACTCTCCAACTTGTTCTGGTGTAAGCTTTCGCAAGGGATCAATCTCCTGCCCTTCTGCCGGTGATAGATTGTCAAGAGCACTGATTATATTTGGAGCAACCTTGAAGGTCCTCCAGAAATCAACTCCTAAATAGAGTTGTTGTTGTAGACTTGGGACGATGTATAGTTCCATTTCTTTAGTGTTGCCACCCCACGAGATGTCAGTCTTAATTCTCCCTCTTATTTGTTGATTTTTCCCGTCAGCTGTTTTAATATTAAGTGTCATTTTTATCTCTGGTATGTTATGATTTTTTAAGAAATCTATTGCATTTTTCCCTAAACAGCTAACTGAAGCTCCACTATCTAATAGCCCTACCATCTTTTCTCCATCTACTACTACGTCTGCGTAGGGTCTATTGTCGTCAGATATTGAACGTATTGAAGCTTCAATCTGGTTTTTCTTACTTCTAAATATTGCACATTTTTCCCTTAACCTAGCTATTTTTCTAAAGTTCCTGCTACTTTGGATGACCTCACTGGCGATTTCTTCATTGAAAATCCTCCTCCTGGCCTCGTCATATTCTAAAATTCGTTGGTGAAGACTTTTATATTGCACTGGTTTTCTTGGGTCTGTATTATCTTTTTTAATGTTTTGTTCCCTAACTAAAATTTTTATTTTTCCAGGCTCTGTGAGTCCGGGATGGTCATCTTCGCCGGTAGAGTGGACCCGGGAACACTGCCGACTTTCAAGTTTCCCTGGCATGACGCGCATTTGAAGGAAAGGTTTCCTTGTCCGCAACTGAAACAAGTTAGCGCATGAAAAGTTGATGGACATGTCGCTGTGGTCAAGTTTTTGTCCTTTGTAAGTTCAGTCTTCTTGTCTCTTTCACTATTTTTGTAAGTAGGATTTCGTCTATCTATTTTCATGTTTGTTGATAGTTTGTCAGTGCGGTTGTGTTGCATTGCTGATATATGTGTGTCAAGTTCATCTTCCGAATCCGTCAGTTGCAGTCTCTTGAATAAAGCCTCTTGGTTGTCAATTTCGTTCACGTATTTCTTTGTCCTAGCATCTCTAAGCGAAAGCTGTTTTTCTGCGCGTCGACATTCTTCTCTTAGATCTCGGATATCCTTAATTCGACAGCCGAAGATCAATATCGCAATCTTGTCTTTCAGATTTTGTCTTACCATTGAGACTAAGTCCTGTTCACTTGGTCGATGCTTCATCTGTAGTGTTAAACCTCTTATTTCTTCATATAATTCGTCAAACGACTCATTTGGTTGCTGACGCCTGTCTAAAATTTCCCTAAGAATCTCATGGTCTTTCTTTGTATTTCTAAATTGTCTAACTAGTTCCGATTTCAGATCGTAAAGATTTAAAAAATCATCATTCCTATTTTCTTCCATAAACTGCCAGTACCACTTCTCAGCAGTTCCTGACATCAAATGGTGAAAATTCGCAAACACTTGTTCGTTAGTCACACCATTTTTCTTTTGAAGCGTCTCAATGCGAAAGATGAAACTTTCCACGGTCATATTCCTTGAAGTTCCGTCAAATTTCACACCCCATTTGTGAAGGTCGACGCGTTTACCCCATTCCCCACTAGTACTTGGTCTATTGTCATTGTTGTTTGTTTGATTTATTATCGAAGGTCTATTGTCATTGTTGTTTGTTTGATTTATTGTCGGAGGGATAATGCGAATTGGACTTACTTCTGGGTCAGTTAACATGATTTCCTCTCTTCTCCTTCGTTGTTCGTCGAATGCAAGTGTAGACTTCTCTACCGTTTGCAAGCGTTCACCCATGATATTCATTTTCTCGGTAAAAGTTGTCACTATAGAATGCATGTGAGCCATGTTTTTAGTCTGCTCGGCTAAAAGTAACATTGTCCTTGAATGGGTTTCGTTAATTGACCGAGATATCGCACTATCAATTACTTTCCTCAACTCTTCACCTCCCATAGCTATCTCATATTCGACTTTGTCTGCATTATTTTCTCGTCTTTCTAATTCTTTTTGTAATCGGATACTTTCGCGGCGAAGTGCTTCAGTTTCCTTATTAACCGACTCCCTAGTCTCTCTTTCCTTACTTCCTGATGGAAACACTTGTTCTTCTATACCCTCACCTGAGTTCCTAGAACTCTCACCTGAATTCCTAGACCTTTCACCTGAACTCCTAATACCCTCTAGACTTTGTTCTAGCAGTTCATCAAAGGGGTTTCGCATCTGGCTTTGATTTAATTCAGATTCTGATGGTGGTGTACTTGAGGCAGTGCCGTTGGCAAGGGCAAATCGGGTAACTCTTCGTCGAATCGTGCCCCCCCTTCTGTTAGATACAGTGGTTTTTTTCAACGCACCTCTCGTTGGCCTCATTTCAGTGGTTATTAATTCAAAAAAAATATAATTCAAAAATTCAAAGTTTCAAAAAAAAAACAAAAAAAAAATCCCAATAGCAAAATCAATATTCAGATTTTATGTTTTCACTATAGCTTGAATTCAAAATTGAATTTAAAATTGTATGTTTGTAAATTGTAGTAATTCAGAAAAAAATATGTATATTGCAATAAGATTAATTCAAAAAAAGTATAAGCAGAATAACATTACATTACATTTCACAGTACTTCGCACATAAATGTTACGAACTACAGACACATAGCAGCACTGGTGACTGAGACCATCGGCTGGGACAGAACAAGACATACAACAGAGAGAGACAGATAGACACATAGAAAGAAAGCACACATAACAGAAACCTACGTGGTTCAGAGGAGGAGACTTAGATTTGTATTGTCTCATGTTATCGCACAGGTGGCCTCAGATAAGCTGGCGATTTTTGTAGAAAAAGAATGCTGCTGAAGCTGGGGTTTGAACCCGTAGCGTTCGGCTTAGCAATCCACTACTCTATCCTCTGAACCATGGCCACCTGCGTAATAAGCAGAATAAGAAATCAAAAGAATGTTAAAAATAGAAATTTTCAAAAGTTGAAATTGTAAAAAAAATGTGATTTAAAAGAAGATAAGTACTTCAAAAAAAAAAAGAATGCAAAATAAGTAAAAAGATAAAAAAAAAATTCAGTATAAGAACTTAAGTAAAATAAAAACTTGCTTAAAAGTAATTTAAAAGAACGGTAATTCAGAAATGTTAACGCAAATAATGAAAATAAAAAAAATTAAAATATGATGAAATAAAATTGATAAAAGAAGTAAATATAAAAATTAAAGAAATAGTGTTTAAAAAAAATCAAAGAAATTGTAAAAAAAAAAACTGTAAGATTCACTAGGATTTAGTGTAATGTCAAACTTTTTGATTTTGCTCAAAAGGATATGAAATTCTGATCTTTTAAGAAATTTGTAAAAAAAAAGCTTTATAAACAAGGTGTGTGAAGCTTTCGGACTGTGTATCCGAACGCTGAACAAAAGGTATGGGTTATCTACATAGTCTTGTCTATTCTCGTCTTGTGTCTTGTTAAGTTACGTTTTGTATTGTGTCAAGTCTTCCGTAGTCTACGTCGTCGTATATGATTGTAGTTGGTGCTTTTGTGACTCAACGAGTGCTTCAGGTTAGCTCTAGAATTCCCGCCACATCGAACTGATTTTCAACCTAAAAGGTGGTTGGCTAGGAAACAGTACTAACCTTCTACACGAGTAGAATTTAAAACTTCCCACTTACGCCACACTGTGAGTTTGACTGTGTCTTACTGCACGGTAAACTGTAAGTGTTCTGCTCTAAGATCCTACCCCGCGCTTTGTCTAATGGGGAATCTCGTTTTACCTCACTTAAACTACTGGTACCGGACCTGATAGTTAGGACAGCTAAACTTAATTCTCCATTTGACAAAAGGCTTTTACGGTCTCTAAGTTTGTGCGTAAAGGATTAAGAAAAAAAAAATGAAAAAAAATGTGATAACTAATGTAAGCAGATTATTGAGAGTCAAAGGGGACGACTTTAAAACAACAAAATCGTCTCCTTGGAGTCGCAATGGATCTGGAAGCCGTTCGTTACGTTGGGCGCCATTGTTGCGAGTCTGGATTTAGCGAAAGGTGCGTTCTCTGGTGTCGGAAAAAGAGCTGCGGTACGCTTGTCCTTGCTCGGCTAAGCTCGAAGGATTGGGTGTGGTTCTTGCTCTTCTCCGATCACCACCTACTCAGCAAACAAAATAATTTCGTACCGATAGTATTAGGATAAGGGCTAGGAAAGGATGGGAAGAGTAAGGAGATAAAAAAAAAATCAAGGAATCGCACAGACTTAGGTACCTATGCCACTGCATCAGTGAAAGGCTGAAGTCAACGTGGGACCTGTCAAAAAAAAGGAAAGAACCAGAATTACCTACACTAACCTTAACGCTAAGCCCTTATTTTTAGATAATTATATCAATGAAGATATAAGACACTAAACCTATACTAAATATATAAACAAATTCTGAATATTCTTTTCTTGTCCTAAACATCTGACCCCCAACATTGATCCCCAGTGTCTCACCAACACAGTGGTTCGTTGAGTCTCAAAAGCACTGCCAGATGTTATTGGCAAAGCCTGGCCTATCCCACCCTTGCATCAATGATACAACCTTTTGTCATCTACGCGGCCATAATCTTGAAGATGACCCCTAACGCAGTCAACCCTACCTAACTACAATATATGTACTTTACCTTAAATGTCTTGTCTACCTAATTGTATGTCTAGTCATATCCAAGAGTATGTAATTGTAAAGTCTGTTGAGTTCACGCTGGTCATTTGTTGCGCCTTAAACAAAGTTTTAAGTTTACAGTCAAAAGTTGATAAATAGGTATGTATTTATCGTAGAGTCCGTATGTAAGTGTGTCAGAATCCATATCTAAAAGTAAGTATGTGTAACAGTGTAGATGTTTGTGAAGTCCGTACTAACGTATTGAGTAAGTGTTTATGCATGTCATCGTCCAAGCTGTTCTGTATGTTCGTTTATGTCAACTAAGTTGTAATCTTACCTTATGTTCATCGCTGGCCCAGCCGAGCCTGCCTCACACACCCTTGTTAACCGATTTAGCACATCATTTTGTTCCCAAAAGAAAAGGAATTCATATACCATTCGGTTTAAATTGCATAATTATTGTTCAACTAAATTGTTTTAATACAAAATAATTCAAAAAAAAAATGTATGTAATTCAATCAAATATTAATAAAAAAAAAATGAAAATAATTATACTTTATAAGTATACCTCGTTATGTCTTTTTTTCGTTGTGCAAAATTTTAAATTATTAGCATTAAAAGAAGTGTACTAGTATGTAAAAAGAAATTATAAAAAAAAATTAAAAAGAAATCAAAATGGGTCAAACTTTTGGACCAGAGTGTATTGGATCCCTTATCGATCAAATGTATATATATATAGCATAAAAATATTGGTAAAATTCACTCACATTTCATGCCCCTCGGAGTCCTGCCGGCAGCACGTTCGAAGATACGTTCGGTGAATTGTCCATCAAATGCTTCTTAAATATATATGTAATGTATATATGTATACGTATATTTGATCCAAACTGGAACCACTCACTTCATAACCTACGTTTTTATCCACTTGTCTTTAGGTTTTTACTAATTTACAACATTAATCATATAAATTTACTAGATACTTCTTGTAATGTATGAGATCTTTGAACAATAGCAAAAGAAAGGAAGAAATAAAGATATGAAGAATGCAAAATGAGCGTTAACGTTGGTCCTCAAAAGACCATGGCACGGAAAACGGCTGAATGGGCACCCGGTGACACTTTCAGAGTTAGCCCACTTCACGTGCCTTGCTGCCAACTCCACCACACCACAAGTGAATCTTAAAACTTCGTCCTTGGTAAGCCTTTTATGTATGGCACCAATTCCAGGTTTAAATTTTGGCAGAGGCTTAGACCAATTCGTATATATATATATATGTATTTCACAACGTGTTTCGTCCACTGGCGTATAAGTATATATATCTGAATCGCCTTTTTGGGACCCAAAACCGATCTTTACCTATATTTTAAATCCAAATTATTCACTAAATTCTTGTAATGAGACCTTTGTTTGCTACGTACCTCTGCCCTTTAGTGAACTGCTTTTAGACACTTTGGTCTATTTCAAGGTCTTCTTGCCTTAACCTACGATTTACCAAAAAAAAAAGACTTAATTTCTTTACCATCCTTAATGAACCTAATTCTCACCTTTAATTGAATTTAACACTAGTTCACTTCAAAAATGTTTTAATACCACTTTTAAACTTATAAGTTAAAACTATATATTGCCTTGGTGCAACACACGAAAGGAAAAAAAAAATGATTCCGCAAAGTTCACGGTACAAAAATCTTTTCAACTTTTGTCGCAGTATGAATCATCCATGTACCACTATACTGTGTGTTAATTGGGAATGCACTTTTGGTTTTAATTCCGAAATGCACTTTTTAGGTGGTCATTGCTCTTTTGCAATAGTTTACCATTCCTCTTTAAAGTTTTCGTTGCAGTTTTCAGTCTGCATTCAAACTTAATTTCCCCTAGTACTAATACTTGAATCTCTAATATTTATTAGTTCTGTCTATGTGTGTGCATTTGCAGACTTAAACTTACTCCGAATGTTGCACGGCGAATTCGATCTCAGTATGTTTAAAGTCGTCAATTAACCTATTAAATCTTTGAAATTAGGTAAAAATATAACTATATCATAACATAAATACCTAACTCTATAATTATTGCACAAATCCAAACTTTTAGTACAAAAATTATTACTATTTTAAACTCAACTGACACCTAAACTAAATCGTTTCCGGGGCGAATCTGGTCCGACATCATAATTCTTCACTGATTTCGTTTTTTCCTACTTTCTTCGCCACGATGTCTGCAAACTGTCATTGCATTTGACATAACTCAACTAAAAGTAAATATTCTACCTTCATTTTTGCATCGTGGCTATTTTATTTTTCTTAAAATCTTTCCTTTAGTTTTGTATTTATTAAATCTATAAGAATAATAATAATTATAAATAATTGTTAAGAATATGGAAATTAAACTACTGGGTTGAATAATAAGGGGTTGCTTCAAACCATTCCTTCGTCGCCGTCGCAGCTCCTCCAATGCAATTAACATTGCATCTTTCAACATGGTAAGTCTTGTCCTTTTTATCTCTTCTACCTTAAAAATTCTAATAATGCATTTTCTGATTTTTCAGCCGGATTTCACCTATTCATCTTTTTTCCCAGGACATGATCTGTAACCTTAAGATAAGTGATTTTTGTCACTGGAGAATGTCGGTGAAACTACCTTCTTTGAATAGTGGTTCCTTTGACAGACTCTAGTGGCAAATTTTCCCCTCCAAAAATCAATTTTTAACCTTTCTTTTTTTTTCTTTTCAGGTTAGTCGGTGCAACTAGCTTGGATATAAGAACCAGAAATGCTCTAATAGTGTTGTATTATCCCAAATTGTGTTGTAAAGTTTTATTCCCCGTGAACCTCAAAGAATACACCTCCTTTCGTTCCCCTCCTACAACGTATGTGTCTTCGTATGGATAACGTAAGTCGTCGGCCTCATTTTTGTTTATGAGTTTCGTGAAAGAATGAATGAGAAAGTCTTGAGTAAGAGCATCCTTCAGATATTCTCACAGTCGTCGACCAATGTATTGCTCAATAGGGTTATTTTGTTGGTATGTTTGAGTGGATCCTTATTTGTGTCGTCATATCTGTCTATGGTTCGTTTTGCTATCTAAATGTCAGTCGGAAGAGATCGCCTACGCAACAAGCTCGACGACGGTTTCTGAGTGGTCGTGAGGAAACCGGCCTCGTAAAAACGAAGTCGATCGATTGTCTGTTATTTTTTTTTTCTGTGACGTTAAGTCATGGTAGAAGGAATTTATTCGCCGTTCTCAACGTGTGGTTCGTCCCACTCCCTGAGTTATCCTACTGAATGTTAGTCGGGCATTTTCGTTCTATAAAAACTGTATAAATAAATAAATAAAAAACTCTCTATCGGACAAACATGCAAATAAATAAATAACTAGGTGCTAAGTAATTAATCTATATCACAGGAATGCTATTACAATAAAAATCTATTTAGAAAATAAAATGTCACAGAAAGCTTATGTCTAAAAATAAATAAATAAATAAATAAATAAGATAAAAAAAAATAAATAAACTATATCACAGATGGAGTATATCACTTTTTATGCTAATTGAACAACAGCAGCGTGAGTGCGTCCTTAAGTGTGGATATCTTTCGCATGGTAGACGCCCACTCTTTCGCCTTTCATATTCCCCAATTCGTAGAGTGAATTTCCTACTGTTTTTAGGACAATCGATTTTAAAAATTTCGGTCCTAATTTGGCATTGTATTTGTCAAGAAGGTTACTTTGTTTAAAGTTTCGTCTGTATACCAGTTGTCCTACTCTGTACGAAACGTCTTTACTCCTGGTGTTATACACTTTCTCTGACTTTTGATGAGCAAGGTTTAGGTTTTCAAAAATCTTTTTCCTAAGAAGAGCCTGCTTGTCACATTTGTCTAGAATATCGGTGTTCGATTCTTTCAACATATCGAGTCTCCTGAGGAGTTCGTATGTTTTCCCATTTTGGATCATCTGGGATCCGAAAACTGCATAATAAGGTTCATACTTAATTGCTTCGTGTAAGACGCTACGTATTGAAAACGCTGTATTGCTAACATGAGCATCCCAATTGCTCTGGTCACTATCTTTGCTAACACAGACCTGTTAACACGCTCTGAAGCATTTGCTTGAGGTGAGTAAAAGGCTGTACGTATGTGTTTCACACCATATTTGTCTAGAAAGCTGGAAAACAATTCTGAAACGAATTGTTTTCCGTTGTCCGAATGAATGTACTCAGGTACCCCAAACATATGAAATACGCCCTCTTCAAGATATTTTACTACCTCAGCTGCTGTTGCTCTTCGAATGGGTTTCAAGAAAACATATTTACTAAAGTGGTCTAAAGCTATAAAAATGTGTGTATGTCCGGTCTTGGTTCGTGGATATGGTCCTAAAAAGTCTATGTAAAGACGTTGAAATGGTCGTTCAGTTATTATCTGTTGTCCCATGGGTGGTCTTGAAATCGAGTTCATTGGTTTATTACATTTACAAATATCACAGTTTTGAACGTATTCCTTAACATCAATGGTCATGTTTGGCCAGAAATACCTTTGACGAAGTTTTGCCAAAGTTTTATGAATTCCTCCGTGGCCGGACGCAATTGAATCGTGGGCTGTTTCCAACAGACCCCTAGACAACTCCTTCGGCACCCAAAGTTTCCAGGCCCTGTCTTCTTGAATAGGATCCCCTGTTCGTCTATCTGTTCTTTTGTATACAAATCCGTCCCATATGCATATGTCTGGAAGTTTGTCTTTGTTTTCTCCTATTGTCTTCTTCAATTCAACATATTCTTCGGAAGAAAAATGTGGTGAATTGAAGTCAACTTCTGGCGTTTCGGTATCTATCTCATCCATATGAATTCGTGAGAGAGTGTCCGGGACTACATTGAGGATGCCTTTTCTATGTTCAATATTGAAATCAAACCCTTGGAGTTTAAAACTCCAACGAGCTAACCTACCACTCAAGTCTTTTTGGCTCATTAACCATTTCAGACTTGCGTGGTCAGTGATTATCGTAAAAGGCAGACCCTCAATGTAGGCTCGCAACTTCTTTACTGACAGAACGGCCGCATAGCATTCAAGTTCCGTCACGCTATAATTCCGTTGTGCAGAATTAAGCTTCTGGGACATGAATGCTATCGGTCGTTCGTTCTTCTTGTCGTCCATCTGAAAGAGTACGCTTCCTACACCAGTAGTTGATGCGTCGCATTGTATATAAAAATGTCGAGTAAAGTCCGGATTCGTCAATATTGGAGCTGTTACCAGCATAGTCTTCAGTTCTTCGAAAGCCGTTAAGGCTTCTGTGGACATCACGAAATCTTTACCTTTCTTGAGGCAGTCTGTCATCGGGGCTGATATAGACGCAAAATTTGGAATAAAACGCCTATACCATCCTGTCATTTCTAGGAACCGACGAAGCTGTTTAGGGGTCTTTGGTACAGGAAAATCTTTTACCGCTGAAACTTTATCTGGATCAGTCCTCAGACACCCATCACCGACAAAATAGCCCTAGTATTTGATCTCCTTAAAACAGAATTTGCTTTTCTCGACGTTAATCGTCAGCCCCGCTTCACGCAAACACTTCGCTACCTCTCTGAGAACGCTCATGTGGGTTTCAAAGTCTGGAGAACAAATCAAGAGATCATCGAGATAGACAAAGACACTCTCTCTCAAACGAGCTGGAATGACTTTGTCCATCAGCTTACACATTCTGGGCGGCATTGCACAGCCCAAACGGAATGACCGTGAACTGATACAATGGCCTCCCAGGGACTGTGAAAGCTGTCTTCTCTCTAGATTTGATCTCCAGAGGAATCTGCCAAAAGGCGTCCTTCAAATCGATACTCGATATGAAATGCGTGTCGTGGAGCCGACTCAAAATTCCTTCTATGTGTGGAAGAGGATACGCGAATTTCTTTGTCGCCGCATTTATTTTTCTTGAATCCAAGCAAAGTCTGTTCTTGCCTGGCTTACACACCAAAACAACGGGAGAGCTGTATGCGCTGTTACTTTCCTCAATTACTCCCAATTCGAGCATCCTGTCAAGTTCAGCATACATAAGCTTCTGCACAACAGGTGAGATTGGGTAGTGTCTTTGTTTGATGGGGACGGTGTCATCTTCCATCTCAATGACGTGTTCTTCAACCGAGGTCTTCCCCAATCCCAACACTGCGCAAGGAGGGAATGTCTGCTTGGCCCGCTCCAACTCTCCAACTTGTTCTGGTGTAAGCTTTCGCAAGGGATCAATCTCCTGCCCTTCTGCCGGTGATAGATTGTCAAGAGCACTGATTATATTTGGAGCAACCTTGAAGGTCCTCCAGAAATCAACTCCTAAATAGAGTTGTTGTTGTAGACTTGGGACGATGTATAGTTCCATTTCTTTAGTGTTGCCACCCCACGAGATGTCAGTCTTAATTCTCCCTCTTATTTGTTGATTTTTCCCGTCAGCTGTTTTAATATTAAGTGTCATTTTTATCTCTGGTATGTTATGATTTTTTAAGAAATCTATTGCATTTTTCCCTAAACAGCTAACTGAAGCTCCACTATCTAATAGCCCTACCATCTTTTCTCCATCTACTACTACGTCTGCGTAGGGTCTATTGTCGTCAGATATTGAACGTATTGAAGCTTCAATCTGGTTTTTCTTACTTCTAAATATTGCACATTTTTCCCTTAACCTAGCTATTTTTCTAAAGTTCCTGCTACTTTGGATGACCTCACTGGCGATTTCTTCATTGAAAATCCTCCTCCTGGCCTCGTCATATTCTAAAATTCGTTGGTGAAGACTTTTATATTGCACTGGTTTTCTTGGGTCTGTATTATCTTTTTTAATGTTTTGTTCCCTAACTAAAATTTTTATTTTTCCAGGCTCTGTGAGTCCGGGATGGTCATCTTCGCCGGTAGAGTGGACCCGGGAACACTGCCGACTTTCAAGTTTCCCTGGCATGACGCGCATTTGAAGGAAAGGTTTCCTTGTCCGCAACTGAAACAAGTTAGCGCATGAAAAGTTGATGGACATGTCGCTGTGGTCAAGTTTTTGTCCTTTGTAAGTTCAGTCTTCTTGTCTCTTTCACTATTTTTGTAAGTAGGATTTCGTCTATCTATTTTCATGTTTGTTGATAGTTTGTCAGTGCGGTTGTGTTGCATTGCTGATATATGTGTGTCAAGTTCATCTTCCGAATCCGTCAGTTGCAGTCTCTTGAATAAAGCCTCTTGGTTGTCAATTTCGTTCACGTATTTCTTTGTCCTAGCATCTCTAAGCGAAAGCTGTTTTTCTGCGCGTCGACATTCTTCTCTTAGATCTCGGATATCCTTAATTCGACAGCCGAAGATCAATATCGCAATCTTGTCTTTCAGATTTTGTCTTACCATTGAGACTAAGTCCTGTTCACTTGGTCGATGCTTCATCTGTAGTGTTAAACCTCTTATTTCTTCATAGAATTCGTCAAACGACTCATTTGGTTGCTGACGCCTGTCTAAAATTTCCCTAAGAATCTCATGGTCTTTCTTTGTATTTCTAAATTGTCTAACTAGTTCCGATTTCAGATCGTAAAGATTTAAAAAATCATCATTCCTATTTTCTTCCATAAACTGCCAGTACCACTTCTCAGCAGTTCCTGACACCAAATGGTGAAAATTCGCAAACACTTGTTCGTTAGTCACACCATTTTTCTTTTGAAGCGTCTCAATGCGAAAGATGAAACTTTCCACGGTCATATTCCTTGAAGTTCCGTCAAATTTCACACCCCATTTGTGAAGGTCGACGCGTTTACCCCATTCCCCACTAGTACTTGGTCTATTGTCATTGTTGTTTGTTTGATTTATTATCGAAGGTCTATTGTCATTGTTGTTTGTTTGATTTATTGTCGGAGGGATAATGCGAATTGGACTTACTTCTGGGTCAGTTAACATGATTTCCTCTCTTCTCCTTCGTTGTTCGTCGAATGCAAGTGTAGACTTCTCTACCGTTTGCAAGCGTTCACCCATGATATTCATTTTCTCGGTAAAAGTTGTCACTATAGAATGCATGTGAGCCATGTTTTTAGTCTGCTCGGCTAAAAGTAACATTGTCCTTGAATGGGTTTCGTTAATTGACCGAGATATCGCACTATCAATTACTTTCCTCAACTCTTCACCTCCCATAGCTATCTCATATTCGACTTTGTCTGCATTATTTTCTCGTCTTTCTAATTCTTTTTGTAATCGGATACTTTCGCGGCGAAGTGCTTCAGTTTCCTTATTAACCGACTCCCTAGTCTCTCTTTCCTTACTTCCTGATGGAAACACTTGTTCTTCTATACCCTCACCTGAGTTCCTAGAACTCTCACCTGAATTCCTAGACCTTTCACCTGAACTCCTAATACCCTCTAGACTTTGTTCTAGCAGTTCATCAAAGGGGTTTCGCATCTGGCTTTGATTTAATTCAGATTCTGATGGTGGTGTACTTGAGGCAGTGCCGTTGGCAAGGGCAAATCGGGTAACTCTTCGTCGAATCAATCGTGCCCCCCCCTTCTGTTAGATACAGTGGTTTTTTTCAACGCACCTCTCGTTGGCCTCATTTCAGTGGTTATTAATTCAAAAAAAATATAATTCAAAAATTCAAAGTTTCAAAAAAAAACAAAAAAAGAAATCCCAATAGCAAAATCAATATTCAGATTTTATGTTTTCACTATAGCTTGAATTCAAAATTGAATTTAAAATTGTATGTTTGTAAATTGTAGTAATTCAGAAAAAAATATGTATATTGCAATAAGATTAATTCAAAAAAAGTATAAGCAGAATAACATTACATTACATTTCACAGTACTTCGCACATAAATGTTACGAACTACAGACACATAGCAGCACTGGTGACTGAGACCATCGGCTGGGACAGAACAAGACATACAACAGAGAGAGACAGATAGACACATAGAAAGAAAGCACACATAACAGAAACCTACGTGGTTCAGAGGAGGAGACTTAGATTTGTATTGTCTCATGTTATCGCACAGGTGGCCTCAGATAAGCTGGCGATTTTTGTAGAAAAAGAATGCTGCTGAAGCTGGGGTTTGAACCCGTAGCGTTCGGCTTAGCAATCCACTACTCTTTTTTTTTTTTTCAAAATTCATTTTATTTCATTCACTTATATCTACTTACATACTAGACAATGAATTCAAAACTAGCTTATGAACTAAAATCTTATATTTAACTTACTGGCCCCAATCGGGCGCTCTAAGGAATTCATGTTCTCTTAAAATTATTGCCTTTCGGCGTATGAACTATTTGATTAATTTTTGTATATTGTTTTTGATAGAAAAATTGTGAAAAACTAACACTTTATCATTTGTATGGTTCCTTACGTGCTACTTAAAATTATGTCCTTAAAAATAAAACTTAAAATTAACTAAAACTACCTAATCTACCTAACAACTACTTACAAACTAGAGCAACCACAGCAGCAAATCTAACTTTTTTTTTTCATTTCACTGTTTTTTTTTTTGTATTTATGTATTTTTAATTTGTTTTTTTTTTAACTTTTTCTTTTTATTTCTTTTTTTTCTATATTTTTCTGTATTTTTTATTTGTTGTCCTTTTCAATGTGTGCCACCATGCCTACTCTACTTAAACCTAAACCCAAAACCCTTAGACTAAAACAAGTATACAAGCCGGCCAAGGCTTAGAACCCCACCCCGACTACCCATTATCAAGTGCATCCACTACTCTATCCTCTGAACCATGGCCACCTGCGTAATAAGCAGAATAAGAAATCAAAAGAATGTTAAAAATAGAAATTTTCAAAAGTTGAAATTGTAAAAAAAATGTGATTTAAAAGAAGATAGGTACTTCAAAAAAAAAAAGAATGCAAAATAAGTAAAAAGATAAAAAAAAAATTCAGTATAAGAACTTAAGTAAAATAAAAACTTGCTTAAAAGTAATTTAAAAGAACGGTAATTCAGAAATGTTAACGCAAATAATGAAAATAAAAAAAATTAAAATATGATGAAATAAAATTGATAAAAGAAGTAAATATAAAAATTAAAGAAATAGTGTTTAAAAAAAATCAAAGAAATTGTAAAAAAAAAAAACTGTAAGATTCACTAGGATTTAGTGTAATGTCAAACTTTTTGATTTTGCTCAAAAGGATATGAAATTCTGATCTTTTAAGAAATTTGTAAAAAAAAAAGCTTTATAAACAAGGTGTGTGAAGCTTTCGGACTGTGTATCCGAACGCTGAACAAAAGGTATGGGTTATCTACATAGTCTTGTCTATTCTCGTCTTGTGTCTTGTTAAGTTACGTTTTGTATTGTGTCAAGTCTTCCGTAGTCTACGTCGTCGTATATGATTGTAGTTGGTGCTTTTGTGACTCAACGAGTGCTTCAGGTTAGCTCTAGAATTCCCGCCACATCGAACTGATTTTCAACCTAAAAGGTGGTTGGCTAGGAAACAGTACTAACCTTCTACACGAGTAGAATTTAAAACTTCCCACTTACGCCACACTGTGAGTTTGACTGTGTCTTACTGCACGGTAAACTGTAAGTGTTCTGCTCTAAGATCCTACCCCGCGCTTTGTCTAATGGGGAATCTCGTTTTACCTCACTTAAACTACTGGTACCGGACCTGATAGTTAGGACAGCTAAACTTAATTCTCCATTTGACAAAAGGCTTTTACGGTCTCTAAGTTTGTGCGTAAAGGATTAAGAAAAAAAAAATGAAAAAAAATGTGATAACTAATGTAAGCAGATTATTGAGAGTCAAAGGGGACGACTTTAAAACAACAAAATCGTCTCCTTGGAGTCGCAATGGATCTGGAAGCCGTTCGTTACGTTGGGCGCCATTGTTGCGAGTCTGGATTTAGCGAAAGGTGCGTTCTCTGGTGTCGGAAAAAGAGCTGCGGTACGCTTGTCCTTGCTCGGCTAAGCTCGAAGGATTGGGAGTGGTTCTTGCTCTTCTCCGATCACCACCTACTCAGCAAACAAAATAATTTCGTACCGATAGTATTAGGATAAGGGCTAGGAAAGGATGGGAAGAGTAAGGATATAAAAAAAAAATCAAGGAATCGCACAGACTTAGGTACCTATGCCACTGCATCAGTGAAAGGCTGAAGTCAACGTGGGACCTGTCAAAAAAAAAGGAAAGAACCAGAATTACCTACACTAACCTTAACGCTAAGCCCTTATTTTTAGATAATTATATCAATGAAGATATAAGACACTAAACCTATACTAAATATATAAACAAATTCTGAATATTCTTTTCTTGTCCTAAACATCTGACCCCCAACATTGATCCCCAGTGTCTCACCAACACAGTGGTTCGTTGAGTCTCAAAAGCACTGCCAGATGTTATTGGCAAAGCCTGGCCTATCCCACCCTTGCATCAATGATACAACCTTTTGTCATCTACGCGGCCATAATCTTGAAGATGACCCCTAACGCAGTCAACCCTACCTAACTACAATATATGTACTTTACCTTAAATGTCTTGTCTACCTAATTGTATGTCTAGTCATATCCAAGAGTATGTAATTGTAAAGTCTGTTGAGTTCACGCTGGTCATTTGTTGCGCCTTAAACAAAGTTTTAAGTTTACAGTCAAAAGTTGATAAATAGGTATGTATTTATCGTAGAGTCCGTATGTAAGTGTGTCAGAATCCATATCTAAAAGTAAGTATGTGTAACAGTGTAGATGTTTGTGAAGTCCGTACTAACGTATTGAGTAAGTGTTTATGCATGTCATCGTCCAAGCTGTTCTGTATGTTCGTTTATTTCAACTAAGTTGTAATCTTACCTTATGTTCATCGCTGGCCCAGCCGAGCCTGCCTCACACACCCTTGTTAACCGATTTAGCACATCATTTTGTTCTCAAAAGAAAAGGAATTCATATACCATTCGGTTTAAATTGCATAATTATTGTTTAACTAAATTGTTTTAATACAAAATAATTCAAAAAAAAAATGTATGTAATTCAATCAAATATTAATAAAAAAAAAATGAAAATAATTATACTTTATAAGTATACCTCGTTATGTCTTTTTTTCGTTGTGCAAAATTTTAAATTATTAGCATTAAAAGAAGTGTACTAGTATGTAAAAAGAAATTATAAAAAAAAATTAAAAAGAAATCAAAATGGGTCAAACTTTTGGACCAGAGTGTATTGGATCCCTTATCGATCAAATGTATATATATATAGCATAAAAATATTGGTAAAATTCACTCACATTTCATGTCCCTCGGAGTCCTGCCGGCAGCACGTTCGAAGATACGTTCGGTGAATTGTCCATCAAATGCTTCTTAAATATATATGTAATGTATATATGTATACGTATATTTGATCCAAACTGGAACCACTCACTTCATAACCTACGTTTTTATCCACTTGTCTTTAGGTTTTTACTAATTTACAACATTAATCATATAAATTTACTAGATACTTCTTGTAATGTATGAGATCTTTGAACAATAGCAAAAGAAAGGAAGAAATAAAGATATGAAGAATGCAAAATGAGCGTTAACGTTGGTCCTCAAAAGACCATGGCACGGAAAACGGCTGAATGGGC
The DNA here is from genome assembly GCA_943590905.1 of Sphaerophoria taeniata. Lineage (NCBI taxonomy): Eukaryota > Metazoa > Arthropoda > Insecta > Diptera > Syrphidae > Sphaerophoria > Sphaerophoria taeniata. The sequence goes on from OX016541.1 coordinate 109,365,365, forward strand.
ACCCGGTGACACTTTCAGAGTTAGCCCACTTCACGTGCCTTGCTGCCAACTCCACCACACCACAAGTGAATCTTAAAACTTCGTCCTTGGTAAGCCTTTTATGTATGGCACCAATTCCAGGTTTAAATTTTGGCAGAGGCTTAGACCGATTCGTATATATATATATATATGTATTTCACAACGTGTTTCGTCCACTGGCGTATAAGTATATATATCTGAATCGCCTTTTTGGGACCCAAAACCGATCTTTACCTATATTTTAAATCCAAATTATTCACTAAATTCTTGTAATGAGACCTTTGTTTGCTACGTACCTCTGCCCTTTAGTGAACTGCTTTTAGACACTTTGGTCTATTTCAAGGTCTTCTTGCCTTAACCTACGATTTACCAAAAAAAAAAAGACTTAATTTCTTTACCATCCTTAATGAACCTAATTCTCACCTTTAATTGAATTTAACACTAGTTCACTTCAAAAATGTTTTAATACCACTTTTAAACTTATAAGTTAAAACTATATATTGCCTTGGTGCAACACACGAAAGGAAAAAATGTTGTAAATATGTAATTCACTACTGTACTTTAAACTTAGTTTTTTGTATGAACATACTTTTATGTTTTTTATGTTTATAAATATTTTTTTCATTCCTCAATAAAATTTATAACGTTCAAGTTCAAGATTAAATTCAATTCCCTGAATTATTGTTTCAAAAGGTTATGGGCCCAGGGAAACGCCCAGGGAGACGCTAAGAAGAATACATATACCGCAAGAAAGAATTACTCCGAAGATTTGTTGTGTACAAATAGTAATATCTTTTATTATATTATTCTTTGTTGTTTTGTTTTTTCTCTTGAATAAGAATTAAGACATTATATAACTGTAATTATGTCAAGCAATTTTTTGGCCACGATTGAAAAGCTAAAAGGGCGTGACAATTATGTTAGTTGGAAGTTCGTAATAAAAACGTATTTAGAACATGAAGGACTTTGGGAATCTGTTGAAGGTACCGAAACGAATGCTTCTCTGATTTCAAAATGCAGAACGACTCTGATTTTGTCCATTGATCCGACTAATTTTATTCACGTTCAAGAAGCAAAAACGGCAAAAGAAGTTTGGGACAAATTACAAAATGTTTTTGAGGACAAGGGTAGAGTTCGTCGAATAGGTTTAATTCGTCAATTGTCTCAGACGAAACTGGACGAATGTGAATCCATGCAAGTTTATGTAAACACAATCGTAACAGCTGCGCAACGTTTGAATGCCATTGGCTTCAAAGTGAATGACGAGTGGCTAGCGTGTTTTTTGTTGGGAGGTTTATCCGAAAAGTATGGACCAATGGTGCAGTGCCGTAGCAACCCTGTTTTGTGTGGGGGGGCACTCATATTTTTAACGATAACCTTTTTTTAGAAATCAAATCATGCGTTTTGTTGACATTTATGTCAACAAAAAGATACAAATGAGTAATAGTGAATATCTATTGTTAAACTCCAGATGACCTTTCAAAACACCTATAGTTTGTTTTTTTTCGATTTTTTGTATCGTAATGAACCCGAACGCAACAAGAAAAATTTACTCAAACATAACGATTTGTCTTTGTTTTTCGATTTCTCGAAAAGTGACTGAAAGATTCAGTTCAATTTTTTTTATAGATGCTATGATGCAATTTTAAGAGGATTGCATGTTAAACATTTTTTTTTTTTAAATTTTTTCACAAAATTCAATCATTAAATTCTATACTCATACATACATTTTTAAAATAAATAAATTCTTTCCTTAAAAACCGAATGCCATTAAGACTTTTCCTGAGAAAACTGGGTTTAGAGTGCATTTAGCATTTAAAATATAATATATAACTATGTATGCAAAAATTTAAGGCTTGAAATCGCAGATAGACTAATATTTTGAAATTGTTACCGCTTGGTAAAACAACAAGTATACGGCACAGTGAATTGTGACAGATAAATTATTTTGTGCATAAAATTCAAAACCTAATTAGCAAAAATGTTCTCAGGTTATTGTTTTTTTGATTAAAAACCAGCTGTCTTTTCGGGGCTCATACGATATCGAAAAGGTGCAGGGAAATAACTCCACGAGAACTAACTCCACTGAGGATTTATTTCCCACCCCAAAGTGAGAACTTACTCCTCTTTTGTAAAGTGTAGTTAGTTCCCATGTACAATGGGAATTAAATTCCTCAAAAAATTAGTGGATCTAGTTCCCTTCGAATTTGAAATAATTTGCCACTTTAGTTGAGAAAAAAATTAAAATACGAATTCAAGTATACTAAGCAATTTTTTTTTGTGAAATTATATTAAATGTCTTTTAGAAACGAAGTCATTCCGAAATTGAGTTTTTAAGACTGAAAATAATTTAAAAAATCGCATGTACAAAAATATTGAGAAACTTAGTCATTCGGAAACCTATTTTTAAGAATCTGACCCACTATGGTGGGTCATTAGTCCAGAAATCAAATTCGGGGTTTCTGACGTTTGCTATTAATTTTAAACATTTTGTAAAAGAATAAATTGAGTGGACAGTTTGTTTATATTATCCAGCTTTTTTCAGTGCATAACGGTTGAAATATACCGCATGCTCTAAGTTTATGTGACGTAAGGAAAACATTTTCCAATGCAAACGTTCTTCTGAAGTTTGGTGTTCGGTGAGAGTAGGGCATTCTACAAGCACACTGTACTTGAACCCAGTTTCATCTGGGTGCATCTTTTTGTCCCCTTAAATAACTGAGCTGTTTCAATTACATTAAAAGTTCCATCAGAAAGACATTTTTTATTGATTGGATGTTCAGTAAGTACTTCTTTTTCATTACTAAACCTTAACTCTAAAATCCGTCTCAAATGGTTTAAAAAATTGTATTATTAAGGATTTGGACTTGGAGCTTGAATAAATAATTGCAGCGAGCGAAGCGAGCGGAAAAAATCAGGCAATTGGGCAAAATTTTGTCCGCTCGCTTCGCTCCCAATCAAATCAAATTGATTTTGAATATTACAGATCGTCATCATCCTCAGACGAAAGTGAAAAAAGATGCAGCACCTGCTTTCCAGACACTAGCATGCATTATTGGATGTATGGTGGTTGCTTTTCCAAATTAAACGAAACGACAACAGCTTTGAAAAATGAATTGCTCTGTCCGTTTTGTCGACAAATAGTAAATAAAAATGATCTTATTTTTTTGTAAGACATTTTGTGGTTGTAGTTATGTGCAGTGTATACACGAATTTAAGTTTTTTTTGCTTTATTTTTACGATTAAAATTGTTTGTTTCCACATAATATTGACGAATACAAATAAATTTTGTGATTCTCATAAAACACATTTTTTTCATTTGGGATAGAAGATAAAATAAAGTTGGGGCAACTGAACCGCCAAAATGGGTTAGTAGCCTAAAGATCAAATTTGGCACTTTTGACCCACCATAGTAGGTCATTAGTCCTGAAACCCATTTTCGGGACTTCTGACTTCCGGACCAGTTACCTGCGCAAGTTATGGTGCGGGGAAATAACTCCACGGGAACTAACTCCACTGAGGGATTTACTTCCCACCAAGTGAGAACTTACTCCACTTTTGTAAAGTGTAGTTAGTTCCCATGTACGGTGAGAACTTATTTAACTTTCTAATGGGAACTAAGTTCACACATTTATACATGGCGCAGGGAAGCTGGTCCGGAAGTCAGAAGTCCCGAAAATGGGAGAATCAATTTGGGGTGTGAAAATAAAAAAATTCGCGCGGAACTTTTAATGTTATTTAAATAGCTCAGTTATTTAAAGTGACAAAAAGATGCAACAAGATAAAACTGGGTTCAAGGACAGTGTGCTTGTAGAATGCCCTACTCTCACCGAACACCAAACTTCAGAAGAACGTTTGCATAGGAAAAAGTTTTCTTTATGTCACATAAACTAACAGCATGCGGTATATTTCAATTGTTATATACCGTTTTAGAAAATGTTTAAAATTTATAGCAAAGGTCAGAAACCCCGAATTTGATTTCTGGACTAATGAACTACCATAAGGGGGTCAGATTCTTAAAAATGGGTTTCCTCTAAGTTTCTCAATATTTTTGTGCATGCGATTTTTACAATTATTTTCAGTCTTAAAAACTGAATTTAGGAATGACTTCGTTTCTAAAAGAGATTTATTTTAATTTCACAAACAAAATTGCTCAGTATACATACCTACTTGAATTCTTATTTTAATTTTTTCTCAATTAAAGTGGCAAATTATTTCAAATTCGAAGGGAACTAGATCCACTAATTATTTGAGGAATTTAATTCCCACTGTACATGGGAACTAACTACACTTTACAAAAGTGGAGTAAGTTCTCACTTAGTGGGAATTAAATCCCTCAGTGGAGTTAGTTCCCGTGGAGTTATTTCCCCGCACCCAAGTTATAACTTCACGTGTGAACTAAGTTCCCATAAGAAAGTGAACTAATTTCTCACCGTACATGGGAACTAGATCCACTAAGCAAACGTGGAGTAAGTTCTCCCTCAGTGAAGTAAGTTCCCGTGGAATTATTTCCCTGCACCTATCGAAAATCATATGGATGAAGGTTTGTTCGAAAAATTATTCTCATTCACAAAAATCAACAACAAAGATCTTTCGAAATGGGAGTCACATATGCCACATCATTATACATATCGATCACCCGATATTCAAAATGAAATAATTAAGCTTTTGGCTACAAGCGGTTTAATAAAAAAAATTGCAAAGTACTGTTTTTGTTTTATTTTCTAATAATATTGATCTTATATGCAATAAAATGGAGAAATGCGTGGGGGGGCAAAGCCCCCCCTAGCCCCTGGGTTGCTACGGGGCTGCAATGGTGATGGCATTAGATAATGTAGAAATTCAACTTTCAAGTGACGCTGTCAAGACAAAATTATTACAAGAAATTCCATCGAATAGCAAGAATAGTGCATTCTTAAATGCGAAACAAAGGAAAGGTGGCATTCGTTGCTACACATGTAATAAGAAAGGTCACAAATCACCTGATTGTCCAGACAAGAATAAATTTAATAAGGATTCCAAAAAGAAATCTCATACAGCTTATAATGTGAAGCCTGAGTATAGTTCAGTGTTTTTGACTGGACAGTTCAATAAAAATGATTGGTACATTGATTCCGGTGCAACTCAGCATCTCACAATGAATAGTGATTGGATTTTCAATGAAAAGAAATCTAGTATTTCGGAAATAATAGCTGCCAACGATACAAGAATGAAGGTCGAATCTTGTGGCACTGTTAAGTTATATGCTGATGTTAATGGAACACCAAATCCAATTGAAGTGCGTGAGGTTTTATGCGTTCCTAATTTAACTGCCAATCTTTTATCAGTAAGCCAATTAACGAAAAATAATAATTATATTGATTTTAACGCAAATGGTTGCATTATAAAAAACAAATTCGGTAAATTGATGGCATCTGCAAGTTTAGTTGATGGTTTATATCGTTTAAATGGTTCAAAATGCCAGAGTTATGTTGCAGTATCTAAATGTGATGACATTGTGACATGGCATCGTAGATTAGGCCATATTAACATCAATGATTTGTTGAAAATGAAGAAAGGCACTGTGAACGGTGTTTCTTTTAATGAAGAGAAGTTAACCGATGTATGTGTTACTTGTTTACAAGGTAAACAAGCTAGATTTCCCTTTAATCATGCTGCAACAAGAGCAAATGAGATTTTGGAACTTGTTCATGCTGACTTGGCAGGACCAACTCCAACTACATCAATTGGTGGAAGTCGATACTACTTTGTTTTGGTAGATGATCACTCAAGAATGACTTTCACATATTTCTTAAAAACCAAAGATGAAACTTTCGAAAAATTCTGCGAGTTTAAGGCATATGTCGAAAACCAAACCGGCAAGAAGTTGAAAAAGTTTCGTTCAGATAATGGAACTGAATTTTGCAACAGAAGCTTTGACAACTTGTTTAATGTTTGTGGAATAGAAAAGCAAACGTCGACACCATATACTCCACAACAAAATGGACTTGCTGAGAGGACAATTCGAACATTGACGGAAAGAGCCTTATGTATGATTACAGATGCAAATTTAGGTAAGAAATTTTGGGCTGAGGCTGTTGCTACTGCAACATACATAAAGAATCATTCATCTTCTCGGGTTTTAAATGACAAGTCACCGATTGAAGTTTGGTCTGGATTAAAACCAGATTTATCTCACTTCAGAATTTTTGGATCACCGGCTATGATTCATGTTCCTGACGAGAAACGAAAGAAGTTTGAAGTTAAATCCGTTGAACATATATTCGTAGGATATTGTAATGGAAACAAAGGATATAGGTTGATAAATCCTGCAACAGACAAACTGGTTGAAAGCAGAGATGTTTTCTTTTTAGAACCCAAAAATATCAATAATCCAGTTATGCCATCTACAAAATCAAATGAAAGTTCAGATAACGGTTGTATAGTTGTTGAATTGGGTGATAGTGATAGTGATTCATCTGATGAATACTGTGATGCTGCGGAAGTACCACCATTTCAAGAAGATCAAATTAGTGAAGAGATAGTTACATCAAATGAAATGGTTACATCAACATCAGATCCAGTACAAATCAACAATTCAAACGAAACTACAACGTTAAGAAGGTCAACGCGAATTAAAAATACAAAAAACAGACAAGATTTCGTTCAATTTTCTGTACAAGATAATGCTAATGAACCATCATCTTATAGTGAAGCAATTGCAAGTTTAAATAGTGAAAATTGGAGAAGTGCAATGAATGAAGAATTTCAATCACTCTTAGGAAACAAAACTTGGCAATTAGTAGATTTACCACCGGACAGAAAAGCAATCAATTCAAAATGGGTATTCAAAATCAAGACCGATACAAATGGAAAAATACTTCGATACAAGGCGAGACTAGTTGCGAAAGGATGCAGTCAACGTGCTGGTATTGATTATGAAGAAACGTTTTCACCAGTTGTTCGATATTCTTCAATACGTTTAATGATGGCATTAGCAGCTAGATACGACTTAGATATCGAACAGATGGATGCAATAACAGCATTTTTACAAGGCGATGTCAATGAAACCATTTTCATGAAGCAACCCGAAGGTTTTGATGACGGAAGTGGTCGAGTTTGCCAGCTGAAAAAGGCTATTTATGGTTTAAAACAAGCAAGTCGACAGTGGAATATCAAGTTGAATGATGTGATGATCAAGAATGGATACAAACGCTCACAAATTGATTCATGCATTTATTTTCGTCGTCAAGGGAAGAGTATGATTTTTGTTGCCGTCTATGTGGATGATTTTTTAATTTTTTCGAACAACAAAGGATGGACAAACCAACTCAAATCCAATTTGACGAAGAATTTTAGTATGAAAGATTTGGGAGAAGCAAGTAATTGCATCGGGATGAGAATCACTCGGGACAAGAAACAAGGAACAATTACACTTGACCAGCAGAAATACACGGAACAAATAATTGACAAATTCAAGATGAATGATTGTTATCCTGTGAAGAACCCAGTAGATTCAAATCAAAAATTAACCAAGGATATGACAGCCATTACACCGGATGAGACCAAGGAAATACACAATATACCTTATCAAGAAGCAGTTGGAAGTTTACTTTATTTATCTGTTTGTACTCGTCCAGATATATCGTTTGCAGTTGGAAATGTGAGTCGTTTCAACAACGAATTTGGAAAAGGTCACTGGAATGCAGTAAAAAGGATTTTCAAATATCTCAGAGGCACAACAGACTATAAACTTCAATTTTCGCGTAATGGAAACCAAAGTTTGATTGGATACTCGGATGCAGATTGGGCATCAGACATTGAAAGTCGAAAATCATGTACTGGCTATTTATTTAAGCTTCAAGGTGGAGCAATTTCATGGACTAGTAAACGTCAACCAACAATTGCTTTATCAAGTGCAGAAGCAGAATACATGGCATTGTCATCGGCTACACAAGAAGCTATTTGGTTAAAACAACTGTTACAAGAAATTGGTGAGAATATCGATTCTGTTGAAATTCATTGCGACAACAAGAGTGCCATCAATATTGCACACAATCAACTCTACAGTCCAAGAACTAAACATATTGACATTCGACATCATTTCATAAGAGAAAAAATAACAGATGGCTTAGTGAATATCAAATATCTCAACACTGACAATATGATTGCTGATAGTTTAACAAAAGGTGTTACTAACGATAAACATAATTTTTGTTTAGAAAATATGGGCTTAACTCATTAATATTTTGTTTGTTTGTTTTTAGTAATATTTTAATTTGATAATGTTAACCATTTATGTTAGTGTTAATTTGATGTTATTTGATTGTGAATTAAGGTGGAGTGTTGTAAATATGTAATTCACTACTGTACTTTAAACTTAGTTTTTTGTATGAACATACTTTTATGTTTTTTATGTTTATAAATATTTTTTTCATTCCTCAATAAAATTTATAACGTTCAAGTTCAAGATTAAATTCAATTCCCTGAATTATTGTTTCAAAAAAAAAAAATGATTCCGCAAAGTTCACGGTACAAAAATCTTTTCAACTTTTGTCGCAGTATGAATCATCCATGTACCACTATACTGTGTGTTAATTGGGAATGCACTTTTGGTTTTAATTCCGAAATGCACTTTTTAGGTGGTCATTGCTCTTTTGCAATAGTTTACCATTCCTCTTTAAAGTTTTCGTTGCAGTTTTCAGTCTGCATTCAAACTTAATTTCCCCTATTACTAATACTTGAATCTCTAATATTTATTAGTTCTGTCTATGTGTGTGCATTTGCAGACTTAAACTTACTCCGAATGTTGCACGGCGAATTCGATCTCAGTATGTTTAAAGTCGTCAATTAGCCTATTAAATCTTTGAAATTAGGTAAAAATATAACTATATCATAACATAAATACCTAACTCTATAATTATTGCACAAATCCAAACTTTTAGTACAAAAATTATTACTATTTTAAACTCAACTGACACCTAAACTTAATCGTTTCCGGGGCGAATCTGGTCCGACATCATAATTCTTCACTGATTTCGTTTTTTCCTACTTTCTTCGCCACGATGTCTGCAAACTGTCATTGCATTTGACATAACTCAACTAAAAGTAAATATTCTACCTTCATTTTTGCATCGTGGCTATTTTATTTTTCTTAAAATCTTTCCTTTAGTTTTGTATTTATTAAATCTATAAGAATAATAATAATTATAAATAATTGTTAAGAATATGGAAATTAAACTACTGGGTTGAATAATAAGGGGTTGCTTCAAACCATTCCTTCGTCGCCGTCGCAGCTCCTCCAATGCAATTAACATTGCATCTTTCAACATGGTAAGTCTTGTCCTTTTTATCTCTTCTACCTTAAAAATTCTAATAATGCATTTTCTGATTTTTCAGCCGGATTTCACCTATTCATCTTTTTTCCCAGGACATGATCTGTAACCTTAAGATAAGTGATTTTTGTCACTGGAGAATGTCGGTGAAACTACCTTCTTTGAATAGTGGTTCCTTTGACAGACTCTAGTGGCAAATTTTCCCCTCCAAAAATCAATTTTTAACCTTTCTTTTTTTTTCTTTTCAGGTTAGTCGGTGCAACTAGCTTGGATATAAGAACCAGAAATGCTCTAATAGTGTTGTATTATCCCAAATTGTGTTGTAAAGTTTTATTCCCCGTGAACCTCAAAGAATACACCTCCTTTCGTTCCCCTCCTACAACGTATGTGTCTTCGTATGGATAACGTAAGTCATCGGCCTCATTTTTGTTTATGAGTTTCGTGAAAGAATGAATGAGAAAGTCTTGAGTATGAGCATCCTTCAGATATTCTCACAGTCGTCGACCAAATGTATTGCTCAATAGGGTTATTTTGTTGGTATGTTTGAGTGGATCCTTATTTGTGTCGTCATATCTGTCTATGGTTCGTTTTGCTATCTAAATGTCAGTCGGAAGAGATCGCCTACGCAACAATATTGTAAATAATTTCGTGAAAGCATACATGGAGCTACCTTCAGTTCATACTTCCAACGTTAGTGTTTTGCGAAAAATCTCAGATGGGGCAGATGAAATAGTCAGGGGTCTTACATCCATTTCATCGCTTACCAGAGATCCATGGCTTATCTATATTCTATTAAATAAGCTGGACCCTGAAACGCGTCAGGCGTGGTCTGAGGAATATTATTCGGAGGACTACCCTACTATAGGTCAATTGTTAGATTTTTTGGATCGTCGTTGCGAGGTCTTCGAAAGTTGTAGGACAAGTGCCCGTGAAACCAACCTAACAAAAATCCGCCAGTTAAAAGCATGCATGCTTCCACCTCAATAATATGCAAGAAGTGCAACGCAAACCACGGTCTTCCTCAGTGTCAAATGTTCTTAGATATGGATGTTCAATCTCGTCGAGAGTTTGTGAAAACTAATAAACTCTGTTACAATTGCCTTCGCAGTGGACATCCTTCAGCACGTTGCCAATCCAAATTTCGTTGCGGGACATGCAATACTCGTCACCATAGTTTGGTTCATGACGACTCCATAAATTCGACCGCTAGATCATCAAGTTCTTCTACAAATAACAATTCGCTCGTTTATGATCCTAACAAAGATTTTGTGCCACAAAAAAATAATGCTTCGCTTCGTTCATCCCAAACAGCAACCTTCGGTTCCGCGAATCCACATAACTCGGTAAACACTCCTTCGACTTCGACACAAGCTTTAATCAATAATCATTCCCATTCAACGCACAGTACAAATCATTCGATTACAACATTACTCCCAACCGCGCTCGGAAAAGTCGTCGACGTTAATGGTAAATCGCAGCTAGTCAGGATTCTGATTGACACAGGGTCTCAGGTGTCTTTCGTCACCGAGTCATGCGCTCAAAGACTCGGATTAAAACGCCAAAATGCTCGTATACCAATAAGTGGTATAGGATCTACACAAGCTGGTAGATCTAGAGGCCTTATCTCGTTGGCAATTACTTCGCGTTGCGATACGTATAGTATTTCTGTTAATACATATATTTTATTTTTAATACCACATAAACAACTTCCCCAGCCTGAACAAGGAGAGATTCCCCCTGCTTGGGACAGCACACAGCACGGTTCTGGTGAGTTTTCTCCCGTTCTTATTCTCACTCATCACATCACATCAAGAAAAGAAAAACACTCAATCCGATAAAATTCAATTCACGAACCAAACTTTTACTTCAAATTGGAGAAAAATAATTTTCGATTAAAAGACACTTGGTCTTTGAAATTGTTTTTCTTTAACACTTAAAACATTTTCAAAAAGACACAAAAATAATTCTTCCGAACAAAATTCACTAAATTGACAATCAAATATAAAAGTACAAACAAAACACAAGGCAATACCATCTGTCACTTGTGGTTCCCTTACGCGTGAGGCTCACAGTTTGATAGACATTTTAACAAAACAGCAATGGGTGACACAAATGCCAAACTAGACGAAATAATTAATGCAATAGGCACTTTAAAAATCGAACTCACAAATGAAATAAAAACAGAAACACAGAACTTAAAATCTAAATTGGACAAAATTGCAGAAAACCAAACAAATATAGAGAAAAAACAAATGTATCTTGAGGGAAAAATTAAATATATAGAAAAAACTCTAAAACGCAAAAATATAGTCATATACAACATTAAAGAAATAGAGAAGGATAACATTTCTCTACAAAAATATGTTCTTGAATTCTTAAACAACATTTTAGAAGTCAATACACACATAAGTGAATTAGACTTTGTAAGACGCATCGGAAAAAAAGGCGAAAAAACACGACCGATCTTAGTCGGTTTTATATCACAAATAAAAAAAGACGAAATCATGAGAAACAAGTTTAAATTAAGACATTACAAAGATGAAATCATTTATATAAAAGATGACATGATGAAAGAGGATATGACAAAAGAAGATATGAACATAACAATCAAAGAAAATAATGCAGCAACAAAACCTACACAAAATACACTGAATAAAGAAAATAATGATACCCAGAACAATAACAATAAATCAAATAAAAGAAGTTATGAATACGAACCACATACATCCAATAATAGAACTACCTCAACAGGAACGAAAAAACTCAAACCTGACAATGAACAAGCAAACATTACAACATTTTTTAAGAAAAACCCTAAAGATATAAACAATGTAACAACTGCACAATAGCAAATAAACACACAGTTTTTAACATCACAAACAAATGACGACACAAAGAACCACCCAAATATAACTTCCTCAAGCCGGCTGGCCACCGTGAGGAATGAAGGCTCCAACCCCCCATTAATATTAGAACCTACTAAACCTACCGAAAATAGAAGTAACAACATCAACTTATTGAATATATGCACATTTAATACACGAACTTTATCAACGGAAGAACGACAGCAAGAACTAAGATTAGCGCTATCTGAGATCAACTGGGACTTAATTGGTTTATCTGAAACTAGATTATTCGGTCAAAAAATCCTAGAATTTGACAATGATATATTCTGCTACATTGGAGAAACTAGAGGCCTATATGGAGTCGGACTTTTAATAAGAAAATATTTAAAAAGGAACATCATAAACATACGCTTTTTCAATGAAAGAATCTGTTCGATTACCCTAAGAATTCAAAATACAAAAATGACAATTATCCAAGTTTATGCTCCTACAGAACAAGCCTCTGATGCAGAAATTGATACTTTCTATGATGCACTTGACCTTGCCTACCAAGAGACAAAATCCGAGGTTATGTATGTCATAGGTGACTTTAATGCCAAACTCGGACGACGTGAAGAATATGAAGAAAACACAATGGGAACATTTGGATATGGACAAAGAAATAAGAGAGGAGAAAAACTCTTATTATGGCTTCAAGAAACTAACATGACATTCGCAAACTCTTTTTTTAAGAAAAAGGACAAAAACAAATGGACATGGAGATCACCAGATGGAAACACAAAAAATGAAATTGACCTCATCTTAACCAACAAAATCTCAACAATAACAGACGTCTCAGTACTTAACAACTTCAAATTTGACAGTGATCATCGGATTGTAAGAGCTAAAATAAAAATTGACCATCAAACATTAAGAAGAAGCCAACAAAAACTTGATATACCCCAAAAGATAGAATCTGAACAATTACAGAGATACAATGATCTACTTGCAAGAAATATATCACAACACTTAAATTTTGAAACCACTAGCATGAATGTCCAATCAACTTATGACGAACTTCAACAAATAATTAAACAATCTGCCAGACACACGATAATGAAACGAACATCTCAAAAAAACAATAAAATCTCAGACGAGACAATGCAATTAATTAATCTAAGAGAAACATTAAGGAATGAAACAAACCAAACAGAATCAGATAAAATTTTACTAAAAAACTTACGAAAAACAATTAAGATAAAAACTAAAGAAGACATTCAAAATTTCAACGAAAGCGCGATTAAAAATATACTACAAACTACAAAATCAATAAAAAAGACAAAAGCATTTCTGAATCATGACAAGGAATGGATAATTTCAATGAAAAACAAGTCCAATACAATGACTAAACGAATTGATATAAATGAAGTAGCAACAAGATTTTTTGAATCTTTGTTCAATTCAAGTTGTGAACCAGATACTCAACCCACAACAACGTCAAATCCACTGAATTTGAGGAGCACCGACATCGAAATCGCTATTGACAAATTGAAAAATGAAAAAAGCCCTGACAGCGATGGAATTGAAGCCGAAATGATAAAATATGCAAAACACACTCTTACACCAATTTTGACGAAACTATTTAATGAAATTATTAAAACTCAACAAATTCCGACACAATGGCAAGAAAGCACAATCATTCTTCTGCACAAAAAAGGAAACCACAATGACATCAACAACTATCGACCCATCAGCATTATATCAACATTATATAAGCTGTTTTCTAAGACTCTATACAATATAATGAAAAAATCGCTCAATTACAATCAACCCAGGGAGCAAGCCGGTTTCAGGGAAGGATACTCGACGTCAGATCATCTTCAAACGATAAACCAACTGATTGAAAAACACAACGAGTTCAAAAAACCGCTATATTTACTTTTCATTGATTTTACCAAAGCTTTTGACACAGTGGAACACAACTACATCTGGACTGCACTAAGGAATCAACAAATTCATCCTGACTTTATTAATACCATGAAAAGTATATACAAAAACAACAAGGCCAAGATAAAAACAGACAAAATCGGAAGATGCTTTAATATCAAGAGAGGAGTTCGTCAAGGTGATCCACTATCGCCACCTCTTTTCTCAGCCGTTCTTGAGGATATCTTTCGACACCTCAACTGGAAAAAATATGGACTCGATATTTGGGGACAAAAACTCAACAATCTAAGATTTGCAGATGACGTTGTGCTTCTTTCTCACTCACCAGACGAAATACAATCAATGATAAACGAACTATCAGATATATGCTCGAAATACGGACTCTCTCTAAACTTAACAAAAACAAAAGCCATGACAAACCACATAAAAGTGGACATAATACTCTCGGACAAAAAAATTGAATACGCTGACGATTTAATATATCTCGGTCAACTCAAGTCATTTACGAATCAAGAAGAAAAGGAAATAAAACGCAGAATTGACAACGGCTGGAAACAATATTGGAACACTAAACAAATACTTGACTCTAATCTTAGCAACGATATGAAAAAATATATATTAGACTCTACAATACTGCCAACATTGACATATGGATTGGAAACATTGGGGTTAACAACGAATTCACACGAAATGCTAAGGATTTGCCAGACCAAAATCGAACGAAAATTATTGAACATAAGACAAGCGCAAAGAATTAGAAATGAAGAGATAAGGAAAAGAACACAAATAGTTGACGTAATTCAGAGAACGAAACGTCTGAAATGGAGCTGGGCTGGACACGTATCTAGAATTGACGATCAGAGATGGACGAAGTTAGTAACTAAATGGCAACCGCCAAATGAAAAACGATCAAGAGGACGACCAAAAAAGAGATGGGCAGACGATTTAAGAGTTTTCAACCAAAATTGGTACAACGACGCAAAAAAACAGAGATATATGGGCAGCTATGGGGGAGGCTTATGCCGGATCTTAACGTTAAAACAACGAAATATTGAAGAAAATTTGAATGTTATTAAATTTAATTTAAAATATACTATAACTTTAACGATTAACTGTAACCTTGAGTAATTGTATTTTAAATTATGTACTTTAATAATTTTGATTTATACTTTTTATTTTTTCTTAATCAAATTTGTAAATAAATTAATTGGCGAATAAAGCTTTCAATAAATAAATAAATATATTTTATCGAGCGTTACAACTAACTTGCCAACATATTCGTTCACCGTCGAAGATTGGGACTATTTACATCAAATTGAATTGGCCGACCCGTGGTTTAATCAATCCCGCCCGGTCGACATTTTACTCGGAGCAGATAAAGCTTGGGACATTCTACAAGGGCAATGCATCAATGGCAAGCAAGGATATCCCATCGCACAGCGAACTATATTCGGTTGGGTTTTGGCTGGACCATTACCCTTTACAAACGAACCCTGCTTTACTTCGCATCATGTCCATGTTAATATCGATTCACTTTTACAAGCTTTTTGGACCATCGAAGAGGTCAACCCTAAATCTATCGTGTCGGATGAAGACAAACAAATCGAAGAACATTTTGTTAAAACCTATCGTCGGGATTCGTCAGGGAAATATATCGTCGATTTACCCTTTAAATCTCCACCTTCCTTTGGCAATACTTTAACCGGGGCCATTTCGCGTCTTAAATGGATGTAGAAAAAGTTTTCCAATAATCCAAATCTACTTGAAAGTTATACACGGTTTCTTGACGAATATTTAAGCCTAGGGCATATGTCGCGAGTCCCTACTGCAGACATTTCAAATCCAAATGTGTTCTATCTACCCCATCATGCTGTTTTGAAACCGGACAGCAGTTCAACAAAGCTCCGTGTAGTATTCGACGGTTCGTTTAAAGACACAAACGGGAATAGTCTCAATGACGCGCTTATGATCGGCCCACCCATTCAGCGCAATCTTTTTTCTGTCTGCCTTAGATTTCGCCGACATAAATTCGTCTTTACCGCAGACATAATTAAGATGTTCCGTCAAATTCTGATTTCGAAACAAGATACCGACTTTCAGCGTATAGTATGGCGGAAATCACCAACGGAACCTTTACAACATTTCCGGTTACGCACGGTTACATACGGAACGTCTTGCGCTCCGTTTTTGGCTGTTCGGGTTCTAGAACAATTGGCAAGAGACTACCGGGAAGAATTTCCAATTGCTTCAGATATAATTTTAAATGACTTTTATGTTGACGATGTCGTGTCGGGTGGTGATACTTTAGTTGAAGCAACATTCAAACGCGATTCATTAATCAAACTCCTCGACAAGTGCAACATGCGATTAAGCAAATGGCAAAGTAACTGCCCAGAACTTCGCCAGGGCTCAGATAGTGATGCTATTCAGAACCTTTCGCTCGATGTAGAATCGGATTCGTGGTCAAAAGTGCTCGGTTTATTTTGGAACTCAAAAACAGACGTTTTTAGTTTTCGCTTAAATTACAACCCCGAAGATACAATTACAAAACGACAGATTTTAAAAGACATAGCTCGCATATTCGATCCCCTTGGTTTCCTCGCTCCCTCGGTAGTGCAGCTTAAAATTCTCTTACAAGAATTGTGGCAAAGAAATATTGACTGGGATGATAAGCTTCCATACCCAATAGCATGCCGGTGGAAAAAATATCGTGAAGAACTTCCGGCTCTCACAAAAATTGAAGTACCACGCACGATCGGTCGAAGCGACTTTCAACTACACGCTTTTTCAGATGCATCGGCATCCGCGTATGCTGCCGTGATCTATTCGCGATATCAATTACCAGACGGAACTTTTGAAATAAATATTCTCGCTGCCAAATCTCGGGTTTCTCCATTAAAACAACTGAGCATTCCGCGGTTGGAGCTATGCGGTGCTGTTCTCCTAACAAGACTTCTAATTGCAGTTCAAAACTCACTCGAGGTCACATTTGACAATGTCTTTGCTTGGTCAGATTCAAAGGTTGTCTTATCATGGCTATCTTCTCCACCTCGCCGTTGGAATGTTTTTGTCGGCAACAGAACTTCGGAAATTCTCAACGCAATCCTACGAAATCGATGGTTTCATGTCCGATCAGACGTTAATCCAGCAGACTGCGCATCGCGTGGAATTTCACCTTCTCAACTTCTAGAACATCCTATTTGGTGGAAAGGTCCACAATGGTTGAGGGAATGTTATGATGCTTGGCCAATTGTTCGAGATTTGGAGGATGATCCACTCTGTAGTCAGGAGGAAAAGATAGTTTCTCCACAATCTAACCTAACCGTAATTGATGTTCACCCAATTGAAGAACTTTCAACTAGAATCTCGTCCTGGAACACACTCATCAGAACTGTAGCGCGCACACAACGTTTCATTCAGAGATGTCGCAAAGAACATATTCCTCCTTCACTTCATCTTCAACCGAATGAGATTTTCAATGCTAAGAAGATTATCATAAAATGGCTACAGAATCGTCACTTTGGAGAATGCATAAAATCATTCAATCAACATGGTAATTTCCCTAAAAATTCGAAAATTATAAACCTCTCTCCTTTCTTAGATGATCATGGGATCCTGAGGGTCGGTGGAAGAATTATAGAAGCCAACGTTTCGATCAACACTAAACACCCTATCATCCTACCTAAAGGAGACATCATAACAAAGCTCATTGCTCTTGATGCCCATAAAAGATTTTGTCACCCTGGAATTTCAACACTTTTTGCTCTAATTCGACAAGAGTATTGGGTCATTGGTTGTCGCAACTTACTTCGAAAGATTACCCATGAATGTATATGAACTGTTTTCGATAACGTAAAGCAACAGCAAATCAACTGATGGGCAATCTACCTCCCCCTCGACTTCTAGTTAGCCGGCCTTTCGCACATTGCGGTTGTGATTATGCCGGTCCATTAAGTTTAAAAGTGAAATCGGGTCGGAAATCGCATGTCACCAAAGGATACATTTCGCTTTTTGTTTGCCTAGTGACGAAAGCAATTCACTTAGAGCTCGTTAGTGACTTAACAACGGATGCCTTTCTCGCTGCTTTACGCCGGTTTGTCGCTCGTCGTGGAAAGCCCTCACATCTTTATACCGACAACGGGACAAACTTTCGCGGATCAGCTCGTTCGCTATCCGAGATGCATCAATTGCTATTATCACAAGCCCACAACTCAATCGTAGCAGATTCATTGGCCCGCGATGGGATTTCGTGGCATTTTATCCCCCCTTCATCCCCTCACTTTGGCGGTTTGTGGGAGGCGGGGGTTAAATCTGTAAAGCAACATCTTCGGCGCGTCATAAATAACGATGTTTTGACATATGAACAGTTGTATACGCTTTTGACTCAAATCGAAGCTCTCCTAAACTCGGACACAGAACTCGATCCACTAACACCTGCTCATTTCTTTTTAGGTGAATCGTTTGCTGCTATTCCTGAGCCGATGATAGATATCCCAACTAATCGCCTTTCGTGCTGGCAACAACTCCAATCTAAAATCCAAGGTTACTGGAAGCGCTGGCAAATGGAGTATTTGACGTCACTTCAACAACGTCCCCGATGGCAACAAATTGAAACCAATATAAAATTAATGACCTGGTGGTGATAAAAGACGCTAATCTACCTCCTGGAAAATGGGCAATGGGACGAGTTATTGACACCCATCCAGGGAAAGACGGACATGTTCGAGTTGTAACCCTAAGAACGACAAACGGAAATCTAGTCCGCCCAATTCATAAGCTGGCTATCCTTCCATGTTCTGAAACTATGGTTCAGGGGCGGGGGAATGTTTAGGATTGAATGCTATTAAAACTTTATCCATTTCAATAATTTTTGTTTACTTTGCTTAACTATGTTCATTTACCCTATGTTTTATGTTAACAGTTAATTGTTTGAAAATTTCTTATCATGTCTTTATCATTTGTTAAAATTATGCTCTCTGTGTTAATTTATGTATACCTAAACTCATTTAACCGTTGGCGTTGCATTGAAATCGAGAGAGTTGAAAATACTGGTTTTTGTATAACTCAATTTTGATGCAAGCATTTTCTCGTCCATTTGGATTGCAGACATCAAGAGGGTAACATCAAACAATAAAATTGTTCTTTAATAATTATTACGCTGATTAATGATTTTTATTTTTATGGTTCATGCAATATTAACTGGAACGTTTCATCATTAAATAATTTTGTGGTCCTTCGATTCTTTTGGAACGTTTCATTATTAAACAGTATCGTTCCATTGCACGGTACAGGGTTGATTGAATTGTGATTGGAGTGACATTTGACAGTTTCGACCGAACCGATGGGCCACAAGGCGACAACAAAAACGACTATATTCGTGCATATCATTATTATATTATGTTATCGTTTCTGGAAGACAGACATCAATAAAATAAATATCCCTCCGAACCTTTGGACCAGGCCTCCTGACAGCAGGGATTATTGAAATTCATCACACATATGAGTTTAATGTTTTGCTGGCTTAGTTAACAGGGTAGTGATGTTTGCAGACTTTTAGTTAATACTTGGCTTACATTTTTGTTATTATGGGCGTATATTTACTCTTAAAAACGATTACATTAAACTAACTTTTATTATTAATTTAAAACTCGAAATCAATCATTTTAAAGCGTTTATTTTCATTTCATTTTTAGATACAGATTTCGTTGTTTCCTTTAACAATAATTTGCTGGTTATATTTAAACTATTATGCACCCTGTACAACAATAACGATCCATCAATTTGGGACCCAGGGATTAGGGATTTAATGCCCAAACACAAGTTAACGCAACATCTTGTAATACCAGCTGAAATCCTTACAGTCAAAAGATGGCGATAAAATTTACCAAGGGGCTGGCCACAGGATTATCCCTGTCTGTACTTCATTTTGATTTGTTTTGGCGATGATAGCATACTATGTATTTAGATTGGCCGAGCAACGCAACGAGTGACTGGATCAGAAACCTGTGGACGATATTGGAATAAATATTATTGCATCTTTGGAAAAAAAAATAGAAAATAGTTTATTTTAATCAAAAAATAATCTTCAGTGCATTGCTTAAGTTAAGCTTCTGTATTTTTAATGTGAGTTAGGTGTAAGATGAACGCTTAAGACGTTGTTGTAATATGCTTTTGAAAAGAACGTACACATGAATCAAAACAGAAAGTTCTCCAGATAAAATTATGATGAAATTTGACAAATTTCTGAAGCAATTTTTCTACGTCTTTGAAAAGTTGATTGCAGTGATTGAAGAACTTATAACCGATGAAAATTAATGAATCGTGGACAATCCTTACACGCAATCCAGAATTGTTGAAGAGAGTAGATTGTTCAGACTTTGGATCTACGGAGCTAGAGCGCCAATTTCTTAATAGTATTTTCTGTTGTTCACTATATCCAGCGTCATATCAACAACTGTAGTTTCTTACAAGAAAAACGGTGCGAATTGATACTGATACAACCTCAATTTAAGGTACAAATATCGTTTAAATCGGGACAAACTGATTAATGATACATAACTGGCTAAATCAAGAATTACTGAGGCATGAAATGCCTCAAAAACAAAATGCGTGAGTTATAATAAGAAAATACTCGATATAGCATATAAGAGGAAGCAGATATCACTGATATCAGCTGGATTTCTATAAAATTAGATTAAAATGAAAACAAAAATAACGTAGCTAACTACAGAGTTTGCGTTACATAATTTTCCTTTGAGAAAAAAACTGTTTGATATGATTGAAGCGTTGAGAATGAGAAGGGGTTAAGTGACATATTTCGAGTTTCGAGTAATCTTCGTTTAAAGTTTTTGGCTTATAACTTTTTTTCTGAAAGTGATGGAAATTTAGAAAAAGGTAAAAAAAAGCTTTAAAAAATAGAACTTTAGGTACAGCAAATAATTTTATTTAAATTCGTGTTGTTTTGGACAAAAAAAAAGTACTTAGCACCTTTGTGCATGAAGAATTATTTTTAATTTTTTTTAATCTTCAGTGGCGAGGGAAGTGAGTTCCAAAGACGGATTGCGGCGATGATGAATTGTCTTTCAGATGTTAAACAAGTAAAGCGAGGAAGTCTTAAAAAGGGTGCACGATTTGATTCCCCAAAGCGTAGAATTTCTTAAAGGTATGTTGGTTCACGAGATTGTATGATGCTGAAAAGTATTTTTAGGGTGCGGAATTTTACAAAGTTTTCAAATGACATATTGAGTAATCTTAAACTTAAATGGGAAACATGGTCATATTTTCTAAGTCCAAATATATAGCGAATCGTGCTGTTGAATGCTACTTTTAACTTGGTTCTGCTAGCGGAATCGCAATTGTAATAAATTTCACAACCTTGACTAAGGACAGGTATAATTAAAGTTTTTATGAGGACAATTCTGGTGTTTAGTGGCGTGAATGGCTGAAAGGTCCATAGAATGCGAAGACCTCCGTATACTTTCCCTAGAATAGAATTTATGTGGTTGTTCCAAGTCAGTGTTCTGTTAAAAACAATGCCTAAATTCTTAGCGGTGTTCACAAATTCTAAAACAACTCCATTTAGCATAATCTTAGGAAAATAGGATGTATCTAAGACTTTTTTTGAGATCACCAGACATGTGCATTTAATTGGGTTTAGAACCATTGTTAATCGACCAATTTGAGATTGATGATAGCTCATCATTAATGGGGCTGACACAATTTTCTATCAGACCTAGTGGGCAGCTTTTGTAAATCTGGATGTCGTCGGCGTAGAAGTGTTTAGAGGTGTTAAGGATAATGGACGCTATTTCGTTGATATATAACGAGAAAAGGAGAGGGGCCAGAATAGATCCTTGTGGAACACCGCAAGTGATAGGGAGGAAGCCTGAGAGTTTACTATCAACACACACAGCCTGAATTCTGCCACTTAAATAGGATGCGATCAATTTGACAGCGTCCGAGGAAAAATTGCATGAGTTCCTCAGTTTGGCTAACAGCAGGGAGTGATCGACCATATCAAAGGCTTTCGAGAAATCGAGGAGAACTAAGAAAGTAACGCAATCATTATCAAGACATGCCCTAATATCTTCAGTTACTTTCATCAACGCAGTGGTACAGCTGTGCTTAGGTCGAAACCCTGACTGAATATTCGCTAGCGAACCATTCTTTTTTGACATGTTCGTTAAGCTGTTTTTGCATTAATCTCTCTCAAACTTTTGATAAGAAAGGTAAGATGGAGATCGGTCTAAAGTCGTCACAAGCAGAATTTTTAGGTATTGGTATTATCTTTGCCGATTTCCATTATCTTGGAAAGATACCAGTCATGAAAACAGAGTTAAATATGTGAGTTAGAAAGGGAAGTAAGAACGGCATGATAGCTTTTAAGAAAATAGGATTTACTTCATCAACTCCAACTGCATCCGATTTTACCGAAAGAACACTTTCCAGGACGTCAAGTTCGCTTATTCCTGAAAAACAAAAGGAAGCAAACGAAAAAATTGCTTCTGAGGCTTCAATTTCAGTCGACAGCAGCGGTGTGTTGAGAGGAGTCAAAAATTTTTTGTTTAGATCATCGCAATCAATATTAGTTAGAGATTGAGGACGCTGTTTACCAAGACCAAGCTCACGCACATTTTTCCATAGCTTCCTACCATCTGATGTTACATTAAGATGATTTGAATAGAATATGATTTTCGCAGTCCTTATTTCTTGTACTACTCTGTTCTTTAATGTTTTATAATATAAATGTAACGCATCTATCCGACAAAGAACCCACCGCGCGCCGATAGGCTTGGTCACGTTGTAGCATAAGTTTTTTAATCACGTTTGTCATCCATGGTTTCGAAATACTCTGAGTTCTTATTAATTTTAATGGAACATGCGTATTAAAGAGGTTTAATATGTTCATGTTTAAAAACTCAACTTGATTGTCAGGTGAAGGCATAAAGAAAATATTTTCCCATGTTTTTCAATTTATGATTAAAGAATTTGGTTATATTTGAGGAAATCAAATATGTATTACTTTTCATTTTTACCATTTTGGTTCTTAGATGAATTAACAAGAGGGTGTATTCAGGAACCGTGGTCTATTAACTTTTCTACCAACAATAAATGTTCTTGTGTTCATCTGTAAAACAAAATTAAAGATATGTTTTTAAGTCAAAAGGTTTTATTGAAAATTAAAATAAAGATGATTGGGAAAACGTAATGAAAGTCAAGAAATAATTCAGTAGATCCAAGGAAGCAAACATCTCATGACTCTATTCATCAATTTAGTGAATAAATCAGATAAAAAAATGTATTGCTTTAAAATAAAGACTTAATTCTACAACCAACTTTGCAGCTTTGGACTTGTGCTTTTATTTGATACTCGTATTGAAAAAAAGAAAATCATAGCTCTGTCCGGCGCTGTCGTCTATTGTAAATAAAGCTGCAAATGACTTTCCGAGTTTACTTTGGGATTTGAACCTAGGACCAGCTAGTTGGGAAGCCAATGCACTACGCACTGCGCTAACCACTCCACTGATTTTTGGTTTCCCATTGCAGACTTTTTGTTTGTTTATCATTGCTATGAACCAAGTGTATTTTTACAAGCTCCTTAAAGTATGCTATCTTCTTCCGCTTTCATTTTTTTTTCTAATTTCCTATCTTTGTGTCACATCAATTCGTTTGTGTACACAGAGGGTTAGATTTTTGAAAGTTTTTTTTGACTTTTAGTCAGTTTTTATTTGTTATAGTTTGTTTTTGTGTTATTTAACACTCGCAGTCAGGCTGCTTTGGTTTTTATTTTTATTTATGTTTGTTTGAACAACGATAGCAACTTAGAGGTGCTTCCACCAATGGCTTTTTCCGTCAATTCCTTTGGCTGGAGTTATAGCTATTTCACGGGTGCCAAGCCAATCATCAGACTCCTTTATTAGTGGTGCTGCTTGGTTTTTATTTTTCATATTAATGAAAAACCTTCTGAGTTTACTTTTGGATTTGAACCTAGGACCAGCTAGTTGGGAAGCCAATGCACTACGCACTGGGCTAACCACTCCACTGATTTTTGGTTTCCCATTGCAGACTTTTTGTTTGTTTATCATTGCTATGAACCAAGTGCATTTTTACAAGCTCCTTAAAGTATGCTATCTTGTTCCGCTTTCATTTTTTTCTAATTTCCTATCTTTGTGTCACATCAATTCGTTTGTGTACACAGAGGGTTAGATTTTTGAAAGTTTTTTTGACTTTTAGTCAGTTTTTTATTTGTTATAGTTTGTTTATGTGTTATTTAACACTCGCAGTCAGGCTGCTTTGGTTTTTATTTTTATTTATGTGAAATAGCTATAACTCCAGCCAAAGGAATTGACGGAAAAAGCCATTGGTGGAAGCACCTCTAAGTTGCTATCGTTGTTCAAACAAACATAAATAAAAATAAAAACCAAAGCAGCCTGACTGCGAGTGTTAAATAACACAAAAACAAACTATAAGTTCTAAAGTAGTTTTTTGAAACCAATTTAAGCAATGAAGTAGGCAAACAAATCTCGAAAACAAACTATCATCGAAAAAGCAAAAAATAGTAAGTATACGCCGTACACAACTTTACTCCAGTTCAGTTGAGTGATAATAAAAGATTTGTTTATTTGCCCTCTTAAAGTTTTAAAAATTGTCTTCAAAGGCTCAGAGTTGAATAATTCACAATTGATAAAAATATTATTTCATATCATTTTTTGTTTTCATTCGATTTCGATTCGTGATTTGTTCATTACTTACAAGAAAAAAAAACTCTGTTTATTACAATTTTTAACAAATCTAAAACCAATATAAGGAATTCCATAAAGATATCATCATCGTTTTATACAGCTCTATCGAAAACAAAGCCCGAAGACTGAAATTGCTTGAGTTCGACCAATCGATGAACTTGGTTTTGATTTGGTAATTGCTGATGTCTGTTACTGCCCCTGGTGGTGCAGCGTTATTCCATTTGTACAAACACAGACAAGGAAATGGGAAAAATACTATCTCTCTCTCGTTTGAAAAAAATGATTTTCAATTAATCACATGACCAGTCACATGCCAAAAGGTAATCGAAGGAATCCTGCACACGCATTCTGAATCAATTTTTTTTCTATGAATCACAATTGCAGGCAATCAACTAACAGCCATATGTATAGTCAACATGTGGCAAGTAAAAAAAGTAAAAAAAAGAGTTACCACAAATCAATTTTTGTTTTCGTGCTATCGTGATTGAAAACGAGCTACCAACATCCCTACTTCATCTTTAGCAGAGATTAGTGTTTTTGTGTGCGTTACTCTGAGTCATCGCACACATTGAATTTCAGATCGAAAATATGTGGTTCAATGCAATGTCTAGAGTTCCTTTCATTTTCGCTTTCTATTTCCATTTTTGTTCGATTAAATTTGAGTGTAATGTTTTTGTGCGGCGGATAAAATCGAAGGTTAAAGGCGTTGCAATACGCAAAACAATTGTTTCTATATTCAATCGCTATCGTGATATTCGATGGGACAATAACAGAGAAACAGAAACACAGGAACTTTTTGAAAGAATATAAATTAAACATACCTATTAGCTGCAAAAAGTATCTTTCAATTCCTGATTCGAATTTTAGGTTAGTGAGATGCAAGTCGAATCATAACAGTTGCTGTTCTAACTTTATACATCATTAACAAGTAAAAACTTCAAGTCTACCTTCGTGAGTAGGTACTTTTGGAACACACATTTTTGTTGAGGGTTTGGTGTGCCTTTCGGCTTTTTGTGTGCAGCCTCCAATATACAACCTCCTCAAATTATTTCTGTTGCACTTCTTTTCGAATGTGTTTAGGAGAATTACTCAGATTCTCAGATTGTGTAAAATTTAAATTTTTGAAGTCGTTTTTATAAATTATGGAATCAAAATCCACTAACAGAAAACCGGATATTGGTTAAATGATTCAGGAAATTGGAAACTAGAAACAGGACACCGAAAGCCAGAAACATGAAATCGGAGAAACGAATCGGGCCTAGTACCTAATTTTGAAAGCCAGATCAAAAATTGGAACGCAAATAAGCCTGAATAGGTAAATCATTGTAAATCATTTATTTATTTATTTATTTTATTTATTTATTTGTATGCTTACACATTAAGAAGATAATTCTTATAAATTAGTGTTAAGCTAATATTTAAAAACAAATATATTACAGTTATCGTTTGATGCATACATTTTATAACTATGGTGGCATTTTGCACTTTATTAGATCTGCAATATAAAAAAATGAAATACATTTTTTAAGTAAAAAAAGATATCTTATAGTCTAAGAGCCGCTGAAGGCCGACCTTCACCGAACTGTTAACCGGCTGAAACTTTTTTTTATGAAATTTAGTTTGAAAACATATATGAATATGATAGCTTGCCTAACGAAAAGTGTGCCAGGCTATATTAAATTTGACTTTATATTTTAATCAATAACTAACTCCTCCTTCACCCATATGTTAAAATAAAACGTTGTGCCACATAGCCATATGTGTAAGTAGGCTTAAGACAAGAAAAAAATTGTATGGGAGAGGGGGGCCTTTTCCCCCCGTTTAGCCAGGAGGGGCAGTTTTCTGAAAAATTGGCTTATTTAAAAAAAAAAATATTAAAAATCAACGGCATCATCTACAACAACTTGTAATACCTTTTTGCAAAGCCGAAAACTTTGGCTTTCATATTGTATTTAAATTTAATTGTTTTAAATAATAGTTTTAGAAAAATTAATTTTCAAACTTTAAATTTTGAAAAAAAAAATTTCTTAAATTTCGAACTAATTTTTTCAGAATTTTATGTTAGTAAGTACTCATTTTGTTTTCAACATTCTATTTTAATTTTTAGTCGAACACAGTTAACCGGATTGAAAAATACCTTGCCATTGTCGAGAAATAAAGAAAAAACCAAAATCACTTTTTGCTTTAAAAAAAAACTTTTATATTTTTACGTTACTGTTTTTTATATTCAAAATCATTAACAGTATTGAATGTTGAATGCAAAATAAGTTCTAAATCACATAAAATTTTGAAAAAAATTAACTAAAAATTTAACAAATTTTTTTTTTTTTGCAAAATTTTGAGTTTGAAAATTATTTTTTCTAAAACTATTATTTAAAACAATTAAATTTAAATACAAAATGAAAGCCTAAGTTTTTGGCTTTGCAGAAAGGTATAACACATTGTTGTAGATGAAGCCGTTGATTTTTAATATTTAAAAAAAAAAATTAGCCAATTTTTCAGAAAACTGCCCCTCCTGGCTAAACGGGGGGAATAGGCCCCCCTCTCCCATACAATTTTTATCTTGTCTCAAGCCTACTTACACATATGGCTATGTGGCACAACGTTTTATTTTAACATATGGGTGAAGGAGGAGTTAGTTATTGATTAAAATAAAGTTAAATTTAATATAGCCTGGCACACTTTTCGTTAGGCAAGCTATCATAATTCATATATGTTTTCAAACTTAATTTCATAAAAAAAAGTTTCAGACGGTTAACAGTTCGGTGAAGGTCGGTCTTCAGCGGCTCTCCTACTATTAGATCTAAACGAAAGAGGAAAAATCATGGGAAATTAATCACAAGAAAATTAGTCTACAATGAAGACAATAAGGCACTGCAAAGGTTTTAAAGTTTCTGAAACGCCAATAACTCTGCATAAATCTATTCATAAGAACAAATTTTAAAGTAGTTCCTCACGCCAAACTTCTCTGAAATCTCTTTATAATTTATAGTTTGAAAAGTCACAGCCAAATATGTTCTTTATGTTTGTGGTTATTTCTTCTATCTTCTTTTTTTCAAACCTTTTAGAAGAATAAATAATAAACCAAAGAATTGAAACTCTAGTTAATCCCATAGCTTTCACCTTAATAACTGTACCGGGACGATTTTTCAAGGACAGTTTGTGGTGCACATCCTTATCAATTATCATATTCAAAAAACTTTAAAAAAAAATTTCATTACAAAGCTATTAATTTTGCCTCGAAAAAAAAAAACAAAGTCAACCAAGAATACAAGAAAAGAGGAAATAGAAATTTTTCCTCCATGTAATCAATTTTTTTTCTAAGAACCAAGATTAAAATCCTTCAAGATTATTACATTGGAGAATGGGAAACAATTTAACTTTTGAAAAATACATATTTTGCAGAATTTATATGGTAAATAAGTAATAACATTACCTAAGAGTGAATTGATTTTGGTCAAGTAACTTAAATGAGTATTAGTAAGAATATTATTATTAATGACCTCCCTAACTATTTGTACATGTTTCTAGAAGCTGTAGGTATTTCGTTTCGGATTTTTGTCTATGAGGATATGGATAGGATCACTTGATCCGTGGCAATAATAATCATCTGATCTTCTGGTACCAATATATGTTAAAATTGCAGAGAGTATGGATATGGTGTCGTACAGCGCTTTGTATTGAATTCTGATAGTACTTAAACTGTTTTTCTATATGATGACTCCTTTGTTTGAGCCTTATAAAAGCGAAATAAACCCAAGAAAATTTCATGTTAGCGGTAAAATTGCAAAAAAATATATTTACATTTTTATTTTATATTTTGTTATATTTTATATTTTATTTATATTTTGTTAAAACCGTCCTTAACTAGGGCAGTGGATTTGATATATCATGGCTACGATAGTACTAGGAGTTAGCTGTGCTGCATGTCGTCGTTGCTTTCTAGTTTACGGGAACATTTGTGTGAGACCAAATGATTACGGCAAGAAAGATGATGATGAAGTTGTTCTTCTTGGCTACAATCTGGTCAACTCTTTTGCATTAAAGAAGAATATTGTTATATTAAGTGATTTGCAATATTTTCTTTTTAAGATGGGAATTAAGGTGAGTTGTTGTATTATTTCAATTACAACTGGAAACAAAATTTTGTTAACAAATAATAACGTAGTCCTTAAAATATTTTCCGAAAAAATAAATCTTCTCGAGCGTAAAAAGAAACGGATTTGAGTTTAAAGGAGACCTTGCTGTTAAAGTAACACAACAGACGGACGCGGATTGCAGGGAGTTAAACTAAGTAAATAAGAGAGATTCCTGGAAATTTATTTTTTGAGATCAGTGGAGGATTTGAACCGCCGCATTGCCATTCAATTTAAGCACTGTCGTAACGTTTGAGTCATTTTTTCTTTATACCGAAAACCCATTTTGTACAATGTTACCACTCTTGTTCTCAAAACCGTGTAAAGGCATCCGCCGATTCGAGATATCCATTCTTTCACTGACTTACTTTCCCTCAATCTGCAAGTACACAGAATAGAGGATAAAATAAAAACAACAACAACAACGAAATAACGCAGGAGAAAGAATTTCACATTGGAAAATTTGCATGTTAACTGAAGTATGCTGTCTGAATGTATGGAAATGAAAAAAAAATGCTTCGGCGAGGTTCAAATGCTTCGGCGTGTAACAAAATGTTTCTATCGCTGATGTGAGGTACAAATTTTTCACTATTGATGTGGAGCGATACGACGAAGGTACATATTAAAATCGTTCCGACCGCTACGGCCATTCATATATGGCGCGATAGACGCATTTACAAAATGTTAAAGGTATACGGAAGTTTTAGCTTGTGTATTGCATTTCAATTGAAATCGAAATGTGAAAAGGGAATAATCTCTTCGCGTGGAAAAAATGCTATAGGTATCTACAAAAAACGAGAAATCAAGACTTGGTTGAAAAATGCTACATCTACAAAAAAAAAGTAAAGCAAGACATTGGTGGAAAAATGTCAAGGCAAGGCAGCAAGATGAAAACGTAATGAATGTATTGCCAGTTCGTTTTTCCCTTCCTTAAAATTTCATAAACATCTGTTGGTTCACTTACATTGGAAATACAGACAAACAAACATTATACATAGGTACATCTATTTTTATTTCGCACAAATTTTCCTCTAAATTCAATTTAAAATTTTGTTTTTTGAATCATTTTGCCATACTGAAAATGTTTAATATCTGAAGGAAGTTTTAGTAGAAAACTAGCTGACCCAGCAGACTTCGTACTACCTCAATCGATAAATAACTAACCAAAAACTTGTACCCTGCTACCGCACATTCCTACCCGCTATCCGCAATCCAAAGCCACCTTACTACTCTCTACATGCTACCCCGGTACCCCGTTATCAGCTACCCCACTACCCGCTACCTGCTTTTCCCGCTACCCAAAACTTCTACACGCTCCGCAGATGAAACCTATAATGACTGGGGAATTACTTAGAACAACGGAATCACTGCAACACTTATAAAAGGTAAACTTCTCTCCTGGAGTCACATTTCAATTAGATTCAACTCTATCGCTTTAAAAAAATACCTAAATCCAAAGAAGCTCTTTATTATTCCTTTCAGCTTCGCATAGCACCAAGTTTCTTTTTGTGTGAAAAACAGTCATGTTCTTTGTTAAAGCTTTTCCCTTTTCAAATGAGGAGTAGTATAAGAAACTTAGTTACCAATATACCTGCAGGTTCAAAAGAGGCCACAGTTAATTTGTTCCGCCCAAATTGATTTTCAATTATCGATAGCTGCAGAGCAACAACGAAATGGAAACTTTCTTGTTCTAGCTCCACAGCATGGCCATTGAATATCCTACCGGAAAACTTCTCAAAAAACGACGCGAAGTGGAAAATAATGAATGCACCTTGGCTGTCCTTGCTATTTAGAGACAGTTCAATGGAGTCTTATCTGAAAATAAATAGTGTTGCCACATCACCATATAAACTTAATTAATTATCTCTAAGGATTTTAGTGTCATACAAGCTTAAGGCCTTTGAAGGTAGTTTAATGTACAATTAATCCTGATAGATGCTGATTTTCAGTTCTGTTTCTTTTCATATTTTAATTGACACATTTATTCTAACTTCACGTAGAGCTTTGTGTAACTTTTCCTTTTGCTTTTAAAGAAGATGATCCCCACCATCCTCTTCCTGTAAGGAAAGGTTTGTAAAATTTTCCTGCAGATGCATTTTATTTTTTATTTTTTCTCCTCAACGTTCTCGAAAAATGCAAATGAAAGTAGGCAAAATATTAAAGCTATGAATTTGTACTAGGGAACTGGTTGCGAAGGAAATATTTTGATCATCCGAGTGAATTTTGCGCGATGGCAGGCGGCTGAGCTCAGGAATTCAATGAAGCTGCTGTCGTTATTATAAAATATTGTGTGTAAATATCCTTGCTCTCATTTTTACAAAGGACAATTATTAATATCACTGATTGACCCACCCCACCGGCCTACGATGAAGAAAGAACTTTGATGATGTGGTTAAAGCGTTTGAAGTAAGATTAGTTTTGGCATTTGTTAAACTCCTCGGATAAAAATTTTGAAAAGAGTTTCAACATTTTTGTTCCAGTTTGTTGGTTCTATGTTTAGTAACGATGTTAATTTTATGGTTGTCCAGATTTTGAAGTATTTTGGAAATGTTATGTTCTTCGACTTACGACTTACAAAACGCATGTCAAGTGTTTTACATTTAAAAGAAAACATTTTCCTCGATTATAAACAATTTGCACATTGCACAAGAACTAGGTCTATGGATAAAGTAGGAAATCTGGTTACTTTCCAAACACTTCGTGAGCAATTTAATGAATTACTAAATGACTAGCTTATCGAAGACATTATGGCTCGTCCCTTTTTAGATACAATACCGTGCAACCAAAAGGCGTTGACTTTCTTAAGGGAAAGGACCCAAGACTTGTGTACTTAGGCCCTCTGAACTCAGGAGTAGAGAGGAAAGTCCAATGGAGGTTAGATGGCCTCATCTGTGGGGATTCTGTAAAAGTTGTAATCATGATGCAACCGTGATGACAAAAATTAATTTTGGAAGACTCCGGAAGGCTTAACATTGTAGGAAGCAAGTGCGTTGGATCAAACTGTGGTGGAAAGATGATGTCGACCAGGACGCATGAAACCTTGGGGTGAGAAATTGGGTAGGGTCGTAGTTGGTGGAAGAACATTTTGGAGGAGACCGGGACCTATGATGACGATTAATATATGTGCAACAACAAGCACAAGGTTCTATCATCAATTTGGAAATCAGCAACGTGTTTTCAACGCGCCGAGCTTAAATACAAGAACCTTGACCATGAAAGTCTATTTTAACAAATCTCAAATACGGCTTCAACAGGTGTCAATTGTCTCAATCAACCTGCATCACTTCCTTTACCCTTGTGTTGGTAAACTTTAACCCATGCTCATTACACGCTCCCTCAGTCAAAAACAAAACTATTTACCGACTATTCAAATAAAACTCGCTTTGAAAATTGAAACTTCACTGATGAGTGAATGAGGTTGAAATTTTTATACCAAACAGGGGCGATTCCTCATAGTTGGCTAGTTTAGCGGCGCTAAACCAATAAGCTCAGTATACAAATTAATTTTTTTTTTCTAATAAATATAAACATTATTCTTATGTAAAAGTCAATAAACGACAACGAATACGTTACAATATTGTAGGGACTTAATAGCAACAAAACAGAATTTCCTACCAATATGTATTTTTCATTGCATATAAACAAAACTCTCATGCAAAAATCTATCATGAAACTATATTTAGCTCCAAAGTTTGCGCTAACAGATTTCATACAATCTTCATATACAGAAAATAAACACATTTGAATAAATTCCTTCAAAAATGAACAGGAGGGTTAGCGCAAAAATCACAGCTAACTATGAAACGAGAACACAACAACGACAGATACGAGTCGTTTCGTACAGGAAACACGAACACGATTCGATTACACGAGTAACGAAAACGAGTCTGCTTCTGCTGTTTGTTGTGCTGTTGCTGTGCGCTGTGGCCTGTGGGCTGTCGCTGTCGGCTGTATGCCTATGCTTTTTTACTGAACTTCATATCAAAAATGAACCTTGTTTCTTTTTATGTTAATGTTAATTTTTTATATTATTTATTTTTTACTTGCGACCTATTAGAATATATGGCAAAAATTGCATTCGTAAAAAAAACTTGAGATTCCAATCAAAAATAAACGATGATAGAGAAGACGAAAAAACTGCTCCGACGATTCCGTCCATCCGTCTGTCTGTCTGTCTGTCTGTAATTGCACCTATAGCTTTAACCACTACTTCCGTTGACTTCAAATTAATTTTAAATATACATAGTAGTTTGAGAGAATTTGGATGGGTCGCTTTTTTTTATTTTATTTTTAAAATCAAACTTTAGGGTAACCACCATACAATTTTTTTCGGCCAAAAGCTTCAATTTTCTCAAAAACAGCTCCTCCGATTTATCTTAAACATCCTCGTAAATTTTTTTCGGAACACTGGTGTTTTTAATGTAAAAAATTATGTTTGTATTGCTCCAAAACGGTACCTCTCATAGAACCGTTTTTTTTTTTTTGTCAAAAGATTTCCTCCGATTAAAATTATAAAAATAAAATAGAGTGGCACGACAGCTCTTGAAGAGCCAAGGCCTAAGTGACTTACTTGATAAAAACAGAATTTGAAAGTTAAATAGTTACATTTATTTCAAGAAAAATATTTTCAGTTCTTTATTATAAAAACGTGTTTTCCAGAATAATGTATTTTCATTAGATACAATTTGACATATTTGCAAATTACTAATTGAACAAAAAATAAAGCAAAGTGTTTTTAGATTCACAGTGAATTTGTTTCTAATTAACATATTTTCAACACCCTTCCTCAATGTGAATCTGCGTACACTGCTTTGGATTAAATTAATATAAACTCAAAAGTTTCATAAAATGACAATGCTTTTGTTTTGACAAATTTTTCGATAGTACATCTGCTATCATATTATCGGTTGAAACATATTGTAACTCGATGTCGCCACTTTGAATAACCTCACGGACAAAATGATGCCTGATGTCAATGTGTTTCGACCTGGCATGATAGACTGGATTCTTTGCTAGATTTTGAGCGCTAAGATTGTCTCCATGTATTATTGTCGGAGTACCAGCTTCACCACAGCCAATTTCGATGATAAGACGTCTCAGAAACAAGGCCTCTTTTGAAGCTGAAGAAAGAGCCATGTACTCAGCCTCTGTACTGCTCAAAGCTACACAACTCTGCTTCTCTGACTTCCAGGAGATCGGTCCGCCAGCCAAGAAAAACACGTAGCCGGTAT
This sequence comes from Sphaerophoria taeniata, assembly GCA_943590905.1. Classification (NCBI taxonomy): domain Eukaryota; kingdom Metazoa; phylum Arthropoda; class Insecta; order Diptera; family Syrphidae; genus Sphaerophoria; species Sphaerophoria taeniata. The sequence goes on from OX016541.1 coordinate 109,399,578, forward strand.
ATGACCTACGATTACTTAAATCGCCACCCCAGTCCGCGTCCACATATCCTTGAAGCGCTTGACCACAAGCACGATAGTTTAGCTTCTTGTCTATCGTCGTTGCAAGATACCGCATTACATGCCTGACACCTGCGATATGCTCACTATGCGGGTTGTTGTTTCTTTGCGCCAGTTTCACAACTGAATGGTAAATATCAGGTCTTGACGTTAACGCTAGCCACATCAACTCGCCAATTACTGACTGGTATGCCGTTGGATCTTCAGATTTGCAACTTTTGTTATCGCAAGCCACTTGAAAACCTGCATCTAATGGCGTTGCCACAGGTCTACACTGTTGCATTTCATATTTCTTCAGCATATCTTTGATATATAGCATCTGATTCATCGATATGTCGCCTATTTCACCATCTCGCTCAATATGCATGCCTAAGAACATCTGCAACGGACCCTTGTCGACGCATTCGAACTTCATTGCTATCATTGACTTGATTTGCATTAGGTCTGTTTTTCTCTGGCACGCTATAAGTAAATCATCGACATAAATTAGTATCAAACAAAGATTACCTTTTATGTCTTGCTTGTACAAGCATGGCTCGTTCTGACACGGGGAAAAACCAATATCACAAAGTGCAGCGTTCAGCTTGGAGTTCCACTCCCTTCCTGCTTGTTTGAGGCCGTATATCGCTTTGTTAAGTCTTAGAACCTTTTGCTTACACGTCTTGTCTTCGTATCCCTCTGGCTGCTGCATATAAACTTCATCGTTTAACTCGCTGTTCAAATAAGCTGTACAAACGTCCATTTGGTGTAGAAATAGCTTCAGCTCTACAGATAAAGCCAAAATCAAGCGTATCGTTTCATAACGACATACGGGCGAAAATGTTTCTTTGTAATTTAAGCCGAACTTCTGCGAACAACCTTTGGCTACTAAGCGTGACTTGTACCGCTCAATACCACCATTGCTGTCCCTCTTGATGGTATATACCCACTTACAGCCAATCGCCTGTTGGCCCTTGGGTAGGTCTACCAGTGTCCACGTACCGTTTGCCACCAGCGCTTTGTACTCTGCGTTCATAGCTGCCTGCCAATAAGAAGCGTTCTTACTGTTTGTTGCCTGCTTGAATGTCTGCGGTAGCGGTAGCTCTTCAGTATGCATCGTATTCAAGCTGTTGTATTTTTTCCTTGGACGCCCTGGCTTTCCAGTCCGGATGATTTTTGGTCTACCCGGAAGGTTCTTCGTTACCTGTTCTTGTTCTTGCTCTGGCTCCTCTGCGCTTGCATATTCCTCGCTGACCACCTCACTGTTGTCGCTAAGCTCACCTTCCTTCTCATCATCATTAATGCGTGGACTGAGCTTTATGACATCATTGCTTGATGCATGCGTTGACGATTTATCTTCTTGTATATCAAATGTTATCTGGTCTTGTGTTGGTGTTACTTCATATGACTCGTCAAACAAAACGTCACGTTTCTCAACAATCTGCTGTTTTTCTTCATCATACAATCTGTAAGCTTTCGATACCAATGAGTACCCTACGAAACGGTATTCCTTGCCCCTTGCTTGAAACTTGCTGTGGCGTGTTTTTTCTAAGCCAACGGCCACTGACCCAAATATACGCATATTCTTTACATCGGGCTTCTTGCCGGACCAGGCTTCAAACGGTGTCATGCCAGCTAAAGCTGTAGTTGGCGATCTGTTTCGTATATAGCCAGGGTTGGCAATGTTTAAAACATTTGTTTTAAACAAATGTTTAAAACACTGTTTAAAACACAACATAAAAAAAACATTTTGTTTAAAACATAAAGTGTTTAAAACTGTTTTAAACTGTTTAAAACACATAAAAAAAAACAAGTAATATCATTGCTCATCCGACGTTTTAAATTTGGTTGTTTTCTTGCAAAACACATCACACACCACCTTACTTTGATTTTACGTTTTTTTTTGCATGAAGCATGACGAAAATTACACATTTGTCGACAACAAATATAGACCTTATTTACTCGGTCGTCTCGGTCCTATTTGAAGGATTCGAATGCACTCGCCTAAGCAAAGAATTCATATTTCATAGCCTTTAGCTTTACATCATCAACATCGGTCGGTCCAAAATAACTGTAGCTGCGACCGAAAAATAGCAAGGCATAACTAACATATCAACGTCGGCGTCGTCGTTGGTCCTTTCGCCTTCACCCTAAGTCAAAAATAAATATTCACTGATCTCGGATCTCGGTCCCAAGTAGCAGTACTTGCGATTGCGACCCACTGCGACCCGTGAGACATGCGCGTCAACTGCACTCGCCTTAAGGTAGCCCTAAACGACAAACATTTTTGCCGAACATGCTCGTTTGCGTTATTCGTTATCGTTACACGGCAAAAGCATAATTGGCAAATATCATTTCATGTTGATTCTTGAAAGTGAGAGGATGTGTCAAAAAGAGAAGCAAGTCATTGCGCTTATGGTAATCTAATACAAAAAATCAGATTTGTTCGCGAACATCTCCCCACATGGCAAACAACGAAACGGACAAACACGAGAAAATCGAAAATGTTAGCCAACAGCGAACAGTTCGCAAACCATCCCCTACACGACGAATTAATACCGCGCATAAGCATGTTCGGCGATCATGTTTGTCGTTTAGGGCTACCTTTAGCAGAGAACCCATAGTCTATAGTTTTAGACCACCAACGTCGCGTCCGTCGGTCGGTCCAAAATAACTGTAGCTGGTCCATTACATAACACATTTATTTTGTAGTTATTATATTTTTTGTTATGATTGAATTATGATTACTTCTTTGGGGCCGCCATAAACCACATCACGCTGAATTTAGCTGTTTTGACCCCCTCCACCCCCCCCCCCCGGTGCCACGTTTGGTCACACTTGCTGTAACCCCCCTAAAATATTACGTCACAAAACAAAGACCCCCCCCCCCCTTAACAAAAAAAAATTTAATTGATAGAACACAAATTTCAAAACACAAAAAATATATTCACTTTGTAAATAAAATAAAAAATATAAAAAAAGTAAACTGAATTTAGTTAGTTAGTTCCAAAAAAAAACTTGTATGTATTATGTTTTTTGTTTTGATTCAATTTTTTTTTTTTTAATAAGAAGATAAAATGAAGTGGCACTCGATTGGATTAATTTCTTAAAATGGCAATGAACTTAGGTTTTGTATTTTATGGACGGCCTCTTTTAATAAAAATGATCAAATATTTAGTAAACTTTGATGAGTATTTTTTTTCTTTTTATTATTATAATAATATTTAAAACATGTTTAAAACATGTTTTAAACAAAGTAATTAAAACAGAATACAAAACTGTTTTAAACACATGTTTTTTTTGTTTGCAAAAAAAAAACATAGTGTTTTGTTCTTTTTAAAAAAAACATGTTTTTTTTTCCATATATATAGCACGCCGTCTGAACTGCTTCTGCCCAAAGAAATTCTGGCATATGTGAGTGCACAAGCAAGCTTCTCGCCATCTCGACCAAGGTTCGGTTGGCCCGTTCAGCAACACCGTTCTGTTGTGGGCTATACGGAACCGTGAGTTGACGTTGTATGCCATTTTGCTTCAAAAATTCGTCGAAACGTTTGTTGACGTACTCGCCGCCGTTATCGCTGCGGATTGCTTTAATCTTGCGACCAGTCTGACGTTCGGCCATATTCTTGAATTCTACAAATTTCTCAAATACCTCGTCTTTGGACTTCAAAAAATACGTAAAAATTCGTCGAGACATATCATCAATAAATGTCAAAACATATGCCGAACCCCCAATTGACCGTTTCTCAAATGGCCCACATACATCTGTATGTACCAGTTCCAGCTGATGATTTGCTCTATTCTTCGATAATGGGAACGGTTGTGCGTGGATTTTGCTTTTCATACATGTTATACACTCTACCTTATCGGAGAAATCTACATTTTCTATACCAAGTACCATGGAATTCTTTGCTAGATTCATCAAACTGGCAAAATTCAAATGTCCAAATCTGTTGTGCCATAATTCTGCACTACGCCGTTGCGTCACTGTAAAACATACGTTGTGACTACTTTTGAAAATAAACAACTTATTGATTTTCAGTGCTTTAAATATCGGTGCACCTTGCTGGCTTACGACCGCATACTTATTCTTAAAAAGCACTGTACAACCACGTTCTACGGCTCGACTGACTGACACAAAATTGGTTTTCATCCCAGGAATGTACAACACGCTCTCTAACTTCAACTCGCCCAAGTCAGTTTGAAGTATGACGTCACCTCTACCTACTGCACGTATGACGTTGTTTCCAGCTAGCACTACGTCTTCTTCTTGTTCAACGTATTTGGAAAAGTAACTTCGCTCGCAACACATGTGCATAGTCGCCCCACTATCCAGACACCAGCTCGAATGGTCAAGTTCAAGGACATCTCTGTTGCCGCCGGAATAGACAAAAACCCACGCTCTTGCTGTGACTTCGAAGCTTCTTCCTTCCCTCTACTTTTGCACTGATTCTTATAATGACCCCGTTGGCCGCATTTGTAACACTCAATGTCTTTTCTACCTTCTCTCTTCTTACGAATCGGTTTGGAATGTGCATGAAACGCTTGCTGTTCACTGCATTGTAACGATTTAGCTTCATTACCTCTACGCTCCCCTTCCTCTAGAAATTTAATCTTTAATATCTCTAGAGATGGTAAACTATCACGAGTTTCCATGGCGATGACAAAATTCTCATATTGCTTAGGCAAACTCGAAAGCAGAATTATAACTGCCAGCTCCTCGCTTAGCTTAATATCTACCTCAGATAGTTAATCTATTATGGAGCAAAATCTGTTTACATAAACGCACATCGCATCACCATCTGCCATTCGCAGACCAAGTAACTTTTTATAAAGAGAGACTTTTCTTACCGGACCACTCGGTTGATGAACACAACAATTCTCTGGGCGCGTGTGAAGACTTGAGGGGACTTACAATTTAACGCCGATTCCGAACGGCAAAGTTGAGAACACTTTTTCATGACAGATTGAAGAAAGAGTAGAAGTTTTGTCAGTTCTTCGCAAGAGGCAGTACCCGTGAAAGATGAACTAAAAACTTTATGGGCACGAGTAGGACTCGAACTCACTAGGTTCTGCTTGGCAACCTAACCACTAAGCCACGGGCAGCTGCAGTCCGATTAACGCCTTTTTTTTAAGAGTATGTACATATTATATTGCACAAATAATATTTTGTTTTCAAAGAACATTTAAAATTTTTTGGATTTAAAAAAAAATGTTTTGAAACTTTTTTTCACAATTCCAATATAAGACGTACGAGTACCTATATTAATATTTTTTTTTCAATACTGGATACCCACATTAATTTTAGGACATCCTAGAAAAATTGTATGCATACAAAAATAATTTAAGGAAAACCTCTCCATGGAATTAAAAAAAAAATTAAATAAACAACTTTTAAAGAAATCTTATGGCATAATTTTTTTCAAATAAAATGTGTTTTTTATGTACCTTTAAGTTTTTATTTATGAATTTTAAATACTTATTTTTATTTTAAATGTTTTTTTATGTGTTAAGTTTGGAGTACTGGAGCAAAGTGCTGATATAGCTAACCCACAAAACTTGACCATGAATCGCCACTGATACCAAAGCCACTTTACAGACACACTAACAACGCACCATCTAGGTAGAATGAGGAGAACAATATATTAAATAGATTAAACTCTCTGTATAATGGTAGTAATGTACAAATTTTCGAGGCATACCCATTTTAATAGTGGAAAAAGAGTAGACTAAATTGACAGCAACCGACGCAGCACGGTCTAGGTAAACATTCGCTTTCACTGTGCACTTTTATAGAAAATAAAAATGATTAATAAGCAGTTACCCGTAGCTTAGTTGGTAAGTGCGTTGGCTACTAAGCAGAACGTCGTTGGTTCGAGTCCTACTCAGGCAAAGTTTTTATTTCATCTTTCACGGGTACTGCCTCTTGCGAAGTCCTGACAAAATCTTCCAACAGTATCAATCTGTCATGAAAGTGCTTTTCAACTTTGCCGTTCGGAATCGGCGTTAAATTGTAGGTCCCCTCAATTCTTCACACGCACTCAGAGAATTGTTGATGAGAGTAAGCCACTTAGGCCTTGGCTCTTCAAGAGCTGTCGCGCCACTCTATTTTTTTTTAATGATTAATAATATAATTCCCAGAAAAACCAATCAATTACATTAAAAGTTTTTTTTGTTTTTTTTTTTTTTGGCCTCGGTGTTGGTTGGAAGAAGACACGATTTTTTGTCGAAAGACAAAAAAACGTTTTGTCGGCTTCGGCCTGTTTTCAGCTTTACTCCTTATAAATGAGACAAATTTGATTTGCTTGACATCGTAAAAATGTTAAAAGTCTTTCAGGACGAATACAACTGACCAACTGTTTTTTTTTTTTTTTTTTTTGTTTCAATGAACACTTAACTTCTAAGGCTGATGTGCGTACCGATTTTGGTGTCTGACACCGTGTGGGTAAAATCAAAACTGTGTGATTGTTGGTGTCACAATCGGTGTGATACTGTGATGTCATGAACACAAGTGTCCTGTGTATGAGCCCTTTAAAGCTTGTTTAGTTAGAAACAAAATCAAGTATACATTTCTTTCAAATGAAGGTTTTTCCACTTAGTTCTCCTTCAAGAGTTTTTCAAACATGTCAACCACAAATCAATTTTTCCATATTAATTTGAACCATATTATACACGGTGAGGGGTATGTATGTACGGTGCAGGGAAATTACTCCACGGGAATCTGCTCCACATGGGAATTTACTCCACTCAAAGTGGGAATTTTCTTCACTTTTTAAAGTGGAATAAATTCCCCCTGCAAGTGGGAAATAACTGCACAATTTTTTTGGTGGAATTATTTCCCAGCATGAAACTGAGCTCTACAGTTTTTACGAGGAATGTAAGTAATTATAATGCAATCAATTTATGTGATAAATTCAAGCAATTTATTGACTATGAACACAATTTTACAATTTTACAAATTAAACAATTATTTATTTTTCCGCACAGTCTAACTATGGTTGAACATAAGTACCGAATTCTATTTTGGGACTACAAACCTACTATGGTGGGTCATTAGTCCTGAAATTAAATTCGGGGTTTCTTCGTGATAAGTTTTAAACATTTTGTAAACCAATAAATTGAGTAGACAGTTTGAACATATTTTCAAGGTTTACATACCACATGCTCTAAGTCTATGTGATGTTAAAGAAACTCTTCCCCATGAAAACGTTCTTCTGAAATTTGGTGTTCGGTGAGAGTAAAGCATTCTACAAGCACACGGTACTTGAACCCAGCTTCATCTTATTGCATCTTTTTGTCACCTTAAATAACTGAGCTGTTTCTATTACATCAACAGCTCCATTAGAAAGACATTTTTGTATTGATATGATTTTCACTGTTCAGTTTTCTTGCATCATGTGGATGCAGACGTAAGAAGGTACTATTTTTGCAATACTTAACCTTAACTCAGTCTCACATGTTTTAAAATATTATTTCAATAAAGGATTGAAACAAAAAATGAAGCAGGTACAATAATTGCAAGCGAGCGAAGCGAGCGGAAAAAATTTTGCCCAAAAGAGAATGAATTTGGGGTGTGAAAATAAAAAAATTCGCGCGAATTTTTTTATTTTCACACCCCAAATTCATTCTCTTTTGGGCAAAATTTTTTCCGCTCGTTTCACTCCCAACCAAACCAAAACGATTTTGAATGTTCCAGATCGTCATAATCTCTAGGATTTGGAGCTTGAAACAAAAAATGAAGCAGGTACAATATCTGCAAGCGAGCGAAGCGAGCGTAAAAAATTTTTCCCAAAAGAGAATGAATTTGGGGTGTGAAAATAAAAAAAATTCGCGCGAATTTTTTTATTTTCACACCCCAAATTCATTCTCTTTTGGGCAAAATTTTTTACGCTCGTTTCGCTCCCAACCAAACCAAAACGATTTTGAATGTTCCAGATCGTCATAATCTCTAGAGTCTAGACGAAAGTGAAAAAAAGATGTTCAAAATGAATCATTTCAATGCAGCACCTGCTTTGCAGACACAAGCGTGCATTACAAAGGTGCGTGGTGGTATCTTTTAAAAAGTAAAGAAAACGGCAGCAGTTAGTTTTGAAAAATGAATTGTTCTGTCAATTTTGTTCACAAATAGTAAAAAAAAATGGTCCTATCTATTGTTAAGACTTTTTATAATTCAAAGAAAAAAATCACATTCTGAAAATTTTTTTAATAAGAAGTGCAATAATATTGTTTCTCACACTTTTCACTTTTAGTGGACTTGTTTCTCACACAATTATGCAGTTATTTCCCACTTGCAGGGGGAATTTATTCCACTTTAAAAAGTGGAGAAAATTCCCACTTTGAGTGGAGTAAATTCCCATGTGGAGCAGATTCCCGTGGAGTAATTTCCCTGCACCTGTATGTACACTGTGTACAGTACAGTACACAATGAAAATATGTAATTTATTGGGCTATCTGCTGATTCGAGGTCAGCAGCAGATATTGACATTTTTGATCGACGTTGACTTTCATATACATACGAGTGGTAGGTCAGCCAGATTTTTTGGATAGTTTTCATTATTTATCCTTTGATCCTTTTTTCCCAATGCAAGTCACTGCAGTTAAATGTATTAAAATGTTCCTGAAAACGATCTTTATGATGAGGAAGACAGCATAACAGCTCTATGATACAGGATTCCCCGGTAGCAGTTTATATATGGTATATGGTATATGGTATATGGTATTTTGTATGTGCATTGCAATTGCCACGTATGCGAAATCCTTTTTAATATTAAAACAGGAGAAACATCAACAAAATACGCGCAAGCGAGCAAACAAAACGAGCTGTGTTGATGAATTCCAATACAAGCTTTGCGAGCGAGGTAAATAAACAGCCTCCAGTAACACTTTATTAAGTTAACGTTGTCTATGGATACATTTAAGAGTGCTACGAATGAAAAATCCTTTATGCACTGGGAAGGATCAAGGTTCATGAAAGTGGACACTATTATGCATGTCCAATAAATGTTTGCATAAACATACATACATATATACAAATTTAATTAGCCGACTCACTTTTTAAATAAAGAGCAACAGGATAAGAGTTGAGGTCGATTTTGTGTTTTGCTTAAGCATGTTGGATCGTTCAATTCAAGTCGCTCAAGTCTGAAATCCACACATCACACACTGGTGTGCGGGTGTGCCCAAGGGCTTCGTATTTTCTCCCACAGTCTTTCTTTTTTATCTTCTTTCATAAACTACTTAGATGGTAGCTTTACTGCTTCACTGACGCAATACCCCCAGCTTTTCAGATTTGTTTCAAAACTCACAACTCTGCGCTTCTTATGTGAATCTTCAATGGCAACGTATGTTAAGAACATTAAATTCTGATATTGAGAGCTTCATAAAATGGGGACTATGATTACGCGTTGTATTAAATGCTTCCAAAACACAATGTTACCTATCTTCTGTTGATATATGCCACTGACCATCTCTTGTGGAACAATCACATGCGCGATAAGCAATAAAAAGAAAAATGCCTATAGGTTTTCTTAGACGATGGGAATTGTCTGCCACCCTGATCTGCCATTATAATGCCAAAATCCATTTAACTATTGCTGGACCAATTTACAGCCAACAAATAGGAACCTACAGTTATAATACATGCTATATGTGTAAGTACTTTGTAAAAGGTTCAAAATCAAAGGTTAAATTCGTCCCTTTCGCTAGTGAAATGCCTAAGGAAAATATAACCCATAATGCCTTATATGTACGACCCTTATTGAAACCAATTAGAAGTCAATGAAACCAATCCGGAAACCACGCCAGTGGGTGCCATTCATGTGAAAACAAGCAAAAACAAAGCATCAATAGCATTACCATGACCCAAGACGACAAACGGAAAAAAAATGGAGCATGTTCAGCACATCCCGGCGCTTATTTTAACCACCCCCAATTTTTAAATAAATCTATTTTAATTTTTAAATATATCTCAAAACTATAAAAAATTGAACTTTCGGAATCCAAAAAAACTTCATGTTATAGAAAAGGAAGATCCAAACAAAGGACAAGAAATTGCATTATGGCTGCCAAGGCGGGAGAGGAAGTGCAAAGCACGAGAGCACATATCTCGTCCCAGATGGTCAACCAGATACCAGAGAGTCGGTAACGTGGTAGTGGTTACAATCTCGTTCTTTTATTATTTTCTTGATATTAAACTCTTTTGCATGATGTGAATGTGAAAGTTTGTTAGACAAATTTGAACATTTAATTTTGCATTTTGTTCAAAATTGATTGAAAGACAGGACACAAGCGCTCAGAGGCTTGGTGGCGTAAGTCATAACTCTGCTGTGGAGCAATACATGTACGTCCTTTGAGTGATCTGGAGTAAAAATGTAAATTAATTAGCAGATCGAATTACAAGTTTTACATTTTGTGCGGGACTATTGGCGCGGTGTTTGTTGGTTCTTGCAAATAGCCTTCGATAAGACTGTAACGACAAAGTATTTCTTAATTTTTTGTAGCAAAAAGTCTGTCAAAAAAAGCATAATATGAAATTAGGTTAGATTAGGTTAGGTTATATGGGCTGACGGTAGATTTTGTAACCATCACACTTAGATCAATGTAGATCCTTTGTGATACCCTGAAGTATTGTAATTTCTGAAAAAGTGATTTAACCTATGAATTCTATGGTTGGTCGAGTCATTTGGTGGACTTGACAAAGTTCAATAGGCGATTTCCTGGGAGTTGAGATAGTTCTTCTAGTTCATTAAGAAATAGTTGCCTAAAAATTTTAATCTAGTACGGCAGAGTGCTGGACAGTGGCATAGGAAGTGAGCTGTGTTTTCGTGCTCCTCCTCATCGCCGCAGCCTCTACATATGTCATCTGTACTAAGCCCCATCTTCTTTTTGTGGTAGCCAATAGGTTTTGTCCCGTTATCACACTTATGAGAGATCTTAGGGACGGTTTTTTGAAAAGTAAAATCTTGTCGGATGTTTTCTTGTCGTAATGAGGCCAAAGTTTCCTGGTGTTACTGCAGGTTTCTAGTAGGTTCCAACTATCATTTGCTTTTTGAATGATATTTTTACTAATATTTCTTTTTAATTCGCATTGAGGGATTCTGATGTTATGGTCTATGAGAGAGGGATCAAGTACCGAGCCTCCTCTTGCAAGCTCACCCACTTTTTCGTTTCCTGGCACACCACTGTGACCGGGAACCCAGCAGAGTCATACCAAGAACCCTTAGCTCTTCGCGACAGCAAGAAACAAGCTTTGACTTGATTTGCGTGGCAGAGATCGCTTTTATTGCTGCTTGGCTATCAATGAAAAAGGTGATATCAGCATGTGATATCGCCATCATGGATATTTGATTAGCAGCGTTTTTCACTGCCAAGATCTCAGCTTGGAAGACACTGCTGTGATCGGGAAGTCTGAATGAACTGACAAGGCTAAGATTTTATGAGTAGAAACCTGCCCCTACTCCAGTAATCATTTTCGAACCAACAGTAAAGATGGTAAAGTTCGATTCATTAGTGTAGGGTACACTGTTTCCCAATCTTCTCTATTGGGGAAGCTGGTAGTAAAGTATTTATTGAAGTCTAAATATGAAACTAAAAGCTCCATGTCATCGAAGACTACATGTGCTCGCCAAAGGTTTTTCTCCGCTGGCTAACTGATACTTTTGTTCTCCTCGAATACCTCGCGAGCCTCTCATATGATATTGACATGAGTCTCATTCGACGTGAAATTGTTTTATTGAGAACTGAATAAGTTTTGAGCAAAATCAGTCAAGCGAAGGAATTAAAAACAACTTAACGAAATTAAAAATGGGTAAAATTGTCATATAAATTTATGATAGTTTCGGCATGAATTGCAACAATATGTTGAAAAGTCTTATTTATCAATGTTAATAAATAATAATGAATAAATAAATAGAGTGGAGTGACAGCTCTTGAATAGCCAAGGCCTAAGTGGTTTACTCTCATCAACAATTCTCTGAGTGCGTGTGAAGAATTGAGGGGACCTACAATTTAACGCCGATTCCGAACGGCAAAGTTGAGAAGCACTTTCATGACAGATTGATACTCTTGGAAGATTTTGTCAGTTCTTCGCAAGAGGCAGTTCCCGTGAAAGATGAAATAAAAACTTTTTATACACGAGTAGGACTCGAACGCACGACGTTCTGCTTAGCAACAAATGTACCTTACCACTAAGCCACGGGCATATTATTTGTAAACGATTTATTTTATTTTTCTCCTCTGGGAAGTTAGTCATGTGGACCACAGGGGTCGATCGAACTCAAAAAAGTTGTCAACGCAGAGCGCCCTTCTTCGTGAATACCCCCTGAACAACAGCATTGCTGTTTGACACCACTGTTCAGTTCAGTTCAGTTCAGTTTCTTTATTCATTATAGCATATACACAGTAAGATACAATATCTTTTTTGTAGTGCAAGCTTCATAGCGTTCTTAACAACAAATTAATTTCATAGACACCACTGTGATTAACATTTCCAATTTTTTTTTGTAATGTTGTGTATAATGTGAACCCCACTGAAAAACCCACTTCAATTCTTAACAACATATCTTATATTTCTTCGCGAACACTCTGCACAAAAATAACCTCACATTATTTTTAATTTTAATATATTGTTTTAAACAATTTCGGTACAAACTAAAAACCCTTTCTTTCGATTTATTAATTTATGCCCCTTCGGATTTTGTAGGCCGTGTGTACCACAAAGAAACTGCGTGTAGTGTTCTAATATGATTAGGAAAATATGTAAGTCTTATAAAATGGGTTGAGCAAAACAATATAATCAGTTGCTACCAAGCTGGTTTTCGCGCAAACCTCTCGACTGTAGACCAGATTTTTGTGTTAAACACAGTGGCTAGGCGATATATTGATAATAAGAAATGTTTGTAAGCTTTTTTTGTCGATCTGAAAGCTGCTTTTGACACAGTCAATAGAAAGTTGTAGATCTACAAACTCTCAGTAATAGGTTTATCAACTAAATTCATAAAATTCTATGAGAAGATGCTTGAGAACACAATCGCTTTTATTCAGGATGGCCCCAGGAAATCTAGAGACTTCATATGTCAAACTGGTGTTCCGCAAGGCTGTGTTTTAAGTCCTTTGCTATTCTCACTATTTATAAATGATGTTGAAAATCACATTCCAGGAGGTATTGCAATAGGCGATGTAAATATTAAGGTTCTTCTATATGCAGACGATCTTGTTATCCTGTCAGATAGGCCGCTCACTTTACAGCTTCAAATAAATAAGCTACTACAATATTGTAATAGTTGGGATCTAAAAATTAACAGCGCAAAATCAAAAATTATAGTTTATAGATCACAAAACAGATTTAAAGGTTATAACCGAAGCTGGACTCTAGGGAACGATGTTTTAGAAGTCGTGGATGAATTTAACTATCTGGGATATGTATTAACTTATAACCTTAATACGGTGACGTGAAATAACGCCCAACGAAATAAGGCCCCACCTTAAATGCGGCTTTATTTCCATGAAGAAATCGAAATAACACCCGACAGGCCTTATTTCAATTGCATTGTGGAAATAAGGCCATATTTTACATGGAAATAAGGCCGCATTTCCAGAAGATAAAAATAATGGCCCACTATTGTGGGTGATAAGTGCCGAATTTCATTTTGCGACTACTGACCCACTCTGCTGGTTCATTTGTCCAGAAATCTAATTCAGGGTTTCCGACCTTCGCGATTAAAATAAATTTATTACATTTTCAAGGTTTTTTCTGTGCATAAAGCTGAAACATGCCGCATGCTTTGAGTCTATGTGACGTTAAGAAAACATTATCCAATGCAAACGTTCTTCTGCATTCTGGGATGTCAAATTTCTGTGAGGGTACGGCATTCTACAAGTACACTATACTTGAAGTCAATTTCATCTTATTGCAATTATCTATCACCTAAAGTAACCAAGCTGTTTCAATTACATTAAAAGCTGCATCAGAAAGATGGATGGACACAAGCGGAAAAAAATTTGCCCAAAAGAGAATCAATTCGCGCGAATTTTTTTATTTTCACACCCCAAATTGATTCTCTTTTGGGCAAAATTTTTTCCGCTCGCTTCGCTCGCAATCGATCTTGAATATTTCGTATCGGCCTCATCTTCAGTCGAAATTCATAAAGATGATGAAAATGAATAGCTAATTGAAATTCTTGCAAAAATCTTTCTTTGCATTATAGGCTGTGTATAGTGGTTGCTTTTCCAAATACCTAAAAGGAAACCTCAACAGCTTTGAAAAATGAATTGCTCTGACCATTTTTTCGACGGCTAGTGAAGAAATGTGGTCCTAATTTATTTGTAAGATTTTTTTTGTAGTGTAGTATACAATTATACATACAGGAATTTACGGTTTTTATTTATTTTTTTAGCATGAACATTCGTTGTTTCACTTTTTTTTTATTTGGACTTTTGTCCCATTAAAAGTAAAACTTATTGGGACTATTGACCCACCATAGTGGATTAATAATCCCTAAATCGAAGTCGGCACTAATGACCCTCCATAGTAGATAAGAAGTTCCGAAAACAATTTTCGTGAATTCTGATCTCGGAACGAGTTTCCATGCGCCAACTTTCTAATCAAAACAGAAAAACCGAAATAAGGCCCCACGGGCATTATTTCTAAGTTGCAATGGAAAAAAGACCGCAACCCTTGTAGGGGTCTTATTTCCATAAGAAATGGAAATAAAGCCCTATGGGGCCTTATTTCGTCGGGCGTTATTTCACGTCACCCCTTAATACCCATACACATGCTAAAGAAAAAATAAAATCTGCTAAAGTTGCCATAAACAGCATGTGGTCTAATTTTTTTTAGCAATTTGTTTATAAACCCAGCTTCCAAATTCAAAGTATTCAATGCTATTGTGAATAGTTGCCTCTGCTATGGATGCGAAGTGTATGGTTATGAACAGTTAGAAGAGTTAGAAAATCTTCCGGCTTCCTAACAACACTCCAAACTATGCCATTCTTGTAGAGTCTGGCTTACCACAAATATTTTTGAGAAACTTAAAGGCCAATGCAGACTACATTGTCAAGGTATTGAAGAGAACAGACCAAAAACGGATCCTTAAGATATGTTTTGATAACGTTTATAGTCCAATCAAAAATTGGCACGATTTAGCTTTTGCACACGACTTTCCCATCTCTTTACGAACCGACAATAATGAGGAACTAAAATTAACTCTTTACGACTGCATAGTTCGTATCGATGAGAGGCTATTTCAGAATGGTATTGAACGTGGCTATCATTCAGCTTCAAGAAGTATCTATCGACAGTTAAGTTTAACTCTTGGTGACAATAATTATTTTAGAAATGAGTTTTCAGCTTCAGAAATGAGCTTAATTTTCAAAGCCAGAACTGAAATGCTGGATTTGAATTATAAACCACATAGATCTGAGTTAAATCCTATCTGCTCGCTTTGCAACCTTGGCGAGAATGAGAATGTCTTACATTTTATAGCTGTTTGTCCCATTTCACAGGAAATCTGAAGACTCTATTTTTCCGTAAGTTTTCTTTCAGTAGAAGAATGTACCTTTAAACATTTTGAATGGTGGTCGTGGATGGAAGTCACTTGTAAGATATGTTTCGCACGCAAAAAAATACCGAGATGATTATTTGAACACGTTTTGAAGAAAAAGATACAACGATTGTTTGAATAGTTTCTTAAAAGCACACTTTGCAGATTATTTTCGTTTTAGCTAAACTAAAAGCCCTTTTTTGTTTTGACTAAACTAAAAGTCCAGATTATTTTTGTTTAATCTTTTCGTTTTTTTTTCTATACCTAAAACCTTTGTATAAATGTTTTAAGATTTGAATATAGCTAAAAATGTAATCTAAATTAATTTATCCTTGTTTTGATGTAACTAAAAGTCACAATTTACTACGTAACAATAACTTTTTAACTATTTATTAGAATGGCACAAAAGTGTTATGTTAAAGCAAACTCTCTCTTTATGTTGTAAATTTTTATATTTATTTTTTATTTATTATCTTTTATTTTGATTATTTATTTTATCTTTACGGCAGACGGCATATTTGCCATGCTTTATAATTATAAAAAATTGTATTTGTATTGTATATTTCATTATATCATTATATCTTAAATAAACGAATTGAATTGAATTGAATTGAATTGAATTGAATTAGGAAAATCAACAATCTCATTTACCTCTTTTTTCATAAGAGCAGCATAATTGACCGAGTGAAATTAAATTGAAAAGACCCAGTAAACGATAAACCATACCATAACCGACATAACAAAAAGTTATGTAAATTATCCTGCAAACCGTCATTTATATTAAAAAATCAATTTATTGCCGAATTATTTTAACCGTTTTTAGCTTAATTTAAAATTTTACATTTGGAACACGTTCACGTCAATAAAAACCAAAAAACAATACTAAACATTACCCATCGGATGTAACATGTAATAATGAAAAACAAAATAGTCTAAAACTTTGAGTAAATTTAAATTGAAACATTTCATTTGAAAACCAGACGACATTCTGATTACAACGAAATCAAAACCACTCCAATGACATTTTAGCTAGAACACTCACGAAAAAAAAACACAAACACACATTTTAAATCCTTTGAAATGGCTGTTTTGCATTTTGAATACATGTCAGATAAAGTACATTCGAGATACCTATATAACGCAAAAAGAACGATATTTTGTCGTTGAAAATTAAATAAATGTAATACCAATTTTCACAAATGGTTAGGATGGTTAGGTGACAAGAAAAATTCGTCGTTGGGGTTTTCTGCAGTGGGTAGCTCGGTGACTCTTGTTTGGTTTAACTGGAAACCCTATATGACTGAGTTGTTACAAAAACTTATACACAACGATACCACGAAAATCGAGTTAGAAACACACAACACATTGCATACTGAAAATGTGTTAACTGAATTTTATTCAATCGTGAATGGGTATTGCGGAATTTTGTGTCGGACTTGTCATTTGACATTAACTAACAACAACTTTGTTTTTTTCCGCTTATAAATTAAAATGTTGAAAGTTCATATTTATCCTACTCGACTCGTTGGTTTATTGGTTAGCGGAATCACTAGTCCATATTTCTTCAAAAAGGAGGCAACCGTCAATGATTACCATTATCGTCCCATATTAACCGTCTTTGTTCATCTTGAAATGTTAGCGCATTAACTCGGTGAGCTCTGGTTTCAAAAAGACGGTGTTACGAGGCATATAGCTTGTAAAACAATTCACTTGTTGAGAAATAAATTTGATAGGCTAACACTAAATTTCAGTATGGCATCGCTTAATTGTTCTCCTAGATTCACATCTGTGGACTTTTTTCTCAGGTCTTGAGGAATAAATCAGCTACGATTACGATTGACGACTTTTCTCAGAATAGGGGCATAACGCATAATACTATGTTTTAAACTACCCTGAATCCGAGAAAAGTCGAGATTTATTTTACATCTACTTCGCTTAATCTCGTAATTAGATTACGTGAATACGTAGTATGTATTTAATTTTATAAGAAACCAAATCTATATATATAAAAGAACAGCCTAATTTTTGTGTTCGTTCGCTAACCGGGTACACTGGTTGACCGATTTTCCTAATTTTTTCTCTAAATGCAAGAGGTTTTAGGGTAGAAGGTTTAGAAAAAATAAAATGTATATTTTTCAAATCACAAACGGTGCCAATGTTAAATAAATAATAAATAATAATTTTCTCACTACCCTACAAGTTGATCGATTCAATTGAAAATTTTGTCAAGTTTGTAATATTTTCAAAAAAAAATGAACAAGTCAAAATTTTCATTTCAAATTAAGAACAAGATGTCTACGATGTAACTTAATGCTAAAATTCGTGATGAAATGGTTATAATGTCAGTGTAAGTTACATTGGTGATGGTGCGTAACTTCTTATTGTTCACGAGGAACATTCATTTTTCAGTCTAATTGTTTTCTAGATATCTGCAAAAGAATTTAAGTTCGAGACTCAGATCCATTAAAAGTGCAGTGAACAATACATTATAATATTCCAGTTTGCAACTAGGTATAGATTTGAGAAATATAAGAAGGTATCCGCAAATAAATATTCAAACCTGCTGTGTGTTTTGTGTATCGTGTTGAAGTTTGATCGGTTGATGTTCGCATTTTAAAGAGTTTCCGAAAAAGCGTTGATAAGAAAGCTTGGAAAAATGCGTTGATGAGAATTTTGAAAGATTCCCAATATTGGATTGGGCTCATCGAATTCTCAACTTATTAAAGAAAACAAGATCCTCTTCAATGCCCTCAGAGACGCACAATTTTATTAACTGTCAGAGGAAAAGATTATTGTAAAAGAATTTAATTGGAAAAGAGTGTTATGACGTTTTTAATTGGCAATCTGGAAGTTAAAAAAAGCATTCTGAATGCGTTCAATTGGGCAAAAGTGACAGTGTTCTGATTCTGAAAAGAAGAGAATTCCCTTCTGATTTTAAAACCAGAATGTTTTTTTTTCATTAACGTCATTTATCTTTTAAATCTCACAAAATAAAAACAAATGGTTTATTTTGAATTGAATATTCATTTTATTGCATGTTTTTTGTATGTTTGTATGTTTGTCCGGTATGGAATTTTAAACGGTCCAACAGTTACATATTTTTGAAGGCAGGCGAGATGAGAAATAAATACTTAAATATAGGTAAGCAACAAACAGACATTGTTTGACCTTGACCTTGAGTCAATATAGTCATTGCTAATGCCAATATAATGGATAATTGAATGCGTTCAAATTCAATTTCTATATAGGGATTCGTGGAAGTTAATTACTTTCGCCCGGATTGCGAATAAGGCATTGGCACATTTAGGATTGGTTGCTCCAAATTGTGCTGTGCAAAAGGTTCTTGATCAAGAAATACTACGCGAAAGGCAATACAGTTGCATTGAATTAAAAATATTTCCAAACTAACGTGCTGATGTGTATGACACCATTATGCAAAGTGTGATACTGTGATCAATAAGAGTAATAGTATGTATTTTTTAGATGCACCCAGTGGCCAGTGTGATATGGAAAAAACATATTTGCTGTCATTAATTTTAGCATCTAAACGATCTGAAAATAAAATAGCATTTGCTTTGGCTTCTTACGCAGCCACGTAAATAGATGGTGGCCGTATAGTGCATTCTGCTCTTAAGTTGCCTTTGAATATGCAGATAAATGAAACAATTACATGTAATATTTCATAACGGTCAGGAATGGCCAACATTTTTGACATTTTCAGTTTATTCTGTGGAACGAAAGCACAATGGTGCACAAAAAATTACTTGGAAAAAAAGTTTATTGCGAGTCGCCCAAGTCGAGGCCTTCTATTAGGCGTTGCATCCTTTGCTCTTCATCTTCCTCACAGACCTTGACAAGTCTTTCCTTAACCTGAGCCTATTTATTGTTTGCTGGTGGTTTAAGTAGGATGTCGGATATTGGTTCAAGGTCCCTTCGATCGAGGTTTGCGATTACATACTGGTAGTTCGTGTCGTCGTTAGCCTTAGAAGGCGAAAGAATATCTTCCAGTTGGGCAAACCATAGAGATGGCCTTTCGCGCCAAAACTGTGGTAGCCGAGAAGCGACAGAAAGTCCCGAGATTGCCGAGCTCGGCTGTGTTGCTTCGGTTTGCAATGTGCCGCAGTTAGTCCATTGATCATTCTTTGAGTCTTCGGCCAGTTCGTCCGGCATGGTCTTTTCGGCGGCGATATGCAGAAATTTCAACCAGTAGTGGGAAGCAGAATTCTTGCGAATTTTTTGTAAAACAATGGAATTATTTACTTTCTAACGCTGGGTCACCATTGTAACGATTGACTTCATCTTCATCTATATATACATATAAAAATGAAATCCTGTTCGTGTGTAACCTAATAACTCACAAACGGCTGGACGGATTCGGCTATTTTTTTTTTTATTTTTTTTTTCGTGTTAGTCTGTAGATGAAACTTAGGGAAAAAAATTAAATTACTAGCGGACCCGGTACGCTTCGCTGCACATACATTGTTCTGTAAATGGATAATTTTTGAAATTTTCATGGTTAATACTGTTGTATTGACATTGACATTACAGTACTTCGCACATGAATGATACGAACTACAGACACATAGCAGCACTGGCGACTGAGGCCATCGGCTGGGACTGAAACAAGACATACGACAGAGAGAGACAAATAGACACATAGAAGGAAAGAACACATAACATAAACCTACGTGGCACAGAGGAGGAGACATAGATTTATATTGTCTCATATTATCGCACAAGTGGCCTCAGATAAGCTGGCGATTATTATAGAAAAAGACTGCTGCCGAAGCTGGGGCTTGAACCCGCAACGTTTGGCTTAGCAGTCAACTACACTATCCTCCGAACCATGGCCACCTGCAATACTGTTGTATTTAGTGATGATTTCTGTGAAAAAAAAAAAAATTGGAAAACCTCATGGAAGAGTGGGAAAACTGGAAAAACCAAACAAAGGTCGGGCATAAGATTGTTTTTGCTTAGAAAATTTTTTGTTTCAAAATGGGTTTTCAAATGGAAAAATGAAATTTCTTGATGAAAAACTCGGAAAACTCATTGGTTTTCAAAGGTAAAATTGCATATTATTGCAGGTGCATTGGTTTTCAAATGGAAAACTGGAAAATTTCAAAATGGGTTATCGAATGGAAAACAGAAAGTTCTTGATAAAAAACTCGGAAAACTCATTGGTTTTCAAAGGGTAAACTGTTATTGGAGTTGCTCTGAAGGGCGGCGAGACGAAGTTCGCGGGGTCAGCTAGTCTCATATAAAAACATTTAAATAAAAACACAATAAGCGTCTGTTTCACAATATACAAGTAAAGTTTCAGTTAAGCTATTTGGAAGCTAACTAGCAGTTAAAATTCAAAACATCGTTTCACAATATCTGAGTAGAGCTAACTAGTAGTTAAAGTTTCAAGTAACTCATAGGGAGGATGGAGTGCCCTATAAAGTAGTTAACTGGCAGTTATTAGAAATAAATAATAGAAAAAAGCTAGATTTGTCATTTTTTTAAATTAAAATAAAAACACAATAATTATAACAATTGCTTTTTAATTCTGATTTATAACAAATAGCAAACAAATAAAACGTATACGCCAAAGTGCACATGGTTTTTGCATATTAAATTCTCCCCGAAAAATAATGACGATATAATTTCCTAGTATGTATGTTTAAGACTATCGAATTATAAGCGAAAGTTTTTTAGCTTAGCCGCGGTATCCGACAAATAGAACTGGTTTTAATGATTTTTCTTTCGGCTAGCTTAAGAATATTATTATCCAGGTTAGATTTTGGCACTGACCAACTTGGTGTCATTAAAGATATAGTGCCATTCGCGTAAGGTGATAAAAATTAAAACAAATAGTACTGTCTATTTGATATAACTAAGTAAACATAGCTATTGCTTAGGTTAGGGTAAAATGGCCTGACAGTTTGTCTTGTTACCTTAACCCTTAGATGAATGTACATTGGTCAAAATGTGATTCCCTGAAGTACTGCAAGGAAAGAAAAGAGTTCTTGGGTTTATTCAATTAGAGGACTTGTATGCTGTGTTACAGAGTGCTGCACAGTGACAGAGAAAGCGGAAACTGTTCTCGCGCTCATCTTCGTGACTGCAGCCTTTGTAAAGATCGTCGGTAAGGGATTTTAAGAGTTTGTCAGATCATATATTATGGCGTATAGGCCACAGTTTCCTGATATTAACACAGATTTAAAGGAAATTTCATTCAACATTATATTTTCAAAACATTGCTATTACCTATGTTCTTTTTAACTTAACATGGTGGGATTTTAATGGTATGGTCTATTATAAAAGAGTTAAGTATTATACTCCCTCTTACTTGGCTCACAACCTGGATCGGGAACCCGACAAAATGTAACGTTATACCTTGTGTCAAAAATACTCAGCCTTTGCGGCAGCAAGACTTGATGAAAATGCATGAATAAGCGTGTGTTATAACTCTACCATGGATACTTGTTTTGCAGCAAGTTTTTACTGTCATGATCTTGACTCGGAAGAAACTATTGTGATTAGGGAAGCTGAAAGAGCTACAAGGTTGAGCCTTTCTGAGAAAAACCTGCATCTAGTCCATTGTCCATTGTCAATTCAGGGCGCCGACAATGTTTTTGTTTTTTTTTTTTTGTGAAGAAAGAAATTTCGAACCTTTGGAGTGGAACTGCCGAAAAAAATTATCTTCTTTCCACGAATTAAAAACAAAAAACAGATTTATAGCTTGCAAAACCTTACAAGCAGGATTTAAAAGTCTTTTTCAAACAAAGAGAATTTATCAAAAGTTTTTCAACAGTTAGCAAGAGGGAAATATGGACCGTGAAGGTGTCGGATTTGCTAAAAAAAAATGTTTCTAGCCGAGAGATCAAGATCAAAATTAACAAAATGCGTGTTTTCTCTGAGCATCGAGGTGCATTGACCGTGAATTAAACAAAACACTTACTTATTCATCAATTGATTTAAGAAATCTTAAGTCTTAACAGGAGTCCGAATAATTTCTTTCGAGCATCTAAGATAGCTGGGTGCTGAATAGGCAACGAACTAGAACGCTCCGGTGCAAAAAGTCTTTGAATCCAATCCCGAAGGGGCTATTTTCGGTACTGAGCTTTTGACTGTTATTGCTTGATTGATTTTCTGCCTCACAGTATGTTAAAATTCAATTCATAATAGATGAAAATTTAATACATTAAAGCTGTACGCCAACAATAAGTATGTAAATGAGTCTTGCGCTTTATTTAATTTACTGTAGTGGAGTGTCATGATCGTTGAAAAAAAAAACACACATTGGCTTATGAATTCTTCATGTAAGTAAAAATTCAAATTGAGTAAAATTACTTCAAGTCCTCTTGGGACATCTGGATCGCATTATTCGAACGGGAATTCTGCACTAACAACCACCTTTTTTAGAAATGTGCGAGTTCTTCAGCACAACCACCATCTCTCCCACCACCGCCAAATTTTTAGTCGTCACTCATTTTTTCCAACCCTCCAAAGTGGGGACGGAATTTTTTATGTAAAAACGTTTGTTTGGAGTTCGGGGCTGCGAAGTTTGTATTAAATTTTACAAAATTCATAGTACAGTAGGACAACGCTGAAGAAAAGGTAGTTACATTTGGTTTTATTTTTTCAAACACTTTCAAGACATATAATGCTGTTTCATTGAGCGTGTCTATATTTTGTCGTAAGTTGAGGGCAAAGTGTGAAATTAGAGGAAAAACCTTTTTGCCCTCCAATTTATTTCATTAAAATTACTCACAATAAATGGTCTGGGATATTTCAAACAGAGGGGTGTCTTGTGATTGCTTCTTTTCTGTTGCTTTCGGCTATATGGGACGGATATATTGTTAAAAATACAACCACCCAACCTCACCTGTGAAGACAAATATTAAGAAGATGGAAGGAAAAAATGATAAAATTAGGAAGTATTACAGATGTTAAATTTGATTTATGAAGTAAAAGAAGAAAAGTTCAGTTGAAAGAAGGTTGGGGTTCTTCCTGAGACGTGCGTTTAGGTCAGTTTACTCATGGCAGTTCAAGTCGTTAATTTAATTTCTTTTAAATCTTTGATGAATTGACTTTAAGCGCCCTGGAGATTTGTCAATTTTTGTAGAAAACAATTTTTTTTCTTTAACTGACAGCGCGCTGTCTGTTTAAAAACTTGAATTAACTCTGAAAAAATTGATAGAAATTTGCGTGCTTGGTTAATTATCAAATTTGCGTGTGATTTTCAACATCAACACCGAAGGGCTTTTATAAACGTCAACTTAAGCCACCTTAAACAAACAATAACAATTAATGTGAAATCAATGAAGTAAGTCCACGCAATGCAAAAACAATTATAGTTTTCTATTCAAATCGCACCACGCTATAGAAATTTGTCTTACAAGCCTAAATTTATAGAGCTTCTTTTGTTCAACCCACTGACTGACGCTTTTTGCTATGCTTACTAATTATCCTTAATTTTGAAATACGTACAGTTAATGATCCATTAACCCGCAAATGTCTCCCTTTCATATTTATTAATTAAAGCAAAAATATTAGCACAAAATTCACCATCGTCGTCGTCGTCTTCGTCCTTGAAGCATTCTCCTATGGTAAAATTTTCTTTTTTCTTTTGTAGGTACGCATATTTTCTTCCTCATCTCTAGAATTATATTTCCGAGAAGTGAGATAGAGAAATGGGAAAATACATGTAAACGTGGGTTTTAGGAAACTGAAAAAAATCAGAAAATCAGGAAAAAAAATTGTTGTTGTTCTCATGTGTGTTTTTTGCAAATCAGAAATAATAATTCTTCATTCGCTTATTTATTAGTGAGCGATGAACGGCTTTGACGAAACAAGCAAGGCAGTCAAAAATCATTCACGAAGTCCCTGGGTCCTCGTAGTTTGTGATGAATGCGGCTTTGGCTCTTTTGTTTTTCTTCGATTAAGATTTATTACAGCTCTGGATATGGGCAAACAGCTTTCGTTTTTCTTAGTCTTGTCTACCGAGTGAAATAAAAAGCCATATTTGAAGGCCATAATAAAAATAAAACAAATGAGAAAATAAACTTTCTCTTGTACGAGTAACAGAAAACTATTAAGAGCAGACAGCACACATAAATAAGGTAAGAGAATTACAATTTTGTGCCCAAGTGAGCATCAGACAATTAAAAAAATGATTGTCACCTATTAACTCCTTTCCACTCAAACCATACTAATCTCAGATGAAAAATGAACCTCTTAGTTTGGAGAACACTTTGTGGCTTCAAAAAGTCATATAATTTACAAAACAAGTTCTTTTCAGTAAAAAAGACAATAAGATCCTGTATTTATATCAGTTTAAATAATTAGGGTTTAGTAAGGCACTTGGAGCTTAACAAATGATATGAATCTGACAACCAGATTAAAATTAACAAAGAAGGTACCTACTCCTACAGGCAGTTGCACTTATCTAATTGGTGCAGAATGCAGATGCAGATAATAACAAGTAAAAAGCCACAAACGTAAATAAGCTAAAATGAGGCTTGTGTCAAATGCAATCAGTTATGGTGAGTTGTTTAAGGACTCTGTTGATAGTAAAGACATTTTTTTCTTCAATGTAAGTAAGCTCGTAACACGGAGTATAGTTAAAATTATTATAAATTTCTGTAGGGTGTCCTCAGTCTCCATTATTTTTAAGGCTGCCTATGTAATCTCAAATCCAATATAATCGATTTTTATTTACTGGTTCAGAATAAAAGTACTATGAAGGCTGCTTCAGCTTTATGGATAGCAAATAATCTACACGCCTTAACTTTCTAGTCTGGATGAGGAAACAATCGATGAAATTTCCAATGATTTAATCCCCGCCCGACCAAAACGGTGATAAATCTTATTTCAAAGCAGTAACACCGTAGAAGAAGTAATTGATACAAATGCATCTTGCTCTCACTCTCCATCATCTGGTTTAAATGAGAAATGCTCCGAAAATAATACTCTCATTCCAATAACTTTAAATAGTCCAGCTGGTATTAATGAGACTAGTGCTGATGTTGCTATGATTGCGGTTGCTGATGTTGACAAACCAGATTCTGACAATGTTGCTGGAGATGGTGTTAGTGCTACCAACAATGATGTTACCGTTGTTATCAACTTAGTTGCTAGTGACAAGGACAACCAATCTGATGTTATCAACAACAATGTTGCTGGAGGTGGTGTTAGCGCTATCAACAAAGATGTTACCGATGTTATCAACTTAGTTGCTAATGACAACCAATCTGATGTTATCAACTTAGTTGCTAGTGGCAACCAATCTGATTCTGAAATGTTTATGATTGCTGGGTCTGAATCAACTGAATATCATCATGATAATAATTTCGATGCGGCAAAACTAGCTGCGTCTAAATTGATTTCGAAAAAAAATGATCGAATTCCTACTACCCTGGTTGGTGCTGACTATGATTCGTCTCTACAAGTTATATTAAATTCGAAATGGCTTCACGTATCCAAATTCCACATAAATACCGAGCCAGATGATATCATAAAACATGTTGCTTCCAAGACGGGCATACCAGCAATTGCTTTTAAATGTTTCAAACTAGTTCGAAAAGGAATGCCTCCTAATGATATCAAATTTGTTAATTTCAAACTTAGTGTCCTTGTTGATAATTTTGAACTTTTTTTAAACAATTCATCAGTTTGGCCTTATGGTGTAAGGGTTAAACAATTTATTGATTATCCAAAAAACTACAAAGTTGCCTCAACAATGGATCCGGACACATAATCCATGATGACTCTGTAGTGGTCACCCTATACTTTCCCAATCATCATCATTATCTCAAATCAAAACTGTCTTAGTCTTTGCGCGAGATCGTAATTAACTCTCTGCAGGTTGCACACGCCTAGTGTTATTTTCTCTTGCAGAAATAATAATTGATAGAACTTTACACAGTCGTTGATGATTCTTCCAACTGCTAACACCTCGCTTAATTAAATATTATTTTAAAAGTATAAATTGTGATTCCTAGTTATTAAGTTTAATAAATTGGATTTTGTATGTGAAATCATAAGACATTTGTTTCACTCGCTAAACACATCAACTCTAAGGTTTCTCCCGCTTGCGATGACTCATTGTCATTACTAATATTTTATCTAAACACTGGTGGCTTAAGAACCAAATTTGATGAACTGTTAATTTTTTCATCAACACAATTATGTGACGTTCTCACTCTCTCTGAGACTTGGCTTAACGAAAACCATCATAATTCAGAAATCTTCAACAATGAGTTCTACACAGTTTTTCGAAAAGATCGTTGCCCTTCATCAACTGGTCTCAACAGAGGTGGTGGAGTTTTGGTTGCGGTTCGATCATCGTTTGCGGCCACTAAGATTATTTTACCATCAACTTCTTTAAACCTCTCTAACATTGACGTCGATCAACTAATTATATTAATTAACTTAGATAAAACTCATGACTTATATCTCATTTTATCCTATATTCCCCCAAATAGCTCATTTGAATTATATAAAATACATATTGATAATTGCTGTCATATCTTAAAAAATCTTAAAGTAAATCAGCATGTAATAATATTGGGTGATTTCAATCTCCCATCATTAAAATGGATTATCGATAGTGAAACTAATGGCTTACAGTACTGTTCGTACTGATTCGGAGAGTGAAGTTGTGGATAGGTTGACTGTGACTTGATCTGATTTTTATCGACAAAGAAATCGATTTCAATATCAAACAAATTCCTTCAACTTCTCTTTACAAATCGGTTCATCATAATGCTTTGGACTTAAATTTAAAATTATATAACTATCTTAAATCTTCTTGTTTAAACACTCTTGACTTAATGTATGACTATCCTAACTGTGATTATGACTCGTTAAACAAATTTTTGAATTCTTGTAATTGGTTGTCTGTTTTAAGCAATCCTAACTTAAGATGTAGTTAGATTTGCTTACAAATAAAATAAATGAAGCTATATCCCTATTTATCCCTAAAAAACGACAAACTACAGTAAACAAACCACCATGGTACAACAAGTTATTGACAAATCTGAACAATAAAAAAAAAAAAGCTTATAAATTATGCCGCAACTCAAATAATGCTGTGTTATACGTAAAATATCGTAATCTCCAAAAGCAATTTGACTATCTCAATAAATTTCTTTTCAGATCTTACATGTTCAGAATCGAAACTAACCTCAAAAGTAATCCTAAATGCTTTTGGAAATATATCAAGAGCAAGTCAAAGTCTGTTGGGATACCTAAACCAATGAAATATCTCAATGAAACGTCTTCTGATCTTCCAATAATCTGCAATTTGTTTGCCAATTTTTTCCAATCCGTATATTCTAACTCTAGTTCTAATAATTACTGGACACCTCTTCAAAACTCTGTTAGTTCTCTGACTATTGGTAATCTCCAGTTATCTGAAGAGGAAGTTATGAAGGAGCTCCGAAACTTAGAATCCAACCTCAAACTAGGTTTTGATGGTTATACTCCAATAATATTTCAAAAAACAGCCCAAGCATTAGCCACACCACTAACCATCATTTTTAACCGGTCACTTGAGTCAGGTATCTTTCTTGATAAATGGAAAAAATCTTTTATATTTCCTATTCACAAAGGAGGTTCAAAAAACGAGATCACAAACTATCGTCCTATTTGCAAGATTTCGACCATACCAAAAGTCTTCGAAAAATTGGTCTACAACAAGCTTTCGTTTCTTCTTAAAGAAATAATTTCTCCAGTTCAACATGGTTTTGTCCGTGGTAAATCCACTGCAACCAACCTTGCATTGTTCTCAAATTTTGTGGTATCTTCTTTAGAAAATGGGATGCAATGTGATGTTATTTATACAGACTTCGCAAAAGCTTTCGATAGAGTTGATCATCAAGTTCTTGTTCAAAAACTTGTAAACTATGGATTTCATAGTAATCTCTTAAACTGGATTCAATCTTATTTGTGTAATCGTATGCTATACGTTCGTATTGATAATTGTACCTCTGAGCCAGTAAATGTAACATCTGGTGTTCCACAAGGTAGTCATTTGGGCCCGTTGCTTTTCCTCATGCTGGTGAATGATATTCCAGATGTTATTGAATACTCTCAATGTTTAATGTTTGCTGATGATCTAAAATTGTTTATGGCTGTCGAGAAGTTATCTGATTGTCTCAAATTACAAAGTGATCTCTGTAATCTGTCGAATTGGTGTAGTAGAAACAATCTCCATTTAAATGTATCTAAATGTCAAAGTTAAACTTTCAGTCGCCGAACGTCTCAGACCATATTTAATTATTCTTTAGGTTCAGTACGTTAGATCCATATTAGAATATTGTTGTATTATATCATGGAATCCTTATTATACTACGCATTCTAATAGAATAGAAAGATTGCAAAAGCGTTTCTCATGATACTTGTTCTTTATGTTATATTGGAATATTCCTCGTCCATCGTATAGCACTCGGTGTTTGTTGTTTGGCTTGCAAAGTCTGGAAAATCGTCGTAAATGTTATGAGATTATGTTTGTGAGAGATATACTCAATTGTAAAATTGTCTGTCCTGAATTGCTGAGTAAGATTTGTCTAAATTGCCCATCCTATCCTATAATAGAAAAGATTTTAAATTGCAATTACTATATATATTGAGCTTTGGAGTGTAACATATTTTATGATATGTTATTTATTTTTATTTTTGTTTCATTGTTTATGTTATTTTTTGTATTGCTTCTTAGTAGTCTGTATGGGCCTGCTCTCAAATTGACGAATAAATAATAATAATAAATAAATAAAAAACATAAAAAAATGGACACACCGTAAAGAATCGCACTTCGACATAACCAATTCAGTATAAGTAATACGATTCCTCATAGTTGGCTAGTTTAGCGGCGCTAAACCAATAATTTCAGAATACAAATTACTTTTTTTTTCTAATATATAAACATTATTCTTATGTTAAAGTCAATAAACGACAACGAATACGTTACAATATTGTAGGGACTTAATCACTTAATAGCAACAAAACAGAATTTCCTACCAATATGTATTTTTCATTGCATACAAACAAAACTCTCATGCAAAAATCTATCATGAAACTATATTTAGCTCCAAAGTTTGCGCTAACAGATTTCATACAATCTTCTTAAACAGAAAATGAACACATTTGAATAAATGCCTTCAAAAATGAACAGGAGGGTTAGCGCAAAAATCACAACTAACTATGAAACGAGAAGTCGAGAACCAGCGTTGTGCAAAAGTGCCCAATTAGGCCATTTGGCCCTAAAATTTGCTGTTTGGCCCCATGCCCCGGGCCAACGGGAAATGGCCGCAATTTTGTGAAATTCAAGTATTGGGTAAGGTAAAAAAAATATTAATAATTGATTTTTATACGATTGATTTTTGATTGATTGATTGAAATTTGAAAATAAATGGTTCCGCCGATGCTAGCCCTCGAAATTGCAAGCGGAGAGTAGAATCCGTACCAACAGAACTCATGTTATTAACTTCTGGTCGACCTTCATTTTTTATTGGGCAAGTTCATTAAAACGCTAAGCATGTGGTTGTTGTATTTTTCTTTTAAAAGAAACTCTGAAGCAGCTATTTACGACAATAACTCCAAGTTGCGTTATAGAAAAGCTTCATTTATTAACGCTGTTGAGATAATTTTCGGTTTTAGGAGCAGATATTTGTTCAAGCCGCTTGAATCAAAAATTGAACATGCCATTAAGATTGTATTTATGTATTTGAACAGCGATAACAACTTAGAGGTGCTTCCACCAATGTCTTTTTTCCGTCAATTCCTTTGAGGAGCTTGTAAAAATGCATGTCTATTCATAACAATTTATAAACAATAAAAAGTCTGCAATGGGAAGCCAAAAATCAGTGGAGTTGTTAGCACAATGCGTAGTGCATTGGCTTCCCAACTAGCTGGTCTAGGTTCAAATCCCATGATGTGAACTTAAAAGATTTTCGATTAAAATGAAAAATAACTAGACAAGCACCACTAATAAGGAGTCTAATGATCGGCTTGGCACCCGTGAAATAGCTATAACTCCAGCCAAACAAAGGAATTGACGGAAAAAAGACATTGGTGGAAGCACCTCTAAGTTGTTATCGTAAATGGAATTGACGGACGCAGCCTTACTGCAGTGTTAAATAACACAAAAACAAATTATAACATTAAGATTGTAGTGTCCGTGCCTAAGTGGTTAGGTGCGTAGGCTGCTAAGCAGAACGTCGGTGGTTCGAGTCCTACTCGTGCGCATAGTTTTTATTTCATCTTTCACGGGCACTGCTTTTTGCGAAGATCTGACAAAACTTCCAAGAGTATCAATCTGTCATGAAAAAGTTCTTCTCAACTTTGCCGTTCGTAATCGGCGTTAAATTGTGGGTCTCCTCAATTCTTCACTCGCACCCAGAGAATTGTTGATAAGAGTAAGCCACTTAGGCCTTCAAGAGCTGTCGTGTCACTCTATTTATTATTAATATTACAAACTGGGAAAGTTTTGACAAGTTAGGTTATATAGTTTCTAGCCGAAGCTTCCAAATTTCGAGAGCTGGTTTGTTGTCCGTTAAAAGTGGAATCATCGTGATTCCACTACTGAGTTGGCTACTGGCAGTAGCAGTCCATGAATAGTACCTATATCAATGAGTACCACAAATAACAATCAACAAATAAGTGCTATGTCTATATCTCTTTTTCTGTTTTGAATTCTTTTTCAAGCAATTCAACTACTATTATGCTTTACCGCTAGCAAACCATCCATTTTTGTTGTCAACAACACAACTAAGCATTGAACATGTTTTGAAAGTAAATAAAATAAAATCTTATTATTATTAAAACTAGATATTTTGATTTTTTTGAATTAATGAAAAAATTGTTCTTATTTAAAAAAAAAAAAAAACAAATGTGCTCGACTGAGTCATACGAACTTGCTCCTGTATTCCAAAACTGAACTCACAAGAAATATTTAAAAATAAAAACATGTAATTAAAAATATATAAATAAAAATTTAAATTGAAATAATTATGTACCTCAAAAACACATTTTATCATAAAAAGTTTAATGCCATATAATATGTTTTTGAAAAAATTCTGTTGAAAGTTTTTTTGTTTTAAATTAATTTTTTAGGCCGTGTGTGAATTGGATGCATTGTGGTTAAAAATGAATGAATTTTTAACAACTACTGTCATATTTTAACCTGCTCCGTAGCTAGTCTAATTTTAACACATTTTATTCTATGCGGAGTGTCAAAATTTAACCAAACGTCAAGTTTTAAAAACTCTTAAACAGAATTCGCACACGGCCTTCGCCTTATATATAAAATTTTCCAAAGATGTCTTTAAATTAATCTGGGTATGCAGTATACAAGAATATGTAAATATACATATTTTCTTTGAATTTCTATTTTCAATACCGTTCCATTTTCGAGATACAGAATTTTCAAAAAAAGTTTGAAAATCAATTTTATAAGAATCAAACAAAAATTTTGAAATTTGTTTGAACACAAAATATTATTTTGGCAATATATGTATATGTTTTTTTCAAAAAAAGAGTTACGCTGATCGGGCCATCATTTTTCGAAAAAATCTTATAACAAAAAAACGGTCCTATGGGAGCTACCGTTTTGGAGCAATACAAAAATATTTTTTGTACATAAAATACATGAATGTTTAAAAAAAATTCGAGGAAGTCTTACGCCCGATTTCTTGACAAAGTTCTAGCCCTTAAAACTTGGTTTAGTGAAATTTTAGAACTCATTTGAGTTCTAAGTCATTTCTTCACCAAGTTCTAACGCGTTTGAACTTTGATTTAGAACTTTGTTATAGTTAGAACTTCGATAAAATTAGACCCTCGAATTCGGGGGTCTAGTGCCTTAGAACTTCGATTTATTAGAATTTTGTTTTTTTCAACGAATTTGCTGATTTCATATTGGACACAGCGTCGACCGTTCGTTGGGAAAAATTGGTATTTACTTTGTAGCATTTGTTGGTAATGAATTATGGTTAGTGTTGTCAGACGACCGTGGCACCTTTGTTTCGGTGGACAAAGCTGTAGACACATGAGCTGTCGGTGGAAAATTGACGGTTTGAGACGGCGTCATTAGGGTTTTTTTTCAACCAGAGAGCATGGGATATGGAAATCGTCTGCAGGAGTCATATTTAATACGTCGGAATCTGGTGGCATTGCATCAGAATCAAATGATGCTAATCTTGTTAGCAAATGGTCAGTGAAGTATACTTCGGCGATGGCGACAGCTTAACGAAAGCCAAAGCCTAAGTGTAAGCCATTTATCATTAACAATTCTCTGAATGCATGTGATGCACAATTAAAGGCCGATCCTATATTCAGTTAGGGGACCACTCGTCCCGATGGGGGTACTCAAGAGGAAGATAGACCTTAAATTAAAAGAGAAAATCAATAACTCCTGGAAACCCAGGGACGATTGCGTAATCTCTAGAAGTTTATGGCCTAACACAAATGAAAAGGAAACTCGGTATATTCTATCGCTGAGTAAAAAGAACATTAAAATCTTGATAGGTATACTAACAGGTCATTGCACCATTGGCACCCGATTTTTGTAGGAGCTGTCAGGATGAGGAGGAAAAAGAAACCATTAAACACCTGCTCTGTGACTGTCCGAACCTCCAAACTAGCCGACTCCGTCATTTCGAAAAAAACAGGTTTGTTGGAGAACTGGATGATCTAGCACAGGTCTCAATGGCAAACATGAGGAAATTTATAGATAGCACAGGCTGGTTCGTTAACGAGCCAGTCTACGTTAATCGGCAAAATTGAGGAGCATCGATGCTAACTTTTATTTCTTTTATAGGGGATCACAATGGACCAGTAGGCCCCCGTGTACTCAACAGTCTCACGCTGTGCACACCCCTTATCACCTAACCTAACCTAACCTAAAGGCCGATCCTGAACGACGAAGTACTTTTTTCTTGACAGTTTATGGGATATGGGCACGAGTAGGATTCGATTCTGCGTAACAGCTAACAGCCAACACACAAACTAATGGCGATTTCAATTGGCAATCTGGAATCTGAAAAAAAGCATTCTGGTTTTAAAATCAGAACTGTCACTTTTGCCAAATTAAAAGCATTCAGAATGCTTTTTTTCACTTCCAGATTGCCAATTAAAAACGCCATAACACGCCACGAACATAACCAAAATTAACATATGTACATAGCTACACCGTACACACATACATACATAATGTACAAAAACAAACAAAAAATTAGCGCAACTTCAAAAATTATATTTATTTTGTTTTGGAATGAAGGAAATATGTGTCAAAAATTACTGCCGGGTGACTCAAAAATTTTAAAAACATGCTAGAACTAGGTTCTAAAAATGACAAGTTCTAAGCGCTTAGAACTCAGTTATGATTTTAGATCGAGTTCTAGGGAAGTGAAGAAATGCCCGAGTTCCAACTATTCTAAAAACTAAGTTCTAAAGTTGGACCGAGATTCACTAGATCGAGTTTTAAAGGCAACTTAGAACTTTGTGAAGAAATTGGGCGTTAAAAAAATCGTGGAAGCCGTTTTAGTGAAAATTGAAACTTTTGGTTTTTGACCAAAAAAATTGTCTGTTTGGTGGCTACCATAAATTCGTTCAAACCTCTAATTTTCAAGTTTGGTGCGTTTACAGACAAACAGGCAGACGGACGGAATCGCCGCACCCACTTCTTTCGACTTCTCTATCAACGTAATATATTCTAGATGTTGCA
Organism: Sphaerophoria taeniata; assembly: GCA_943590905.1. Classification (NCBI taxonomy): domain Eukaryota; kingdom Metazoa; phylum Arthropoda; class Insecta; order Diptera; family Syrphidae; genus Sphaerophoria; species Sphaerophoria taeniata. The sequence continues at coordinate 109,433,862 of OX016541.1, forward strand.
AGTAAAAATAAGTGGCCCTAAAAATGTGTAAATGGCCCAAAAATGGCCCCAATATTTTATTTTCTAAGAACAACGCTGTCGAGAACACAACAACGACAGATACGAGTCGTTTCGTACACGAAACACGAACACGATTCGATTACACGAGTAACGATAACGAGCTTGCTTCTGCTGTTTGCTGTGCTGTTGCTGTGGCTGTTGATGGGCTGTGCGCTGTGGGCTGTCGCTGTCGGCTGTATGCCTATGCTTTTTTTTACTGAACTTCATATGCAAAATGAACCTTGTTTCTTATTATGCTAATGTTAATTTTTATATTATTTATTTTTTAGGCCGTGTGCGAATTGGATGAATTTTGGTTAAAAAATAAAAATGGATGAATTTTTAACCACTACTGTCATATTTTAACCTGCTCAGCAGCTAGTCAAATAATTGTATTCAATGCGAAGTGTCAAAATTTAACCAAACGTCAAGTTTTAACCCATTTTTAACTGAATTCGCACACGGCCTTACTTGCGACATATAAGAATATAGGCAAAAATTGCTTTCGTAAAAAAAACTTGAGATTCCAATCAAAAATAAACAATGATAGAGAAGACGAAAAAACTGCTCCGACGATTCCGTCCGTCCGTCTGTCTGTCTGTCTGTCGGTCTGTAATTGCACCTGTAGCTTTAACCACTGCTTCTGTTGACTTCAAATTAATTATAAATATACCTACATAGTAGTTTGAGCGAATTTGGATGGGTCGTTTTTTTATTTTATTTTTAAATTCAAAATTAAGGGTAGCCACCATACAATTTTTTCGGCCAAAAGCTTCAATTTTCTCAAAAACAGCTCCTCCGATTTTTCTTAAACATCCTTGTAAATTTTTTTTTCGGAACACTGGTGTTTTTAATGTAAAAAATTATGTTTGTATTGCTCCAAAACGGTACCTCTCATAGAACCGTTTTTTTTTTGTCAAAAGATTTCCTCCGATTAAAATTATAAAAATAAAATAGAGTGGCACGACAGCTCTTGAAGAGCCAAGGCCTAAGTGACTTACTCTCATCAACAATTCTCTGGGTGCGTGTGAAAAGTTGAGGGGACCTACAATTTAACGCCGATTCCGAACGGCAAAGTTGAGAAGCACTTTTTCATGACAGATTGATACTCATGGAAGTTTTGTCAGTTCTTCGCAAGAGGCAGTAGGTACTCGTGAAAGATGAACTACAAACTTTATGGGCACGAGTAGGACCCGAACTCACGACGTTCTGCATGGCAACCTAACCACTTAGCCACGGGCAGCTGCGGTCCGATTAACGTCTTTTTTTTAGGAGTACATACATATATATTGCACAAATAATATTTTGTTTTCAAAAAACATTTAAAATTTTTTGGATTTAAAAAAAATTGTTTTGAACCTTTTTTTTCAAAATTCCAATATTATAAGACGTACGAGTATATTAACATTTTTTTTCAATACTGCATACCCAGATTAATTTTAGGACATTCTAGAAAAATTGTATGCATAAAAAATAATTTAAAGAAAATCTCTCCATGGAATTAAAAAAAAATTAAATAAACAACTTTTAAGGAAATCTTATGGCATAATTTTTTTCAAATAAAATGTGCTTTTTATGAACCTTTAAATTTTTATTTATGAATTTTAAAAACTTGTTTTTATTGTTAATGTTTTTTTGTGTGTTAAGTTTTAAGTACTGGAGCAAAGTGAGGGAGACCCACTCGTGCAATTTTTTTAGTTGTATTTTAAACTTTCCCGAAGAACGTTGATATAGCTAACCCACAAAACTTGACCAGGAATCGCCACTGATAAGTATATGGCTGGCAAAAATTGCAGCAACGAGTTGTCCACATGAACACCCACAATGCGACACAGGTCGAGGAAGGTACACTCCGCTTCAACTGAATAAGCACACAATTTTTCTGAAGTTTGTTGTCCATTTTTTCCTAACTTTGAACGTTAATGCATCATTTGATGATGCTAACTGATAGCTAATGATGTTGAGAAAACAAATCAAAAAGAATAATTAAAAAAGGACCACTATTTCTTCCCTGGCTCTCATGCAAAGCTTTCCAGATTTAAAAACTCAGTTTTTTTTTGCGTCAACTGAATAAGCACACGATCTTTCACTCTCATTATCTTCATTGGTTCTTCTTTTTGATTTGTTTTCTCAACATCATAAGCTATCGGTTAGCATCATCAAATGATGCATTAACGTTCAAAGTTAGGAAAAAATGGACAACAAACTTCAGAAAATTGTGTGCTTGTTCAGTTGAAGCGGAGTGTATTAGACTCAATTGTTGATCTAAATCTCGAATAGAAAAAGTCGTGTTACTTTTATCTCTAAATGCACATCATATTGGAGTATTTGACTAATAAATTCATATCCCGCCCGAGCGAAATGATTTTTGTGGTGTGCTTTGCGCTAATAAATATTATTCCTCATCCTCGTAGATACGTTTGTCCAGTGGCATATTATCCTAAAGGCAAACTAGGCACGTGCCTAGGGGCGAGGCATCAAAAGGGCGCACGGGCGCAGTAATTCTTACAAGTGGCAAATAATGCGAGTTGTTAAAGTAACAAACTTGTGAACTTGAATTGCACTTGCATCTTGTTACGAAGCGTTACATGCTCATCTATTTTTTTTTTCAAACAAACATGTGGCCACCAGCATCATCGCCAATGTTTGCCATCAACAATAACAGCCTACACGATTTTCCACTCATTCATACATAATTTTACCTTTCTCAAAAATACAATTCACATTTAGTCATCCCATGAAAAAGCATAAGGCAACCTGCACGAAGCTACCAAAATATAGTCCGCCGTGATGTAAAAGTTCACAGTCCACCCCATAGTGATACAGATTAGGAAAACAAATACACACGAACACCTGGCTCAAGGCCCTAATTTCGTGGTGGATTGAATTCCAATCCACTCCATTTTTATATGCATGAATTACATGCATATTATGGTGTATGTTGCCTTGTAGATAAGGGAAAAGGCACAAAATTAGTCTTTTACATATGTCCCATTTGCCATAGACTTTGTCTTCCACCAATTCCATTTTTCTCAAGTACCAGTTTGCTTTTCCCGTTAAAAAAAGCCATACTGGTAGATGTGTTTTTATCTATGTAACTGAGCTTAAGGAACACCATCACTCAGTTACCGAGAACGCATTTCTCGTTAACCACAGCCACTCTGAAACTCCCACAAGGGGGCCGACCGCAACTGTAGTTGAGATTCATTTAGAATCCGGGCATCAACTACCCCAGAGCACCAGTTTTTTCAGAAGACATGGTAGTCTCTTTTGTTATTTTGTACTCTGTGAATGTATGACATTATCATCATACATTCTATCGGATGTGTGAAATTATCACACATCCGTACAAACCAAAAGGATAGTTTTCCAGCTTCCTGACTTAACGGCTCAGAGGAACACTGGTGTCCATTGTCATGCAGTCTTTTATCCAGAAAAGAGATGGGTGGCCCAGCTGGAAGACTGCATGACATATTGCCATGCAACAACAACTTTTTATAAACACTCATTAGTGCCTTATTCTATCACAATGATAATCAAGTACAGTCTCATTGTTGCACTTTTTCTTCGCGACACGAAATTATGTTTTTATGATTTAATATCAAAACGAATAGATTAATACGCGATTATATTTTATTATCTATTGAATCAAACAAACGATATTGTGTTTATAACACAACGCGACGCACGAAATTTAACAAACAACTAACTTGCACTGGAGCAAGTACGAACGCGACACAAAAGAGAATGCGAAAAAAATGCAACAACACAGCTCGTTAAGAAAGCTGTCACCGCGGCTGCTCAGCTGGGTTGGATTCGATATAAGTGGAAGAATTATATGATTTTATTTTATTAAATTGATCGACTTATGAAATCGAACAATTTATTAAAAACAAATGTTCTTTATGCACAGTGGGGTGCAAAAGAAAATGGGCGCCAGGAATTTTTTGAAAAGTGAAATTAGAGAAAAATTCCAAAACTAATTTTAAGAGTTATTGAACCAATCGCGAAATAAAAAGAACGAATTTAAATTGTTTTTAAATCTTTATTGGGAAACCGTGGGATAGAAGATCCCTGGACTAAAACCCAAAATGTTTTCGAAAATAGGTTAAAAAAAGGAAAACAAAAATGAACAAAGAAAATGCAAATGGCGAACAATTAAGAAAGCAAAAAGAAAGAATTGAAATGGGTTTTTAACACGATAAAAGAACACGACTCGAAATTTATTAAATTGAAAACACGAATTTATCACGCAAATGTTACGAATTTGAATAAAAATAAAGCGCAAAGGTAAATGGATATGGATATCCTTAAAGCAGTCAAACTACTTATCTTTGTATTATATTTCTCCTCTCCTGTATCTCCTTATCTCCTTTTGTCCTCGTCTTTCCCACCTCGAATCCCGATCTTTATTTTCTACAATAATTCCTCGAAATTTTCACGAAATATTATCTTCACCAAATAAAATAACTCCTTCTCGATCTTTTTCAAAAATCCTCGAATTCCCCTCTTTGACTTCTCGCTTGGTTGGATCTCCACAGAGTGCCTTCCAAGCTATTTTCCAAAAACAATTTTCCTCCCTCGTCCATCACATTCACCCACACATACACTCTCATCACACAATCGTTTTCGTGATCATCGGTTACGGATTTACGGCTTCCTGGAAGCTTTACGCTAACCGAGAGAGCTACCGTTGTTGAATCTCAACGAAACTTTACTCTCACACACACAAACACGGTTTCAACGAGTTGTTGGATGTAATTCCAAAACTTGCCGAAACATTATGGCCGAGTTCAGACCCCTTCCCAACTAAACTTATTTTTCGAGAAAAATTAAAAAAAGTTAAAATCGAGAAGAAGTCTCACTAGGCATTGTCCTAATATTCTACGTTACAACTATCGCGCGGGATTCGAAGTGAGAAAATTTATAATCTATACTATTTTAGAGATCCGGAGAGGAAAACATTGCTGAAATATTATTCTTTTTAGGTACTCAAGAAACTAAATTACGTCGCGTTAAAAACCCATTTTGTACTTATAAATTAAGGTGAATTAATATTAAAAATTGAAATTTAGAAAATTAAGCAAGTTACAATTACATCTATGAATAGTTATAAATTAAGTTAAGCATTACATTAAGCAAAGGCAAAGTATTTATGTACAAACATATGTTTGTATCGTTGTATATAATTATGTGTTGCTATACTGTTGTGGTTGTGTTGTTGTATTAATGTTGTTGTTGTTATTGTTTATAAGTCAGAGTCCGCCTGACTCTTTACTTCTTCGGCTCATCCGCCGGAAACTCGAACTCGTCCTCGAACACCTATATGGGTTGCTTTTGCAAAATAAAGGCTCGGTACACCAATGGTTGATGAGACCACGGTTGCCCTCAACTTTACCGATATTTTGCAGCCACAACAAAAAGAAAAAGAACCAGCCGAAGGATGGTTTTTGTTACGGCAAAATTTACCGTAACAAATCCCACCCTTACCTCCCAAGAAATGTGCTTACTTTTCGAGAAAAGTAAACCATTTCTTAAGGCTCGGCCAGGGGTAGACAACACAACATAGGAAGAACATCATAACACGACACGAGAAAAGAAAAAAAAGTGATTAGTATGGCACGTAAAATGGATATAATAATGGACTTAACATCGTACAAAAAAACAATAAAAACAACAAAAATTAACAAACGGAGAAAAAATACCCAAGGGACTTTTACCTCAAACGTAAGGCTTCAAATCCTTTACGTGCCACGTTCCCCGGTCTTTCCCTTTTTCGTCTACAAGAAGGTATGTCCACGGTGACATCCTCTTACTGACCGTAAATGGTCCCACGAATTTGGTCGCCAACTTCGCCGCGAAGTAATTAGCTGCATCGGACAGCGCAAAGTTCCTACGCCACACGAGATCACCCGGGTGATACTGCGTGTCTCTCCTACGTAAATTATAAGTCTTGGCAGCCTTCTTTCCCGCTGCTTCCAACTTCCTAGCAATATCTCCTCTCAGTTTCCGAAACTGCCTATCGATTTCCCCTCTATCTTGGTCCCTATCATTATCAATACTACTATCTCTAAGTCCTACATCATGGCCACTCGTAACCATATTTCTACCGAAGTTCGCGAAGTATGGCGACACACCTAAAACTACATGTTGCGAAGTTCGGATCGCACAGGCTACCTTCGCCAGTTGCGAATCCCAACTCCGCTGGTTTTCGGAGACATACGCCCGGAGCGTAGTCTTAATGATTTGGTTTATCCGTTCCGCAGGATTCGCCTGCGGATGATAATTCGCGGTATACCGAAGTTGTGACCCGTACGCTTCGCTTAGCGTTTTCAATTCCTTACTACGGAATTGGGGACCGTTGTCACAGACGATCCACTTAGGAACACCGAAGAGAAGAAAAACGTTTTCTTCCAATTCCCGACAAACCGCTTTAGCCGTAGCGGACCGCAACGCGAACAACAGGGGAAATTTAGTGAAATAATCGACGACCGTTAAGATGTAAATAAACCCGCGCGACGACTTCGGCAATGGACCCACCAGGTCCACACAAATCATTTCCCACGGTTGGGAATTCCCCACCCTCTCAGTCATTAGACCAGCTGGTTTCTCATTCACCGGTTTCACACTTTGGCAAGTCTTGCAACTCCTAACATACTTTGTAATATCCCCTCTCATTTTGGGCCAGTAATATTTTTCTGCTACTCTGGCAAAAGTTTTCTTAACGCCCATGTGTCCTGCAAGTGGAGCATCATGGCACTCGTTAAGAACTTTCGCCCTATCTCCTTTCCCTAACACTAACTTCCACTCTTCACCACTATTATGAACAACAATATGGTTCAACCTAATATGTTTATAGAGCCGCCCATTCTCAACTCGCCAAGATGGGTAATCTAACGGGCTCTTTTCTACCTGTGATTTCATTTTAATCACCCAAGGGTCCGAATCCGCATCGGAGACACCAGCTACTTCTGGGACTCCTCGCGACAACATATCGGGAACGACATGTTCTTTGCCCTTTCGGTGGATGATTTTGAAATCGAATTGTTGGAGCCGAATGGCCCAACGAGCTAATCTACCCTGCGGATCCTTGAGGTTGCTGAGCCAGACCAGTGAGTGATGATCAGTTACGACTGTAAATCGAACACCTTCGAGATACGGCCGCAACTTCTCAATCGCCCAAAGGACGGCTAAACATTCCTTTTCGGTCGTAGAGTAGTTCCTTTCGTTCCTATTCAATGACCGACTTAAATAACATATGGCTTTCTCGCCATCCTCAAACTCCTGCGAAAGTACGGCTCCGATACCATAGTCCGAGGCATCTGTTTGTAAAACAAACGGCCTTGAAAAATCCGGACATGTCAGAATCGGTGCCGTAACCAAACACTCTTTGGCTTTTCTAAAACACTCCTCACACTCCTGGGTCCACTCAAATTTCTTACCTTTCTTCAAAAGATCAGTAAGGGGCCTAACTAAAATAGCAAAATTTGGCACGAATCGTCGATACCAAGAAATAGTCCCTACAAAACTCCTAATTTCCTTCACGTTTTTCGGTGGAGGAATCCTCATCATGCTTTCCACTTTTTCCGGGTCAACATGAAGCCCGTTCTTATCAACTACATAACCTAGAAATTTCAAAGAAGGCCTACAGAAATGACACTTTTCCCTACCTACTTTTAAACCCGCATCTCCTAACCTTCTAAAAACTTCTTTGAGAATTTCTAGGTGTTTCTCAAAGGAATCGGTGACGATGATAATGTCATCCAAGTACACAAAGACGAACGGTTCTAAGTCGGGACTTAAAACGTCGTCAATGAACCTTTGCCATGTCGCTGGTGAATTATGGAGCCCGAATGGCATCCTACAAAATTGAAAAAGACCCCGCCCTGGCACGGTAAAGGCTGTGTACTTGCGCGATTCCTGTTCCATTGGAATCTGCCAATAGGCAGACTTAATGTCTAAAGAGGACAAGTACTTCGCGTTTCGAAGCTTGTCCAAAATCGCGGAAATAAAAGGAAGTGGATAAGCATCCCTATCAGTAACCTCGTTTAACTTCCTATAATCTACACAGAACCGATAACTACCGTCTTTCTTCTTGACGAGAAGAATTGGCGATGCCCAAGGACTCTTCGACTTCTCGATCACTCCAGCTTTCAGCATCTCCTGGAGCTCTTGATCGATATGTTTCTGAATCGCGGGCGAAACAGGGTAATATCGTTGCTTTATCGGTTCTGCGGACGTCCTAATCTTGTGCTCAACTAAGTTGGTGCACCCTAACCCTTCGGTCATTGACTTAAAAAGTTCCTCTAAAACTAACTCTAGCTTCCTATTTTCGAAATCGTTCAAATCCGATTTCTCACTAATAGCAACCATGTCTGTCAACGAGGCCACCATCTCTTGGCTCGAAAAATTCCAAACACCAGATCTCAAATCCGGGACAATGCCCGATAGTGCCCAGAAATCGGCACCTAAGATCAACTGGTGTGGAAGTTTTGGAATGACCAGACATTCTATCAAAAAGGATTTGTTCTCCACCTCCACTGGCAGAGAAACAGACCCTGCTACACCTACACCCGCCCCATCTGCTAAAGCTACTGACCCAACACTACTCTTTCCTAATTTAAGGCCTAACTCCTTCAAAATTTTCCACCCGTCCCCTCCTACAATGGTTCTCGAAGCCCCGGAATCAAGCAACCCCAAAAACTTGATTCCATAAACCCTAACTCCTAAATAAGGTCTTGTGTCCCTACCATTTGCCGCTAGCGTGAAACTCAGGTGAACTGGGTCCACCCGCTGATCGTCAGCAGACGACCGACCTAACGCCGACGGACTCCTTGTTCTGCTGACACAAGGGCCCGTTCCCCATTTCCCGAACACCGCCTACAATCCCTACGATACACTCCTATAGCCCCACAACCAAAACAACGCCTCTGCACCGAGCAGTTTTGGGCCAAGTGCCCGTCCTTGTTACAATTGTAACACCTAACGACCTGCCTAAAAGGATTTTCCGGGACAGGAGCAACAGCCGCGACTCGGTGTTGTCCAGACGTCCTCGGTTGATAACCGCACTCCGGCTCTAACAAATTCCTGTTCCTAACTGGTGGAGTAAAACTATCCACGTTTACCTTAAGGGTATCTAATTCCCTACCTAACATAGCAAGTTCCTTAACCGTCCTTGGTTTGGAACTCGCTATTTGAATCTGATAGAATGGTTCAACATTCTTCCTCAAAATAGCCAGCATCCTACTTTCCGACAGTGGCTCCGATAGCCTGCGGAACAATGTCCTCATCGTCGCTAAATACGCCCCGAAAGTTTCATCTCTTCCTTGCGAACGACGATTGATCTCTTCTAACAGAAGATCATCATAGTTCGCAGGAAGAAATTCTGCCCTAAGTTCCCTAACAAACTCCTGCCAATCAGAAAAATCTTCCCTAACCGTCCTGTACCACATAAGGGCCCTACCCGACAAAAGCTCTGATGCTGATTTGAAGAGGTGGGACTCTGGCACATCGTTTGCCAAACGGAGTTCCTCCACCCTCTCTAAAAACGAATTTACTGAGGCTCCGTCCGAGTCCCCAGTAAATTTCACCCCCCATTTCCCTACGCGTTCGATGCATTTTTGTTGAACGACCATTTGTTCAGCAAAAACGTCACCCCTATCCGCCCTATGTTCAGATTGGACCCTATGCACTAAATCACTGCCTGCCTGGCTGCTTCCACCACGCCCTGGTTCTTTTGTTGACCCTCCAGCCAGACCTGGAGTCGACCGAACACTACCTGCCTGTCCAACCGGAACTTGAATCATTTTAGTTGGAGTCTTTTCCCTCTCCACTTCTTCTTCCCTCTCACTATTCTCACTATCACCAGTGAGATCTCCTAACAAACACAAAACTTTATTACGAAGTGAGCTAACCTCATCTTCTTCCTCTTCTGACTCACACGGCGTCCTACCTAATCTACCTATACACCACTCGATCTTAGTTATAATCTTAATGTACTCTGAAGACTTTGGATTCTTCGGAGGTACTTTAAGAAGGCCCTTAATCTCCTCAATCTTATTTTCGATGGCAGCCCTATCCTCTTCGTACGTGAACGGATACTCTAAACTATTTTCCATCGAGTTCCTCTTAACGAGTAACCTCGATGACCGCAATGCCTTGCGCATTTCATCTACCGACCCTATCTTCAAACCCCTGACCTTCATTTCGTAGGCCAGTTCGTCCTGTGCTAAGCGTCCTATATTCATCTTTAATAAATTAATAAAAAAAGTAAACCGAATAAAAAAAATAAATATTGTAATCCAAGAAAAAAGTACGTTGGCAACCCTAATCGTTTTACTTTTATATCAATAAAAAAAATTTTAAAATTGATTAATAAAAAACAATATTATCACGTAAAAAAAATTAACACGATAAAAGAACTATGGTCACACCAAAATTGTGCTCAACCAAAGTTAAATATCAAAACAAACTCAAATGCAAATAAAACTCTCGTGCGAGAAAATAAAACTTTTTCGCATAAAAGTTCTCGCACACACTTTCACTCAAGAAAATAACTATCAACAAAAATTTTGTCTTAAGTTGTATGTAAAAAAACAACAACAAAACCAACCACCAAAAATAAGAAACGGGTTTACAAAAAAAACACTCAAAATGGCACAGAAAATACTTATGATAATTAAATTAGTTTTGATTGTTCCAATTAATGAAAAAAAAACTGCAGCTTCCTCTCTCCTCTGTCAAACTTTTACTCCGACTTCACTCTTGTATGTACTTGAAAACCTCTGCAAAAAAAAAACTGAATTAGTTATCACCAAAAAAAAATTAATCTAAAACACAATAACACCAAATTAAAACTCTTCCACTTTCGGCCCCACACGTTGGGCTCCAATTTGTTGCACTTTTTCTTCGCGACACGAAATTATGTTTTTATGATTTAATATCAAAACGAATAGATTAATACGCGATTATATTTTATTAACAACGCGACGCACGAAATTTAACAAACAACTAACTTGCACTGGAGCAAGTACGAACGCGACACAAAAGAGAATGCGAAAAAAATGCAACAACACAGCTCGTTAAGAAAGCTGTCACCGCGGCTGCTCAGCTGGGTTGGATTCGATATAAGTGGAAGAATTATATGATTTTATTTTATTAAATTGATCGACTTATGAAATCGAACAATTTATTAAAAACAAATGTTCTTTATGCACAGTGGGGTGCAAAAGAAAATGGGCGCCAGGAATTTTTTGAAAAGTGAAATTAGAGAAAAATTCCAAAACTAATTTTAAGAGTTATTGAACCAATCGCGAAATAAAAAGAACGAATTTAAATTGTTTTTAAATCTTTATTGGGAAACCGTGGGATAGAAGATCCATGGACTAAAACCCAAAATGTTTTCGAAAATAGGTTAAAAAAAGGAAAACAAAAATGAACAAAGAAAATGCAAATGGCGAACAATTAAGAAAGCAAAAAGAAAGAATTGAAATGGGTTTTTAACACGATAAAAGAACACGACTCGAAATTTATTAAATTGAAAACACGAATTTATCACGCAAATGTTACGAATTTGAGTAAAAATAAAGCGCAAAGGTAAATGGATATGGATATCCTTAAAGCAGTCAAACTACTTATCTTTGTATTATATTTCTCCTCTCCTGTATCTCCTTATCTCCTTTTGTCCTCGTCTTTCCCACCTCGAATCCCGATCTTTATTTTCTACAATAATTCCTCGAAATTTTCACGAAATATTATCTTCACCAAATAAAATAACTCCTTCTCGATCTTTTTCAAAAATCCTCGAATTCCCCTCTTTGACTTCTCGCTTGGTTGGATCTCCACAGAGTGCCTTCCAAGCTATTTTCCAAAAACAATTTTCCTCCCTCGTCCATCACATTCACCCACACATACACTCTCATCACACAATCGTTTTCGTGATCATCGGTCACGGATTTACGGCTTCCTGGAAGCTTTACGCTAACCGAGAGAGCTACCGTTGTTGAATCTCAACGAAACTTTACTCTCACACACACAAACACGGTTTCAACGAGTTGTTGGATGTAATTCCAAAACTTGCCGAAACATTATGGCCGAGTTCAGACCCCTTCCCAACTAAACTTATTTTTCGAGAAAAATTAAAAAAAGTTAAAATCGAGAAGAAGTCTCACTAGGCATTGTCCTAATATTCTACGTTACAACTATCGCGCGGGATTCGAAGTGAGAAAATTTATAATCTATACTATTTTAGAGATCCGGAGAGGAAAACATTGCTGAAATATTATTCTTTTTAGGTACTCAAGAAACTAAATTACGTCGCGTTAAAAACCCATTTTGTACTTATAAATTAAGGTGAATTAATATTAAAAATTGAAATTTAGAAAATTAAGCAAGTTACAATTACATCTATGAATAGTTATAAATTAAGTTAAGCATTACATTAAGCAAAGGCAAAGTATTTATGTACATATGTTTGTATCGTTGTATATAATTATGTGTTGCTATACTGTTGTGGTTGTGTTGTTGTATTAATGTTGTTGTTGTTATTGTATATAAGTCAGAGTCCGCCTGACTCTTTACTTCTTCGGCTCATCCGCCGGAACCTCGAACTCGTCCTCGAACACCTATATGGGTTGCTTTTGCAAAATAAAGGCTCGGTACACCAATGGTTGATGAGACCACGGTTGCCCTCAACTTTACCGATATTTTGCAGCCACAACAAAAAGAAAAAGAACCAGCCGAAGGATGGTTTTTGTTACGGCAAAATTTACCGTAACATCATTAATCACGGCGTTTGGGTAAAAAGTGATTTTGATACATGTACAATAAAAACGTAGGTTCATTCGCCCTGACCGAAGTCAGGTTGACGCTCTGCACCACTTGGAGGTTGAACCTTCCGCACATGAGCGGCAAGAAATCTGTACTTGGAATTGCAAGCAATCCTTTCCAAACCCTTACCCACTCTTCGCAGAGCCCCATAGTGATACAGTGCGCCGTGGTGTAAAAGTACGCAGTCCACCACCGCCATAGTGAGATAGTCCGCTGTGGTGTGAATATTCATCAACATTCCGCCGCCGCCGTCGTAGTTCATTGTATCTTTACAAACCAGTCCGCCGCCGTGAGTCATACTAGGCCGCCGACCGACACGAAAAGTCTAACACGCATCCGAGGAGCATAAACCCGCCGTACTGGTTTTACACTATAGCTAGCGAGCTATAAGACCCAGCAGTACCATATATAATAAACATAACCAGAGAAACATAAACAACACGACTAAGAGGAGATTATTATTATTAAGTTTCATATAAGTTGGTATTCAAGAGGTATTAATAAAGAGATTTATTTATTTAAGAGTATAGAAAAAATAATAAAGAAATTGTGGACCTTGTTGCTTAAGTTTAGTGTTTTTCTTCAGACGGAAACTTGGCGATCCGACGAGCGTAACGTCGGCTGGAAAGCAAAAAACACAACATAATCTTTTATTAAAATAAAAATCGGTCCTGAGCAATTACTCTTACAGCACAGAGCCACCTCGGTTTGACAACTCGGATATCGACTTAGCTTTCTTCTACTTTGGATGCGTTTTTGAATAGGTGTTGATTTTACTTATTGTAGGGGCAAATAACCTAATGGTCGAAGTTCATCAGCGGATGGCAAAGGTTTCGACGGATTTAAAACCTAATTTTTCTGCTTTTAAAGTTCTTTCTAGATTGATTTTCAGAGCAATCCGATTTGAGAACAGAGTTGCCACTAGGTTTGCATAAGAACCAACTCGATTTAACTTGGTTTACAAAGTTACGTTGCGGCAGATCATTAATTAACCAAATTCGAAAGATCTTTCGGACAATACTAATAGATCTCATGTTAACTAAGTCTCTTTTTCCTTGGCCCCTATTTCATCGCCTTTTCTTTAGGTGCGGTGCAACTATTTCGGTCAAACTATAGTACGAGATATTTCCATATAGGGGCACCAGTGATATGCTTGCCTATGGCGCCCTCAACCTTTAATCCGCCACTGCGTGAGTTACATGCACACCTACGTCGTCGTCACCATCATCAATTACATTATGTACATAACATAATAATGCACCAACGTAACAACATTGAGTTACAGGCCCACCAACGTCATCACCATCGAATTGTATTTAAAATACATCATAATGTGCATAACATAATGTGCCTACGAAAAACATTAAGCATGTCCACTGAACACCTACGTTATCATCAAATTGTGTTTCAATATCGACACATAACATAATGTACCAGAGAAACAACATTAAGCTTAAAGCTGATCTGTACCCACCGGAGAGGATAACCACTAAGCAAGAGAGCTACCTAGCAACCGCCACTCAAGCTCAACCATTAACACAAGCATCACTCTCTTAAGAGAAACAAGCTGTTATTTTAGATTAAGATTATAAAAACAACATTATTATGTACATAGCATGGATTATATTTTTGTGACAAACTCTAGCTTGTAAGATCATTTTCTGTAAAAAGTACAGTCACTATTAAATTTGTCTTTGAAAAGAAAGCATCAAGAATTTCAGTTTTTTTCTTTTCAAATAATTGGCGCAGTCGTTGTAGTTTCTTAAGTGAACAGTAGTAGCTTTTGAATTCTATTAAAATAAAACAAATTAAATCGAAAGCATATCGATTAATTTGGTAAAAAAGAACCGAAAATAAAAATCCGAATGAACATTGGATAATCGAATAGTAAAGAAAGACAAACATCTGAATTTGTCCTTGAAATTTTCGCTCCACTTAAAACGACGCACTTGAAGCACAAATCATCCCAGCCTATATCCAGACATTCCCATCCTTTCTTAAGGTGAGTCCCAATCCGTTGTTGGTTATATCCCTTATTCCTATGCCTTCCTTTAAAACCCAAAAGAAAAATAATTTCCCAGTGCATATTTCGTTATCACGTGTCGATAGAAGTAGATTTTCTTGTAACTTAAATAATATTGTTAACGGTGTTTTAAATAAGGATAGACAAGAAATGAATAATTCTTCAGTTTCGTTGGAAATCTTTAACTCCCTCAGGATTCCTGATGCGGTTAAGGATTTACCTTATTTTGACGGAAATCATAGACTTCTTCATGATTTTATTTCAAATGTTGAGGAAATCTTAAGTTTTGTGCCTCAGCTCAACGATTCTGCATACCAAAAAAATATATTTCGTGCAATTCGCAACAAAATAACGGGAAATGCAAACGAAGTGTTGAATATGTATGGTACGCCGTTAGATTGGAACCAAATTAAGCAAAATCTTATTGTGCACTATTCGGATAAGCGGAACGAGACAAGCCTAATACGAGACTTACACCAGCTTAGGCAAAATAATAATACAGTTGACGTGTTCTATGCAAAAATAATCGATATTTTCTCAGCCATGATGAATCATGTAAAAGTCCATGAAAGAGAATCTAGTGTGATACAGTCCAAGCAAATTTTATTTGAAGAGATGTGCCTCAATACCTTTGTTTCCGGACTCCGGGAACCTTTAGGTTCTACAGTAAGATCCATGAGACCAGCTAAGCTTTCGGAAGCATTGAATTTTTGTCTTAAAGAACAGAATTGTATTTATTTTCGCGATAATATTGACTATTTACAAAGCCCGAATTTTCAAAATAGAACACCAAGTAGGGAAAATAGGCAGCAGCATTATACGCCAAGTTCCGGACCTCTTGTAACTAGGCAAAATTTTCCATACACTAATTCCCAAAATAGTAATGCAAATTACACACCAAACTATCGGAGACAGAATTTTACCGCAGTATATCCTCCATCCAACAATCAACAATCTTATAATAGTCCGCCATATCTTTCATACAATAACTCACAAACTACACAATATAATCAACCATCAACATCAACTCAAAATGTCCCCTTCTCAAACAATGACAGGCAAAACTCAAATCAAACTAGATTTTCGCGTTCTCAGCAATTATCAAATCAATCTAGAATCTCACGTCCAGAACCAATGGATGTTTTGAGTGCATCCACCAATTTAAGTAGACCAAATCCTAGTTCAAAAAACTATTTACATAACGTTGAAATTAATGAATCTGAAAGACATTGAAAGACAACTATTTAAATCAAAATAGTACAACTAATTTTGATCAGATTCCTGTGACGAGTGTCCAAAATTTGTACCATTCAAACCAAGATCAAGCAATGCTAAGTGAAATAGATGACACAAATTTTCTTACACTTGCCTCGGGAAATCGGTTGGATATGTAAACATAAATAATTATAACAGCAACTTATTACCTTACATTATAATCGAAAGCTTAAATAATTCTAAACTTAAATTTCTTATTGACACAAGAAGCAATAGATCTTTTATTAGGCCAACGATAGGAACACACTTTAGTATTCAAACAATAGATCCAATAGAAATAAAAACAGTTTTTAACAGTCAGTATATTAACAAAGAAGTAGTTTTGAATGGACTCTCCGAGCTAAAGACACAAAAACCTTTGTCATTTTTGATTTTTGATTTTCATACTTATTTCGATGGCCTCATTGGTATTGACATAGTACACTGAACCGAAAAGGTACACCATATTGATAAAAAAGGTCATCTATATGATGTAGAATTCATCAATTTTAGTCCAGTGAACCTTTTCATCCATATGATGAAGCATTGTTCATTAATATGATGAAAATTTTCAGCGACAAATTTCGATCATCATTCATCAACTTTGTTCATCAATATTATGAAAAATGATGAACCAAATTTTGATTTATTTGTACATCAAAATGATGAATTATTTCATCGATCTGATTATCGTATTCATGAATATGATGAAAATTTAAGCAAGTAAATCATCAATGTGATGAATTCATTCATCATATTGATGTTTTTTTTTTCAGATTGATGATCGTATCATCGTTTCATAACCAAAAAAAAGCATTTACGATTCAGGAGCGTAATTTACGATCAGCCAGTTATCAACTACGTAAATTATCCTTTTTGTTTCCCTCCCCCCCCCCCCACACCATCCCCGTTTCGTGGGGATCTTGCCTCTTTTTCTCTCTCCCTTCCTCGCCCTTCCCCCGGTACTATATTCTCCCTTCCTTTCTCTCACCTCACCGATCAATCTCCGTACTTCCTTCTCATTCTGCACTGCTTAGTGGCGACTATTTTTTTTTTTACAAATCCGTCACTCCGCACTGCTGGGATTCGAACCCAGGCATGAGAATGCACGACGGTCTCTTGATCGGCACCTCTACCCACTGAGCTACTTGACGCTTTATAAAATTGGAATTGATTTTCGACCGCATGGAAACTAGGGAATAAATAAACAACACAAAACGTTTTTCTTTTTCAGGAAATATTGTCGTAATTTACGATTCAAGAATCGTAACAAAAAAAACAGTTTGGATTCAAAAGTAGTAAAATGCGATAAGAATTCATGATTTAATAAACACCTATTTTTTAATTCAGGAAATATTTTTGTAAACTACGATTGTCTAAGATCGATTCGTTCATTTAGCTTCAAGAGCTTTGTTTTTAGAATATTGAGATCATAAATCTCGATCTTTGATTTTGTAAATCAGAATTATTTAGTCGTACAATTTATATCATGCTCCAAATGTTTAAAATTACGAATACAAAATTTGTAAATTGCTCTTACAATGGAAATCTAAAATCATGACATTTTTTCGTAATTCTCAAATTATACAGTTTTGTAAATTTATACGGAATAAAGATTGATTTACAATATTGACTCTCATTTTACGAAAAAAGGGGGATGATTTACAAAAAAAAGATTTTTCATAATTTACGACATAGAAATTCGTGATTACTGATTTTTCATTTCTTTCCGTGAATATGATGAACATTTTTCATCAATTCGGTGAATATTTTCATCAATAAGATTCACATTTTCATCATATTGAAGATCGTATACATCAATATGATGAACATTTTTCATCAATTCAGTGAATATTTTCATCAATAAGATTCACATTTTCATCATATTAAAGATCGTATACATCAATATGATGAACATTTTTCATCAATTCAGTGAATATTTTCATCAATATGAATAATAGGATTCATTCATGCAATGATACTATTCATAAATAAAAAGCGTTTATATTCTTCTTCGTACTGATGATCGACTTCATCAATATTGAGGTATATAATGGACATGATGAAAACACAAGTCTGTTTGTTCATCAATATGATAGGTAATCATTTACATCACCTAATTTTCTTCCAAATTCAAATGGAAGTCGATTTTTTGATGATAGTCTTCATCAATATGATGAAGAAATCATCAATGGGATGTAAAAACATTTTTTTCGTCAAATAGATGCTTTCATCCTATTGACGAAAACTTTTGATGAACTGATGAACTAAATTTTTATCAAATTCTCCCAAAAAAAGTTGATGAATGCACTTTCATCTTATTGATGATTGGTTCATCCGTCATCAAAAAGTTTTCATGAATTTATACATAATATGCAAGAAAAGTACATCTTATTGATGAATTACAGTTGATGAACGCCATTCATCAATATGATGACGGCTTTTTTTTCAGTGTAAGAGACCTAGAAATGAATGTTAACTTGAAAAATAATTTGTTAGAAAATCAAAAAGTCCAAATGCCGTTGAAATTCAAGCCCAACATTATTTCAAAAACATATTCTGTTCCGAGAATGAGTAAAGTAATCTGTCGCCTTCCTGTTGACGTTCAGTTTGGTAATATTTTTATTAAACCAACATTAATAAATAAAAATCTACTAATCCCTGAAGGTTTATATAAAGCGAATGAATGGTATTCTCTGGTTGAAGTTATAAATTCTACAGATATAACTCAAATATTTACAGTAGAACAACCCATAAAAGTAAATAAAATAAATCCAGAGAATGTTACAGAAATTCATAACATTTCAATCGAAAGCCCAGAAAGCCTTGGTAACACTAACTTTATTGATATGCTTCGAATTGACCACTTAAATCTCGAAGAGCAAAAGGCTATCAAAGCGCTTTGCTTTAAATATAAGCATATTTTCTTTAAGGAAAATGACATGCTTACCTTCTCCAGCGAAGTTAAGCATCATATACGAACAAAGGATGATTTTCCCGTGCATACTAAATCTTACAGGTATCCCTATGCACTTAAAGACGAAGTCCAAAGACAGATTTCAAAAATGCTTGAGGATGGTATAATACGTCAAAGTTATTCACCTTGGTCTTTTCCAATTTGGATTGTTCCCAAAAAAACGGATTCCAATGGCAAAGAAAAATGGCGATTAGTCATAGACTATCGCAAATTGAACGACAAGACTATTGACGACAAATACCCCATACCAAATGTCAATGATATCTTGGACAAATTAGGGAAATCTATGTATTATAGTACTCTTGATTTAGCATCTGGTTTTCACCAAATTGAAGTAAACGAAAAAGATATTCCAAAAACAGCTTTTTCTGTAGACAATGGCCATTTTGAATTTGTAAGAATGCCGTTTGGACTCAAAAACGCCCCATCTACATTCCAACGAGTGATGGACCATGTTTTGCGCGAGTTACAAGGAAAAGTTTGTTTTGTGTATATGGACGATATCATCGTTTTTTCAACATCGCTCCAAGAGCACATTCAGAACTTAGAACAAGTATTTAAAAGACTTCAAGATGCAACTTCAAAATTCAGTTGACAAAATCTCAGTTTCTTCATAAAGAAGTATCCTTTCTTGGGCATTTAGTTACAGCTGATGGGGTTAAACCAAACCCGGACAAAATCCTTGCAATAAAAAAATTTCCTATACCCCGTACCCCCAAGCAAATTAAATCGTTTTTAGGACTGCTTGGGTACTATAGAAAATTTATTAAGGATTTTGCCAAAATTACTAAACACATGACGGAATGTCTCAGAAATGGAAATAATATTATCCTAAACGCGAAGTATATAGACTGTTTCGAAACTTGCAAAAATTTGTTGTGTAACGAGCCAATATTGCAGTATCCCGATTTTACCAAACCATTCAATCTTACTACCGATGCAAGTAACATTGCAATTGGTGCGGTATTATCGCAAGGCCCGATTGGATCAGACAAGCCGATTTGTTATGCAAGTCGAACCTTGTCCAAATCCGAAGAAAGCTATAGTACAATCGAAAAAGAATTGCTAGCAATATATTGGTCAACGAAATACTTTCGTCCGTATCTGTACGGTAGGAAGTTTATAATAATCACAGACCATAAGCCTTTGACCTGGTTATTCTCGCTTAAAGAACCAAATTCTAAGCTAGTCCGTTGGCGCTTAAATCTGGAAGAATTTAATTACACCATAGTACATAAAAGTGGAAGACTGAACTCCAATGCGGATGCATTATCTCGTGTTGAAATTAACATAACCGAAAATAATATACCACAATTAGAAAGTTTAGATCTAGTTTCTACCGAAAACAACATTGACGAGCTAGAAAATACTGACACTATCCATTCTGCCCAGGAACAACTGGACGATGGAATTCCTATCTCAGAGAGACCTATAAACGAATTTAGTAATCAGGTTATCCTCATAGAAAACCCAAATAAAAAGAAACTTCACGCAACTTTAATGATTCTCTTTAAGAGAAAGAAAAGACACCGAATTGAAAACAGCGACATTTGTAACGAAGATGTAATGATTAATATTTTTCAAAATTACCTGAATACCAAACGAGTAACTGCCATTCTCGCAGATGACAAGACATTTGAAGTAGTTCAAAGGGTATATTCGAAGTATTTTAACAACGCCTCTCTAAAACTTATTAGATGTACTTCATTACTGCAGGATGTTACACAGCGTGACGAACAAGAGGAAATCATTAGAAAATACCATGACAAGTCTAATCATAGAGGCATATTAGAAAGTATAGAACATATAAAAAGAGAATTCTATTTTCCTAATATGAAAAATATAATATCTAAAGTTATAAACAACTGTATTACTTGCCAAAGATTTAAATATGAACGTTTAGTAGAACCTCTTAAGTTTGAACTAACTGAAACTCCATCAAGACCTTTACAAATTTTGCATATGGACATCTACTCAGTACACAACGAAAACTTTTTAACTATTATAGATAAGTTTAGTAGATTCGCAAGTGTTTACTTGTTAGCATCTAGAAATAGTATAAATATTATCCAGTCATTAAAACACTTCTTCTCACATCATGGACCTCCCGAGAAAATAGTAACAGATAATGGAAACGAATTTTTGTCCTCACTTTTTAAAGACTTTCTCAGTTTTTACAATATAAATTTACATACTACCTGTGCTAAAAGCTCGAATGGAAATTCACCTGTAGAGAGATTTCATTCCACTCTTACAGAGCTTATAAGAATAATAAAATCGAATTTTCCGCAAAAACCAATTAGCGAGATCGTAGACGAAGCAGTAATGAGTTACAACAGTTCCATTCATTCTGTTACTAAAATGACTCCATTTGAATTGCTCAATGGCCACTTACAGAAAAAACAGTTTTTCCCAATTTCAACGAAAACCAATACAGCACAGGACTATTTGATAGAACACATTAAAACATATGATTTCTTAAAAGAATTAGCGCACAAAAGGAGTTTAGCTTTTAAAGAAAAAATAATCGAAAAACGTAATAAAACGCGAAATGAACCTCCAGTACATAACATTGGAGATCGAATTTTCGAAAAAGATGACAGAAGAAACAAACTGGCACCCAAAGCCCAAACATATTGAACACGAAGTAATAAAGAATAACAAAATAACAATTCAAACACATAAAAGAAAAATGCACAAACCAAAAAGTAAGGAAAAAACGAAAATTTACATGAATTATACTTTTATAGAATTTACATTATCCACTATACAGGGTGATTCACGAGCGTTGTGCCAAAAAGCTAGAGCGTGTAGGTTGAGTTGAGACAAGAAAAAAATCGTATGGGAGGGGGGGGGTCTATTCCCCCCCGTTTAGCCGGGAGGGGCAATTTTCTGAAAAATTGACTTATTTTGTAAAAAAAAATATTAAGAATCAACGGCTTAGTTTACAACACCGTACTATACCTTTCTGAAAAGCTTAAAACTTCTTCTTTCACTTTGTTTTTAAAATAAATTGTTTTAACGAATAGTTTAAAAAAAATAAATTTTCAAACTCAAAATTTTCAAAAAAAAGCCAAAAAAAATTTTTTGAACTAATTTTTTTCAAAATTTTATGTAATTAAGTACTAATTTTGTTTTAAAATTTCAATGTCTTTGTTAATTTTTAGTCGAAAACAGAAAACCGGATGCAAAAATGTCTTTTTGTTTTTGAGATATTAAAAAAAAACCAAAACCACTTTTTTCTAAGAAAATCTTTGTTTTTATTTTTACCTATCTGGACTTTTAGTATAATTTACTAGTTTAATTTACAAATTTAATTTTTTGTAATTGGAGTTTAATGAGGACTCAATAAAGTAGAAAAGTATTGGATTTTCCCTGGATTAATCATTTTGTTCATTGAAAACAAAGACATTGAAATTTTAAAACAAAATCAGTACTTAATTACATAAAATTTTGAAAAAAATTAGTTCAAAAAAATTTTTTTGGCTTTTTTTTTTGAAAATTTTGAGTTTGAAAATTTATTTTTTTTTAAAACTATTCGTTAAAACAATTTATTTTAAAAACAAAGTGAAAGAAGAAGTTTTTGGCTTTTCAGAAAGGTATAGCACGGTGTTGTGAACTAAGCCGTTGATTTTTAATATTTTTTTTTACAAAATAAGTCAATTTTTCAGAAAATTGCCCCTCCCGGCTAAACGGGGGGGAATAGACCCCCCCTCCCATACGATTTTTTTCTTGTCTCAACTCAACCTACATGCTCTAGCTTTTTGGCACAACGCTCGTGAATCGTGAATTGATGCGAATCGAATTTAGTTAAAGGCACAAACATTGATTTCATAAATATTTTTTAGCACTTAATCATTAGCTATAAATATTCAAATCTTTCTATCCTTATCCAAAAAAAAAAAAAAAACGACGAAATATTTCCTTACCCTTTCCTCTCCTATAACCAACACGGAAAAGGGCTCGGTCTTCGGATGAATGGAAATATTCTGCGATTCTATATAACCAACTAAAAAAAATAAAAGGATCGAATTGAACTTTAAAATGTCATCCTGTTAAAGTTCATTCTCTGGGGGGACGAGTTACATGCACACCTACGTCGTCGTCACCATCATCAATTACATTATGTACATAACATAATAATGCACCAACGTAACAACATTGAGTTACAGGCCCACCAACGTCATCACCATCGAATTGTATTTAAAATACATCATAATGTGCATAACATAATGTGCCTACGAACAACATTAAGCATGTCCACTGAACACCTACGTTATCATCAAATTGTGTTTCAATATCGACACATAACATCATGTACCAGAGAAACAACATTAAGCTTAAAGCTGATCTGTACCCACCGGAGAGGATAACCACTAAGCAAGAGAGCTACCTAGCAACCGCCACTCAAGCTCAACCATTAACACAAGCATCACTCTCTTAAGAGAAACAAGCTGTTATTTTAGATTAAGATTATAAAAACAACATTATTATGTACATAGCATGGATTATATTTTTGTGACAAACTCTAGCTTGTAAGATCATTTTCTGTAAAAAGTACAGTCACTATTAAATTTGTCTTTGAAAAGAAAGCATCAAGAATTTCAGTTTTTTTCTTTTCAAATAATTCGTGCGTCGTCTAGTTGTCCTATTCGAGTTGATGTAATGCTTGGGATAAATCCAGCTCATCCCGGGTCCCAACACCCAGTTTGCAGCACGAGCGCTATACCTACCGTTTGCGGAACAAATCGCATTAAATTGAATAAAGGAACAGCCCGGACAAATTTTACAAACGGCTAGATAACATGTGCACAGAATTGCATGTTGTCGATATTAATTTGAGGTTTTTGCAATCATTTATGTACGAGTCTGGTGTCCGTTTTCGAACAAGGAAATGAAGCGTTGAGAATGAGAAGGGGTTAAGTGACATATTTCGAGTTTCGAGTAATCTTCGTTTAAAGTTTATGGCTTATAACTTTTTTTCTGAAAGTGATGGAAATTTAGAAAAGGGTCATAAAAAAAGCTTTAAAAAATAGAAATTTAGGTACAGCAAATCATTTTATTTAAATTCATTACAAAGTGTTGTTTCGGACAAAAAAAGAGTATTTAGCACCTTTATTCATGAAGAATTATTTTTAATTTTTTTTTTTTTCTTATGAAGGGGATAAGTAAATCCAGAAACCTTAAAAGATGAATAATATTCATACTAAGTAATAGGAGGATTCAATCAAAATTATGTTATTCAATTTGTACCAAATATTCCAGCAGAAGATAAGCCCAAGGAGGTGTACTGTGTCCTCTTTTATGGCTTTTGGTCTTTGGTTTTTTTTTTGTGAGCAGTTAACACCTTTTTGCAAAAAAAAATATACCTACACTCAAAATTTGTTCTGGAATCTGGACTCATAAAAGTGTTAAGTGATTTTATCACCTTTATGCCGTGAAAATGATAAAAAGAAGAATTTAGTTATCCCCTTTATTTAAGGCTAACTTTGAAACTAATGGGACTAGAAAAGAGCCAGTACGACCAAAATTTAAGTTGTCGCTTGCCGCTTTTATCTGCTGAAAAAATAGAAAAATTCAAAAATGTCACTTAACCCCTTCTCATTCTCAACGCTTCAAATGTATTTTGTTTTCAGGGTTGTTAAGAGGTTTTCGGGTGACGCGATATGTGGAGGCAATAAATATTATCCACTATTTTGCTATTTTTCTCCTAGAATGTAACAACTAGCAGAAGGATTTGTATGCAATGTATCTGGTTTTGTATTATTGAAAGTGTTTGTGTTGACTGACAGGTTGAATTTAGTTTTAATTCAATCGTTGTGTTTGGTTCTGCGAGGGAGAAAATAGAAGTTACATATACTTTTTTTATTGCAAAACCCTTTTATAGCTTCCAACACATATTATCCCGTGTCTTTAAAGTTAGGGACTTAGGAGTTCTTTTCACATCTTATTTAGATTTTTCAGAACACATTAATAACATCGTCAATAAAGCTAATTCAATGTTAGGGTTTATTAAGCGTTGGTCCAAGGAATTCCTTGACCCTAACGTTTCCTATGCATTGTACAATAGTTTGGTTCGACCCCATCTCGAATATGCATCACAAGTTTGGTCTCCTCATACATATTGAGAGACTAGAATCAGTTCAACGCAATTTTACACGTTTTGCCTTTAAAGGGCTTCAATGGTTTGACCCCAATAATATCCCTTCTTACGATGATCGACTTGCATTTTTCCAGATGGAAAAACTGTGTCAAAGGAGAACAAATAATGATATAGTTTTCCTTCATCAAATTATTACTGGTGTCACTGATGCTCCAGATATCTTGAGCTCTATCTTCTTTAATTACAGAGGTGGAGATTATATTTTGCGTTCTCATAATTTGATTAAAGTCCCCCAACATAGAACTAACTACGGAATGCATGAGCCACTGACAAGAATGAGTAAGCTATTGAATGCGTATGAAGACTTATTTGACTTTAATATCAATAAAAACAAGCTAAAACTAATCCTTAAAACCAGTGTTCCACGTTCTTAAATGCTTTTTGTATTGTTTGTCTCATTGTACTTTTACTTTTTTACTTACTTACTTACCTGACAAGTGTCTTCTACACGCTTATTTATTGTTTTTTTTTTCGTGTTTTTATAATTTTTTGACTTTAAAATTTTAAAATTTTTGATTTTAAATTTTGCATTTTTACTTATTTTTTTTGCTCTTTGTAAGATTTTTTTTTAAAACTTTGATTTATTTTGTTTTTCCTTTTTGTACCTGCTTGAATTAAGCAGTCCCTAACTCTTGCCTTCCTAACGAATCGCCATCGCTTTTTTTATTTTATTTATTTAAAATAATTTGTAATTAAGTGCCGATACGACTAGCAACCGTAATTGCAATCGTACTCGGTGAAAATGGACCCCAGCGCGTGCGGTATCTGGGGGGGAAAGAGGCGTGGGAATAAAAAAAAAAATAGCTTGAAATCGTCTTCATGAGTCTTCGAATGCCGTTTGTTCTTTAGTTCAATCTGGCGACGATAAAAAGCATCCCGAAATTTTTATGCAAAGGAGATCAACTGTCACAAACCTTCTTGCCTTTACGCATAATTGTCTGAACAGTTTAGAACATGGTCTGGAAACTGATTGTATATAAGTTAATGACCTATAATTCTCTTTTTATAAAGTATACACTGACTTTTCAAAAGCTTTTGATCAATTGTCTCACTCAGTTATCAAGTTGAAATTACAGTTATTAGGTTTCCCCCCTGGGCTTGTTTCATGGATTTCTTCTTGCCTTGAGTATAGAACTTATAAAGTTAAATTCAGAGACATGTTTTCGAAGACTTTTACTGCAAAATCTGGTGTTCCACAGGGTAGTCATTTAGGACCTCTTCTATTTATTTTATCAATAAATGATGCACCGTTATGTGTTCTAAACAGTGAAATTCTTATTTTTGCAGATGATATGAAGATCTTTAAGAAAATTACATCTAACAATGATCGCATTCTTCTCCAAAATGATATAAATAGGTTTTCTGTGTGGTGTAATAAGAACAGTTTAAATCTTAACCCGTCGAAATGTCAGACAATGACATTCTCAAAGAAACGAGCAACTTCGACTTATGAGTATAATATATCTCAGCAAATTCTTTCTCGTGTTTTTAAAATAAGGGACTTAGGGGTTCTTTATACACCGAATTTAGAATTTACAAAGCACATTAACAACATTGTTAATAAAGCTAATTCTATGCTAGGGTTCGTCAAGCGTTGGTCAAAAGAATTTCTTGATCCTAATGTCACCCTTTCTCTTTATAATTGCCTTGTTCGTCCCCACCTGGAATATGCTTCACAGATTTGGAGTCCTTAGTATGACGTTCATATTGACAGGTTAGAATCGGTGCAACGTAATTTTACTCGTTTCGCATTAAAAGGTATTCAATGGCTTGATCCTCAAAATATTCCATCTTATGAGGATCGAGTATCACTTCTTCAAATGCAAACGCTGTCTCAAAGAAGGACCAACAATGATATAGTTTTCCTTCATCAACTTATAACAGGCGTCACAGATGCACCAGACCTTCTTAGTGCTATACTTTTTCACTATCGGGGAGGAGGTTATCACCTTCGTAGCACCGATCTAATTAAAGTCCCAAGACATAGGACCAATTACGGAATGCATGAGCCCTTGAACAGAATGAGTAGGCTTTTGAATTATAATACGGATCTTATTGACTTTCATATTACATTACATTACATTTCACAGTACTTCGCACATAAATGTAACGAACTACAGACACATAGCAGCACTGGTGACTGAGACCATCGGCTGGGACAGGACAATACATTAATACAACAGAGAGAGAGAGACAGATAGACACATAGAAAGAAAGCACACATAACAGAAACCTACGTGGATCAGAGGAGGAGACTTAGATTTGTATTGTCTCATGTTATCGCACAGGTGGCCTCAGATAAGCTGGCGATTTTTGTAGAAAAAGAATGCTGCTGAAGCTGGGGTTTGAACCCGTAGCGTTCGGCTTAGCAATCCACTACTCTATCATTCATATTAATAAGAATAAATTAAAGATTATGCTTAAAACCAGTGTGGCACGCTCTTAAATGTTTTTGTTGTCTATTCATGTATTTTTTTTTTTTATTATTTTTTTAAAAAAAAAATAAGAAACTGACTCTTTTTTATTTTTTACGAACTCGACAAGTGTCTTCTACACGCGTATTTACCTTTTTCTTTGTTTCTCTTATGTTTTTAAAATTCTTGACTTAAATTTTTTTTAATTTTTTTGATTTTAAAATTTTGCATTTTTTTCATTTTTTTACTTTTTGTAATATTTTAATTTAAAATTTTAATTTGTTTTGTTTTTCATGTTGTATCTGCTTGTATTAAGCAGTCCCAAACTCTGGTCTTCCTAGTACCTATTCGTGTAGCCATAACCTTTTTTTTATTTTATTTATTACAAATAGCTAATTTCAAATTAAGTGCCGATACGACTAGCAACCGTAATTGTTATCGTACTCGGTGAAAATGGACCCCAGCGCGTGCGGTATCTGGGGGGGAAAGAGGCGTGGGAATTAAAAACAAAAAAAAAATAAAAAAAAATTATATTTTTTGAAACGATATCGTGTCAAAGGGGGTAATTGTAAACGATTTTTTTTTTTTGGTAACTTGTTTTGATTGTAACAGCTTAACTATGCAAAGTCGAAATTTTTTGTTGATGCTACTTAAGTTTGGATTGTATCATCTACTGAAGAGTATTAATCTTAATGGTGTTTGTTCACTAGTTTTCATAAGATTTGATATTTACATTTACCCCCTTCGTTTTAGGTAAATGGGAAAAAGGGGGTAAATGAAAACAATGAACTCGGCATCATAAGCATATAGAACAAACATTTTTGCTACAAAAGTGAACAAACTGAAATCTTAACCATATGAATAAAAAAAGAAATCAAAATTAGAATGTTTACATTTACCCCAAAAAATATTCACTCAGAACGAAATTTTAGCCAAACGTATTTAATTCAGAGTTTAATTTTTATTTTTATTTAAGAGGTGTTGTGATGAACCAGTGGCGATTCCTGGTCAAGTTTTGTGGGTTAGCTATATCAACGTTCTTCGGGAAAGTTTAAAATACAACTAAAAAAATGTGCACGACTGGGTCGCACGCACTTTGCTCCAGTACTCCAAACTTAACACACAAAAAAACATTAAAAATAAAAACAAGTATTTTAAATTCATAAATAAAGAATTAAATTGAAATATGTATAGGTAGATACATAAAAAACACATTTTAATTGAAAAATATTATGCCATAAGATTTCTTTAAAAGTTATTCATTTATTTATTTTTTTTTTTTAACTAACATGGAGAGGTTTTCCTTAAATCACTTTTTTATGCATACAATTTTTCTAGAATGTCCTAAAATTAAACTGGGTATGCAGTATTGAAAAAAAAGTTAGTAACAATTTTTTTTTAAACTAAAAAATGTATATGTTTTTTGAAAACAAAATATTATCTGAGCAATACATAAATACTCCTAAAAAATTGCACGACTCGGTCGTACGCACTTGCTTCTGTATTCCAAATTTTAACTCATAAAAAAAATTTAATTCGTAAATAAAAATTTAAATTGAAATATCTACCTCAAAAAAAGATTCAATCTGAAAAAATATGATGTCATATGATTTCTTAAGAAATTGTTGATTTTTGAAATAAAAAAAAAACCGTCGGAGCGGTTGTTTTTTAAATTAATTTTTTATACATAAAATTCTTCGAAAATGTCTTAAAATTAATTTGGGTATGCAGCATTCAAGAATGTATACCTATACATTTTATAAGTAAATTTCAATTTCAAATTTTGATCCGTTTTTGAGATACAGAATTTAAAAAACAAAAATTTAAATATTTTATAAAAATCCAAATTTTTTTTTGAAATTTTTTTGAATGCAAAATATTATTTAAACAATAGAAACGTACTTTCAAAAAAAATTACCCTGATCGGACTTTTAGTTTTCGAGAAAATCTGATAACAAAAAAACGGTTCTATAGGCGGTACCGTTTTGGAGCAATACAAAAATATATTTTTTTACATAAAATATATCAAAGTTTTAAACAAAAATTTTCGAGGAAGTTTGAAAAAAATCGTAGGAACCGTTTTTGAGAAAATTGAAACTTTTGGTTTTTGGCCAAAAAAATCGTATGGTGGCTACCCTAAATTTTGATCTTAAAAAAAAAAAATGAAAAAAACGACCCACGCGAGTTTGCTCAAACCTTTAATTTTCAAGTTTGAAGTCAATCGGACCAGTGGTTAAGGCTGTGCGTTTACAGACATGACAGACAGACAGACAGACAGACAGACGGACGGAATCGCCGGACCCACTTTTTTCGACTTCTTTATCATCGTAATGTGATATCTCATCATTACCTCAATTTTTTTTTTACGAATTCAATACTTGCAATGTCGTAATGTCGTAAGTAAAAAGACGTTAATCGGACTGCAGCTGCCCGTGGCTTAGTGGTTAGATGCGTTGGCTGCTAAGCAGAACGTCACGTCGTGGGTTCGAGTCCTACACGTGTCCATAAAGTTTTTAGTTTATCTTTCACGGGTACTGCCTCTTGCAAAGACGTGACAAATCTTCCGAGAGTATCAATCTGGCATCAAAAAGTGCTTCTCAACTTTGCCGTTCGGAATCGGCGTTTAATTGTAGGTCCCCTCAGTTCTTCTCATGCACCCAGAGAATTTTTGATGAAAGTAAGTCACTTACGCCTTGGCTTTAAAAAGCTGTCGTGCCACTCTTTGTTATTTTTATATTTTTAATCGGACCATTATTTTTAGAGGAAATCTTTTGACAAAAAAAAAAACGGTTCTATGAGAGGTACCATTTTGGAGCAATACAAAAATAAATTTTTACATTAAAAACACCAGTGTTCCGACAAAAATTTACGAGGATGTTTAAGAAAAATCGGAGTAGCTGTTTTGAGAAAATTGAAGCTTTGGCCGAAAAAATTGTATGGTGGCTACCCTAAATTTTGATTTAAAAAAAAATATATAAAAAACGACCCATCCAAATTCGCTCAAAATATTTAAAATTACCTAATTTCAAGTAAACGGAAGCAGTGGTTAAATCTATTGATGCAATTATAGACAGACAGACGGACGGACGGAATCGTCGGAGCAGTTTTTTCATCTCTTCTATCATCGTTTATTTTTGATTGGAATCTCAATTTAAATACACTTGTAAAAAATTTCAAAATAAATATTTATTTAATACATTTTATAAAATTTCACAACAATAAGATAAAAATTAACATTAATAACAACAAACCTCTTACCCCACAAAATACAAAAAATCAATAAGGCTGGCTGAAGCGCAAATTTTTCGCTAAACCTTCATTGTTCTTCATACCCTTAATACAGCTACGACTTACGAGTCGTTTCGTACACGAAACAAAACTCTCATGCAAAAATCTATCATGAAACTATATTTAGCTCAAAAGTTAGCGCTAACAGATTTCATACAATCTTCATAAACAGAAAATGAACACATTTGAATATGTGCCTTCAAAAATGTACAGGAGGGTTAGCGCAAAAATCACAGCTAACTATGAAACGAGAACACAACAACGACAGGCAAGAGATGCGAGTCGATTCGAACACGATACACGAACACGATTCGATTACACGAGTAACGATAACGAGATCTGTAACTGTATGTGTTGGCTCTTGCCTGTCGTTTCGTTGTTTTGTTCTCGTTTAATAGTTAGCT
Source organism: Sphaerophoria taeniata (assembly GCA_943590905.1). Lineage (NCBI taxonomy): Eukaryota > Metazoa > Arthropoda > Insecta > Diptera > Syrphidae > Sphaerophoria > Sphaerophoria taeniata. The sequence continues at coordinate 109,465,252 of OX016541.1, forward strand.
GTGATTTTCGCGCTAACCCTCCTGTTCATTTTTTGAAGGCATTTATTCAAATGTGTTCATTTTCTGTTTATGAAGATTGTATGAAATCTGTTAGCGCTAACTTTTGAGCTAAATATAGTTGCATGATAGATTTTTGCATGAGAGTTTTGTTAGCATGCAATGAAAAATACATATTGGTTTTGTTGCGTTTAAGTTGCTATTAAGTACCTACCAGCGTTGCCGCGAAGAAAAAAGATAAGCGGGCCACTTCGAAATATTTTGAGGGCCATTTGACTAAACAGCGGGCCAAATATTTAAAATTAAAATCGATCCTTAACAAATTAAAATACATTTTTTAAATATGGGTACTTATTTTTAATATTAAATAAAAAAATAAATAGAGTGGCGCGACAGCTCTTAAGAGCCAAGGCCTAAGTGGCTTACTCTCATCAACAATTCCCTGAGTGCGCGTGAAGAATAGAGGGGACCTACAATTTAACGCCGATTCCGAACGGCAAATTTGAGAAGCACTTGTTCATGACAGATTGATACTCTTGGAAGATTTGTCAGTTCTTCGCAAGAGGCAGTACACGTGAAAGATGAAATAAAAACTTTTATGAGTAGGCCTCGATCCCACGACGTTGTGCTTAGCAGCCAACGCACCTAACCACTTAGCTACGGGCAACTGCCCGTATTTCTTCAATAATTGTAACATAAATCAAATAAATAATAAAAAAAAGTCACTGATGTACCTCTACCTATCACATTCCTTTCATAATTCATTGAGATAAAAATAAATAAAATTAACTTAAAATTTATTTATTTATTTATTTGGAAATCGTCAAATGCTAACGTTACATAAATGTTAAAAACTTAAATCTAATTATCTAATATTCTTTAAAACATAATTTTGAATTTTACAGTCATTAACAGAAGTAATAAGAAAGTATAATTTATTATAAATTGAGATCATTTGGTTTAAAGGACAATTTGCACCATAGGCACAAGGGTTGCCTAAGTCTAATGCTAGATTGGCTACAGTTAAAATTCAGTTGACACAGAAGTAAAGTCAATATCTAACCATTTATAATATTAGCGATGAAACAGAATTGGATAAATTTTCGATGATTTCGATGATGAAATAAAGCCATATTTAAAGGCATAATGAGTTATCACGTCTTATCTAAGTTCTATTAATAATTATTAAGATCACGGGCCAAATTACCGCTCGCGTGAACGAGTGAGTGAGTCTCATCAGTGATCGAACGAACAAGTAACCACTTTGGGATGATGAAATTCGATTGGTCACTTATCGTTTGGGAATTAAACATTGTAGTAGTCTTTATTCTACTACATCGAGTCTCTGTTTATTTTGATCGAGCCTTGAGTGGTTTGACTGATAAAATTTGCATTTACATCTTTTCAAATAAATAACAAAACAGTGAAACGAAATGGATCATTTTTATTTATTCAGCGATACCTAAGCCCCAAGAAGTGGCCTTCCCCTGCTGGCGATTTGGCAACATATTTTTTCCAAATCGGATTGTTTGGCCGTTAAATCGGCCATCACATTTTTTTGCTGGCTATTCAATTTATTTAAGTTTGACCTAAAAAGATTATTGGTTAAAAAATTTCATAATAAATAAATCAAACAATAATATATACATATTTTAATGACAGTTCCTCCTATCAGTGAGCTCTTTATTTTCCGAGAATAAAATTCAGTTCTATAACTGAAGACAGAATTTAAAATTATTATACTAGACGCTCCAAAGATAACTCGATAACGTGAAAGGTAGTGCCAAATGCACACAATTCAGTCTTGTATTATTCGATTACTGATGTCTTGATTCGACCCCGTAATTCGGCCCCTGGTTTAGACATACAATTTCCACAGTTACTCAAGTTGCCCTGCATATATAATCCTTAAAACTCATTATAGAGTGAATAACTTCATACGATAGCCTATTTCGATATGAAGGAATTTAGTAATATTTTAATTATTGTTATTTGTTTGGGGTGGAACCACATCGGTATGTTTATATATAATTTTGTAAAACGTTTCCGCTATTATTTAGCACTTCTTATATATGTCAAAACTTCAAAAACAAAGATTTAGGGCCATTTCAAACTGGCCCGGGGAAAGGGCTAAAATGTAAAATAGCGGGCCAAATGGCCCGATCGGACACTTCGTGGCAACGCTGGTACCTACAGTATTGTAACGTATTCGTTGTCGTTTATTGACTTTTACATAAGAATAATGTTTATATATATTAGGCCGTGTGCGAATTGGATGAATTGTGGTTAAAAAATAAAAATGGATGAATTTTTAACCACTACTGTCATATTTTAACCTGCTCAGCAGCTAGTCAAATAATGCGAAGTGTCAAAATTTAACCAAACGTCAAGTTTTAACCCATTTTTAACTGAATTCGCACACGGCCTTAGAAATAAAATTAATATGTTTTCTGAAATTATTGGTTTAGCGCCGCTAAACTAGCCAACTATGAGGAATCGCCCCTGTGATGAACCGCATGCACTAGTCATCACCAAAGTGTGGCATGCATTCTTCCCATGCCCACTGACTGGTCGATAAGCTCCATATGCCCCATCTACAAACAAGGCGATCCGATGTAATGCAAAAACTACCGTGGCATATCCCTGTTTAATGTTGCATACAAAATCCTATCCAACGTACTGTGTGAGCGTCTTAAACCTTTCTGGTTTCTGCAACACAATAATCGGCACGTAACAGTGTGGCTTTAGGCCAGGCAGAACAACGATAAACCAAATATTCACATTGAGGCAGATTTTTGTTTTAAAATAAGTTACGCAGAGAAGGATAATGTTTACAATTTGAAATCTTTATTGAGAATGAAAATTTAGTTTAAGAAAATTTGAAATCATAAAAAACATTGATTGCTCAAAATATTAATTGAAATTAAAATACTGAAGTGAATAAAGTTTAAGTGAATTAAATCAACTTTACAACACTCCACCTTAATTCAAAATTAAACATTTACATTAAAAAGTTGTGAATAATCATTGGGTTAAGCCCATATTTGTTGAACAAAAAATGTGTTTTTCTTTTGTAACACTTTTAGTTAAATTGTCCGCAACCATACTATCAGTGTTGAGATATTCAAGTTTTACTGTTCCGTCCACTACTTTCTCCTTAACAAAATGATGTCGAATATCAATGTGTTTCGTTCTTGGACTATACGAATGATTTTGAGAAATATTGATAGAACTTTTGTTATCACAAAATATTCTAACAGCATTAATATCTTCACCAATTTCTTCAAGAAGTTGTTTCAACCAAATAGCTTCCTGTGTTGCCGATGACAAAGCCATATATTCAGCTTCTGCACTTGATAACGCTATAGTAGGTTGGCGTTTACTTGCCCAGGAGATGGCTCCACCTTGAAGCTTGAAGATATAGCCAGTGCAAGATTTTCGACAGTCAATGTCCGGTGCCCAATCTGCATCCGAAAATCCCAGCAAATGGTCATTTCCTTCACGAGAAAATGTAAGCTTATAGTCCACCGTAGCCTTCAAGTATTTAAAAATCCTCTTTACAGCATTCCAGTGTCCTTTCCCATAGTCGTTGTTGAATCGACTAACATTTCCTACAGCATATGAAATATCTGGGCGAGTACACTGAGATAAGTAAAGTATACTGCCGACAGCTTCTTGGTATGGTATTTGCTGCATTTCCTTGGTCTCATCTGGTGTTTTAGCTGACATGTCCTTGGTGAATTTCTGGATTGTATCTGCAGGTGTATTAACAGGATGACAGTCCTTCGTGAAATTTTTCTATGATTGCTTCAGTGAACTTCTTTTGATCAAGTGTGATAACTCCTCGTCTTCTGTCACGCGTTATTTTCATTCCAATGCATTGACTTGCTTCTCCTAAATCTTTCATGCTGAAGTTCTTGGTCAAGTTAGATTTAAGTTGGTTTGTCCATGCTTTATTGTTTGAAAAAATCAAAAAATCATCAACATAAACCGTAACAAATGTCATATTTATTCCTTCACGACGAAAATATATGCATGCATCTATTTGAGAACGCTTATATCCACTATTAATCATTGCATCATTCAACTTAATATTCCACATTCGACTTGCTTCCTTCAATCCATAAATTGCTTTTTTCAGCAAACAAACTCGACCGCTTCCATCGTCAAAACCTTCTGGTTGTTTCATATAGATGGTCTCATTGACATCACCTTGCAAAAATGCTGTGATCGCATCCATCTGGTCAATGTCAAGGTCATACCTAGCCGCTAGTGCCATCATCAAACGAATTGATGAGTATCGAACTACTGGTGAGTAAGTTTCCTCATAGTCAATATCAGCACGCTGACTGCAGCCTTTGGCAACTAGCCTGGCCTTATAACGAATTATTTAGCCACTCGTATCAGTTATGACCTTGAACACCCATTTCGAATTTACAGGTTTTCTAGCATTTGGTAACTCAACCAATTGCCAAGTTTTATTGTCAAGTAATGATTGATATTCTTCATTCATTGCATTCTGCCACTCTTTGCTATTTGGACTTGACATTACTTCATTTAAAGATGACGGTTCATTGATGTGGTCTTGTACTAAATATTGAACAAAATCTTGTCTATGGATTTGTTTCTTTAGTCGATGTGATCTTCTTAAAGTTGGCATTTTGTTGGATGTAGTCGTCTCCATCTCAACGAAAGAACAATCTTCAGACGAAGCATATTCATACATAGTTTCCACTTCAATGCAAGTATTTTCTTCATTATTACTGGTACTGTCCAAATCTACAGTTACATCGTTTTCACTTGAAATGTCATTTTTAACCATAACAGAGTTACTTGATTCGGCAGATTCCAAAAAAACAACATCTCTACTCTCGATGATTTTATTTGTTGCAGGATTTATCAGCCGATATCCTTTATGACCTTCGCAATAGCCCATGAATAAATATTCAATTGATTTCACATCAAACTTCTTGCGTTTCTGATCAAAAACGTGCACCGTTGCAGAAGATCCAAAAATTCTAAAATAAGCCAAATTTGGTTTAATACCTGACCAAATTTCTATCGGTAACTTGTCTTCTAAAACGCGCGAAGAAGAATGATTCTTGATGTAAGTTGCAGTTGCTATTTCTTCAGTTTCTTGCCAGTTTGATTTTCTACATATGCTTTGAACTCGCTAAATTTCTCAAAAGCTTCATCTTTACTTTTCAAAAAATACGTAAATGTCATTCTGGTGAAGTCATCAACCAAAACAAAGTAATATCGATTCCCTCCAATCGGTCCAGCCAAGTCTGCGTGAACAAGTTCCAGAACATCATTGGCTCTACTTCCAACATGGTTGAACGGAAATCTGGCTTGTTTACCCTCTAAACATGTCACACATACTTCCTTTGTCTCGTCTTCATGAAATGTTACACCATTGACTGATCCTGCTTTCATTTTTATTAAATCATTAAAATTGATGTGACCTAACCGACGATGCCATGTTTCAATGCTGTCACTCCTTGCTACTGCAATGAAACTCTTGCATCTAGCACCATTCAAACGATAAAGGCCATCAACTACTTTTGCAGATGCAACCAAACAATAATTCTGATCTTTGATTTTGCAGCAGTCTGCAAAGAACTGAACTTTGTGATTATGTTTTTTCAACTTACCGATAACAGGTTGGCCGTAAGATTTGGAACGCAAAGCACATCACGAACCTCAATCGGACTTTGTGTTTCATTGACATCAGCATACATCTTCACGGTTCCGCAGGATTTGACATCCATCTTGGTATGGTTGGCAGCTACTATTTCACTTATTGGAGAACGTTCTTCATCAAAAATCCAGTCATCGTTCATTGTTAGATGCTGTGTTGCCCCAGAGTCAATGTACCAGTCTTCTTTGTTGAATTTTCCAGACAAAAATACTGTACTAAACGATGGTGCAACAGTATTGGCAGAATCAGGTTTCTTGTTGAAGTCATTTTTCAATTTCTTCTTCTCGGGACATTCGGGGGATTTGTGACCTTTTTTATTACAAGAGAAACAACGATTTCCACCCTTGCTCTCCTTTTCGGTTTATTAAAAAATGCACTATCTTTGTTCTGCGATGGCAATTCTTGCAAAAGCTTAGTTTTTATTGCATCACTTGTAAGCTTTATGTCAATATTGTCCATTGCCATAACCATCGGCGCAAATTTTTCGGATAAACCACATAGCAAAAAACATGCCAGCCACTCGTCATCTACCTTGAAACCAATTGCATTAAGACGTTGGGCAGCAGCAATAATTGTAGTGACATAAACATCCATTGATTCACAATCTTAAAGTTTTGTTCCACTCAATTGGCGTATCAAACTTATTCGGCGAGATCTGCCTTTATCTTCAAAAACAGATTCGAGTTTGTCCCAAACATCTTTTGCAGTGTTCGATTCTTGAATATGAACATAATTCGTTTGATCAATGCAAGGAATTATTGTAGTTCTTGATTTTAAAATCTTCTTTTCATCAGCCTCGGAACCCTGAACAGCATCCCAAAGTTCCATATGCTCTAAATATGTTCGCATAGAAAATTTCCAAGTTGCGTAATTTTCACGCCCCTTCAGCTTCTCAGTTGTTGCCAAAAAATTGCTTCCCATATCGAAAGTTTCTTAAGGCCTCTTTCAAATTTAAAACAGATTAAAAAATTTCAAAGACAAATACTTATTGGCACAAAACAAATCTCCGGAGTATTTCTTCTTTAATAAATATGGTCCTTTAGGATTCTCTGGGCCCATAACCTTTTGTTTTAAAATAAGTTACGCAAGTTGTTTACAATTTGAAATCTTTATTGAGAATGAGAATGAAAATTTAGTTTAAGAAAATTTGAAATCATAAAAAACATTGATTGCTCAAAATATTAATTGAAATTAAAATACTGAAGTGAATAAAGTTTAAGTGAATTAAATCAACTTTACAACACAGATCCTGGAAAAGACCAACGAATTTCAAGTCGAAACCCACCATCTTTTCATCGACTTTAAAGCTCCTTATGATAGCATCCACCGCCAAGAGCTTATGATGGCGATGTCTGAATTCGGGATCCCGAACAAACTGATCCAGCTGTGCCGCATGACGCTAAACAATACGCAGTGCAGTGTGCAAATGGGTAACAGCTCATCTGAGTTATTCCAAACTTGCGCAGGGTTTAGACAAGGAGATGCGTTGTCATGTTACTTCTTCAACATAGTCCTGGAGCAGATAGTGCGTAAGGCAGGTGTGAGCACGGAAGGCACTATCTTCAACAAATCCACCCAGCTCCTAGGCTATGCGAACGACATAGACATCATTTGTCGATCCAAGAGAGCTGTGCTTGAGGCCATCACAGCGATTGAAGAACAGGCGAAACTAGTTGGTCTTGAAGTGAATGAGGACAAAACAAAGTACATGTTATCAACAAACAAAGCAACATCTGTCCACCGCCTAGGACAAAACGTCACTGTTGGTAGCAGCAATTTCGAGGTAGTTAAGGAGTTCACCTACCTTGGAACAGACATCAATCCCACGAACGACACCTTAATGGAGATCCGAAGAAGAATTACCCTAGCGAACTGCTGCTGCTTCGGTTTGGCCAAACAACTGAGTTCAAAACTCCTCACTCGAAAGACAAAGTGTCTGCTATACAAAACTTTGATTTTACCAGTCCTACTCTACGTCTACGGCGCACAGTGTGCAATTTTTCGCAATCTAGCGGAACTTTAATGTAAAAATAATGTCTTTCAAATGCAAAAAAATTGGTATCATATGAAAGGTGAAACATTCGGCCATCGAATGGCAAATACAAAAACAAGAAAAGAACTGTATTAACCGTTCAACAGGATCACAAACATGAGCTTGTTGAAAGTGAAAAAAAATTAAAGCTCATTGCTTTTCTTGTGTCAAGTTTGTAACAGCGTGGTCAAGTGTAATAACAGTTGTCCATATTCAATTTATTTTATTTATTTTTGGTGGTATTTAAGAACTTCTCAGCGAAAGTTATTTTTTTTGTACACCAACAAATAAAAAAATAAAAAATCTTTTGTTTTAAGACCTTAACAGTGTTGTTTTTTATTGTGTTCTGAAACTTTGTGAAGTGTTTTAAAAATGTATCCACGTGTATCCATCGTGTTTTTAGGCTTAAAATCTCCGTTTGTTTATTCTGTGTTAGAATTCGTCAACTTTTCTTGCTTCTGGAATGCCCACCCAAACAAATTTTTTTTTTTAAGAGACCTATGTTTTCATGTTCTTTTTTTCTTTTTTTCTTAAATTACTCAAAAACTATTCATCATACAAACATACAAACATGCGTACCAAATTTCATTGCAATCGGCTAAGCAGTTTCTAAAAATCGTTTTTGAAAGATGAATGCACAAAAAACGAAGTGATCTTAGTAGGGTTTGGTTTTTATCTCAGTTTAAATATGCGAAGTTCTCCTATTTGAGTCATATCGTAATTTATTTTGATTTTAATTGTACTCTATACATATGGAACTATTTTTAATTTTTTGTTTCAAAATGCCAGGCCCAGTCGTTTCTGAGATCAAGGGAGGGGGGGGGGGGGGGGTGTTAAATACCCTATTTTTGACTTTGCATATTTTTCAATATTTTCAGGTAAGCTTCTAAATCTCACAAAACAACATATAATTCCATAATTTAACAGTTTTGTATCAATAATACTCCAATTAAACACTCAACAAATAAAGTTCCGCTAGATTGCGAAAATTGCACACTGTGCGGCGCCGAGTGCTGGACGATAAGTAAAAAAGGGGAATTGATACTGGGCACTTTCGAAAGAAAAATTCTTCGACGGATTTTTTGTCCCGTATGCGACGATGGCGAATGGAGAAGAAGCTAAAACCGAGAACTCTATGAGCTGTACAAAGATGTGAAGTCCAGAAGGCCAAGAAAAGACGACTACATTGGCTCGGCCACATCGAGCGAATGGACGACAACGCTCCAGCCAAGAAAGTCTTCTCATCCCAGCCCCCAGGTTCGAGACGACAAGGAAGACCGAACCTACGGTACAAGGACCAAGTGACTGCGGATGCCAGAGCGCTTGGTTTCGGTGACTGGAGAGTGCATGCAAAGGATCGTTCACGATGGAATACTGCAGTATCTCAGGCTGAGATCCTTCATGGATTGTGAGCCGGATAAGTAAGTAAGTAAATAACATTTAAATATTCACTCAGAACAAAATTTTAGCCAAACGTATTTAATTCAGTGTTTTATTTCAAAATACATAAACAATAATGATAGATAACTTTAATTCTTTGAAAAAATGGCAAGTTAAAATGTTACATTTCAAAAACTGGAACTCTTGCATTGAATTCTACCATTGATATTCCTTCTATAACAGTTGATTTTGGTTCTGGCAACAAGCCACAAACTTGATTTATATATTATATTGACAAAACTTATGTCACTTTCGACAACATGAAATATTGTTTTTGATAAACCTGTGTCCTGTGCTTATTGCACCGATCACTTCAATTTCATCTTCTTCTTGTAAGACTTTAGAAACCAAACATACGTTTTCCACCCTTGAAGTTGACAACGACATACATTCCTGGTTTTAAGTCCTTGATTCCATCAAAGTCCAAGTATTAAATTTCCTCATCGTCTTTGCCTTCATCCCACACGGATTCAATACTTTGGATAGATAGTTCGTCTTCATCTGATGATGAGCCTTCAATATTAGTTTTCTTGGTGTTGGTCTTTTTTAGTTTTAAGCGTTTTACTTTTTCTTGTAGCAAGGGTTTTGCTTTCTTAGGTCGATTTTTTGTTTTTCAGCTTTGAGGTCATCAGCTTCCTTTAAACGGCTTAACACATCGTTTGTCGTAAGCGTGACACTGGCTTCTTTTTATCTTCAGGTTTAGTAGAAGTTGATGGAGATTCATTTTGAAGACTGAAGATATTTTCCAAAAGTTCTTTAGGCAGATTAGAAAACAAAAAACAAATTAGAATAAAGAGCAACATTTATTGCAAGAGATAAATTCAAGGGTATCAACTTACCTTGAGGACGAGTCAGCATAGTATGTGGAGATAATGGTGATTCATTCTGAGCTAGCGTTTCGTCTCGGTTGTTCTCGTTAGTTTGACAAATACCTAGATGTAATAGTAGGAGTAGGTACCTAATGAAAAGAAAAAGGTTATCGACTGGAAATTGTAAGATGTAGATGGCATCTCAAGCTGGTCTGCAGATGTTGTGGATGGCATGGTTGCAACTGAAGAGCTTACACAAAATTGTGGAATCCGTATTGTTTGCCTCATAGCTTCAATAAAGTCCAGTGGAAAGGAAGGTATTGGTTATGGCTGAGGCACTGCGATAGATTGAGCTGCATTGTGTACTGGTGAAGCAGTGGACCAGACTTCACATAGTTCACTGTAAAGAGCTTTTTCCTTTGCGTTGAAGGCATTAAATTTAGTCGGGTCAAATGGAAAAATCCCGGTGGATACAAATCCTGAAATAATGTTTGCAGACGTCAAATTGTTTTCCCAGATTGGTTTCAAAAGTGCCGAAAAGTCGGCCTTTGGAAGCCGGCAACTTCCTCGGCCAATCATTTCTCTTCCATAGTTTACCAGAGCTTTGTCCCAACCTGTCTTAACTGGACCAAAAACACATTTCTTAAGGCCTCTTCAACGATTCTAACGCTGATATGGCTATAGTGGCCATCGTAGAGCAAAATAGCAGTTTGGTCGAATAAACCTTTTTCTCAACGAACATTTTGGTCATGAGGAATAAGTCCATTGCATATCCAATGGAAAAACTGTGGCTCTTCCATCCAGCCCTCCTTTGAAGCTCCAAGAAGAACTACTCAACTGTAGACCAGATTTTCGTCTCGACTTCAATAGTAAAAGCCTTCCAGGCCAGAAACAAGAAGACTTACGCGTTTTTTGTTGACTTCAAGGCGGCTTTTGATCTTGTGAATAGAATCGCACTTATTTACAAACTATCGCAACTTGGTGTCTCTTCGAAATTCCTAAATGTTATTAAAACTATGTACTCTGGTTCGATGGCTGCTGTTTGGGACGAAACATGTATTTCACAATGGTTTGATCGTGGTGTTAAACAAGGTTGCCCTCTTAGTGCTTTACTTTTTGCATTATTTATCAATGATATTGAACAACATTTACCCGGAGGTATTCGAATCGCCAACTCTATTGTCAATGTTCTTCTCTACGCAGACGATCTTGTCATTCTATCAGAATCACCAGAAAACTTACAACTCATGATGACCCGGTTGTCAAAATATTGCCAGACATGGGGACTTACAATAAATGTTGAAAAATCCAAAACTATGGTTTTTGTACGGCCTTCACATAGCCAAAACAGACATAGCTGGTCTTTTAATGGAAGTCACATTGAAACTACTAGAGAGTATAAATATTTAGGAATAATACTAAACCCAAAATTGGACTTCAAAAATCATTTATCAGATAAGGCAAATTCATCCCAAAGTTTGATCAACATGATTTGGAAGAATATTTTTTCAAACCAGAATGTGTTAATGTCTGCAAAGTACAAAATATTCGAGTGTGTAGTCAAAACATCACTCTTGTATGCTGCTCAAGTTTGGGGAATACATGAGTATGATGAAGTAGAAAAACAGGCTTACCAAAACTCTTTACCAGCACCCTAAAACTACAGGCAGACTATATTATAAGAGTTCTTTTGCATCCTGATACACGCTTGACCAAACAGGTGCTTTTGTATGAACTAAGAAACAAAGACTGGTGGTTCATGAAGTGGCAAAATGTCGGTAGTTCTTGTGGAGAAGTTCTTCAGTTCAATCACCTCAACCCAGTTCAACTTAAAGAAAACTTCTATAAGTTAATTCAAAAATACGAAGATTATTTGAGGGGAACATTTGCGACAGAAGCACAAGAGTCAAATAGTAGAATAATTTATTCTCAGCTCAATTACAATTTATTAAATAACAACTACTTTCAAAACTCACTGAACTATAAGGAGATATCACTTATCTTCAAATCAAGATGGAACTCTTATCTTTAAATGGTAGTCCGTACAACGGTAAATTTGATCAATTCTGTTCGCTCTGCAATATAAAAGCTAAAGAAGACTGTTTCCATTTCATAAGTGTTTGTCCCATTTTCAATTACCAAAGAACGATATATTTAGGAAAGAAAAGTTTAACAATGCAAGAAACTATACAAATTTTAAATGAATCTAATTGGAAATCACTTTACTGTTTTTTGAATTCAATTTATAAATATAGAAACTTGTTAATGACTGAATTCTTTTAAACTGATTTTAAGTTAACTTAAAGTACTGAAGTATATTTTTGTCAATCTGGCTGACGGCATAGCCATAGCTATAAAATTCATTATTTATCAAACAATATGTATAGATCATAATATGACTAATAAAATGATTACTTACTTACTTACTTACTTACTTGAAGCTCCATAGAGTGTGCCTGGGAAAGACTCAGATGAGGTCCATCGTGCCAGAACGCCACCTTTAAAAATAATAAGCGGCGGAAGCTTATCTCCACTAGCAGATACACATGCCAAGACCGTCGTTGACTCTCTGCCAGAACCACCAGAAACCAGGCTTAATGGTACACCTTTTCTCCGATGGCTCTGAGGCGACTCGGATCACTACCAAAACCGCTTTCATCTGCGTTCAAAACAAAAGCTGCCTTATCGGGACTAAGGGCCAATTTATTGACACTCAATTAAATTAGCTATAATACGCTGTTAGTTAAAATTGCTTTTTATTATTGCCTCCATTTCGATTCCTCAGTTAAAATTTCTTTTTCTTCAACCCCTATTTGTTAAAAACCCGGTTTCTAATGATGCTTTTAAATATGACAGCCTTTTAAAAATATCCCAAGGATTTTTTATTGTTTTTGAAATATTTAAAGTGAAATATCAAAACAGTTTGAAGAATTATTTTAATTTAACTTCAATTTGAAGTGAATAAAAAAAAAATGAAATGTGAATTGAAACGACTAGTTAGAGAGACATGATTTTATTATTTGAGTAGTACCTACTTCACTTTGATTATAAAGGCGAATTTACTTAACCTTTACCATAATATTTTAATATAACACCCTGAGTCTCTAATGAATGAATGATGTAACGCATTCTAGTTTCCTTGTAATTTGATAAATTATTGAAAAAAGATTGGTCATGTGATGCACCGGGCTGAATACATTTCATGCACGTTTAAAGGATACCATCCTTTTTTGTAGGCGAAATTCTAAGCCCACCTGCATACATTGACATAAGTGTAGTCAATAGCTCCGATGGTTCAAGAAATACTGTCCAGTGTCCACTAGCTGCAGTCATTTCGAAAATAGTTTCAGGCGTGCGAATTAATCTAGATCTAGTTTTGAAAATGGGCCAAGAAACTTTGGGTATTACAAATATTGGATTTTTGACGAATATTGACGAAGTGCTAATACCAGCAAAATCGGCAATATAAATTTGCATAGACCAAAAAGCAAAAAAACGTAATTAAATTACTAACTGAGCAATCGGTGTTATACACCGTGACCTAGAAGATACGTCAAGTTGAGCTATACTATTCATTCTTTCATTCTTTCATTTTCTTTCAAAACGACGCACTCAGCGCTAAATGTGTCCTACACGGAAGTGGGACAGCCATTTCTACCTACCTTACCTTTGTAGAGAGTATCCCAAATCGTATAGAATGATCCCAAGTACTCTCACCACATTGGTTTTCACTAGCCGAAATCTTTGGAAAAAAGTCTTTGTTATCCCATATTCAACCTTGCCTAGCCATCATTCAGTATTTTCTTCATTCTGTTGAAGGACTTTCACTCAAATCCAACAAATATTCTTAACTACTTCTACTCACGCAGACATTTTCGAACAATTAATAAATGAAATAAAGATTGACGAATTTGGCATTTTAAGGGGCCGATTATAGCTATCATTGAAATGGATCCGGAAAAATCTTTGAATGGATATTTAACTATGTTTTCTTTTAAACAGAAGTACAAATTATATACCAATCGATCGGAAATCACTCCAAGAATTTTTATTGACTTAAAAAAGTTCAAATACACACTTATTTTTTCTTTAAAATGTGTTTTTCCATTTTCCGGTTGTAAATTCATTTTCCTGAACAGCTGATTGTTTTATGTCAAAAAATGAAACAAATCGTTCTAATGATTTGCGTTTCAATTTTGTACAATTCCAATGATCTGTGTTTCAACTTCTCACAGTTCCAATGATAGAATTACGGCAGGAAAAAATTTCCGGACAGAAATTTTCAATGATTGCTATAACCGACCTATCAGAAAAATTCCAAAGATGTGTTTCAATGATGAAAACCAATGATAGCTATAACTGGCCTCTAACTAAAAACACTTTTAAATTTATTGTCCCATTAGTTAATGAAAGCAAGTGTCAAAAAAATCGTTAAAAGAGACTCAATAAAACAATTTTGTGTTTAATTTAAAATTTTCCTTTTTTAATGGCGATTTTAAAGTTAATGGAGAGTCAATAAATTGGCTCTTAATGTCGATTTTAAAGTTAATGGAGAGTCAATAAATTGGTTCTAAGTATATTAAAATCATCTTAAACTTTTTTTCAATTTCGTATAGAAATCGAATATAATGTCAGCTTTTCGAGCTTTCGAACTTACAAAAAGCACGCCAAAATGCTTTTTGTAAGTTCTCTGGTTTTTTGAGAGAAAGGTTTGAATGGCGTGACATAAAACTCCGGTACCAGTCGTATCCTGGCCTACCATTGTGGAATGTTGTAACCAAGTTCTTTGTCCTTACATAAGTACCCACTAGATCAAGGAGGTTATCCTTATCGCAAGGGTAACCAGCACGAGACCTTGAAATAAGACACTTTGCAATGGTGTCCTCCACATCTGACGACAGCGCCGGTTTTCTTGCTCTAGATATAATGGCAGTAGGATTTTTCCTTCCACCGATTTTAGCAATCATTTCAACACCTGTCCTACTGTTATAATCGAGTGTTGAAAGAATTCAATTTCCACTCCAGAATTGTAGCAACATGATAGATAAATGAACAAAACAGACCTGTATTGCGTGTTCTTTCCTTTCTATAAATACATACGAATACACACAAATAAACCTATACAATTTCTATTTATAGAGGACACCACTGGTTGCTTGTTCATTAAATAAACCAAAAAGATGGACAATCTCTGGCCGGAGTTTAGAGCTAGAGTTCAAAGGACATTTTGTGGTAATAGCTTGTTAAGTAACACGAAATGGAATGCACAGGATACAAGAGTACATCTTACACAAATATAGATTGGATGTGTAAAATGTTATATACGGCCTTAAGCCAACCCTGTTTAAAATGTCATTAACATGAACTGTTATAAAATGACTGCTTTCGTTTGGCATATCCTTTTTCCGAGTGAATGGACGGTGATCAGCTTGTCAAACAAGAATAAGAACTTCCTTCTTGAAGAGTCTGTCAAGCCGATCACACGCCTCAGCTTAAGTATTCAACCTAACACTGACTTAACTTATAAGAGTACTTTTAATATATATAAATAAATTATATTGAATTGAAGTCTAACAATTTCCTTAATTAACATCAAAGAGAAACCTAACAATTGGCGACGAGGTATAAAAAGAACAAAACGTCCACGTGTGTAAGTCAAAATAATAAAAGACAAAATGTCAAAGTTAATCGGTTGGGTTGAGCCATTTGTCAGCGGTGGTAATTTTTTGGCGTATGAAGATCGGGTTCGTCAATTTATGAAAATCAACGTCCAAGAGGAAGAAGCCCTTACTCCACTCTTTATCACCATTGCTGGAGCAGAAATTCACGAGCTACTAGTGTCACTGACAGTGCCAGATTTGCCAAGCGCAAGACCATTCGAAGAACTTATATCGCTGCTACGTGCTCACTTTGCTCCCAAACATAATAAAAGAGCAGAACGATATAAA
This sequence comes from Sphaerophoria taeniata, assembly GCA_943590905.1. NCBI lineage: Eukaryota > Metazoa > Arthropoda > Insecta > Diptera > Syrphidae > Sphaerophoria > Sphaerophoria taeniata. Next base: position 109,481,179 of record OX016541.1, read on the forward strand.
TTTAACAAGCTGAAACAGGAGGATGGTGAGCCAATTAATGAGTTCATTGTGCGTCTAAAAGCCCAGGTGCAGTACTGTTAATTCGGGGACATCATTCCAGAAAAGGCCGCAGAGGATGTGCACAAGTACAAAATTAAAATGTTAGACGATGTATTGAGCGATCGTATCATAGTGGGTTTAACATGTGAAAGAATCCAACAGGCCTTATTAAGTGAAGATAACCTGACTTTCGAGCAATACACAACGAAGGCATTGCATATGGAGCTTTCTCAAAAAACAACAAAATCATTACATGTACAAAATGTACATGCTGTCTTTCAACAAAAAAGCAATAAACACGTGCCAGCAAATCCAAATTCTGCACCTTACAAAAAAAGCAATCATCGTCATTCAAGTACACAGCAACAATCGTCAGGTGGAAGTTACGAAACAAATCGTCAGAAACAACAGTATTCATCATCACAAAAGTCTTGCCATCGCTGTGGAAAAAGTCATAGCCAAGATAAGTGTCCAGCAAAAAGAGAAAATTGGGAGTGTTTTACATGTCAGAAAATTGGTCACACGTCTAAAGTCTGCAGATACAGAAAAACACAAAATCCAAAGGTCGGAATTAATATAGTCAGTGCCGAGAGTCCAGTACCCAGAGTAAGTGAAGAGATCGATAGAAGTCATCACCCAGAGCCAGCAGAGTGTACATTGGTAATTAATAATGTAAAAACCAGTTTCGAGATCGATTCTGGTGCAGCGGTAACTATTATGTCAGAAAAAAATTATTTCGATTATTTTTATGATATTAAATTGAAAAAGTCTTGTAATTATTTTTGTACGGTTTTAGGTAATCAAATTGAAGAATTAGGAGTTATGAGCGTTGTGGTGGAGTTTGGAGGTGGATGCTGGAATTTGCAAGTCATTGTCGTCAAAGGATGTTGGCCACAAAAGCCCTTGTTGGGAAGAGATTGCCTGGATGTTTTATTCCCAAGCTGGCGCAAAATATATACGGAAAGTTTAAAAGGTATGAACAATATAAAAAGTGAAGTTGTGTGTCCCGTCTTAAAGTCAATTCGTGAAAAATATCCAAACATTGTTGATAACAAGAATAAAGACCCAATAAAAGGTTATACCGCGAATATTGTTTTAGATGGTTGTCAGAAACCAATTTTCCATTGTGCATACAGTGTACCTTTCAAGTTAAGGGATAAGGTTAAGGCTGAACTTAGTCGCCTTGTGGATGAAAATATTTTGGAACCAATTAAATTTAGCCAATGGGCTACCCCTATCGTGATAGTCCCTAAAGCAAATGGTGAATTGAGAATTGGCATGGACTGCAAAGTTACCATTAATAAATGCATTATGATGCAACATTACCCATTACCGAAAATGGATGACATTTTCGCGGAGTTATCTAATTGTGCAATTTTTTGTGTCATTGATTTAAGAGGAGCTTATCAACAATTATCAGTGGATCAAAATTGTAAGGAGCTATTAGTAATAAATACTCTTATAGGACTCCTAGTGTATACTCGCCTTCCATACGGTGTTTCTTGTGCTCCCTCTATTTTTCAATCCGTCATGGATAGAGTATTGTCGGGATTAAAAAGTGTATTTTGTTATTTAGATGATATTATCATCGGGGGTAAGACAAAAGACGAATGTTACCAAAAATTGCTTCTGGTGTTGTCACGCCTTAATGAACACAATATCAAAATCAACGTCGCAAAGTCGAAATTTTTAGTCACGTCTGTTAAATATCTTGGTCATGTGATTTCGGGTAGTGGTATATGCCCTAATCCAGAAAAACTGGAAGCTATACTTCAAGCGCCATCACCAACTAACCTAAAACAGTTGCAGTCATATCTCGGGTTATTGAATTTTTATTCAAAATACATTCCAAATTTATCGTCTAAATTACGTCCGCTCTACGATCTCTTAGGTAACAAACAGTTCAATTGGAATTCGATTTGTCAAGAAACTTTTGAAAAAAGTAAAAATTTTCTAACAAATGAAAGTTTATTAGAGCTGTATGACCCAGATAAGCCTATCATTGTCACCACTGACGCATCGCCTTATGGTGTGGGGGCAGTGCTTTTGCATGTTGTAAACGGAGCTGAAAAACCAGTTATGTTCGTGTCTAGCTCACTTAATGAAGCTGAACAAAATTATTCTCAGCTTCATCGCGAAGCCTTAGCAATAATTTTTGCGATAAAAAAGTTCCATGTTTACATTTATGGTCAAAAATTCACCTTATGCACTGACCACCAAGCTTTGCAGGAAATCTTTAGTCCAAATAAAAACAATTCTGCTGTGTCGGTTTCTAGGCTCCAAAGGTGGATGGTATGAGCAGTTTTACGTCGGCACCTAGCTATTATGCCTTATCCGACGTGTGACCATTCACACTGGTATCTGTTTTATTAGAGTTGATACTCTCCCTTAATCACATAGTATGAAACTCATCGTTATCAAACTTTCGCGATGTTATCCCTCATCGCATTTTCATATAATGAATTTCATTAATGTTTTCAAGTACCAGTTTATTTCTCCATGAAGAAACCATAATGGTAAATGTTTTTTATCTATATAATTGGAACTTTGAATAAATTAGTGTCAATTACTGAAGACGTATCCTTCAACAACCACAGCCACTCTGTAACTCCCACAAGGGGGCCAACCGCGACTGTAATTGCCGTCCATTGGTCCTAATGGACTATGAACGGGGCTTTGCAATTACCCCAGAGTACCAATTTATTCAATAGACCTGGTCTGTCTTTCTATTGATTATATGTACTCTTACGTTACACTTTTTCAATAGGAGTTTTCCCAGCTTTCGTTCTTATCATGGTTAACAAGGATACACTGGCATCCTTGTCATGCAGTTCATTTTACCAGTCGTCAGGGCGGTTGAACAAAGCTGGATGACTGCATGACTTTAGCTTCCTACGTTCGCAGGTTCATGCCAATTAGACAAGAACCTCTCAGGGGCCCCACGTGAAGGTGTAGGTCAGCACTTTCATTTCAAATTTACACCATATTTACTTGGAAACATTGTTTCCTTTCTAAATTGCACATATCCATGATCCCACCCCCGCTCCAAAGGTGGAGCATAATATTGTCATCATACTCGTATGTTATTAAATATCGTAGAGGAAAGTCTTTGGCACCTGCGGATGCCTTATCAAGATTACCGCTAAATAAAAACACCGATGTTGAACAAATACCGATAAATTATTTTTCTGAATTGGAAAATCCAATGTTAAATGTGTCCGTCATTCAGCATCATATGGCTCATGATGATGAGTTAACATACGTGTATAAAGTTTTGCATGATAAAGATTATAAATTTGAATGTTTGTCTAATCCATTCAAAAAAGTAGAAAATAATTTATCTACAGAAAATAAGTGTGTGTTTTATAGAAATCGTATTATAATTCCGAAATGTTTAAGGAACTCTTGCTTAAAGTTGCTTCACGAAAATCACTGTGGCATTAACCGAATGAAAATGCTAGCTCGTTCATATGTGTGGTGGCCTCTTATCGACATTGACATTGATGCATTTGTGAAAAGGTGTGAGAGTTGCATTTTAACTGCAAATGTCAAGAAAGAAGTGGTCACTACGAAATGGCCTGAAACGCATTTTCCCTTTGAGCGAGTTCATATAGATTTCTTTTGTTTTCAAAGCAAAAGTTTTTTAATTATTGTGGATGCTTACAGTAAGTTCAAGGATATTCATTTTATGAGTTCAACTGATGCTTTAAGTACAATAAATGCACTTGAAAAAACCTTTCGAACTTTTGGATATCCAAAACAACTTGTGTCCGATAACGGTCCACCGTTCAATTCACATCATTTCAAGTCTTTTTTTAAGAAGAAAAATATAGAAGTTTTAAAATCACCAATATACCACCCACAGTCAAACGGGTTGGCTGAGCGTGGAGTACAGTCTGTTAAAAATGTCTTGGTAAAATTTTGTTTGGATAAAAACAACACAACTTCACTACTTAAGAAAATTGAATTTTTTTTATATAATGATAGAAATATGCCATCCACATCCACTTCTAAAAGTCCATCTGAAATGCTTTTTTCATATAAACCTAGGTCTAATTTAGATTTTGTAAATAATAAAGTTAAAGAAAATTTTGATTTTAGTAATAAATTTTGTGAATTTAAAAATGATTGCAAACCAAAAACACCAAACAAAATGGAAATTGTAAAAAGTAATTTTAAAAAAGGTGATTTAATTTTGTATCAAAATCCATTCAAACATTTTGTGCGCTGGATACCAGCTCAGGTTATGGAAGTTTTGAGTAACTTAAGATATTTAATTAAAGTTAATGGTTTAATAAAGTATGTACATCAAAACCAAATTAAATGTGCATCTTCAAACAATAAAATTTTCTTATCTGACGTAAATGTAAAAGAAATAGATAAACAAAATGATGAACAAATATTGTGTAGTAAAAATCAAAATATTTCTTCTGAAAATGATAATAAAGACCTTGTAACAGAAGAAAATGAAAATATTGAAAGTCCTTCTATAACAAAAAGTAAAGATGTACAATTACGAAGATCTAAGAGAGAAAGAAAAATTACCAAAAAATATGTATCTGAATTTAAAACAATGAGAAAGAAAAAATATTAAATTAAGTTTAGATTATGTAAGAGAAGCGAAATGAAGGAAGTCATTTTTTTTTTAAAGAAGGGGTGAGTTGTTATATACGGCCTTAAGCCAACCCTGTTTAAAATGTCATTAGATTTAGATTTAGATTTATTCATTGAATGCATACACAGTAAGACATACATCTTATAATATTAGTGATATGCTAAAATACGAAACTTAAAATAGTAAACAGGCTACTTCTAAGATGAATTTATATAAAAAATTTTGAGTTTATACAAAATTTAATTTAATTTAATTAATAATCTCATTCTTTAAATTCAAATTGATTTATTCAGTTAAAATTACAATTAGTATATAATATTTATGTACATATGTATATTCATACAAATTTTAGTAGTTCAGTTCGTTATTTAAAATCATATAATATAAAATTCGTACATTAATCTCAACTCTCAACTTTATGCGGGATTGTTTGAAAATTAGGAACTTTGAAAATGACTTCGGAGTTCGAATCGAAACCTAGTTTCTCCATTTAAAGTTTTCAAGTTTCTAGGCAGAAGATTCCACAGACGAATAGCGTAAACAAAAAATTGTTGTTCAGAGGTACGACAGGAATAATGAGGGTGCATAAGCATTAAGGATCTGCTTGAGGAACTGAATTGAATCCTATTATATAAACTAGAAGGTTGTTGCGTGTTTATTATGTTACAGAGTAGGAGTAGAGTCCTGTACCGCATGAGATGATCGAAGGAAAAGTTGTAAATTTGGCGTGAAAATTCCGAAATACGATCAAAACGACGTAGACCAAAAATGTAGCGAGCTATGTTATTAAAGGCGACATTCAATTTTCTTCTACTGTTGGCATCACAGTTGCTAAAAACTTCGCAACCATAAGTTAATATTGGGATCACAATCGTTTTGGCAATCATCATCCGAGTGTTTAAGGGCGTAAAATGTTGTGACGACCATAACATTCTAAGAACCCCATAAACCTTACCCACCGCCACATTGATATGGCTGTCCCAAGTAAGTCTCCTGTTAAACAACATGCCTAGATTTCGAGCATTCGATGTAAATTCAATTGGTATACCATTCAAGCAGATGCTTGGAAAATACTCCAGATTAATTGCTGATTTATTGATGATAACACATTTTGACTTGGTAGGATTTAAGAAAAGACCATTATTCTGAGACCAGTTGGATATTTTTTCGAGATCTTGGTTGATGGTATAAGCTCCATCTTCTATAAGCCCCAGGGGACAACTATAAATCAACTGTACATCATCAGCAAACATTTGAATCGCACATCCCGAAATCTGAGTTGGTATTTCATTAATGTATAGAGAGAAGAGAAGGGGGCCCAAAATAGAACCCTGGGGAACTCCTCTGGTTGTGGGAAGGAATGACGACATTTTGTTGTTAACCGACACCGCCTGAAATCTATCTTGCAGATATGTTTTCATCAACTTAACCGCCAATGGAGACAAACCAAAATAACTAGAAAGTTTCTGACATAAAACGTGATGGTCCACCGTATCAAAGGCTTTTGAAAAGTCTAGTAATACTAGAAAAGATACAAGGTTATCATCTAATGCCAATCTTATTTCTTCAACTACATTGACTATTGCTGTAGTACAACTGTGCTTCTCACGAAAGCCAAATTGTTTACTTGACAACAAGTTCTGCGATCTGATGTGGACATTGAGCTGTTTTTGAAGAATTTTCTCGAAAACCTTGGACAGGAAAGGTAATATGGAGATGGGCCTGAATTCATCCGTGTTTCGACCCTTGGGAATTGGAATGATTTTTGCCCTTTTCCAATCATCAGGGTAAACGCCCGTCATAATTATAGTGTTGAAGATGTGGGTCAAATAGGTTAAGATGTATGGTAAAATTGCCTTCACAAAAACTGGATGTATGCCATCGATTCCAACCGCATTCGATTTGATGCTAAGTAAGCTTTCAACGATATCTGTATTATCAATACCAACAAAGTCAAATGACATACCTTGGTGAGAAGTATTAAGAGATTCCTGAGTAAGTGATGAAGATGAGTTACGAGAGAGATGTGGAAAAGGAAGCGAAACAAAGTTTTGGTTTAATACATCTACATCTATGTTCCCATTATACTCAATATTAGATCTACCTACCCCTAATTCCCTTAAATTTTTCCATAATTGGCGTTTGTTGGCTGTTCCTAACTTTGAACTGTAAGCTTCGATTTTAGCGGATCTAATTTTAGCATTTGCTTGGTTACGAAGAGTACGATAGGTTTCGAAGTGTATTACAAGTCTATATCTCTTCCACTCACGGTAAGCATGATCCCGTTGAAAAAGAAGCCTACGAATTTCATTGGAGAACCAAGGACGTTGATAATTTATAGCATTTCTTCTTCTGATTGGTATATGGTTGTTAAACAGGTTTAAAATATTAGAGTTCAAAAACTTAACTTGGTCATTAGGTGAGGGGAGGTAGAAGACTCTGTCCCAATCAATGTTCAGCAGATTTAGTTCAAGGCTAGTATAGTCTACCCTGTGAAAATCACGATACACATATGGGGTTTCAGTTGTATGCTTCCTAAAATCAAATCTTAAATAAATAAGATCATGTTTCGAAAATGCTGGTGCCGATAACTGGTCATAATGCAAAACGTCGCTTAATTCACTTACAAAAAATGCGTCTAAAAGTGTTTGTGAAGTACCTACAAAATGAGTGGCAATGGTTGTGTTAACTGGGAATAAGTTTTATGACCCCATTTCATTAATAAGTGCATTCTCAACAAGAAGATTACTGTTAAAGTCACCACAGATTACCATTTTTGACGAATTTAAAGAAATATTTTCAATGAGCGTAAACAAAGGACTTAAAGAAACATCATTATTGGGTCTATATACAACACCTAATGTCAGAGAATTTTCTTCTGCAATGATGTCAATGAATACATACTCCATAACACAACCTCTTTCCGATTTACATTTAAATGTACACTTCAAATTATTCCGAACATACACTGCAACACCCCCACCCCTCCTCCCACATCTATCTCCACGAAACAACTTAAAATTACCAAGGTTATACATTTCGTCAGGATTTGTATCTAGAAACCAAGTTTCTGACACACAAATGATGTCGGTGTCAGAGTTTTCAAAAACATCCCTAAATTCGTCAATTTTACAAAATAAACTTTGTGCATTCAAATGACACACCCGTATACCCGTCACTTGATTTTTGTTCAATATTCTAACCATAGACCGCAAAATTCCGTCACTACTATCGCCTGTGTAATCCGCATGATTGTCAATTCGTTGCATAACAACGAGATTAACGAGTTAATAAGCAAATGAATTTACGTGGTTTCACTAATTTCGTTAGGACAAAAAAGCCACCTGCAAAGGACAAACCGGTACAAGTAAAAGATAATCAATATGTGAGAAAAATTGAGATTTAATGCAGAAAATTATTATAAAATGTGAAGAGAAGAAAATTATATGAGCAAATGAACAGTAATTATAAAGGTAAACAAAAAACGGAGTACAGTGGCAACGCTGTGTTGTGCTGATTCGTTTTTAATTTGCTCGTATTTTTTATTGCTTTTTCTTGAAGTTCTACCGAATTATAAATACTGAATTGTGTAAATTTATTAGCTAATAGTTGCACTTGTCGGTTTTATTGATTTGTATTGTGGATTCATTGTGTTCAGAGTGATTAAAGTGCATTATTGCTGCTTCCTGTGCCTGTATGCATAAGCTGCCTTCAAAATTACGTCATTTGTTTACACCAATTTTTTTTTTATGACTCTTGGCTTTTTGTTTTTCCCGGTGAGTGATACTTTTGTATATGTTCTGCCTTGAAGCATTGTGATACTGCATTTTCCTGAGTCCAAGATTTCTACTTCTAATTTCATACTTCGACCTAATTTCTGCCTGGATAATTGGATGAACTTTGCTGAGATCAACATATAGCAGAGACAATGACAAGCTGTTTTAATCAGCATATTAATTAATTATTACAACAACTCTTTGCAACCAGAACTAAGCATCTGTGATCTGTCATCAGCCAATATCATCTGTCAAGTGCCAACTACAATTACCGACAACTACATTACCGACAAATCGGTTCGTGCATGTGCTAAATTGAATTATTACTTTCTTGTACACTAAGAACCAAAATTTTCTAATCTAACTTTTAAACAAATTATTTTAAATTTTAAACATTGTAAACATGGCGAATTGTGCATCTTGTGACAAAATATCAGATTATATGATTGATTCAATTATTTGTAACGGCAACTGCAGAAGATGTTTCCATGTTAAATGCTTAGACGCACCGTTTAGCACAATCAAGCTATTTGGAAAGAACAAGTCTTTTTACTTCTTCTGCGACGATTGTGATCCGTTTGCACTTACAAATATGGCTCGAGATTTAATACAAAATACTAGACAACTAGAAAACCTAAGCCGCCAATTGACTCAGCTTTCAGAAAAAGTTGAAAATTTGAGTAATAAGCCACAAAACAACATTATGCAAACCCGGAGTAAAGCAAAAAATAAAAACTTGAACCCTAACTTAAACAATGAACCAACGACTAAAAGATCTTGTGAAGTACTTGACAATACAAGCGAAACTCAAATATCTAAAAAACCAGCTACATCTGTATTTCAATCTTTTATGCCGGCAAGATCCATCTCTAAATTCAATTTCAGTAATGGTATGCCTTTGCCGTCATGTCTTCTTCCACCATTACCTGAATCTGATAGTATTCAAGCAACGTCGTCTTCACAATCAGCGTCATCATCGTCTCCGGCATCATCATCATCGTCACCACCTATTAATTCAGCATCGTCTTCAGTTTCATCATCTTCATCATCCTCATCATCGTCGTCATCATCAACATCATCATTATCAGCATCTACAACACCTCAAACAAAATCAATCCCAGTAGCTTCGGAAAGCACTGATGGAAATGAATTCATATCTCCCATTACGACAGGTCTAAGGGCTATTGAAGGACAAAAAACCTTATTTGTCTCTAAGCTTCATCCCTCAACCAATGCTTTAGACATCAAAAATCATATTAACATAAAAATTGGTGCACATCTGAAGCCGCACGTTGAAAAGATGATCCATCGTAACCATTCAAAGTATTCATCGTTTAAAATTCGCATTCCTGACTCCTACTTTCACTTGATAAATTCTTCTTCGTTCTGGCCAAATGGTAGCATATATCATGAATTTGACAATAGACATATTAAGAAACAATCAAATCAGCTCCCTTTTCAACACAACAAGACAATGCAGAATCTTCGACAAAGCAGCTTCAAAAGGTATTAATATATTACCAAAACGTAAATGGACTGAGGACAAAGACCAACTCGGTCTTCCTTAACTCAAATAATCTTCCACATGATATCATCATTTTGACGGAAACCTGGTTGGATAGTTCAATTCTTGATACTGAGCTTTTTGACACGAACTACCAAACCTTCAGACGGGATCGACATATTACTGATTCTACCACCATTGTTGGAGGTGGATTACTTGTGGCAGTGAAGAATCACCTAGCCTGTAATTTAGTCAATGACTTTCGACAATCATTCATCGAACTCTTGTGCGTGAAAATTAAAACGCAGGAAGGTCATTTATACATTGTCTCCGTATATATACCTCCTGCCTCTTCCATTGAAATTTATGAGGAACTAAACAACTGTCTGGACAACATCTTTTTGGGGCTGGAACTTGAAGATGAAATTCTTATCGTAGGAGATTTTAACCTGCCTAATTTAATCTGGATCTGCAACGAAGATAGTTATAGCTACATTCCAACTAAAGCCTCCAACCTGAAAGAATACACCTTAATTGACGGTATGTCATTATTTGGGTTAAACCAATTGAATGGCTCAAGAAACTCTTCGGGTAAAACATTGGACCTCGTTTTTTTCTCCGACAATGCTAATTCTGATGCTGCTGTTTTGACCACTGCCTTAGAACTTACCAAAGAAGACCGTCACCATCCAGCACTTGACATATCGTTAAATTTAAACATGAATCCCCACTTTAACAAACTCAGCAACAAAATTGAATTTAACTTCAGCAAATCAAACATCGATAATTTATCCATTTTACTAAACAATATTAACTGGAACCAACTATTTATAAACTGTGATATTAATGTAATGTGTAATTCATTTTATAGTAAATTATTTGAGATCTTTATTCAAACGACACCTTTTAAGACATCTTATAAGGATTCTAATGACCCACCATGGTTTGACCGCCATTTAAAGAATTTAAAAAACAAAAGGAACAAAGCTTGGTTAAAATTTAATGCTTCAAGGACAGTTGAAGATTATAATATTTTCCTAATATTGAAAAATCTTTTTCTTGACTACCACAACCTTTTATTTGAAGATTATACCGCAAAGACAGAAAGTGAGTTAAAAATAAATCCTAAATTATTTTGGCAATTAGTAAATGCAAAACGAAATAATGGTGGCTTTCCTAGCTCTATGACTTACATGAACTCCACGCGACAAAATTCTGAAGAAATTGCTAATATGTTTGCGGACTTTTTTAAGAATGCTTTTGATGAACCTGTTGACCCTATCTTTGACTCCAATATCTCTTCGTTTGTCCAGTTTACACATCTCAACTCAATAAATTTTAACATTACTGAGGATGCAATAATCCAAGGCATTTTAAGGCTTGACGATAATAACTGTCCGGGACCTGATGGTGTTCCAGCATCTATCTTAAAAAAATGTGTCTCTCATTTGAGTTATCCACTTTATTTACTGTTTAATAAGTCATTGAGTAGCTCTATTTTTCCCGATCTTTGGAAAATATTCTTATTTATGCCGATGACATTAAACTTTACAAACGAATAAGATTCGAAACTGACTGTACTCTTTTGCAAGACGATTTAATTAGATTTAGGGATTGGTGCAATAACAACAGACTTTATCTAAATATTGACAAGTGTAAAGTAATGAGCTTTACACGCAAAAAAACGACTATAACATATAACTACACATTTAGCTCGGACCCTTTGAATAGAGTTTCACTCTTCTCTGACTTAGGAATTATTTTAGACTCTAAACTTACTTTTAATGATAAGTTGCGTGCGATATGTTGTCCCATGATAACTTCTGCCATGATCACTTACACCCAACCCGATTTTAGTAAGGCTTTTGACAAACTGTGCCACAAAACCCTTATTAATAAATTAAACAAACTAGGTTTCAATACCCAATTTCTTAAATGGATTTCTTCGTACCTTAAAAATAGAAATTATCGTGTAGTTTTTCGTAATGTTTGTTGAAATAACTTTATTGTTAATTCAGGTGTACCCCAGGGTAGCCATTTAGGGCCTGTCTTGTTTATCCTTTTTATTAATGATGTCGTCTCAACTGTCCATAATTCAAATATTCTTATTTATGCCGATGACATTAAACTTTACAAACGAATAAGATTCGAAACTGACTGTACTCTTTTGCAAGACGATTTAATTAGATTTAGGGATTGGTGCAATAACAACAGGCTTTATCTAAATATTGACAAGTGTAAAGTAATGAGCTTTACACGCAAAAAAACGACTATAACATATAACTACACATTTAGCTCGGACCCTTTGAATAGAGTTTCACTCTTCTCTGACTTAGGAATTATTTTAGACTCTAAACTTACTTTTAATGATAAGTTGCGTGCGATATGTTGTCCCATGATAACTTCTGCCATGATCACTTACACCCAACCCGATTTTAGTAAGGCTTTTGACAAACTGTGCCACAAAACCCTTATTAATAAATTAAACAAACTAGGTTTCAATACCCAATTTCTTAAATGGATTTCTTCGTACCTTAAAAATAGAAATTATCGTGTAGTTTTTCGTAATGTTTGTTCAAATAACTTTATTGTTAATTCAGGTGTACCCCAGGGTAGCCATTTAGGGCCTGTCTTGTTTATCCTTTTTATTAATGATGTCGTCTCAACTGTCCATAATTCAAATATTCTTATTTATGCCGATGACATTAAACTTTACAAACGAATAAGATTCGAAACTGACTGTACTCTTTTGCAAGACGATTTAATTAGATTTAGGGATTGGTGCAATAACAACAGACTTTATCTAAATATTGACAAGTGTAAAGTAATGAGCTTTACACGCAAAAAAACGACTATAACATATAACTACACATTTAGCTCGGACCCTTTGAATAGAGTTTCACTCTTCTCTGACTTAGGAATTATTTTAGACTCTAAACTTACTTTTAATGACCACTTAGACTTTATAATTAAAAAAGCTAACAAAACACTCGGTTTTATTAAGCGATTTTCTCGGGACTTCAACGATCCATATGTTCTCAAAACTCTCTATATTTCGTTTGTGAGACCAATTCTTGAGTACGGCTGCGTAGTTTGGGCACCTTACTACTCTGTTCATATATATAGGATTGAAGCAATTCAGCGAAGGTTTACACGATTTTGTCTCCGTTTTCTCTCCTGGTCACAGGGATCTGCACTTGTAATGTACTCACAAAGACTTCTTTTGATAAATCTTCCATCACTCGAAAATCATCGAAAATTTATCCAATTCTGTTTCATCGCTGGTATTATAAATGGTAAAATATCGACTTCACTTCTTTGTCGACTGAATTTTAACTGCAGCCAATCTAGCATTAGACTTAGGCAACCTTTATGCCCTATTTTTAGCAGGTCAAACTATGGTGCAAATAGTCCTTTAAACCAAATGATCTCAATATATAATAAATTATACTTTCTTATTACTGCTGTTAATGACAATTTGAAAACTGTAAAATTCAAAACTATGTTTTATAGAACATTAGATTTATAATTAGATTTAAGTTTTTTTTTATGTAACGTTAGTAATTAACGATTTCCAAATAAACAGTTAAAATTCATAAAATTCTTAGTTGGCAATTCTCTCTAAGTCTTCTACACTATCGACGCAAATCCCTCTGACATCTGACAGCGAACGCTTCACATAAACTCGGCCTCGAATTGTAAACACTGCAGCGATGTTGTTGGATTTTTTGAGTTCAATTGCATGCCGCACCAAGTTATTGTTCATTTTAGATAGTGACTCGCGAACAAAGATGTGTGCAGTTGATGCAATGCCAATATCATTGAGACACAGTTGAGTTTTATTTGTTTTGATGTGTTTGGCAATGGATGTGAGGAGAAATTTTTTTTCATATGGTGATTTAAATTTTATAATGATTGAGGTGTTTTTATGCGAGTTTTGAATTGGGCGAGAGCGAAACAAATCCAACACTACCGGTGGTTTAATATCGAGCGTATGACAGAGATGGTTATAGAGTGATTTAAGGTTTTCTTCGGGGAGTTGGGGAACACCAAACATCACTGCGTCACTTGCTACAAACTTGTTATCGAGATTTGCAATTGATGTTGATGCTTCGGCAAGTTCTTTTTTGGTTGAAGACAGCTGGGCATTACTTAAGCTAAGTGTACACGATTGCCAGATCTGCAAATATTGCCAGATCTGTCACTGAAAAATTTGTCTCGAATGGCTGACAATCGTGTACACACCAAATTAATTTGCAGACAAATGGTTTGGCTCCTAATTTGCAGACAAATATCTGCCAATTAATTTGTAGATATCTGGCAATCGTGTACACGCAAGCTGACAACCGTGTACACACCAAATTGATTTGCAGAAAAATTTGTTCATCAATCATTTTGAAGACAAATGAATTTGCAGATGTGGCAATCGTGTGTACACAAAATTCATTGGGAGATCACCAAATTTTTTTCATTTTCTGACGTTTTTGCAAACGTCTGACAATGAATAAATTTGCAGATGCCGTTTGAGGAACATTTGCAAATTTATTCATTGGCAGACAAATTTGGCGAAAACTACGAGGTAAATTTTAAGGTGCTTTTTTTCATTTCAAAGTAAATGTATAAAAACGTTAACATTTATTTTCAGATATTGATGCTTTTATTGAAAATTAAAGTGCTGAACATTTTCAGCCCATTACGGTTGAGGCATTTACACGGTCACCGCCGGCCGCTTGAAAACTTGCCAAAAAAAATTAAGAAATCGTATCGGAAGAATTTACATTTTTACTTTTCCAATAAAAAACATTTTTGAAAGCAAACTTTTTTAAATTTATTTAATTTTCAAAACACAAAATATTTTGATTTGTTTTTGATGTGTGACAATGAGCTGCAAATAAATTTGCAGATCTAAAATTTGATTTGGTGTGTACACGGTTGGCAAAAAGTCTACAAATGTTTGCAAATCTATTGCTAGCTATTTGGCCAAATTAGTTTGTCGACATTGTCAGACAAATATTTGGCAACAGATTTGCAGATGTTTGTAGATTTCTGCAAACCGTGTACACACAAATTAAATTTTCAGCTCATTGTCAGCTCATTTTTACACATTGTCAGACGTTTGCAGATCTGACAATGATTGTCAGACCTGGCAATCGTGTACACTAAGCTTTTCAAGATTTTTTTTTGGTTTCATTGAGCTCTAAGTTGATTTTAGTCACATTTGATTTTAGGGAATCAATTTCGTTCATGATTATTAAGTTGTCACTCTCGAGTTGCTGAACTTTAGTATTAATAATATTTATGTTTTTGTTAACAACTTCAAATTGTTTTTGAATTGTGTTAGTGAGGTCTTGATTGTCCTGTTTCATTTGTTTTGTTAATAAGGTTATTATGAAATCACTTTGTTCTTTCATTCTAGCATCCAATTTAGATAACAACGCACTTTCATCATAAGCCATTCTTTTCGAATTATGTTGTGGGGAGGTTCGAGGTGAATTTTTAGAGCTTTTTTCTATTTGAGTGGCGTTGTCTGTTGCACGACTGCGTTTTTTGTATGATGCCGACATATACAGGGTGATTCACGAGCGTTGTGCCAAAAAGCTAGAGCGCGTAGGTTGAGTTGAGACAAGAAAAAAATCGTATGGGAGGGGGGGTCTATTCCCCCCCGTTTAGCCGGGAGGGGCAATTTTCGTTTTCAATGAACAAAATGATTAATCCAAGGAAAATCCAATACTTTTCTACTTTATTGAGTCGTCATAAAACTCCAATTACAAAAAATTAAATTTGTAAATTAAACTAATAAATTAAACTAAAAGTCCAGATAGGTAAAAATAAAAACCAAGATTTTCTTAGAAAAAAGTAGTTTTGGTTTTTTTTTTTATTTCTCAAAAACGAAAAGACATTTTTGCATCCGGTTTTCTGTTTTTGACTTCAAATTAACAAAGACGTTGAAATTTTAAAACAAAATTAGTACTTAATTACATAAAATTTTGAAAAAAATTAGTTCAAAAATGTTTTTTTTGCTTTTTTTTTGAAAATTTTGAGTTTGAAATTTTTTTTTTTAAACTATTCGTTAAAACAATTTATTTTAAAAACAAAGTGAAAGAAGAAGTTTTAAGCTTTTCAGAAAGGTATAGAAAGGTGTTGTAAACTAAGCCGTTGATTTTTAATATTTTTTTTTACAAAATAAGTCAATTTTTCAGAAAATTGCCCCTCCCGGCTAAACGGGGGGGGAATAGACCCCCCCTCCCATACGATTTTTTTTCTTGTCTCAACTCAACCTACGCGCTCTAGCTTTTTGGCACAACGCTCGTGAATCACCCTGTATATGCGTTTAGGTTGATTTTGGTTTTATGTACCAGGTTTGATTTGAGAACAAAGGGAACTATATATAGCAGCAACCACTTTCAGTCTCGCGAGAAGAAAATATTAATTTAAATGGCAAATAATAATAATTAAAAGTGACACAGGTAGTCTATTATTTCACAAATCCACTATATTAGACTTTTAGCAACTATTGTCAGAGACTTTATGAAATTGGGAACTCAATTAGGAGAGAAAACACCAGAGAAAACTGCCCGACTATAAAACACGTCTAGTCTGTAGCCCGCACCATACTTTTTTCATTAACATGAACTGTTATAAAATGACTGCTTTCGTTTGGCATATCCATTTTCCGAGTGAATGGACGGTGATCAGCTTGTCAAACAAGAATAAGAACTTCCTTCTTGAAGAGTCTGTCAAGCCGATCACACGCCTCAGCTTAAGTATTCAACCTAACACTGACTTAACTTATAAGAGTACTTTTAATATATATAAATAAATTATATTGAATTGAAGTCTAAGAGTTTCCTTAATTAACATCAAAGAGAAACCTAACATAAAAATACATTCTTTATGTGAGAAATAACAACAAATAACACAATGTTCTTCATATGATATTTCACATAGCTTTTGTTTGAAAATCATTTATTTAAAAAAATGTCCAGAGTTTGGGCCGTTTGAAAAATCGAATCAAATAGAAATAACAATAATCTTATCTTTAACAATTTCAAGGGTGCAGAAATATCTTGACTTGTTTTTTTTTTAAATAATTAAGACCAGGTTTACAAAACAAAAATGCTTGCATCTTATTCAGTTTTTTTTGCATCATTATTTAAAATTTCTTAAAATAAGAGGCAACGACATTAATTTCTTCACCACATTCAAGAAATACATCATAGTTTTCCTCTGTCTCTTAAAAGTATTTTTCTAACATTATACACTTTTCCATAAGGAATTCCTTAAAAAAGTGGAACAACAACTCTTTTTGCTTTTACTTTCAAAAAATTCGCTTTAAAAATAAAAAACAAAACTTATTCAAAATATTTGTACAATGAATTCCCGGGATTGGTAAACAATGACAATGACATTGTGTTTAATTATATTTTATATTGAAAACACAATGGGCCCTATCGGGAATGCGATTTCCCTGGAAATATTTCCCACATTCGGAAAACTTGTATCGTGAATAAGAGTTCTCTGGAAATATTTCCCACGTTCGGAAAATTCGTTTCGAGAACGATGTTCGAATTTTCCCTAGAAATTTATTGCGATCATGAACACTTTTCCCATGGGAAATTTCTCGTTATTTCTCTGGAGTTTTTTCCCATTCATTTTGATTGAGAAATTGCAAGCAAAATCCTTTCTCGAGTGGAAAGGAGATATTTACAGACCTAAAAAGAGAGTTTGGATTTATTTTGAGGAGTAGGTAAAACGATTTTATTATTATCTTGCTTGAATAGACCTCAAAGCACAAACCTTTGGGAGCATTTTTTACGGCCTACTTCAAAACCAACTGCTAGGAATGAAAAATGAGTTCTTCAGTTACAGTCCTTTAAAAATTGTCGATCAGGCTGGAATGGTTATATAGCATTTTCTTTTTCCAAGACTATGGAATATTCAGGATGCAGACTTCCCCCTTGTGCTTACGATGAGTGAGGTGGTGAATGAAAACGCCAATGACAGAAAGATGATTGGACAGCTAGTACTAAACATAAGTTATTTCCATTTCGATTTGAACTGTGCAATTATTGGGAAACATTTTAATTCGTGGTTCGAGACTTGTCAACACCGAGCACCGGCACAAAGGTCATCCAGGAAAAATTGAAATGGATAGAGAAGTCGAATCATTCATGAAACTGTGTTGAGATTTTCTTTAAGTTTCAAGGCCACACCCACCAGTTCCTATGATTTTTCGGGCCGGCCCCTGGCAATGGTTTGCAATGAATTACAGAAGATGTAGATGTATTAAATCTATAAATGCAGATAATGGTCGGCAGTTTGTGAGTGTTGAATTTAAGGGCTATTGCAGTATTAACAACATTGATCTGATAAAATCACCTTCATACTGGTCACAGGCCAATGGTGAAGTTAAGAATATGAATCCATCAATTTTAAAGCGAATACAAAATCACTTTGATGTACAATGTGACACCACATTCTACAACGAGGAAGTCATCTTGAGAGCAACTATTTAATAGATCAACTAAGCCATACAAATAAAAACCCTTCTATACAAGACAATATTTTACACTCTGAGGCAAGGGACTTGAACAGGATTAACAATCGAAAAGGACATTCGTAGTGCGAAGAAAGCGGATGTTTCCATTGGCAGTTAGGAATTACAGCATCGATCCTACTGATTGAATTTGTTTGTGTTTACTCTTTCATCGGGAATAATAGAAATCCTTTGCATTTTAATTATCAATGGAAGCTGTACAAAAATCAAGAAAGACGATTGGACTACTAGTACTAAAAATCAGTTATTTTCATTTCGGTTTGAACTTTGCACCTTGGGGAACTTTCCTCTTTGTGGTTCCACCAAGACATTTGCGAATGATAGTATTAGAGTTAGGACCGGACGGCCTGCACTGAGCACTGAGGCAAGAGACTTCTACATTGTACAATTTTAACAAACTAAACGCGAAAGAGAGAGTTCGTGGCTGTGAAGGAATCGGATGTTTTCATATCAATAAGGACGGAATTCAACTCCGCAGAAAAAGTAAACAACAATCTTCGATCCAACTGATTTTATTTATTTGTATTTCTTACTCATTTAGAGATTCTTTGCTATGCAATTTAATGAACCATCACACTAAAATTGTCAAACAAAACAAAAATTATTCCAAGCAAAAAGAAATAAATAAAAATATTTCTGTCAAAATTGATTTTCGAAAATAATTTTGTTTTATAAAGTTGGTAGTTTTTTCCCTGGGAAAAATTCGTTCCGAAGGAATTCCACGATAACTAGAAATATTTCTTGGGAATGGAATTTTCCTTGAGAAAAAAAATTTCTTGGGAGATTCCTGATAGGGCTCAATGTGTAGTTTGACGGAGAAATCTAAGTATATTTATTTTTCTTGAAGTTCTCTATAGACTATTTGTACAGCAACTGCTATGTTGTCTATTATTATCTTTATATGAGTAAACATACACTCTACATCTCTCCTTTTAAGTTAACAAACAATTCAATTTAAATAAGATAAGAATAGTTAAATAATTGAAAATAATTAATAAAATTGTATATAGGAAAAATGCATTTAGAAAATAGTTCATATAATAAAGCAAATTAAATTAAGTTCAATTAAAGGCATATAATTCAAATAATATTCAAATAATGAAAATGATAAATAAAAATTCAATTTGAGTTCGATTTTATAAATTCAATTAATAATAATTAAACAATCATTTTAAATTACAAGTATTTAAAATTAAAGATTTAATAATAATTTAATTATAATATTTAATTATTTATGTAAGCCTTTTTTGGCCTGGCTTCGAGTGTTGTGAACTTTAGCTTTATGTCCTTCAACAGCGCTATATGGTTGTGTTGCATGAGAAAGTCTTTTTCGTATATGTATAGAATTTCTTCTATACGTTCCTCCCCTTTCAAGTTGAACCAAGTAGGATCTTGGTTCCGGAAGTTTTGACACTATTTTTCTGGGGAGCCATTTTTTATCCAAGGATTGCATCCAAACACGATCACCCAGGCTGAATTATTTCTTATTGCTTGCATTTCGGTTATTTTTGTGTTTTTTGCTTAGACTTCCTAATGCAAAGTTGAGGGTTGTTCGGAAGTTTTGGTTTCAAAATGCTATCATGTGTAGGTATTCTCGTTCGAAGTACCCTGTTACAAAGCAATTGTGCAGGTGAGTAACCAATACTAGCAAGAGGTGTATTCCTGTACTCCAGAAGAAGTATAAATAAGTCTGTTTTTGAAGCATGGATTTTGCGGAGTAAGTCTTTGCTTATATTAACAAACTTTTCGGCTGAACCGTTAGACTTGGGATGGTAAGGGCTGCTAAAAACAAACTTTGCGCCAATTTTATTTGCAAAAGACAAGCATTCTGAGCAGTTAAATAGGTTATTATCTGATACAATAATCTTAGGAATCCCATGAGAAGAAAATGTAGTCTTAAGGTGTTTTATAATTTCATTTGCCGATTTATTTTTGATTGGTAACAACTGCAACCATTTTGAAAAATAATCAACGATGACTAAGTAATAGGAACTCGAGTATTCCAATAGATCTAGACCTACTTTTAAGAAAGGTGTATCTGGAATATCGTGAAAAATAATTGGTTCCTTTCTTTGAGAAATCTTAAATGGTTGACAAACCAAACAGCTGTTAATAAAGTTTTCAATCTGTGTGTTCAGGTCTTTCCAATATAATAAATCTTTTGCTCTTAGTTTTATTTATTCCTAAATGACCTTCGTGCAATATACCTAAGTACTCATGCTGCAATGATTTGGGAACCACTATCCTATTCATGTAGAATATAATATCATCTTCGATAAACAATTCATTGCTTATCCTATAGTAAAACATCAAATCACTTTCAACTTTGCTTATTTCTTTAGGCCAACCATTTAAAATTAAAGTTATAAGCTTCTTCAGTTCGGGGTCTTTTTGGGTTTCATTTTGAAGCTGAGCTTTTCTATTATCACTTATATTAATAGAATGAATAACTTCATCAAAATCATCATCGCTGTCGGTTTTTGTGACTTCTAGAAATGAGCGAGAAAGCAGATCTGCTACATGCAAATACTTCCCTAGAACATACACTACATCAAGTTTGTATTTCATCAGTTAAAGTTTCATTCTCTGTAACCTCGTACAATAAATCTTGTCTTAGTCCTTTTTACATATAGTAACCAAAGGTTTGTGGTCAGTTTGAACTGTTGTCGGTCTCCCATAAATATAAAAGTAAAACTTTGTGCATGCAAACGTAATGGCAAGTAATTCTTTTTCTATTTGGGCATAGCCCTGTTCAGTGTCTGAAAGCGCTCTAGAAGCAAAACTCACAGGTCCTTCTAACTGTAAAAGACAACAACCCAATCCACTTTTTGACGCATCACATTGTAAGACTATTGGTTTGTTATCCTGGAAAAGTGTTAGCACGGGAACTTTTGTAATTGTTTTCTTTATTAGATACTTCTATCATTATGTGTTTCTCGCCAAACAAATTCTTTATCTTTTTTGAGTAAATGTCTCAGATTTTCTGACATCGTTGAAAGATTTTTAAGAAAACTTCTAAGAGCCAATTTATTGACTCTCCATTAACTTTAAAATCGACATTAAAAAAGGAAAATTTTAAATTAAACGCAAAATTGTTTTATTGAGTCTCTTTTAACGATTTTTTTGACACTTGCCTTCATTACCTAATGGGACATTAAATTTAAAAGTGTTTTTAGTTAAAATGCCAAATTCGGCTTTTTAAGAGGGATATTTAGAACTAATGGAGCTTTTGAAGAAGGTTTCTATTTATTCACTCTCCGTTAGCGCTAATTGTCAATTTTTATTTCATTTATTAATTGTTCGAAAATGTCTGCGTGAGTAGAAGTAGTTAAGAATATTTGTTGGATTTGAGTGAAAGTCCTTCAACAGAATGAAGAAAATACTGAATGATGGCTAGGCAAGGTTGAATATGGGATAATAAAGACTTTTTTCCAAAGATTTCGGTTAGTGAAAACCAGTGTAGTGAGAGTACTTGGGATCATTCTATACGATTTGGAATACTCTCTGCAAAGGTAAGGTAGGTAGAAATGGCTGTCCCACTTCCGTGTACGACACAATTAGCGCTGAGGGCGCTGTTTTGATCTGCAAAGGTAAGGAAATATGAAAGAATGAATAGTATTTCTTGAACCATCGGAGCTATTGACTACACTTACGTCAATGTATGCAGGTGGGCTTAGAATTTCGCCTACAGAAAAGGATGGTGCCCTTTAAACGTGCATGAAATGTATTCAGCCCGGTGCATCACATGACCAATCTTTTTTCAATAATTTATCAAATTAAAAGGAAACTAGCACGCGTTTCATACGGAGACACCATTCGTTCATTAGAAACTCAGGGTGTTATATTAAAATATTATGGTAAAGTTAAAGTAAATTCGCTTTTATAACCAATGTGAAGTACTACTCAAATAATAAAATCATTGTCTCTCTAACTAGTCGTTTCAATTCACATTTCATTTTTTTTATTCACTTCAAATTGAAGTTTAATTAAAATAATTCTTCAAACTGTTTTGACATTTCACTTTAAATATTTCAAAAACAAACAAATATCCTTGGGATATTTTTAAAAGGCTGTCATATTTAAATGTATCATTAGAAGTCGGGTTTTTAACTAATAGGGGTTGAATAAAAAGAAATTTTAACTGAGGAATCCTAATGGAGGCAGTAATTAAAAGCGATTTTAATTAAGAGCGTATTATTTCAAATTTAATTGAGTGTCAATAAATTGGCCCTAAGATAATTTATAAGGCCTAAAAACCTTTGTAACTCCTTTTTATTCGACGGCGGCTTCATTGCGAGAATTGCTTCTACCCTATCGGGGTCAGGACTCATACCCTTTTCAGAAAAAATATGACCTTCACTGAACTTAAATTGTGTTGGAACTTATCAGCATTAAATTTAACACCGATATGCCTAGCCTTATCAAAAACCTTTCCTAGGTTTTCATCATGTTCACGTTGATCTCTTCCAAATACAATCAAATCATCTATGTAAACACAAGTTCCTTGAAGCTGTCCAAAATATTGATATGTGTACCTCTGAAAAATTTCAGGTGCCACGCAAATGCCAAAGGGTAACCTACAAAATTTAAAACAACCAAATGGGCTACTAAAAGTGCACATATCACTTGAGTTTTTATTGAGCTCAACCTGCCAGAAACCATTTCTTAGGTCCAAAACGGAAAAATACTTCATTCCGCAAAGCTTCTCTTTAATATCTTCTAGCTTAGGTATTAAAAAATGTACTGGCCTTAATGCTCTGTTAAGATCTCTAGGATCCAAACACAATCGGATTTCTTTGTTTCGTTTTTCTACTATTACCAAATTGCTAACCCAGTTTTTTGGAGTCTCAACCTTTTTTTATAAAACCTTGCAATTCTAATTTCTGTAGAGCAATCTTAACAGGTTCTTGTATGAAAATGGAATTCTTCTAGATGTTTTTGTTGTTGGTAAAACTGAGGAATCTACTTGAAGAACACATTTCTTAGGAAATGTTCCAATCCCTGTAAAAATGTCTTTATTTTCTTCAACTAACATCGCCTTAGTATTTTTTATTAAATCTATTCTTTTAATGAGATTCATACCAACGCAACTTTTCAACCCTAGCAAAGGCATTGTGTTCTCTTTAACGACATAGAATTGTACACTATAAATTTTATTATTTAGCATACAATCGAGGGTAACAGAGCCAAGAGGATATAATTTTTTACCACCATACACTTCCAAAATCCCTTTATTAACTTTCAGCACTTTATTCTTTAGTAAAGCAATATATTTATATGGAAGCACATTAATTTCAGCCCCGGTATCAAGTTTGAATGAAATTTGAATATCTTCTATTTAACTCCATCAAGATTTTTGTTTGCTTGTTAAAGAATATACGAAAAAGTTTTCCTCACCTGAACTTGATTCATCTGAATTCGGAGGTTCATTCACACAAATTTCCGAAACGTTTTGTTTTGTTTTGCATGCAATCGCAAAATGGTCAGCTTTTTTACATTTTGCACAAAATTTACCTTTGGCTGGGCAATATCCCGTTTCATGACTTGTATAACACCGTTCACAACACTCTCCACCACCACCATGTCTTGCATATTCCTGTATTGGATTAGAAAAATTAGAATAATTTTTAGCAAATTTTGTTCTATAATAATTTCTATTAAAATTTGCTTTTTTATTTTGTTGTGAGTTGTTGTTAAAATTGGATAAATTGTTAGTATCTCTAAATAGTTTTTTGTTAGTATTAAGTTGTTTAAAATTTGATGTAACAGCATCAACTGTAAGATTCCCGTTTGATGATGGCTCTGCTGATTTTTTGTTCTGTACCTCCTCCAGTCTGTGTTTATCCAGCTCAAACAAACGGCATTTTTTAATTGTATCCTCCAAGCTGATATTTCCTACGCCTAACAGTTTCTCTTGACACGTTTTAGATTTTATGCCAAATATGATACGATCCCGAATAGCTGTATTTAACTCGTTTGATGAAAATTCACACGAGGCTGATAGATGTTTTATATCAGTTAAGAAATGATCAAAACTTTCATCTTCTCTTTGAGTGCGGCTGTAAAATTTATATCTTTCGTAGACCTCATCTTTCTTGGGGTTACAGTAAATTTCAAATTCATCTAGACTGTTTTGAAGAGTAGCCTTTGCGTCATTGCTGATAGTCAGCGTATTGTAAACTTCAAGTGCATTTTCGCCCACAATATTAAGCAGTATTGCTTTTTTTATTTCCTCTTCTTTTTTATTACTTTCAGAAGCCAGCATAAATATGTCAAACCTTTGTTTGAACTTCTTAAAGTTTTCGGATAAATTTCCATCCATTAATAATGGAGCTGGTGATTTAATCTCCATTTTCAGCGTGCGTTGATTGGTCTCCCTTTGGTCACTTAATTCTGATTCTGAATCTGAGTCAATTTTGACCACTGCTTGATTTCGTGTAATTCTTCCGTCTTTATCTCTTTTTATTTGTGAAAGCGTTATTACGATAACCAGAATTAAGGCAAATAAAAAAATTCTGTTTGTGTTCGGCTGCGCCATGTTTAATTATATTTTATATTGAAAACACAATGTGTAGTTTGACGGAGAAATCTAAGTATATTTAGTTTTCTTGAAGTTCTCTATAGACTATTTGTACAGCAACTGCTATGTTGTCTATTATTATATTTTATTTATATGAGTAAACATACACTCTACACATTGTTTCCTCAAATATTTTTATTCCCGTTTTCCTATCTTTTGCCCCAGAAAATAAAACAAACACAAAAGCTGTAGCTGTACAACTTTCTCCTTTTCAGAACAAAAAACGAATCCGAAAACAAACGAAGTGCTACGAGAATATCCAACGTATTATTCCTCTTAATTTACACATTAAACTCATGACTTGCACTAAAAATGCTCTAGTTCTTCCAAAAACAACACCAGGAGCGTATAAACAAAATCATTATTATTTCGAGAAGTCAGATTTGATAACAAAGGAAAATGGTACCTAGATACTTGTTCGATCAACAACCGTTGTCGAATTCAAATCAATCAGCACATTCCTCTACATGGACGCATTCACGAGATTCACAAGCAGACGTGGCGTGTGTTCGGACCTATACAGTGACAACGGTACGGCATTCGTAGGAGCGAACCGGCTTATGAAGGAGGACCTGCAGGCATTCCAGTCCGAACACAACCAACAGACCTTAGCTCAGACGGGTACCAGATGGCACTTCATCACCCCCGGTGCCCCACATCAAGGCGGGCTATGGGAAGCTGCAGTGAAGTCCGCCAAACACCATTTGACACGACTAGTCGGGTCACAGTCGCTTTGGTTGCATCAGTTGTACACCTTGGCCACGCGAATCGAGGCCTGCCTTAATTCTCGGCCCTTGATTCCCTTGAACGATGATCCAGACGACAAGTTGGCCCTTACCCCTGGCGATTTCCTCGTTGGGTCAGCTGTCCCGGAGCCAAGTATTGGAACTGTCCCAATCAACCGCCTCAAACAATATCAGTGGATTCGGAAGGTGCATCAAGACTTCTGGCAACGCTGGAGAGATGAGTATCTTAGTACATTGCAAACCAGGAGCAAGTGGGAGAAGCGAGAGCCCAATCTACAGGTAGATGACATCGTGCTGGTGCGCCACGAAAACCTTCCCCCAACCCATTGGAGAATCGGGAGAGTCACGGCTGTGCACATGCGAAGTGATGGTTTGGCTCGGAACGCGACGTTACGCACGGCCATGGGTGAGTGCAAGCGCCCGATACAGAAACTCTGTAGGCTGGTAGAGGCATAACATCTCAAACTCATCCAGTTCACCTACATCATCGAATCTGATCCGAGGTTTGATACTGACGCATTCTCGTGCACAGGTGCACACTCCATACATCACATTTCGAACCGGAAGTCGGTTCGACCGGGCAGGATGTTCGATCAACAACCGTTGTCGAATTCAAATCAATCAGCACATTCCTCTACCCAGAATAAACGACACATTTTACTGCCATCCCATTGACCTCACACCAACCACTCGCTGCTTCTCTGATATCATGCTGATATCAAATAGATACACAGCGCACACGATCGGAGCCAATATAGCGGGTGCTATATGATCAATGGTGTGCGATGGATTCATAGTGGTCAACAACATTCTTGATACTCATGTGTCGTCTACAATGTGCCATGAGATATCTACGGTCGCCGTTGCTGCCCTATATTTATCTTGGATAAATAAACAGTCGTGGTGAGGTTCAAGTGTACTTCTTGGAAACACTTGAAAGGAACGGTATACTATGCAGCTAACACTCCCACGACTCTTGGCAGCTATCGCTGGCGTCGGCACTTTGTTGATGGTGTGTCGTTGGATATCAAAGGCATGGGCCTGGTACCAACTGTTGGACTCAATGCATCTGTGGGAACTATGGTGATGCTGACTCAGCAGCTATGGAGCGTGGTTGGATGGCTACTTGGTGACTTCGAGGCGATGGCTTGGGCAGTTGATTTTGTATCTCCTGATAGTGTAGACTATTTTGTGTTTATCTGTTTTCTTTAAATAAAGAATCTTATTTTGTGTGACCACAACTTGGAATAACTCTGAGTTTAATTTGATTGAGCTTGGGAATAATTGAACTTGTGAATAATTTCCTTTTGCCCCTGATTACTAAAAGACCACGGAAGATATAATTCCCGAACATTTGGTGCCTCCTGTGAGGATTTGAATTTGACAAGTTAATGTTGTGTTTTTGTTATCTCATTGAGATTTTCGCATTATTTTGTATGGCATTACTTTGGGCTATCGCGGCTGTTATTGTGCGTAATATTTTCGAGTTTTTTTTTGTGAATAATAATTGAAAATTGCAATGGCTCATCTCGCTCAACGTTCGGCGGCATGCACGACCATCAAGCGGATGTTCACAAGCCTGACGGCTGGGAACGTCCTGTCGGACTGGGACCTGGTCCGGACCACTTTGGAGCGAGCGCTGCTAGACCAGCACTTCGAGCGCTTCAAGGTGGCTCATGATGGCACCCTGCAGGAGCTGGAGGAGCCAACCGAGGAGGATTTTGAGGCCCATGATCAGTTGCTGCTAGCGGTCGAGCGGCAATACATCGAGGCATCAGCTGCACTAGTACGGCAGATCCAAGCGGTTAACCCCCCACTCCAGGTAACGCAACCGAAGATAGAACTGGACGTCTTAGTTGCATGACGGTCGGCGACCATTGCGGCATTAAAGCGGCTCCACACGTTGGTGTTGACCACAGACCTGAATGCGTGGGATCTGTCCCGTATTCACCTGGAGCAGAAGGCGCTGGAGAGCTACTTCAACCGGTTCCAGGACATTCACAACCAGACGGTGTCGCCGCAATGCGATATCGAGACACATGACGAGATGGAGCGGGAAGTTGCAACTATGTACAACGAAGCAATCGCAGCACTGCAGCGACGAGTCCACCCGGTGGAATCGACCCCGGTTAGCCTGCCACCCACCAAACTGGAGATGAAGTTGGAATCGATCCAGATTCCAACCTTCTCAGGAGAACTGCGCAACTGGCTCCAGTTCAAAAATGCGTTTGAGACGCTGGTTCATAATGCCGACCTACCACTGGCCTACAAGCTGCAGAAGCTCAGAGATTCAGTTAAAGCCACCGACGTGGGACTGGTAGGCAGCGTCTATTCTGGCGGCTACGAAGAGCTATGGACAGCGCTGAAGGAGCGCTTCGACAATCCGAGACTTCTTGCTGAGGCACATGTTTCTCGTTTTTTGGGCGTCCCACCTGCCGCTGAAGAGACTCCCCGGGAACTGATGAGAATCAGAGACGCAGTTGATGAGTCCTTGAGGTCCCTGAGAGTCATGGACCAGGCCGTAGACTCATGGGACACCTTAACGGTGCATATTGTGCTCACGAAACTCCCCAAGGCGACCCAGCAGGCATGGAACATGTACTGCCATCCCCGGGAGATACCCTCATTGACCAAGCTGCTGCAGTTTGTTGAACAGCGGGGACACAGCCGGGGAGCAGAGATGATGTGACAGCCGTTCTGTAATCAGCCGGAGATGAATCCGACTTCCTCACGCCAGGCGTCGAAACCAAGCAGGGTCAGTCGGAGACATGCCATGGCAGCGTCTTCAAGTACTAGCTGTATGTGTTGCGGTGGTAACCATCGCATTTCGAAGTGCAAGGACTTCTCCAGCTGGGACCGGAATACGCGCTTCAAGTTTGTTCGAGCCGAAAACCGATGCTTCAATTGCCTGATGCCTGACCACCGAGTAGAGAAGTGCCCGAGCAACGTATCCTGCAAGCACTGTAACAAGCGTCATCACTCACTTCTGTGCGAGAGGAGCACTAAACCGACGCCGACTCAGCCAATGGTCCCGTTCGAGAACCGCAATCATGGACCTCCTGAGGTTTTTGAGGATGCAGATTGACTACCTGATCCAGCCTTGACTGTACTGCTAGCAACGGCGCTGATCTACGCATACAGTCACACATCAGGACAGCTCCTGGTTCGCGCCCTGTGTGATCCTGGATCGCAGGTAAGCCTAATAAAAACCTTTATCGCTGACAGACTGAAGCTGCCCAGGGCCCGTTCAGATATCGCCGTGCAAGGCATTTTAGAGTCGAAGTTCGTCCCAGTTCGAGACCAGGTGACCCTCTCGATCAGGTCAACACGAAATGCCTTTTCTATGACTATCAAGGCATTGGTCATACCAGTAATTACCGCCGATCAACCGGACTCCATTGTGGACATGACACAATGGCCACACCTGGCAGGGTTGCAACTAGCTGACAAGCACTTTGGAACTCCGGGTGCCATTGACCTACTTCTCGGTGTGGATGTATGGGGCTCATTGGTCGAGGACGAGGTTATCCATGGCCAACTCCACGAGCCGCATGCCCAGCGAACCCGTTTTGGCTGGGTTGTTTTTGGCCCAGCTACAAGGAACCAGCTCCCACCTGTGGTAAGAGCGCATAATATTCAGATGATGATGCCAACAGACTCAGCTCTGGAGGACTTGGTACAACGATTCTGGAGTCTGGAAGAGGTTTCTCTAGACGAGACGCGAGAAGATGAGTGCAGTCGCCACTTTGACTCAACCTATACCAGGACACAAGATTGTCGGTACATGGTACAGATACCATTCAAACAGGATGTACCACAGCTCGGCGCATCCTATCGAGCTGCGATGCGACAGTTCTATTGCTTGGAACGGCGTCTTTATAACAACCCTGATCCACAAGTACGTGAGAGTTACATCAACTTCATGCGGGAGTATGAGGCCCTAGGACATATGGAACGGGTCGATCAACATGGCGATCTCCCGGCATCCTATTACATCCCACACCACGCAGTGACAGATAAGTTCCGTGTGGTATTCAATGCGTCATGCAAGACGATGACTGGAGTCTCGTTGAATGACATCCAACTGGTGGGTCCTACAATTCAGGACTCACTTCTCAATGTGATCCTGCGGTTCAGACGGTACGCTGTAGCCTTGACCGCAGATGTGGAGAAGATGTTCCGGCAGGTTCTGGTGGCACCAGAGCATCGGGACTACCAACGGATTCTCTGGCGAGAATCACCATCAGACGAGTTGTGTGTCTTTCGGTTAACTACCCTTCACATATGGCATGGCTTCAAGCCCGTTCACATCCGTTAGGGCGATGATGCAATGCGCCCGCAACAATCAGGCCTTGATAGCGGACCCGGGCAGAGCTGCAAGTGCCCGAGAGACGATTGAGAAGGCGTTTTACGTAGATGACCTACTGACCAGCTGTAGTACAGCGACCGAAGTTGTTTGCCTGGCAAACGACATTGACAAGGTGTTACGAGCAGGACACTTCCATCTGAGAAAGTGGAATTCAAACCGAGCAGTAGTGTTAGGTAAGATTGAAAGTAACAGTTCTGCTTCTATTTCCACAGAGCTTGTCATCGACTGCCCAACAGCAACAGTTTTGGGCTTACGTTGGGATCCGACCTCTGACGAGCTCTTCTTTTCGGTGGACCTGGACCAGTACCCCGACCAAGAGACGAGTGCTTAGTGAAGTTGCTAAGCTCTTTGACCCTACCGGTATCTTAGCCCCAGTGGTAATTGTGGGAAAGATGTTCATCCAGTCGCTGTGGTCAGCAGGGGTTACCTGGGATGCCCCACTATCACATGAGCTCGAGGGACCATGGCGGAAGTTTTACAACAACTTACGAGCACTTAATTCCCTACGAGTGCCTCGCTGGGTTGGTATGGACAGTCAGCAGCCGACCATTCTCCATGGTTTCTGTGATGCTAGTTCCCGTGCGTACGCTGCTGCGATCTACGTAAACACTACATCAAAGGATGAACAAGCTCGAGTCTCATTGTTGACTGCACGGACACGAGTCGCTTCCATCAAAGGAGCCACGATCCCACGTTTGGAACTGTGCGCTGCACACCTATTGGCCGTCACGTTGGAAAACGTACGCATAGCACTTGGACTGGCCACTTCCCCATATTATTTGTGGTCTGATTCTAGTATCGTTCTTTGCTGGCTTCGGAAGGAGGCCTCCACACTAAAGCCATATGTGGCGAATCGAGTGCGACGAATCCAGGAGCTCACTTCACAAGATTGTTGGAATCACATCCGATCCGCACAGAATCCAGCCGATTGTGCGAGCCGTGGTATTGACGCCGAAGATCTTATTCACCATCGCCTCTTGTGGCATGGTCCAGAATGGTTGCAGTCCGGCACTCTCCCAGTTGGCCCACCCGGGCAGCCAAGTGAAGAAGATCGAATCCAGGTTGCAGCGGAGCTACGACCTTCAAACGTCATCGTTGGGGTGACCACTAAAGAAACTCAGCTGACAATTCGGCACCGTGGGAATCTCATTCCACTGTTAGAACGATACAGTGATCTTCAGAAGATCCTCTGGATCGTGGCCTACATCCAGAGATGGCTATCGACGCATCGTCGCCATATGAAGTCAGCAGTAGTTGGACCAGACGAACTGGACGATGCTCTTATCCGGCTGATCCGTGTAGAGCAAGCGAAATGCTTCCCCCAGGAAACATGCCAACTGAAGGATGCAGGCCCATTGTCAGGCAATAGTCCCCTGCTGTCACTAAATCCGTTCATAGACGAGAAAGGTGTGCTTCGTGTCGGTGGCCGACTTATGCATGCATCCCTTTCTCCCGCACAGCGGACGGCTTCTAGAGATGTTACTTCAGCAGACCCATACTCGGACGATGCATGGCGGTGCCCAACTGATGTTGCAAACCCTACGTCAGAGATAATGGATACTCCGAGGACGGCAAGCAGTGCGAGGCTTCATACACAGATGCGTTGTATGCAGACGCCACCGTGGCACTCTGATGAAGCAACAGATGGCGTTGCTACCCAGTCACCGAGTGAACAAGTTGAGACCGTTTCTGGCATCCGGTGTCGACTACTGTGGACCATTTACTTTGCGGATCGGCAATAAGCGATCACGAACCACTGTCAAAGGATACTTGGCAATCTTCGTATGCATGGCAACCAAGGCCGTTCATCTGGAAGTCATCGAGGATCTGACGACACAGGCGTTCATGGACGCATTCACGAGATTCACAAGCAGACGTGGCGTGTGTTCGGACCTATACAGTGACAACGGTACGGCATTCGTAGGAGCGAACCGGCTTATGAAGGAGGACCTGCAGGCATTCCAGTCCGAACACAACCAACAGACCTTAGCTCAGACGGGTACCAGATGGCACTTCATCACCCCCGGTGCCCCACATCAAGGCGGGCTATGGGAAGCTGCAGTGAAGTCCGCCAAACACCATTTGACACGACTAGTCGGGTCACAGTCGCTTTGGTTGCATCAGTTGTACACCTTGGCCACGCGAATCGAGGCCTGCCTTAATTCTCGGCCCTTGATTCCCTTGAACGATGATCCAGACGACAAGTTGGCCCTTACCCCTGGCGATTTCCTCGTTGGGTCAGCTGTCCCGGAGCCAAGTATTGGAACTGTCCCAATCAACCGCCTCAAACAATATCAGTGGATTCGGAAGGTGCATCAAGACTTCTGGCAACGCTGGAGAGATGAGTATCTTAGTACATTGCAAACCAGGAGCAAGTGGGAGAAGCGAGAGCCCAATCTACAGGTAGATGACATCGTGCTGGTGCGCCACGAAAACCTTCCCCCAACCCATTGGAGAATCGGGAGAGTCACGGCTGTGCACATGCGAAGTGATGGTTTGGCTCGGAACGCGACGTTACGCACGGCCATGGGTGAGTGCAAGCGCCCGATACATAAACTCTGTAGGCTGGTAGAGGCATAACATCTCAAACTCATCCAGTTCACCTACATCATCGAATCTGATCCGAGGTTTGAAACTGACGCATTCTCGTGCACAGGTGCACACTCCATACATCACATTTCGAACCGGAAGTCGGTTCGACCGGGCAGGATGTTCGATCAACAACCGTTGTCGAATTCAAATCAATCAGCACATTCCTCTACCCAGAATAAACGACACATTTTACTGCCATCCCATTGACCTCACACCAACCACTCGCTGCTTCTCTGATATCATGCTGATATCAAATAGATACACAGCGCACACGATCGGAGCCAATATAGCGGGTGCTATATGATCAATGGTGTGCGATGGATTCATAGTGGTCAACAACATTCTTGATACTCATGTGTCGTCTACAATGTGCCATGAGATATCTACGGTCGCCGTTGCTGCCCTATATTTATCTTGGATAAATAAACAGTCGTGGTGAGGTTCAAGTGTACTTCTTGGAAACACTTGAAAGGAACGGTATACTATGCAGCTAACACTCCCACGACTCTTGGCAGCTATCGCTGGCGTCGGCACTTTGTTGATGGTGTGTCGTTGGATATCAAAGGCATGGGCCTGGTACCAACTGTTGGACTCAATGCATCTGTGGGAACTATGGTGATGCTGACTCAGCAGCTATGGAGCGTGGTTGGATGGCTACTGGGTGACTTCGAGGCGATGGCTTGGGCAGTTGATTTTGTATCTCCTGATAGTGTAGACTATTTTGTGTCTATCTGTTTTCTTTAAATAAAGAATCTTATTTTGTGTGACCACAACTTGGTATAACTCTGAGTTTAATTTGATTGAGCTTGGGAATAATTGAACCTGTGAATAATTTCCTTTTGCCCCTGATTACTAAAAGACCACGGAAGATTTAATTCCCGAACAATACTTATTTTCAGGATGTAATATTAGATGATTACAATTTATTTCCGCATAGGAACAGGCCTTCATTTACTCGTATATTACTAGCTACTAGCTAGCTACACTATTAGCCGAATGCATGTATTCCGTAGATGGTTCTATGTTGGGGAATTTTAATCAAATTATGAGAACGCAAAATATAATCTTCACCTCGGTAATTAAAGAGGATAGAACTCAAAATAACTGGAGCATGAGTGACACCAGTAATAATTTGATGAAGGAAAATAATATCATTATTTGTTCTCCTTTAACACGGTTTTTTCATCTGGCAAAATGCAAGTCGATCCTAATAAGAAGGGAAATTATTGGGGTCAATCCATTGGACTTTGGAGCCCTTTAAAGGCGAAACGTGTAAAATTGCGTTGAACTGATTCTAGCCTCTCAATATGTATCTCATAATGAGGAGACCAACTTGTAATGCATATTCGAAATGGGGTCGAACCAAACTGTTGTACAACGCATAGACGTTAGGGTCAAGGAATTCTTTGGACCAACGTTTCATAAAGCCTCACGTTGAATAAGCTTTATTGAGGATGTTGTTAATATGTTTTGAAAAATATAAATTAAATGTCAAAAGAACTCCTACGTTCCTAACTTTAAGGACATTTATGATTATATGTGTTTGGATATAACATAATCATTAGATGTAGGATTACGCTTTTTGGAAATTGTCACTGTCTGACATTTTCGTGAATTAAGATTCAAAAATATTGTTTCAGTAATTCCGATAGATGGTTATGTGTGCTAACTAGTAACATATAAGTCTGGCCATTGCTCAGAGGAATAAGTAGTTGACTGCTAAGTCAAACGCTGCGGCCTTGCAGTTCTCATCTTCGGTAGCAATCTTTTTCTGTAAAAATTGCCAGCATATCTGAGCCCACCTGTGCAATTTCAAAAACTCAAAATTCCTTGCGAAAGATCTTTTTATTTTATTTCATATAAGGTGATGAATGATTCAGTGATTTTGGGCAGTGATAGATAGATAGATAGATAAATAGATAGATCTTTATTCAATATAATAATTAGTACACAAAGTCATTGAGAAAATCTTGAATATTTAAGGGCATGACATATCTGTCGTCTGCCCGAGTGGCAAAATTGCTTGTATCTCTTACAGTATATATATATTTTTTTTTAATAGTTAATAGGACTTTTAGTTTAGTTAAAACAAAATTTAGAGATACTTTTTACACATCATGAGATTTTTTTTTTTTTATAAACTATTTTTTTTTTAAATAGTTAATAGGACTTTTAGTTTAATTAAAACAAAATTGAGAGATACTTAATACGCATCTTGAGATTTGTAAAGGTTTGATTGATTTCAAATTGGTTCTTTCTTATATATTTTAAAAGGCTTCATTTATTACTTTGGATCTGTAAGTGCTGGCGTCAGTATAATAATCAAAAAGTAGCTTCCAATCACCACCATTCAGAAAATCATGCACCTCTTCCTCCTCTAAAACATTTTTTCCGAAGTAGACTCGCCTTATTTCCTTTAGAACTGGACAGATTCCGATGAAGTGATTCACATCTTCCCGTGCTTGTAGGTTACACAAGTTGCAAAGACCTGGACCCTCGTTTCGATGCGGCATGGCGTTCAGCTTGATGAGCTCCCCTCTGATTTTGAAAATCGTCCCAATGACATAACAGGAATAACGACTGTTGAAATAGTTGAGCTCATTTAGATTAAGGTGTCGACGCACGAGCTTTTTCAATAAAGGCATATCTTTCATTTTCGTCAGTGAGCATGATGACTTCGTATAAATCCTTTTTCCAGTTAGCTATGTTGCTCACTTCCCAGTTCATCGTAAAAACACAATCAGCCGCTATCTTTGTCCATTCCTTGATAAAGAGAGTTTTATTTTGTATTGCCTGGCGCATCATCAGCTTAGGCAGCCTGGAATTACTCATTTTTGCCACCCTTAATAGATAGTCAGCATTCAATTTTAGAGTTGAGATGAACATTGTTGGCAGACCAGATTCTAAATTATACATATACTTTGGTGTATTAATTGGTAAGAAAAAAACTTTTCTTAGAAAGAAACGTAGTAGATATTCAACGATTTTGAATTTCTGTGCACCCCACACCTGCGCTCCATAAAAGAGAATGGCCTGTGCCGTTGCATTAAAGACTTTATACTTTGAGCTAAAAGTTATCATTATCAGTTTGTTGCAAAAGATCCTTTTCCAATTCGAGCAGATTGCTATCTTAGCTTTTTCTAGTTTAGTTTTAAGGTGTTTTTCCATTTTTAAATTAAATGTCAGATCCATGCCAAGATATGAATACTTTTTAACAACTTTCAATGTTTGTTCTCCAAATTTCCATTTTTCACCTCTTGCTAATCTGCCAGCTCCGTTTTGAAATATCATCACTTTCGATTTTGCGACATTAACTTCCAAGTCCCATAGATTGCAATACTCAAACAGTTTATTGATCATCATTTGAAGAGCGCATGGAGTCTCTGCGAGTATAACTATGTCGTCTGCGTACATTATAGCTTTTATTTTTGAACTTGCAACTTCAACTCCACACGGTAACCAATCCACTATATCACCCAAAAATAGTGCAAATAAAAGGGGGCTCAGATTACAGCCTTGTTTGACTCCGCTGTTTATTTCAAAACTTTCAGATTGCTCTTGACCGTTGTATATTTTTGCTGTAGTTTGCTGGTATATCTTTTCCAACGCTCGCACGAATTTGGACGAGATTCCAAGGTTGAACAACTTATAAAACAAAGCACTTCGGTTAATCGTATCAAAGGCTGCTCTAAAATCTACGAAGAAAGCGAATAATTTCTTACTTTGATCCAGTTTTATTTGAGCAATTGAAGTTAGGACGAAGATATTGTCAACTGTAGAATACCCTTTCCGAAATCCAGCCCGAAATTCACTGAGTTTTTGGTTAACATCTACCCAGTTATTTAATCTTTTATAAAGCAGAGTCGTATATATTTTAACTGACGAGTTTAAGAAAGATATACCCCTATAGTTAGCCGGGTCACATGGATCCAGTTTTTTGTAAATTGGCCAGATCAAAGATTCGTAAAACTGCTCTGGCAATGTGCCAAAATTAAAGATAACGTTCAGAGCTTGTGTAAGATGCTTTTTGAAATTTTCGGAGTTATATTTAAAGAATTCTGCCGGAATACCATTGGTTCCTGCTGCTTTTCCGTCTTTTAAAGTTTGTAGGGCATTTTCGACTTCTTCTATTCCTAAATCTGCATCCAAGTGTTCATCTTTGAAACAAGGTTCGGGATAATACCATACTGTTTTCTCTGTCAAGTAAAGTAGCGTTGAGTAGTGTGCCCGCAGATCATCTACTGCTATTACAGCATCTTCTTTTTTATTGTTTTTCCCATTTAATTTTCTTGTCAGCGACCAAAACTCCGCAGAATCTCTACTTTGGCTCAATATAGTTGCCATTTCTTCTTCATGCGCTCTTTTTTTCTCATTATATTTCCGTTTGTACTCTTTATTTGCTGTAACATACTCCATTTTAATGTATTTTGTATTGTACGAATATAATCTCAATAAATTCAGCAGCGCAAGGGATCTCTTCCTTAGACTTTCGCATTCATAATCATACCAAGAAGATTTTCTTCGAAAATTCGTTTTTGTTTTAGGAGAATTCGCTATATCTAATATTATTGATTCCAGGTCACATAGCGGAATAAAGTTGACTTTAGAAACAGTTTCCTTGAGGCTAAGTTTAGTATCTATCATGCCTGGTAATTCATTTTTACAACTGTTTTTCCATCTCAAGCAACTCCTTTCTAATTGTTTTTCACAATAAGATAACTTCTGAATGATCTTCTTACAAATAGTGATTGATATTGGAAGATGCTCAGAATAAGTAGCATCCCCAACCATAAAGTCTTCAAATATAGTATGCCAGTCTCCACTTATCAGACCATAATCTATAGTTGAGCATCCTTGCTTTCCAATAAAAGTAAATTCTCCGTTTTTGTCCCCTTTTGCTGTTCCATTTAAAATACTCAGTCCGAAATCGTGACATAGTTCAATTAACTTTTTTCCTTCTGCATTACACATTAAATCTTTGCTCCTGCGTTTTTCACTTAATTTTACAAATTGCGACTCCATATCTGCTGTTCTTGCATTAAAATCCCCTAATATACACAAATTATGAGCTTTCAAGGAGCATAAAAAGTCATATAACACATCATAATCTTGTTGCCAATGGTTGCAATTAAGGTAAACGGGTACTATATAATAGAAGCTATTTGTGTTTTTAATTTCTACATAGAGAATCTCTTCTTCGATTTTAATTTTACATACAGGGAAAACATTTTTTCTTATAGCAGTAAGTATTCCACCACTTGCTCTACCTCTATTGGA
This sequence comes from Sphaerophoria taeniata, assembly GCA_943590905.1. Taxonomy (NCBI): domain Eukaryota; kingdom Metazoa; phylum Arthropoda; class Insecta; order Diptera; family Syrphidae; genus Sphaerophoria; species Sphaerophoria taeniata. Next base: position 109,519,234 of record OX016541.1, read on the forward strand.
TGTTCTCTTAGCTGGTATCCAAAAACATTCGTACGAAGTAAAATACTTTTCAAAATTTTTACATTTGTGTTCTTCTGTGTGTGTTTCAAGCAAAAAGATAATATCAAAATTAAATAAGTACGTAAAAAAACCAGGAAATATTGTTTTACTATTCAGTCCACCAACATTATACGAAACGATTTTACAATAATTAAAACAAATATTTACTTCTTTGCTAATTTCCTCAATGACTACCCTGTCCTATTGACTAGAACTTGAACTACTCGTTAGACTTATATGGTTCTGATCTTTGTTACCATTAGAGATGACGTTTGTAGTTGTCAAAGGGTTGTCATAGTCTTGATATTTTGGTAAACAAAAGGGGTATTCACGTAAACGCGGAAAACCCATAGAAACCGTAGAAACCGTAGAATTTTCTATCGGTAGAAATGAGCTGTCAAAATTTGTATGGGAAAAATTTTCTGCAAATCGTAGAATTTTATTTCACAAATTTGAAGCAGAAACTGCAGAAAAAAAACCTGATAAAATTTATGACGTTTATTTTGACGTTTAATTTGGCGCTCATTTCATCTTTTCTCCAACTCCAACATCCACAAATCATTTAAAGTGATTTGTTCATACAATTTATTTATTTGCTTACTAACAACTAACACCACACTAAGTGATGAGCCAGTGGTATAACTACGGTGACCATCCGTTCATTATTATAATGAACAGTTCATTATTTGAACAAAATGTTCATTATGAATTATTGTGTGTCGGAAAACATAAAAATGTTCATTATTTTAGAAATTGCTCATTATTTGGTCATTAATTTATAATTTTTTTCCTTAAAGAAAGCCTAAGCATGAAAACCATTAAATTTTTAATGAAAACGTACCCCTACATCATTATTCGTAGTCTTTCTTTTTCGGAACACTTCCTACTCTCACAATTATAAAAATCAGAAGATCATAATATATTATACATACTAACATACAAGGAAGTTAAACTAATACTCTTACACTTGTGCACAGGATGACTTTCACCACTGGAAATAAATTTTACCAGTTAAAAATGGGTTAAAGCTTGACGTTTGGTTAAATTTTGACACTTCGCATTGAATAAAATTATTAGATTAGCTGCGGAGCACTTATGGTGGCGCTACAGTCTAGGTCGGACCAAGGCCTCACCCAACAAACGTCTCCAGCCAGCTCAGTCCCTAGCTAGCTGTCTGCAGTTTCGCATGCCGAGTTGATTCAGGTCCTCTACCACCTGTGTGCTCCACCTGAGTCACGGTCTTCCTCTTCTGCGACGCCCTTCCGAGTTGGATTCGAAGACGGTACGAGCCGGAACATTATTTTCCATTTGCTCTACATGACCCAACCATCTAAGTCGTTGGACCTTAATTATGTTTGTTTTGTTTACTATCGATAAAAGAACGGCAAAGTTGAGAAGCACTTTTTCATGACAGATTGATACTCTTGGGAATTTTTTTCAGGTCTTCGCAAGAGGCAGTACCCGTGAAAGATGAAATAAAAACTATATGGGCACGAGTAGGACTCGAACCCACGAACGTTCTGCTTAGCAGCCAACCCACCTAACCACTAAGCTACGGGCAACTGCTTATTTACTATTACTCAGTGAAATAAAAATCTTGAAAACTGGTCAACATTTTTAATTTTTTGGGTACTGTTCATTATTTTGTCTCAGAAAATATGGTCACATATGGTCATATGGTATAACACAGTTTCTGTGTTGGCAAACCATTGGTCGTAAAATGGTGCTTGCTATAAGCCCATACGACCAATTCTGATAGTGTGTAAAAAAAAAAAATGAATGAACTTTGTTTTAAAACTACTTCTTGGCATCTTGAAGAGAAAATTAAAATGTAATTAGAATAAAAAAAAAGAATCACTTTAATAGAAATTATCGAATGACGTGAATTGAACAAATTCACATTGCGTCGCCTGGATAAATGTTTGTCGTATGTGAAAAATTGGGGTTTTGAGGATTAAATGCAGTTTTGGTAATAGATTTTTTGCCTACAATTCTGTAAAATCCGTTTTTTTATATTTGGCTTAGTTCCCGAGATATTCAGTGTTCTTTTTGTCGTATCTCCAAGGTCACTAACGATTTGAGTCATTTTTTTGTCGTATGTGTAAGAAAAAGCTACACATACGACAAGTTTTAAACATACGACAATTTTTCCCATATAAAACCAGTTTTTCGTCGATTCGGAAAATGATTGTCGTATGTGCCTTTTCTTTGAACACATACGACAATAATTTACTGAAGTCTACGTGTGCGTTTGTCGTATGTCCCATAACAATTAACACAGTCGTGTGTTATTTTTGGTCTCAGTTGCAATCATGATGTCAAAGGAGACGGACCGCCCGAGTCTTCTGCTCCGAGTTTGTCGGAAGAAATTTGTGTGCAATGACTATGATATTGCATGCAATAAATTTATGTTTTAATAACTTTTATTGGTTTCTTAATTTTTTGGCATGAGTGACGAAATATAAGGTGAGGACTTTTCAATTGACGATGAAGACAATGATCCGTCGTACAAACCTTCAACAGCAGACAAAACGAATTCCTTAAAAAAATTGTATGAGCATGCAAATGAATTGATTTTGCCAACTCCAGATTCGAATGAAATCCAGATTCGAAATCTGCCATCCGTTTATAGCAGGTCATGTAAGTTTCTGAATTTTCGTTAGCATCAAATCAAAGGTAGCAATTTAATTTCAGTAGCATGCAGTGTATTATTTCATCTTTCACGGGTACTGCCTCTTGCGAAGACCTGACAAATCTTCCAAGATTATCAATCTGTCATGAAAAAGTGCTTCTCAACTTTGCCGTTCGGAATCGGCGTTAAATTGTAGGTCCCCTCAATTGTTCATGAGAGTAAGCCACATAGGCCTTGGTTCTTCAAGAGCTGTCGCGCCACTGTATTTATTTATTCTATGCAGTGTAACACCAACAACTTGCAGAAAAAGAAAGAGGAACACATCGTTATGGAAACAAAATTTAAGAAAGAGTCTTCGTGAGCAGGGTCTTCCTTATAATGGAAAGAATGGCATAAAAAGACCTGCTAGAGCGTCTTTTTTCAACTTCATTAATGTCGTTTTGTCGTATGTACAAGACTATTCCATTCAAACATTTGATAAATTTTTGTCGCATGTTTAAAAATTTTGTCGTATGTGTTTGGGAAACTAGCAGACTTGGTGAAATAGTCACATACGACAAGAGCATTCTGAGCAAAATTGGCTCTAAATTGTTCCTTTACAACTATTTCGATTTTATTTTAACGTTATTGAACTAAAAACTTTTTTTTACATAATTCATACAATTTTCAAGAATATCTGACGTAGGGTTTTTGAGAAAAAAAATTCTGAACTTTGATGTCGTTTTCCCAAAAGTAGCCAAATGTAACATACGACAAACATTTATCCAAGCGACGATTGACGTTTAACAAACAGCTGTTTGTTTCCCTTGTTTACGCAACTATTTTCTGCTGGGGTGTTCATTTAAATCTTTTGCGGAGTTTTCTATTTTTCCGCAAAGTAGAAAATTATCTCGTTACGTGAATACCCTTAAACTTTGAATAGATCAACGTGGAAATTGAAAGTATCGCAAATTTTTTTTAAAACCACAGCTATTTCCATATCTCAAACCTATTGCTTCTAACCAAGTAAACTCCATACTTTCATCTTGTTTGGTTGATTGCGCTTTATAAATTTTCTTACATACAACAGATGTGCCCTCCTTCTCCGTATGCTGTGTGGATAATCTTTTTGTATTGAGATATTGGTGTTTTTTAGTTTGTTAGTGTTTTTTAATATTTTGTACACATTTTCCTTGCTGTTTAATTTAACAATAAAGTTTTTGAATTTAGAGTTCCAAGATTTAATTTCTTTAATTTCATCGATGCAGTGATTGTTTGAGTCGTTTGACAATTTGGTGCATATATCTACAACTTCTGCAGTTTGTTGTTCATCTTTTGCTTCGACTTTGACAATAAGATTTTTTTCGCACGCCTGCATTTGAATATGTTCCAATTTTTTTTCTAGGAAAACTACTTTTGTTTGAAGTGCACTCAAATGCTATCGTTTTCGCTTTTGAGAGCCCTGATGTCTATACGTACTTCTTCTACATCGGCTTTGGTTGCGAGATTTTGAAGCTTGGTATCAAAAAGAGTACTTAAGTCTGATATCGCCATGCTTGAGACTAAATTCGAGTCGCTTTTGCCCATTTTGGAAGGTGGATTTACTTTATTAGGTGAAAGGTCTGAATATAAGCGCTTTTGAGAATTCATAAAATATGACAGGATCTATATAGATCTCCTTTGTTTTTAGGCGGGCTTTTTATTTGGGTTTGTTTTTTTTATTTGATAATTAAATGATATTAAGTGACAACTTGCCTATAAATTCCAATGAGATGTGAAATTCTTCGTGTTTCTCACTGTTGGCAACAACTTCCTTAATTTAACTACTTGTTTTTAGTAAATAATTCAATTTTTCAACAGAGCTATACATTTTTAGTTTCTTTCACTTTAGCACTAGTGTTGCCACTCAAATTTTGGGCAGTGCTAAATTCATTGTTATGCTTGGAAAATTTCACATCACCTATGAATGCAACTCGATTTACAAAACCAATTTGGAAATTTGAGATTGTGTATTATTAACTCTCTGAACATAATCGTAATGTGTGAAATCTCGACCGAAACAAAGTTTGTTAGGTCAACAAGTGCGCTATATTTGTTTGACATATCTTCAGATTTCTAACACGTTGGAACTATGTAAATTTTTATCAGAAGAGCGGTGAACTTTCCCATCAGCTCGGCAGCTGTATACAATCCGTTTTTATTTTGGCAAATTTTATTGCGAGAAGTCAAAATGATATTACACAAACATTCAGGTTAAGTAGAAATGTGTTTGTCCTGCAGGATGGATAAATAAATACGCAAACATTGAACTTTATTCTAATTCATAAAATTTTTCAATAAAACTAACTCTAGGACCGGCAACACTCACACCACACAACTACGAATAAAAAGATTAGCCCTGTAGACAATCATCCAACCATTTCATTGTCTTCCTCGCAGCGAAGAAGGGAAACATCTCCTCAACGGTCCTGTTCTACTTCCAGGTGCAACGCCAGAACCCATGTTTAACATGAACATAGCAAGTCAGAAACTGGCACTTATACGCCTTATTATTATTTCTACAAAAAAAAAAAACATTATCCTTTTGATTAAGGTAGATATAGGTATCCCTCTTTCTGCCTTGTCATAAAATTTGCCATGGAAATAGTGGCGCCCGACAGACAGAATACTTTAAGATTTTCGTTATAATATGGACTTTATCCCTACACAGTGAGATTGGAATTTAAGTCTGACGTGAAAGAAGATCCTCGAAGAGACTGGATTTGGCAAATGCCTTTGAAGTAAAAACAACAAAATACAAAAGGAACAACGAAACACATTCTTAGTTGAATTGATGAATTGCTGTTGATGCTTAGATAGATTGGAAGGTAAGTTATGAAAGTCCTTGTCGCTGACAATTATTTGCTGGAGAATGTTGTTTTATAGTCTATATTCCTCAGTACTAAATATTTTAGGAGGCAGAAATAAGCCTTATTAAACCCAAGGAAGCTTCATTTGAAATTGAAGGAGAAAAGAAGATACACATCGTTGTATTTTAAGATGGCAACTGATGGAGTCTTAAGAGAAGGATGGTGATTACTTGCTGTGCCATCAGCAATTTGCTGATCTTAGCCCTCATAAGTCATAAAGTACCAAACTGCAGACAGTTTGAGGGAGACAGTTCTAAATTGGACTGAGGTACAAACTTACTTAGGTTTTAAATAAGTAAGACTTGCTTTTTGACTTCCAGTTCATATTTTGTGAACGTTCAACGAACGAATCTTCTAAACAGGGAAAACAACTTGAATCTTTTAGGGCCCTGTATATCTTGTCCAGTGCCCAAAAATGTCTAAGCTCTTCTTACGCCATACTCACGCATTGGCAGTGTCAACTTGACATTGACAGGCACATGAATTCAATTCGATTAACTTGTTAGAAGTGATTCCTTTAAAATTCTGAAGAGCGATTCATCAGCACCCACCCTTCTTGATTGGCACTTGTTTTCAGGGGAAACAATTGTTTGCTTTCCTAACGCTCATTTCGAATTCGTATATTCTGTCATACTGTCACCAATAATGTTTGATGTGACTGTCAAACACTTACAATTTGTATTGTTTGATGAATTCGTTATTTTTCCTTGCGAGCACTCAGATTTAACATTTTTCTGTAATTCAATTACGTTGTCTTGTCTAATGTTCAATTAGCATTTCTATAGATTTGTCCATATGCCCAGGAGCTGCATTAATATAGTCAAGTGGGACACATAAGTTACGAAAGGCATTTTGCCGCAGGCTTCAGGAGAAGTGATACGGTCACTGTTTGTCATCCCTTTATTGTGTTGACTAGAGGCACAGAGCGAAAAGAATACGGAGTAAAATCTGTATTATGGATCTATTGCACCGTGAATTAAATACAGAATTTTTTTAATTGCTGCCTGTCTTTCAGTTCAGTTGTGGGGTGTTCTTATTTTTTATTTAACAAACTTCTTACTAAGTAAAATTTATGTTAAATAAGCGAAAGGTAGGCAAACATTTACTTTACCGACATTGAATATTATTTTTTATTTGTGAGGGAAAGTTGTAACGTTGTTTCTCAATAGAATGATTTCTCAACAAGTGCTTTGTTTTTCTCCGTACTCTATAACTTGTATAGGTATAGCATTTTCTTGCTGAAACTGTGACACATCGAAACCATAGGCCTTAAGACGGTACCCTTATAGTCGCACTCATTGTTAGAACACTAAGTTGTCGAATACAGCAAGACAAGGCTCGAAATGAGCTTTAGACTTCGCCTAGTCTCACCGAACGCAAAGAAAACTGAACAATTATCAGATAACAGTTTGACAGTGATCTGTAAAAAAAGGACTATAGAAATAAGCTTTTCACTTTTCCCTAATCAATTTTTCTAGGATATGTGCTATTTCCCGGTGTCACCGAGTTGAAATGCCCCTCAGATTGCTTCCGCTTTGCTACTGTTGAACAGAATCAAAGTCTTAGAGGACACGATTTATTCATCTATGACCAAATAGTAAGGCCTCAAGGATATATTTTCATCCGAATGTTTTAATAATGTTGATGTTCTCCTTGTCAAAACTGACAATCATTTGCGCCAAACTAGCTAGTAAACCATCAAAATCCCCATTAAACCTTCATTTGATTTAAGAACCGAAACCGAAACGAACCATTAACGTCAGCATCGAAGCCCATCGAAAAACCCACACGACCTCAACGATTAATTAAACCGTTAACTTTCCCATCATTTCGCATTTATGTTTCATAATTGAAGTGAAAAGTTAAGCTGCGATGACAGAATTTAGAAAACCCGGTTCGAAGGCAATATAAATTTAAACATCAACAGCGTGAGAGGAAATCTACTCGAAAACCCCCTCTCCACAGAGGTGAGGTACTAAATAAACCATTAATTTCTTAACAGTAATTTAATGCGATTATCCAATTCAGTGTCAATGTTGGTCCTTTTTGGAATGTTTGATGTCAGGTCTTTAAGAGTTAAAATTAGGGTTTCGTAGAAATTGAGTATCTTAATTATTTTCACTACCATCATAAACCCTGTGAAAGGTTGAGTAATGATTAAGCAATTGATCCTATAAGGTTCATTTGATATGATTCCTTAGCATTGACAGTAAAAAGGAATCCTAACCTTATTTTCTCTCTTCTTCCTATAAATCTGAAGTGTCCCATAGCCCATAGGATTGCAGGTTTTCCGGTGATTTCTATTATCTGAGATTTTCAATGTATTCTTCAAGCAGATAAATTCGATATTTAAAAAAAAGCTTTATGTTATTTTTTCTCTTTTTTTTAAGATTTTAAAAGGACGTAAGCACCAACACAAAACATAATGAAACAATATAAGACAGTTACATGTATAATTCTGATTTCCGGCACACAATACATAAAACTAGGTAAGGTGTCAGTCAGTTCCTGCAGAAATAAATTTCATGAACACGCCGCGTCAGAAGTCTTTCATCTTTCTTAATCCACTCTTCATTTGAACAAAGATGGTTTTTTCTACTTAAAATTCTATTGCGCTTGAAATCATCACCGTCGCTGTTTCCAGATAAACTGGTTATCGATTCTGGATCTTGTTTAATGGCAACTGTTAGAGGAGCAGTTGCCGGCTTAACAATATTGTCCTACAGGTCGGATCTCTGCCCCAAGGGCTACAATTCCCCAGTTAGACACAGTTTCACAGCAGTTGTAGATCGTACAACCGATTGCAAGGAGTCCAGTGGTTCCACTTTAGGCTGAATCGAGCAGTCCACGGCGACTCTGACTAAGGCATGCTAAGCTTGTGAATAGAAGAAAAAACGTACCTGATTTAAGTCCAATATCTGCAGGCCTGGATATGAATAGGGGGCACTGCAGCCTCGGACCCCGCGGAAACGAGGGACCCATCCCACAAAGAAATTAAAAGCGTAAAACCCTGATATTCAAACTGTACAATTTAATAAACAGAAAAAAAGGAAAGAGAAAAGACATATATACACTCTTTAAAAAATAAAATAGTTCACAACTGATAACGATCATTGCTTCTCGCCTTTGAAATTGAGGCCCAACTATATTGACATGGTCTACTCCATCCTTTGAGCGAAAATTTGGTCTTCTTAGTTGTCCCCTACTGTAAATTGTACGGCCAAGGACTTTCCAGAACAGTTACTCTACATTCACATGAGCTAGGCGTCCCACCAGAGCCTATATAGCTTAATTTTTGATCGCGGCAGATATTATATAGATCATATTATATCGTATCGGTAAAGACTTTTCTCTGGAATAACGCATGCTCGGATCCGTTAGCAAATACTGGTATATCTATACAGTTGGTGCTATTGGCTTTGAGCAGCAGCCATCCCTTTTTTCCGTATTGTTCTGTTGCTGTTGAATGATGACACTACATCGATCTCTGATTTCTGCAGACGGACACGGAGGTACCATGTACTTGGTTTCTCCTTCCTTTATATACAGCCGCAGTTTTTTTTTACCACCTTCACAACCTAGTTCAATAGGTTCCCAGCAAACATTTTCAATCAGAAATGAATCATAATAAAATCAAAAAACTGAACAACTCGACCGAAAAAGAATTCACAAAATAATCATTTTGAATTCTTTTACCTGGGCTCTTGGACACCGATATGAATCATTTTAGTGAATTATTTATGATTTTAAAAGCCTTCATTTAAATGAACGTATATAAAGATCTATATATTCATTTACTTCATGAATCTTGTCTGAATCATTTAAATGAATATAATATGATTCGTTTAAGTGAAGGTTTTCAGTTCAATTCCACTCAACCATATCATAACTTTAATTTTTTTTCCAAGTTTCTTCGCCTTTTTGCTTCTGCAAAAGAAAAGGAATAATAATGAATAATGTACGTATGTATTTGTTTTCTGAAAATAATTGAACATTTTATATTATTTATAAATATTAGTATGTACTTACTTAAACGCGTCAGCTCTTAACAAAATCTTTGATGAAGTAACGAATGTTAACATTAACAATGTTTCACTCTTATCGAGACGATGTGCCGTTATCATTACCCCTTTGCAAAAAGAAATAAGGAAAACAACGCAAGTTCGTTCTTCTTTATTTATATACCAGGGCCCATGTTCTGTAACTTATCACTCGCAAGAAAAAAGTGATAAACGCATGGAATCGAAACAATTTCAATGAAATTTGTTTCGATTCCTTACGTTTATCACCCCTTTCTTGCGAGTGATAAGTTACAGAACATGGGCCCAGGATCCTTTTTTGAGATTTGCCTGTGTACATTCATATTTAGCTCACATACATGAATGAAAACAAAATATCAACATACTCGTTTTGTCTTGCAAGTAAAAGATTGTAGATTTTTTGTCTATCGTCAGAATTTAATCAAATAAATGAAAGTTTTTGAAACAAATATTCTTCACATTGTGTGAAGGAAATTTGAACCTTCACCAAAATGTTTGCTGGGTTTGAATAACTTTTTGGGTTCTTATCAGTACCTCCGCATGAAAGATGCAATAAGAATATTAATGGAATACCACGGTATGTGATTTACTGTTTAAGTAGTCAAAACTTATTTCAATATTCCTTGCAACTTGATGCATTTGCGTTTTTATGGTTATCTTCCTCACTCTTCTCTCCTTCAAAACATGTTCATAAATCAACTGTAATTACATATATTTAGGTATTCAAATAAAAAGTTTTCTTTAAGAGAATCGACATTTTTCTTTCAAGTCTTTAAGCAAAGTTTCTGCTCATGATCCCTTATCAGAACCCGAGAATTCTTATTCCCTTGTGTTTTGTTAAACTTCTAACTAAGAGACACACTCATACATACATTCCAATACACACCAGGGGGAGGGGATGAAAGACAAATTCCCCTCATCATATTACAAGTTGTTTTTTCCGTCCGACAAAGACAATGTACCAATAAACACAACATGACAGCCACCAAGCTGAGGACTTATGAACACAATTACATACATACATCAGATTATCCTTGTTCTAGAGGAGACAATGCTTTCCGTATTATGTGTAACTTTGGCGAACTTTGCAAAAAAAAGGACAACACTTCCGAATATGTCCACTCTGAAAGTTTACATCAGACAAAGTTGCACATTTTTTGGCAAAATCCTTCTTAAATCAAAATTCTACCTATTTGTTGTTCGGGTTTCTTCCATGGAACCAAAAGTTATCCTATGTAAGTAAACAGTTCAAAAACACCTGCAAATTATGTTTACACAAAGTGATAAACTTTAACATTTTTAATCGTATTCGAAACCTCCTTGAGTCGTTGGCGAGTTTCTCGTCCCTCATCAAAGTCATCGTAACATTTCAATATAAACCCATAAAATATACCCCGATAAGGTTTTCATTGGCCATTAAGTCCACAAAGTTGTTGGCATTAAAAATATTAATTTTCCCTGCGGCATGGTTATCAATGCGGTCGCAATAGAAACTTTTTGACTTTCACCTCACGCATAGCCTCACCACCCCAACCGACAAACTTCTATAGCTCCAAGTCTTATAGCCAGCCAGCCGCGGTTTACGCCACCTTCGTCTTCTTTGTTTTTTTTTTCATAGACAAAAAATGACTGTAAATAATTCAAGTTTTACTAGGCTTTTCTCCTTTCTTTGGTTTCGGTTTGAAGAAATTTTCGTCAGAAAAGAACTGAATGGTGGTGGGAAATTCCTCAATGCTGACATGCCAAAAGCAGATTCAAAACAATCGTTTTTGGATTAATGAAGACAGAGAAAACGATTTAAACTTTATTCCAGATTTCAATCACGTAACACTTTCCCTGTTACCGTTTCCTTGCTCAGATATCTTTCGACTGTCTGGATTTCTATTGATGTAGGTGGCACACAGGTACAATGGTACTGGTTATGCTTAGTATCTGTTGGGGATGTCTACGTTAGAATCCCTAAAAACGAAGACGTACTTAATAATTGGCATTAAGTCAATTTATTTCATATTCTGAATTATTTCAAGGATTCCTTACGATACAGTCGACTTTTTGTCAACACAATCGTGACTGTTTGTAAGCAATTATTTGTGGAATGTACATAATATCTTCTTCCTCTTCCTTATATCAGGATGATATTACTTCTCCTGTGTGACATAAGGCCCATACGGGCGAAATAGGAATTCTAAAAAGATAATTAGGATGTTATTGGGATGTATTATGTGTTATTGTGGCTTCTGGAATTTCTGTTTTGTCTTCTTTTCTTTGCCTTGCGATGGTAATTTTCTTAATAGATTCCAACAGAAAGTTTTACTAATTGCCTACAGAAGCTCATAATCAGGTACACTTTATGTCTTTGCAAGGATGTGTGTTTGTTTGTCGAAAAACACCTTGGCTTCAACTCAATAAGTTTGTACATAATATGTGGGAATCATTGGGAAAATAGCTTGGTACAGTAGATAAGACGGGATTCAAGTTTCTGATGTATAATTGACGCTTAAGAGAGGAGGAAATGATGGAAAATTATTCCGGAGATTCGGATAAGTTTATCATTTAGAAACAAGGGTTCGGAAAATATCGTTCGCGATCCGAAAAATATCGATACTTCTCACTTTTTTCTGATTTTCTCACGAACCGAAAAAAATTAAATTCTTCTACAGATACTTTTATCGGGAACCGAAAATTTCCGATCTCTGTCGGAACGAATTGAATTTTTTTTCTGTTTATCATTCGTGGGAGATCGGAAGTATAAAATTTCTTTCGAATTTCGTTCTCTAACGAAAAGAAAATGAAAAGATCTGAATTCTGAACAGAACGGAAAAAGAAATTATTATTCCTTGGATGTGTTTTGCGGTGTAAGGTTGATTTGTCTGCTATTGTTTAATAATTAATATCAATTGCTTAAAATGGGACGTAAACAAGAAATTCGAGGCAGAAAAATTTGTTTCTTATGAACAAGAAACAAATATGTCAACTTGTTTGAGATGTGATAAAAAGTTAAAAGGACTAGTGACTGGCAATATAAAAAGACATTTTATAAAAATGCATGGTGTTTGTTTTAATGATGGTGAAAATTATGAAAATTTTATTCGTTCGCGAAAACAAATTTTATCCGAAGAATCCGAAAAATAAAATTCGCGATCGAATCAAAAAAATTTTCGCGGTTGAATTTATCGATCACGAACGAATTTAATTTTATCGTTCTCCGAACCCTTAGAAACATAGAGAGAGGGGGATGTGGGAAGATACCCACCCCTCAGTTTGTGTTTTTTTTTTTTAGGGAACAAGGTTAGAAAAGTAAAGTTAAATATAATGCACGTGCATGAACTTTCAAAATATTCGTCGGTAGTTCAGATAAAACGGAGTATAGTCATAGCTCTCGCAACGTGACCCAAAAAAAGTTTTCACGAAACTATCCGTTCTGTTGAAACAAGCACCATGGGACCCCAAAATTTACCCAATGGAATTCAAAATTCCTGCGGTACATATCGGTGCACTCATGAGGACACAAGCATCCTCAACAACCTCTGTCCACCAATTCCTACTCTCACCTCCACGTGGGGCACCGGGTGTCTAGTACTTCAGCTCGAGATAGGGTGAAAACTCCTATGGAATATTGTTGGTGAAAGTTAACGTGAGAGGGCGGGGAGAGTATTTTCCACTGAGGCACTTATCCTATTTTCCAGGAGGCAGCGAAAGAATTCCCTAGATGGAATCAACCATATAGCGTCTACAGTTCCGGTAAGATTGAACTGCTCAGGCTACTTCGACATTAGGCCGTTAAGGAGGGCTCTTTGCCCTTGGAGTTAAAAAAAAGGACTTGGCTCTCCAGGATGAGGGTTGTGCTTTGGAGTGACTTCCCTATCACGTAAAAAAAGTCTAGTTTCGAAGCCGGATACTGACGGTTCATAAATTTCAAACTCCGAAAAAGTCAACCTTCGCTATAAACTAACATAATTTCAATCAGGACATAGCCGTCCCAAATACTATTACCTACATGATTTTAAGTCTTCCCTTAGGACATCCAATGAACTCTGCAGGAAACAGTCTACAACTACTTCAGGTCCACTACCAGGGTTATTTTCTTTTGAATGCCTACTGCCTTTTGAATTTATGAGATTACGGTCAAAAATCCAAAAAGGACTTATAACCGCACAAAACTCCTCAGACCGAACATCCGAACAACAACAAACAGAAGAACCAAAAGGATACTTGCGGTTGGTTTGTCGTTGCTGTTGTAAGCCTATCCAAGCTCTAGGAACCCTTGTCTGCAATAATAATCATTGGTTATAAAAAAGGACGAAATTTATAATGATTTTCAGAAAAGCATACGAGACCTAGCAGATTATTTAAAAAGAAAGAAATTTATGGTCATTCTTTGCTTAAGCTTGAACGATATTCATTTGCGGCGCCTTGCATCCACGTGCGGATGAATCATGTAGTTATCTATGTAATCCTTTGTTTTATTTTGTGTGTAATGACTCAATTACAGTTCGAGAACATATCAAATATTACGAGCAAAATCAAAGGATCAATGTGTGCTGCGATAGTTCAAAGATTCTCACCCACTCTGTGATGGGTTAATTAAAGTAGAAAACTCATACCCTAAGCTGGGAAGCGGTAGGTTTTGTGTCATAGGTTAGGTTAGGTTTAGGGGCTGACAGTTGATGTCATTACCGTCACACTTAGATCAATACAGATCCATTGTGATACCCGTGAGTATTGCTACTCAAGCTAATAAGAAAAACCTATGTGTTCAGTTAGTCAAGCCATTTAGAGGCCTTGACGAAGTTCAGGATGCTAGTACCTGGCGTACTAGAGAGTTCCTCTAAATCCTCAAAGAAAAAGTTGCCAAGCATTCTCTTCCTTTGATGGGAAAGTGCGGGACAGTGACACAGAAAGTGCGAAGTATCTTCATGCACCTCCTCGTCTCCGCATCCTCTGCATAGATCATCTGAACTGATTCTCGTTTTGTGTCATGACATAAGAGGCCATTATGCGAGAAACGTTTGCGGACGGGGGGCAAAAATATTGAGGAAGAGATAAAATTTACATGATGATGATAATAATTAGGGTTGCAATCAAGCTGGGAATTGTCAGGTTATCGGATTCACTGTATGCCGAGAGGATAATCATAATATTTACTTGGCAAACCATTTCCCTTTTCACTCAGACGCCAGACATGGAAACAATTCAGAATGTTTCAATTGAAGTGTCATTTTGAAATAGGATAAATTTAAGAGCGGTGCGACATAAGTGATGTCGGCGTTGAGCGGCAGCAATTCAGTCTGGTGCAGCGAAGGGTGGCGGTGCGGCGGAGGACAAGGATTGATTATATAGTCAATAATATTATATGTCGGTAATAAGAGTGGTAATGGTAAGCACAATGTAAGAGCGTCTTTATGACAACATGCTGGAAAGGAATGGTAAATTGGTAACATGTTTAGGTTAGGTATTTTGGAAGGTATGAATGTATAGGTTGCATTTTTTAAAGGGAAGAGCAGAACTTATGGCTGTGTTATTGATTGGATTACAAATTCCAATTTAATTAACATTTTCTTAATGAGCTTAATCATGGACAATATACATAGGTACAACAATACAATATGATTACTGTGAAGTCTCCACCGGTTAATTTTGCCAGCTAAATTTTAAAAGATATGCGTAAAATAGCATTTTCCGTTTTTTGTACAAGCCCCCCTTACAAAAGTCACAACTTCCAATAATTTATTTCGGTTTAAGCTCAGCAAAGAAGCTTGAAAAGTATAAAATATATTAAAATATATTTTGCACCCGTTTCAAAACACCCGTAGGAAAATTATATTCTTCTTCAAATTTAACACCGTTAGGTTATGTTTTCGGGAATCCTGGATTTATTTCGAACACACACAAGAGAAAAGAACAGCTTGGGTTGATACTTTCAGTCCTTATGAGTAACAGGATCGTTTCCTGTTAAGATAAAGGATGTTCAGAGGAAGTAAGCATTTTTTATTGTTTTCATAACCCAGGGTCAATTCAGTTTTAATGGTGTGAAATAATAGGGTTCCGAACATAATATAAGGTAATAATATTGCAAAGCAGATTAGGGTAAAAAGACTTGGTAATATACTCGTTTGAAGCCATATTTATATATCTTTAATGGGAATGATTGAGGGATCATGTATATGGAAAAGCTATATCAGACGAAAATTCTTCTTCTCTTTTAACACTCCTTGTAAATGAGGCAGAATATCCGTAGGATAATTTTTATTTCGAATGTACCCAATATCAATTTCCGTTTGTTTCTATTCGCTCGATATGGCGATACCGAGAAGAATAAGATCACGGGAAGTATGCCCTTGGGAAGTATGCACTTTGTCTTTAGATAAGGAGTTTTGAAATCTAAAAAACCTCGGAGCTGCTGCTTCTATTGGGAAAGTTACGTCCTTGGCTGCTTTCTCATTTGGACGTCAGCAAATGTTAAACCACTACACGAAATCTTGAAATACGACGGATTCAATAAAATAGTTAAATGATGTGAATGAAATTCGTAGACATAAAGTTGCTATACTTTCATTATATCAACTCCGAGCCGTTATTATAACCTTTAAATATCATAATGTTACCCATGACTACCCCAAAATGATGTTGAATAATTTATGGCATTCTTATAGGAAAACAAAATAATACTACACACTCAACCATTCCCGCACTCTTTTATATTATTTACGCTCTCCTTAATTCCAACCCGAAGTAATAAATCGTATTTTCAGAATCAGCATCCTTGTTTATGTGTTGTCCATGTTTGGTAATTTAATTTGTGAGTCATTTATAGTGAGCCTCGGCCTCTTAACAAACCAACAGTCTTGATGTACATGAATTGATTCGTCCTGATTGGAATAAAGTATCCGCTTCCGCTCAAGAATTTCTTTCAACTCGATTAAAAGCAACACTCGTGTCTCAAGCACCGAAGCTTTTGCTATTGTTTTTCCAAACTTATTGAGTTAAGAACGGTCTAAAGGATGCACGACGGGATCCCATGATAAACTTGAACACTCTCTATATAGTTGTGGGGTAGAAACTTCTAATGTGAAACACGCACATTTAGATCACTCTGCTGGAAACAATAGTAATAAAAATTCGATTTTAAGTGTTCTATCAATATCCATGTGTGTTAAGTTCAAATAATACTTAGAGGATGTGTACATTTGAGCTTCGACAAAAACTTGAATAGCCTAAGGTCTGATAAAACTAGCAGGACTCTGCGAAAACTCAATTAAGGAAACTTGGAACTGAGAGGGTAAAATAGCATTAAATTTATTTATTGTTTATGTCTTCAGTCAGAAGTAAAAAGGGGAAAACGGAGTTGATAACATATTTTTATTAAAGTTAATGCTTCAATATTGAAAGTTTTCAAGTTTTTGTTGGTCTTGCAACTTCGTGTTCTCCATTTACAATAAGGAACATTCAGACTCGATAGAAAACTCATTGTATCAGCTTAATTCAAGGGGGTGTTGTATGAGAAGTAAGCCGAAAATAGACTTGAAAGATAACAACGAGGTATGGCTGAGGTCGGTATGTTGAAAATCAACTGTGCAAATTACAAAACCAAAAATTTTGTGTCTTTTGTTAAAACATGCCGTATATTACTGAAAACCTTATGCGAAAAAGAAATCACTTTTACTTTTAAAAATTATACGCTGCTGGATTGATATCAAAAGTAAGTTGCATCAAGAAAAAGAGAAAAGAGATGTATAAACGAAACTGTACCTAAGAAAAAAATCAGTCAAACCAACACCTCTTGTCATCCTTGGTACACAAAAGAGTTAAAAAGCCTCCGTAATAAGAGAAATAGGGCATGGAAAAATTATATAATATCTATGTCTTTAGAGAACCAAGTGGTTTATATATCTCTTTTCGAAGAGTTTAAAAGATTGTCATATGATCTTTACAATGATTATATTGCTACTATGGGTGATTCCTTGAAGCAAGACCCTAAACTTTTTTGGAATTTCGTAAACTCTAAGAGAAAATGTGATGTTTACCCAGTTAAGCTCACCTACAACAATGTAATTTTGAGTTCTACTTCTGAGATCTGCGATGCATTTGCCAATAATTTCAGTCAATCTTTCATAGATACTCCCGTTGATGTAGACGTTGATTTGTTCAATTACTTGAAAAATAGCAAACAAGTCACGTTTAATAATGTCCCGATCGAGATTGATCAAGTCCTAAGATTTTTGTCCCTTCTGAGAGAAGACTATTCTTCTGGTCCTGACGGTATTCCTCCCATATTATTAAAAAAATGCTATTCAGTTTTAGCTATACCTCTTAGTAAAATATTCCAACTATCCTTGCGACTTGGAAAATTTCCTTGCGCCTCACAGTTGTCCAAAAAGGGAAAAGTCGTGGCAAAAATACAAAATCTGATGTTTTATTTTTATTGTTTTGTTTTTTATTTCTAAGAGAAATATAGACAGAGCTTCAAAAACAGCAAACAAAATAATTTTTTGATCACTAGTTTAATTTATAGGGCTCTTCAAAGTTAGTTAATTTTTTTCTAGAGAAAAAAAAGAAAAAAAAAAACAAAATTCCTTATTTTCATTTTTGCGATTATGGCATATTGAATGAAAAATCTTATTTTTTGTTAATAGTTCCTGGTTTAATTACTTATAAGTAAATTTAAGTTTGAAATTAAAAAAAAAAAATTATTTTTAAGGTTTTAATAAATGAAACAAAAAAACACCATTTTTTTTTACAATTTATCGAGTTTGAATAGAGCTACAAAAAAATCCATCCAAGTCCATGCATTAAGCCGAATAGGGTATGTGTATCAACCAATTGTTGAGCCAAAAGAAAAATATTTAGCTGCGCATACTTGCGCACTGCCGAGATTTTGAACTTTGAAAAAAAAATAAAGGCTTGAGAAAACGCTTACTTTGGCATACCTTGACCCACGTAAACGCTTCGTTCTCTGTTAATAGTAATGCTAGCAACGATGTTAAGGTTTTAATTTTAAGAAGAAATATTAGCCATTGTAACTGCATTTACAAATTTTTTTATCTTTTTTTTATTGGTCAGATATTATTTTTTGAAGGATGTCCCGATGTTCTTGTCCGTGATAATTTTTGACTTTGATTTCAATTTTTTTCGAAAAATGCGTCGTAAACATAACATTTTCTTACTTTATTTTAATAATGATAATAATAATTAATAAAAAAGTCATTCATAAGGTTGTCGAAAAACCCACAAGTATCATAAAATGTATGGTACTTGTAAAAACCAGCAACGGATGAAACTCTAATTTTTTTTTTGCTTTAGAATAAAAAAAAATATTATTTTGGATTTTATTACGAATATAAATTGATATATGTTTTGCAAAATGTTTTACCATATCTACCAATTTTTATAATCTGCCTACTTTAATTTTCCTATTTAAGTAGATTCCTGCAATTACTAGGCCAAAATGATCTAAGGTTGAAGTATATTTTTAATTATAGATCCTTATTTTATGGTCCAATAAAACAGGTAGAGAGAAATATTATTATAAAATTTTTATTGATTAAAATTAAAATTTTTATTAATTTATATTAAATATTATATTAATAAAGATAAATTTAACGAGTATACAAAAAACACTTCGGATCTTTTAAAATCGAAATATAGTCACAAACTCTTGACCCCAACACTTCACAAGATTCTGGACCACGGTGGAGAACTAATAAGCCATCAAATTTTACCAATAGGGGAACTTTCAGAGGAAGCACAGGAAGCAAGGAATAAAGATTACAAGCGATATCGATTATCCAATACTCTCAAGGTTTCAAGGAAACGAAAAAATGAAGATTTATTTAATATGCTATCCATATCATCAGATCCACTTGTTTCATCTTTAAGACACGTTAGATCCCAAAAAGAGCTCAAAAAAAGCTACTGTCCAAAGCTGATTAGTCTATTAAATATTAAAAGTGATGATGATGGCAGTGAACTTTTTACTGAAAATTTATAATTATTGTTTAAGATAGTTTATGTATATTTTTTTATTTAATATATGTATACCTATCCTATATGTTTTTAATTATACTTGATTTTTTTTTAATTTTTTTTTTTGGTCCGTTTATTTTTTCCCTTTACTGTTTCATATAAAATATGTCACTTAAAAAGGTATAAACCATTATTATTGACCGCTTAAAGCAAAAAAAAAAAAGTTTCTTTGCCAAATATTCGCATCCACTGTTGTGATGAATTTTATTTTAGAACACCCTATAAACACTTAGGGGGCCATCATTTTGTTTTTATCAACATTTGCAAAACTAAAGACAATTTTTAAAGTTTTACTTCAATTCTTTTTTCTATAAATTTCGTTTTTTGAGAAAATCTGTTTTCGGCCGATGATTCCGAAACATCCTGTGAAATAATTTTCTTGAAATTCATTGGTGTAACAGCCCTGGAAATTTCCTTCAAATTAAAAAAAAATTATACCGCTGCCTCAATCCGTTCAAAAGTTATGATTTTTGCAACGAGATAAGTCATTTTGGACAACCGTGCGCCTGGAAGATTGCTTACATCACGCCTGTTTTTAAAAAGGGAGATAAGTCGCATATTGTTAATTATAGGCCTATTTCTAAACTTTCTTGTATTCCTAAGCTGTTTGAACAAATAGTATGTGACAGTTTATCCTTTTACTGTAAAACCATCATATGCAGTGAGCAACATGGCTTTGTGCAAAGCAGATCAACTGTCACAAACAGACAAAAAATTGTCTGAACAGTTTAGAACATGGACTGGAAACTGATTGTGTATACACTGACTTTTCAAAAGCTTTTGATCAACTGTCTCACTCAGTTATCAAGTTGAAATTACAGTTATTAGGTTTTCCCCCTGGGCTTGTTTCATGGATTTCTTCTTACCTTGAGGATAGAACTTATCAAGTTAAATTCAGAGATATGTTTTCGAAGACTTTTACTGCAAAATCTGGTGTTCCACAGGGTAGTCATTTTGGACCTCTTCTATTTATTTTATTAATAAATGATGCACCGTTATGTGTTCTAACACTGAAATTTTAATTTTTGCAGATGATATGAAGATCTTTAAGAAAATTACATCTAACAATGATCGCATTCTTCTGCAAAATGATATTAATAGGTTTTCGGTATGGTGTAATAAGAATAGTTTAAATCTTAATCCGTCGAAATGTTAGACAATGACATTCTCAAAGAAACGAGCAACTTCGACTTATGAGTATTATATATCTCAGCAAAATCTTTCTCGTGTTTTTAAAGTAAGGGACTTAGGGGTTCTTTTTACACCGAATTTAGATTTTACAGAGCACATTTACAACATTGTTAATAAAGCTAATTCTATGCTAGGGTTCGTGAAACGTTGGTCAAAAGAATTTGTTGATCCTAATGTCACCCTTTCTCTTTAAAATTGCCTTGTTCGTCCCCACCTTGAACATGCTTCACAGATTTGGAGTCCTTATTATGACGTTCATATTGACAGGTTAGAATCGGTGCAACGTAATTTTACTCGTTTCGCATTAAAAGGTATTCAATGGCATGATCCTCGAATTATTCCATCTTATGAGGATCGAGTATCACTTCTTCAAATGCAAACGCTGTCTCAAAGAAGGATCAACAATGATATAGTTTTCCTTCCTCCTTATCACCTTCGTAGCACCGATCTAATTAAAGTCCCAAGACATAGGACCAATTACGGAATGCATGAGCCCTTGACAAGAATGAGTAGGCTTTTGAATTATAATACGGATCTTATTGACTTTCATATTAATAAGAATAAATTAAAGATTATACTTAAAACCAGTGTGGCACGCTCTTAAATGTTTTTTGTTGTCTACTAACGTATTTTTTTCTTTTTTTTTATTATTTGTAAAAAAAAAACTGACTCTTTTTTCTTGTACTTTTTACGAACTTGACAAGTGTTTTCTAAACGCGTATTTACTTTTTTCTTTGTTTTTTATATTTTTAAAATTTTTTGACTTAAAAATTTTTAAATTTTTGATTTTAAAATTTTGCATTTTTTCTTTTTTTACTTTTTGTAATATTTTAATATACAATTTTAATTTATTTTGTTTTTCTTGTTGAACCTGCTTGTATTAAGCAGTCCCAAACTCTTGTCTTCTTGGTACCTATTCGTGTCGCCATCACTTTTTTTTATTATTTTATTTATTTCAAATAATTTCAAATAAAGTGCCGATACGACTTGCAACCGTAATTGTAATCGTACTCGGTGAAAATGGACCCCAGCGCGTGCGGTATCTGGGGGGGAAAGAGGCGTGGGATTCTTAAAAAAAATAAAAAAAAAATATAAAGAGTTACAGTCTAACCTTTTTTTGTGAAAACTTGATCCTACCACTCAACTCATTCATCTCTTGCTTTCTTGCTATTTTTTGCCAGAACCACCTCCGCATACCGTCGCCACTCTAACCATTTATTAACCAGTTTATATACCTGCAACACCTTCAATTTAGAATTTATGACAAGGCCGTGTTACCCTTTCGCGCCTTCAATGTTCAAAAGAAGTTTATTTGTAAATTCTTATGCTGTAGCGAAGGCGCCAAGTGAAACAAATCCAGCACAAAAGTAAATTGTTAGATGAGGCACGTTGTAATCTTGCATCCCCTTTCATCTCTCGAATTCCCAAAATGGTGTAAAAGATGAACTTTGCATTGGGGTCGGGTATCCCAGGAGAAGCGTTTGCATAGACGTTATCCTGAAATTTATGTCAGCGGTATATGAAGCTTTGGGTGTGCTGCATTCACACTGTATAATTTATCTACAGGCTAAGTCTCCCCAAGCGTGAAATTATCATCGAAATTCAGGTATGTCGAAAGAGAAAAGCAAAAAATCAACAACTTCAGCGCCAGTAACGACCCCTAAACACCAGAAGAAAGTAAAAAGGTAGATAAAGCAGGAAGAGGGTTGTCGTTGAAAGGATAAGACAAAGTATTATTTATTTGTATTGAAGTTTCTTCAACTTTTCCCTAAACGTTTCGAATTCTTGTTCTCAGCATTTTCTACAGTTTTCACTTTTTCAGATTGTCTCTAAGTTCTTACCATAACCACAAAATAGTGGGTAGCAGGAAATAACCCATCAAGTACCTATATGGTTGCCAAGAAAAGTCTTTGATTTCCGTATTCATTCGAAGACACGTTGGGTATTTTGCAAAAAGAAGGATCTGCTGGAAAAGGATATTCTCTTTCGATTGCAGCACCGACATAGGCTATTCGTTCAAGTTTCTTAATTAAAAATTTGTAGCTTCAAGGAGTTTTATGTTTTAGACATCAGATTTAAGAGACATTGAGTAATCGTCATGGTCGTCCCACCCACATAAACCTGATTGAACCTATTTGATTCGCCCCGAAACGAAGAGTTCAGAAGCAGCACACACATTGGATGTATGTCCAAGACAAGGAAGCTATGAACTTCATGTAAGGAAATCCGTGCCACCCTTCTAACCAACATATTTGACATTGTTTGGTAGATAAATGTTACAGCTCTTCGTCTTGGTTCTTGACTGCAGCCAACATTCACATTAACCATCACCCGACATCGGCCCCAAAGCAAGTGTGATTAATATCATCCTTGTGAATGAAAACACTCCAAACATTGGACACCAGATTTTCAACATTAATTTAGTCGTTTTGTTAAACAAAATAAAGGACTTTGAAGCTTCTATAATGTCCAACTATTTCTACATAATAAAGGTTCCTTCAAACGTCATGTGTGCGTGTGGTCAGTTTAGTATTTAAAATTTTGAAGTCTTTAGCAGATTGTAAGTGTAACCAGCCTGAAGAATTCATTGCGTCAACCCCTTTAATTGTGTTTTTCAGTTCTCTTTCGTTTTAATGTAAAAGTCTTGCAGTCTGAGGAATGTATCTTTCCATAAAGTATCAAAGGCCGGCCGCAAAAAGGGTAGAGGACATTTGTTTCGACCATAAGTGGCAATGACCAATGATTTGTTCGAGAATTTTGTTAGAAAATTAATGCGTTTTTGTGGGTATAGGTATGCAGACATGCAGAGTGAAAAGCATAGGAGAGAGTATGTAAGCGGTAGAACAAAACAAAGGACATCAATTTGTCAGTGTTAAGCGATTGAATATTTACTTGGACTATTACTTATCAATATCAAATTAAGAGATAGATAGATAAATATTGATTGATTGTTAAAGAGGACTTATTTGTCGATTGATTGATGCCCAGTATTTTACCTTAAGGATGAAGTGATCAATAATATTTCAAGTCGATTCGAAGGATAAAAGAAAGGTTAATATTCGTAGAAATTGAAAGATTAATTTTTAATGAAAATTCCAGTATGACCTACGGTGTGTGATAGTATCAGTTGACACATAGCACAAAATAACCAGAACAGGGTCTGAAGGCCTTAGGTAATACATATATCAATGGCATGATCCTCGAAATATTCCATCTTATGAGGATCGAGTATCAATTCTTCAAATGCAAACGCTGTCTCAAAGAAGGATCAACAATGATATAGTTTTCCTTCATCAACTTATTACAGGCGTCACAGATGCACCAGACCATCTTAGTGCTATACTTTTTCACTATAGGGGAGGAGGTTATCACCTTCGTAGCACCGATCTAATTAAATTCCCAAGACATAGGACCAATTACGGAATGCATGAGCCCTTGACAAGGATGAGTAGGCTTTTGAATTATAATACGGATCTTATTGACTTTCATATTAATAAGAATAAATTAAAGATTATACTTAAAACCAGTGTGGCACGCTCTTAAATGTTTTTTGTTGTCTACTAACGTATTTTTTTCTTTTTTTTTTACTATTTGTAAAAAAAAAAGAAACTGACTCTTTTTCCTTTTTTTTCTTGTACTTTTTACGAACTTGACAAGTGTTTTCTAAACACGTATTTACTTTTTTCTTTGTTTTTTTATATTTTTAAAATTTTTTGACTTAAAAATTTTAAAATTTTTGATTTTAAAATTTTGCATTTTTTTCTTTTTTTACTTTTTGTAATATTTTAATATAAAATTTTAATTTATTTTGTTTTTCTTGTTGTACCTGCTTGTATTAAGCAGTCCCAAACTCTTGTCTTCCTGGTACCTATTCGTATCGCCATCACTTTTTTTTTATTATTTTAATTATTTCAAATAATTTCAAATAAAGTGCCGATACGACTTGCAACCGTAATTGTAATCGTACTCGGTGAAAATGGACCCCAGCGCGTGCGGTATCTGGGGGGGAAAGAGGCGTGGGATTTAAAAAAAAAAAGAAGGTCATTATGATATCAATGAATATGTGGGACGTGACACTGCTGTCTGATCGGCGCAAGTTTAGTCAAGACTCTATTCAGATGCAAAGAGGGACACTCAGCATGTCTTGATTCGAATATAGTGTGCATTTAAAAATTAAACCTGCGTAAACGTGCAACGCTTTTAAATGTTGACATCCGAGTGAACTAAGCGGAGCAGGTAGGTACTGAATTGAGACACTAATGTACAAAGAGGGAGGAAGTTTCTACCTAAAATTCAATCGAAGTTGAACAGTGGTAGCATATAAGCATTATATTTCCTTGTATTGATGTTTTGCATTTGGTACCTCAGCAACAAAAAATATCAACCCCTAAATGGCTTAAGAATTTTGTTATGGAGTGTAAGATCGCTTATCTGACCCATAGCTAACCGATATGTCTTGGGCACACATAAAATGATCGATGCCTTGAAGAAAAGAGTATAAAAGTCAGTAGTCAACGATCATCTATGTGCACTGGGTATGTTTTCAAGTCAGACAGAAATCTATAATAATATCATAGAGTTTGCCGCTCAATTCGTTCACTTCAGAGTTGGGCAAAATTTATTCGAATAATAAATAATCATTTTATTCGTTATTCACGAATAATGAATAATTTCATTTATTCGAAGAAAATTTATTCGAATCACGAATAAATTATTTTATCTGTTATTCGAATAACGAATAAACGAACAACGAATAAAATAAACACAAGAAATTTGAGAGAACAATAATTAATATTATAATTTTTATTATTATTATTTTTTTTATTTAAAGTTATTTACATAGTTATTGGTTAAAGCTCCTAAGATTGGACTTCATCACTACTCTTTGTTCAAACATATTGTCGGACAGTTTGTTAGCTTTTGGCAAGTTTATCATGGTAGCGTATGCAAAAACTCGTTCAACTGATGCAGATTAAGGCAATTGTGTATTGTATTTTTGAAATATACTTTTCACTTCTGGTTAGTAATCCAAGACTTTCAGCCTACGGTTGATTTTTACAACTTTAGTTTTACACTTTGTACATTATCATCACAATGATTTTACCACTAGAATATAAACAGTCATACTTAACAAAATTTCCATTCAACAAAGTCAATGTTGCTACACAATGGTAGCACATTCATTAGAACCTGTTGAGATGTTCGAAATGTCTTGATTTGATTGAGATATATCAGTACCCAAATTTTCATTTCTAAATCCATAACTTCATTTAATAGCTCACTCATTTTAAAAATCAAAAGTACACCACAACACACCACAACTTTCATAAATAACGTCACAAACTGCTTTATATAATATATATTTTTTAAAGAATAAATATTAGGTACTAGATTTTCTTTTTTCAATATATTAACCAAGAATTCGTTGAAAAAATATTTGTCAGCAATAAGGAATGAACGAAGGAATTCGAGCTTCTAATTCCAAAGGAAACGTAAATAAACAATTGATGATAAACAGACAAATGAAAGAAGGTGCATACTCGATTTTATTCGTTATTCAGAATAACGAATGAAATCACGAATAAATTACGAATAACGAATAAAATCACCAATAATTTATTCGCGAATAAATTATTCGTGAATAAATTAGTGGCGAATAATTTGTTATTCGAATAACAATTTATTCGAATAATGCCCAACTCTGGTTCACTTAATGGTTTTACAAGACCTAATTTATTTTTTGTAATTAAGAGAATTTCTGTTAATATATTTGAAGGCGTTCCCTCCAGAGTATATCTAATAATGAGTAGGGACACTCTCCACGTCGTTCATTTTTGTTTACATTTTTGGCTCCCGTTAGGTCTCACGTACACGAGAAATAGACGGCAGTAAAAGGTGTTATAGTAAGAAGGAGATAAAACAAAAGGAGCATTGTTTTGGAAGTTGTCATAGAAAACTTGTTCATTTCAACCCTCAATTAGTGTGACCAAGTTCATTCAAATAAAACATGTTAGAAGGGTTGATAATTGAAGTACGAAGTCATAACAGCTCATAAATCAGTTAACATATATTCTAGAGTGAAATATTTATATTTTGCATTCTTTATATTTGTAAGTAAAAAATAAACAATTGCTTGAAATGAAAAATAAAGTGATCTTATAATAGATTATTGTGGTCACTCCAATCTCTTTCAGATTGTGAGGAAAAAAAACTAGAACACTAATACATACACATACCATTGGCCGCTCCCTTAAAAAAGCATTATGGATTTTGTGTTTCGTACACAAGAAAACGAATGTGTTAGGGCTCGTATTGTTTGTTGTGAACTCTTTCTTTCTTTCGAATTTTTCTAAACCTAATACTTCTGAGCTATTCTCTCCTACTGGAAGCACTGATACATACACAGACCATTGGCCGCCGGAAATGAACCACCCCAGTGGCAAATTTCATCCTCAATGAAAATTTTTGGTGAAAAGAGCAAGGAATTCATTCCACACTTTGTAGAGGAAAAATAAGGAAATGATTTCATAGGAACAGAGTAATGCCCTTTTACCTCTGTACATTTTCTCTATTCTATTGACGCTTTCGTTTCTTCGCATACCAAAACGTTGTGATTTCAGCAAGGAAAAGTCCTGCACAGCTTCACGAGTTCGTAATTATCATTGAGCGCTGTGTGTTGTTTTCACAAAAGAAGAATAAACGAACAAAAAAAAAACACAAATATTTTCTAGCTACTAGCACAGCTGAATTTTTTTTTTTTTTATTTTTTTTTAGGGGTGGAAATGACCTGCAAGAATCCACATGTAAGTTAAGTTTTCTCAAATCGATTTTGTTTAAAAAAATAAACTTTATTAAATCAGACTGGCAGCGATTCTGCCTTACAAGAAACTGAACAAAAATTATTTCTTAAACCTATTCTTAAATACTACTAAACTGCAGAGTTGCATTTCCCACGTTGCCGTCGGTCGTAGCATTTCCCTGGAATTGTTGATGTTGCTCGCGTTGTTGCATTTTCCTAGAATTGGTGTCATGGGTTAATGTCCCGCAGGTTGACGATTTTGCTGATGTTTCTAAACTGAATCAAAATCAAGGTGATCGTGATTCAGTTTTTGTTTTGTTAACTCTTCCCTCCTTAAAACAATGCGTCCGCGCATTTCTTAGATGATGTTGTAGAAACTGGGATATTTCTGTAGAGGTGGATTTGCCTCTCCTTGATTTGTAACTGTTATCATGGTTGGTAGAGGAACAGTTTCGATTCGGGATGTTTTTTTCTTACATAGGGTTACCATTATGACCAATATTGATATTAGGAAAATCACATAATGTTGTTATTTGATGAGCGTCTTTTTCTACTTGGATTTTACTTAAATGTTGTGTGTTGTTTTTATTTAGTTCCTTCAGAAGTTCCAAGGAAATAATTTCTTCCACTGCTAGGTTTTCAGATGTTGGATGTATTGTTGGAGGTAATGCTTGAATACTGTTCAGCTCTTGGGCGACATAACGTTGATCGTTGATAGAAATTGTTTCGTTATAAAATTTAATTACGTAATTTCCGTTAAGTTTCTGTGTTCTGTTATTAGCTTCTATTGATCCTTTGAAGTGGTTGAGAACGATGGTACCGGGGGTTATCTCTTCAATCGTTGGAATATGGTGGCTATTGATTAAGTTACATGTTGCGTTCTTATTTTGGATTAAACCTACTACACAGTCGTCATCGCTTAAGTTTACTAAATCTAAATGCTTGCAAAGAGAAACATTTTCAATTTTCTTACAATTATTTTTAATACCGTATATTTTTTCTTCATTTTTTTTTATTTTTTAAGATATTTTATATGATATTTTATTCATAACATTATTGTTTCTTTTTGTTGGTATGACAATTAATTTATTAAAGGTTTCCCTTTTTGTTTTAGGAATGCTAACAATATAAAGTAGGTTCGTTTGGTTGCTTGCGATTTTAACATCGGAAAATTTTATTGCATGTTCGATATTTGTGTATGGTATATTTTCTGCATTTAATTTGTTTAATATTACATTAATTTCAGTTTTGGACATAATATTGGAGTTAACAATGTTTCCTTTTGCTAATTCTATTGCATAGATAATATTGACAAGTTCTTCTTTAATTAGTTTGATTTTATATAGAAATATAACATTAAATTGATATTCAATAGTACTATCCATTTTTATTGTATTGATAATTTCATTTGTTACATTTGTTAATGCATTTATTCTGTCTTTGTATTCTTTATTAATGGTACCTATATTGATAGTTATTATTCTCGATTATGTTGTTAATATTATTTTCTAGAATTAAAAGGTCTTCGTGATCGGGTGTACCCGCGATCCATTTCCATCCTTTACCAATGAAATCTAGTGATCGTTTTGCCTTTTTAATTTGTAGGTTTTTTATTATATCTTCAATTTGATTAATTTCGTGGGATAGGATGGGATAGAAAGGATTGCTCTTGGGAATATGTTTTAACATAGGATATGCTTCTTCGATAAATTTTTCGTATGGAGTGAGTTCTATTGTGTGTATAAATTTCAAATTGCTTTCCATAACTTTGGCATCACCATTGTCAAGGATGATGATGGGAGAGTTGGAATAATCCAGAATGTTGGTTTGCGATGATAGGGTCTAGAAAATATCTGTAAAATAAAGGGGAAGTAATGTAATTAATTCTTGTATTAGTTTCTTATATTTGATTTGTGAACTACTCTTCCTGAAACTGTAACGATCGTGGTTGTTTTATCCTCTTTTACTTTTTCTTTTCTGAATCTTGGGGAAAGCTTCGAACCTAATCGTTTATTTATTTTTATGAAAACAGTTTCTCCAGGGGAATATTTTTTTAATTCTGTTCGATTTTTATTGTGATACTCAAGATCAGCTGTTTGTTTTGCTTTTAGTTTTTCAATATTTTTTAAGCGTTCTTGTTCGACCTGATCCGAGCCGGTAGTGTTTCTACTAAAAACGTGTCAACCGGTTTTTTATTTGTAACGGAGTGGACCGAAGAGTTATAGGCATGAACAGATGCTTCTAAAAGTTCCGTGAAGGATTCGTATATTTTTTCGGCTTTCAGACATCTCATTATTTCCCCAAGGGTTGAATGGAATCTTTCGATTTGCCCATTAGATGTGCTCGTGTAAGGTGGGGTAGTGAAAATTTCTATGCCGAATTCGTTTCGAAGCATGAACAATAGGG
The DNA here is from genome assembly GCA_943590905.1 of Sphaerophoria taeniata. Lineage (NCBI taxonomy): Eukaryota > Metazoa > Arthropoda > Insecta > Diptera > Syrphidae > Sphaerophoria > Sphaerophoria taeniata. The sequence continues at coordinate 109,549,252 of OX016541.1, forward strand.
ATTCCGAATGGAAGGATTTTTCGTTGTCGCAGATTATCATTTTGGGTATTCCGAATCCATAGATAATGTCCCTTATTGGTTGTTTAAGGTCTTCTGTGGCTTTTGAACTAATTGTTTTGACCTTGACATATTTGGAGAATTTGTCAATTGCGGTTAAAACTAACTTTCCTTCCGTGGAGAATATGTCAATGTGTATGATTTCTCCGGGGTACTTTGGAATAGGTGTAGTCTGAATTGGGACCTTATTAGGGTGTCTTTCATATTTGTTTTGCTTACATATTAAGCAGATTTTAGTGAACTTTTTTAGCTTCTTGCTTAATGAAGGGAAAAAGTATTTTTCCGAAATTTGAGCTTTATTTTCTGTGGGCACGATTGTGTTCTTCCATTATTAGGCTTTCCTGTTCTTGTTCGTTTAGAACATCTCGGACCAGATTTTGTGTAAATCGAATTCTGAATGAGTTGAAATGATCTTTAAAAATATTTTGGATCATTCCCATTACATTTTCGCTGGCTTTTATGCCATTGGTTACAGAAGGGTTAAGACATTTCTTTAGAATTTGAGTTAGGTTTGATTTGGTGTAGAGGGGTTCAGTAAAGGTATGTCTATGGTAGGTAGGAAATATAATTTGAAATTTCTCGCTAGATTGTGTTCCTTGTAGGAGAAAAATTTGATTTTTAAAACAATTTATAGGTGATTCTACGCTGTAAATTAGACCGTGGCTTGATGATTCAGCACTGTTGATGGTTGGGGTTAGAGAGTTGCATTGCGTTTGCTTGGATAATGGTGGTCTGGATAGCGCATCCGCTACGACATTTGTTTTTCCGGGTTTGTATTTGAGTACGTAATTGTACTCTTCTAGTTGTGATTTCCATCGTTTTAATTTAGTGTTTTTATTTTTGCTACTTAGAGCATATGTTAGAGGTTGGTGGTCGGTGTAAATAATAACTTTTGTTGGTCCGTAAAGGAAGTTTCTTAAAGAATGAAGAGCCCACACGATAGCGAGCATTTCCTTTTCATTAGTCGCATAGTGTTCCTCTGTTTTGCTCAGAGTTCTTGAGATAAAAGTTATTGGTCTATTCTTTTGAGATAAAATGGCGCCTAGTGCGTACTCGGAGGCATCCGTTGTTAGTTCAAAGGGTAAATTGAAGTCAGGGTAAATTAATATGATATATTCTGATGCTAAAGTTTTTCTTATTTTGTTGAATGCTTCAACTGCTTCATCGCTAAGGTGTACTAAAGTTCTGCTAGATATTTTTTTTGAAATTTGGCCATGGCCATCCTCCCCTCTTAAAAGGGATGTCAGGGATTTTGCGAGTTTGGCGTAGTCTTTAATGAAACGGCGGTAATAGCCTGACATACCAAGAAAAGACCTTAAATCTTTCAAAGTTTTAGGAGGTAAAAGGTTTGATATTGCCTTTACTTTTTCTGGGTTTGTCTTGATGCCTTTGGAGGAAACTACAAAACCTAAGAATTCAGTTGCTTGCTTAAAGAACTCGCATTTATCGAGTTGAACTTTCATATTTGCCTTACTTAAGGTTTCAAAAACTTTGCAAATATGTGTGAAATGTGTATTTTCATCTGGACTGAAAATAATGATGTCATCCATGTACACATGGCAAATTTTCCCTATATGTTCCCTAAGGATGTCTTCTAAGGCTCTCTGAAATATTGAGGGGGCGTTTTTTAGTCCAAACGGTAATCGAGTGAACTCATATTTACCGTGGTTAACCGAGAACGCGGTTTTTTCCATATGTCTTCCTCTTTTAACGGGATTTGGTGAAATCCACTCTTAAGGTCGAGTACTGAGAACCAGTAGTTTTTACCTAAATTGGCTAATACTTCGTTTATCTCCGGGATTGGATAACGGTCAGCGATCGTTATTGTGTTGAGTTTACGGTAATCTATGACTAATCTGAATTTTTTTGTGCCAGAAGCGTCAGTTTTTTTCGGCACTATCCAAATCGGGGAATTGTATGGCGATCTGGATCGCCTTATTATGCCATCTTGCAACAGATTTTGAATCTGTTTTTCGACTTCTTCTTTTAAAGCCATGGGATAGGGATAGAATTTAGAGTAGACTGGGCAGTCCGTTGTTGTTCTTATTTCTCCTTTTACTGTTGTGGTAAATGAGAGTTTGTTGTCTGGGTCGTCAAATAAAGTAGGAAATTTACCTACTGCATTTTGAATCATTGTTTTCTGGTCATGTGACATGTGATTTGTTCTAATATCGATAGCGTTAACTGATCGGGAAATAAGTTGCTTAATTTTGATTTTTATTGAATTTTTAATGATCATGATATTTTCTTTTATTCGGATTTCAGCTGAAAGGTCCTTAAGACTATCGTTTCCAAGAATAGCATGAAATCATTTTAGTTCAGGCATGAGGAAAAATTTTAGTTTTAAGATCACATTAAGAAAAGTGTGTTGTGAGATTTTGGCTTTTCCACCTATTGAGTTAGCATAGAAATCTTCTTCATTATTGCAAGGGTTTGGTACCAAACAGGGTTGTATGTAGTTCTTATTTGAACCTGTATCGATCAAAATTTTAAGAGTCTTCCCGTCATTTGTTTTGTATTCAAAATACGGGAGAGAAGAATAATTTATTTCCGAGGAGGGGGTGTCGCTATTTTCTGATGATTCAATGTTATAGTACTCTGTCAAGGTTCTTGTATTTGTTTGTGTAGCATGATCTGGGTTTTCTTGTGGAAAGGTCAAGTTTTCTGGACTTTGTTCGTAAAGAACCTGGGGTGCCAGCACGTAACTTGATACAATCGAGTTTACTCGATACAATCGAGCAGTGGCAGTACGTAATTTGTTTCAATCGAATGAACTCGATTGTATCGTCATATTTCACAGCATATAATTTTGAAATAGACGTTTGAAACAGAAAAAAATAGTCGATACAAAATAGTTATCGAGCAAGCAATTCCTTTTGGAAAAAATATGGAACCGAAACCAGATCGGGCCATAAACAAAAAACAAAATGTATTTTTACTCATTTTATGACAATATTTATTGTTAAACCGTATTTCTGCACTTCTTTTTGATGCATTCCCAACTATCACTCATTTCTGGGGAATTGCTTTTGTCGCTTAAATATCTTCTCTTTATTCTTGCATTGGACTCTTTTTCATCCAGGATGAATCATCCTCACATTTAGCATAAAACAAAATCATTTTTGTATTGACTTGAAAAATTACCTACACTGAACCAAAAAGGTACGTAAATACAAACAAAAAGTTTATTGTCGCAATAAACTTTTTAATTGAAACTCGTCCAACTAACAAGTTTGTTGGGACAATAAACTCCTGTTTATTGAATTATATTTCCCCTCCAAGTTCAATAAACTGTTAGTTAATATTAACAACAGTTAGTTGAAATACATTTTTGGAACAATAAACGATTTATTGGGACAATAAACGAATAATTGAGACAATAAACGGTTAGTTGAAATAAAAGGCAAAACTAAAAATTGAGTTGTTTGGCACAATAAACCCGTTTATTGGCGCAATAAATTCGTTAATTGGCGCAATTAAAACGTTTATTGGCGCAATAAACTCGTTTATTGGGACAATAAATTCGTTTGTTGGCTCAATTAACTCAGTTTATTAGCTCAATTAACCGTTTATTGGCACAATAAACGATTAATTGAGACAATAAACGGTTAATTGAAATAAAAGGCAAAACTAAAAATTGAGTTTATTGCCACAATAAACTCGTTTATTGGCGCAATAAACTCGTTTATTGGCCCAATAAAAACGTTTATTGGCTCAATTAACTCAGTTTATTGGCTCAATAAACGAGTTTATTGACTCAAAAAACGAGTTTGTTGGCTCAATAAACTTATTTATTGGCACAATTAACTCCGTTTATTGGTTCAATAAACGAGTTTATTGGCTCAATAAACTTATTTATTGGCACAATTAACTCCGTTTATTGGTTCAATAAACGAGTTTATTGGCTCAATAAACTTATTTATTGGCACAATTAACTCCGTTTATTGGTTCAATAAACGAGTTTATTGGCTCAATAAACTTATTTATTGGCACAATTAACTCCGTTTATTGGTTCAATAAACGAGTTTATTGGCTCAATAAACTTATTTATTGGCACTATTAACTCCGTGGCAATACATGTAGATACAAGTTAAAAATACTTACGTTTTATTTTTTCTATTTGCAACCTTTTCTGAAATTTGTAAGAGTTTTAAGTTCAAAAATTAAACATTTTAGTTAGGTTAACATTGTGAGATATTTTATTGATTTTTTATTTATATAGTGTATTTTTTAAAGGATTTTAACAGATTTCAGAAGTTGACAATTTTAAAAGAGAAAATATTACACAAATTACTACTTAAATTTGACTTACGAATCGAAATCTAGTAGGAAGTTTATACTGGGGCCATTTCTTTAAAATATCCGATGTTGCTCTATAGTTCTTGAGTCTAGATTTTGAACACGCCTTCCAGCATTTATCGAACAGAGCAAGTATGAGAACTCGGTGATGAAGGTGGTGATGCTGGTCTGGAAACTGGGTAGGGAGAAGATCTTGCGGATGAACTTGGACCATCGTCATCTAAGCCAAAATGCGATCGAATATATTAAAGAAAAAGCGTCTTTCCTATAGATTCTCGCCACATTCTCAAATTATTCTCAAACGTGATGAGAGTAGTGTACTTAAACGGCCTTAAAAGTTGGGGTAGGTGGTGACATTCAATTTTCTTCAGCACATTTATGTCTACTTCTTCATCTAGGACAAAAAAAAAAAAAAATTTTTGTTTAGTTAGTATGGGAGCAGTTTTGATTACAAAAATGTGAAAGGAGAATAGGTGGTTTCCTCCCATCGTTGTTACACATAGTGACCTATATCACTGGAAATGGAAAGGTCTCAGTAAATGTAGAAATTAAATAAGCTTAGAAGAAAACGAGACCTTTCCAGTGATATAGGTCATCATGTTTAACACCGATATGGGACGAAACCCATACAAAACTGCATATTCTCCTTTGTATGAGCTGTTTTTGTCAACATACGACGAATGTACACATCTGTGGTGTTTGGCATGAAGATAATAACTCCTATAATCTTTATTAAAATATTGTAACTAACTATTGGATGCAATTAACTAAAAAATTAGTCACTTCTGAACGTACGTTCGTCGCAATAAGGATAGTAATCTTTCAATGATTTTCTCTTTTGATGGAGTTACCATATTTATACCAAACACCACAGATATATATTATAAAATTCAAGTAAAATCACAAACCTTTGAAATATTGAATGAGTTCCTCCTGATTCCAGCTTTTTAGAACCGCCGAAAGTTCATCTTCTTGGGATGCGTTGACGTTGGAGTTGGCGAAGGCGTTGGCGTTGGGTTCAAGCTCCATTAAAAGTTTTTGGAGGGCGGCATCTGACAACAGCTCCACGCTGATGATATTTCCTCCTTCCGTGTTGACTGGGATCATCTCCTCGCTATTGTCAAAACATGGTGATGGTGATCCATCCATGCTTTCACTTTCGTTAGCCACTGTTGTATCGACGGTGATGGCTTCATTTTTGTAATCCATTGGTCCATTTGTCAATTTTTGAAATTCGAAAGCATGCAAGTGGGACATTAGACTCTTGTACTTGTATATATAATTTGTTTATTTTATTACTAATGAACTCACCTTGCTTTTTCAAAATTATCTGATTAATGAGTTGAATTAATACTCTTGCAGCTTGATTTTTAGTTCATTACATTTGTTGGCACAACATGAAAAAAGAATAAAGTAACAAATAGTAAGCAGAAAATTAAATACAAGGGCCGACTTTTCTTACATCTGATAAAAATGTCTGGTTAAACAAACAACCATTGGTAGGTATAAACGTATCGAAACAAAAATATTTTATATTTAAAGGTAGAAATTGTTGTTTCACAGATATGTTTACTCAGCACAGCACAGCACAGCACAAGAACAAGGAATAGACTGAATCGTTTATTCAGACAATTCTTCTTGTACGCTTGGTAAACTATGCCAACAAAAAGTTGTTTGCGACAATAAACTATTTGTTGGGACAATAAACAGTTTGTTGGGACAATAAACTGTTTATTGCGACAATAAACAGTTTGTTGGGACAATAAATGGTTTATTGAAAGTTAACTGTTTTTTGAAATTTAGGTTTGGTAACTCAATTAATAGTTTATTGCGACAATAAACAGTTTGTTGGGACAATAAATGGTTTTTTGAAAGTTAACTGTTTTTTGAAATTTAGGTTTGGGAACTCAATTAATAGTTTATTGCGACAATAAACAGTTTGTTGGGACAATAAATGGTTTATTGAAAGTAAACTGTTGAAATTTAGGTTTGGGAACTCAATTAATAGTTTATTGCGACAATAAACAGTTTGTTGGGACAATAAATGATTTATTGAAAGTTAACTGTTTATTGAAATTTAGGTTTGGGAACTCAATTAATAGTTTATTGCGACAATAAACAGTTTGTTGGGACAATAAATGGTTTATTGAAAGTTAACTGTTTTTTGAAATTTAGGTTTGGTAACTCAATTAATAGTTTATTGCGACAATAAACAGTTTGTTGGGACAATAAATGGTTTTTTGAAAGTTAACTGTTTTTTGAAATTTAGGTTTGGGAACTCAATTAATAGTTTATTGCGACAATAAACAGTTTGTTGGGACAATAAATGGTTTATTGAAAGTAAACTGTTGAAATTTAGGTTTGGGAACTCAATTAATAGTTTATTGCGACAATAAACAGTTTGTTGGGACAATAAATGGTTTATTGAAAGTTAACTATTTATTGAAATTTAGGTTTGGGAACTCAATTAATAATTTATTGCGACAATAAACAGTTTGTTGGGACAATAAATGGTTTATTGAAAGTTAACTGTTTTTTGAAATTTAGGTTTGGGAACTCAATTAATAGTTTGTTGCGACAATAAACAGTTTGTTGGGACAATAAATGGTTTATTGAAAGTTAACTGATTTTTGAAATTTAGGTTTGGTTACTCAATTAATAGTTTATTGTTTATTATTATTTTATTTTTATTATTTATTATTTATTATTATATTTATTTATTTTATTTAAAAGTCAACTCTTATTTTGAAATTCATATTTCAATAAATCAATTAATTGCGACAACAAAATGTTTGTTGGGACAATAAACTGTTTATTGCGACAATAAACTGTTTGTTGGGACAATAAATGGTTAGTAAAAGTTAAATGTTTTTTTTTTTAAATCTAGATTTGGAAAATCAATAAATAGTTTATTGCGACAATAAACTGTTTGTTGGGACAATAAATGGTTTTTTAAAAGTCAACTCTTATTTTGAAATTCATATTTCAATAAAACAATTAATTGCGACAACAAAATGTTTGTTGGGACAATAAACTGTTTATTGCGACAATAAACTGTTTGTTGGGACAATAAATGGTTAGTAAAAGTTAAATGTTTTTTTTTAAATCTAGATTTGGAAAATCAATAAATAGTTTATTGCGACAATAAACTGTTTGTTGGGACAATAAATGGTTTTTTAAAAGTCAACTCTTATTTTGAAATTCATATTTCAATAAAACAATTAATTGCGACAACAAAATGTTTGTTGGGACAATAAACTGTTTATTGCGACACTAAACTGTTTGTTGGGACAATAAATGGTTAGTAAAAGTTAAATGTTTTTTTTTTTAAATCTAGATTTGGAAAATCAATAAATAGTTTATTGCGACAATAAACTGTTTGTTGGGACAATAAATGGTTTTTTAAAAGTCAATTCTTATTTTGAAATTCATATTTCAATAAAACAATTAATTGCGACAACAAAATGTTTGTTGGGACAATAAACTATTTATTGCGACAATAAACTGTTTGTTGGGACAATAAATGGTTAGTAAAAAATAAATGTTTTTTTTTTAAATTTAGATTTGGAAAATCAATTAATAGTTTATTGCGACAATAAACTGTTTGTTGGGACAATAAATGTTTTTTTTTTTTAAATTCCCCTCTTATTTTGAAATTCAGATTTCAATAAATCAATTAATTGCGACAGCAAAATGTTTGTTGGGACAATAAACTGTTTATTGCGACAATAAACAGTTTGTTGGGACAATAAATGGTTTATTGAAAGTTAACTGTTTTTTGAAATTTAGGTTTGGAAACTCAATTAATAGTTTATTGCGACAATAAACTGTTTATTGCGACAGTAAACAGTTTATTGATTTTCGGTTTTCGGAATCAAAAAACTCAGATTGTTTGTCCCAATAAAAAGTTAGTTGATTTCGGAAATCTGAAATCAATTAAAGTTTATTGGGACAGTGAAAAGTTTGTTGGGACAATGAAAAGTAAGTCAATAAACGGTTTTTATAATTTTTATGAACAGTATTATTTTCAGTGTACAAATTTTTATTGAAAAATGTTTGACATTTTCTGATTTCATGATTCACAATGAAAATTTTAAGCAAAAACTCGTTTCAAGTTACGTGCTGCCTAGAAATATTTGTTTCGAGTTGATAGACGATGAACAAAGCTCGATTGTAACAAGTTACGTGCTGGCACCCCTGATCTTCTGATATTTGGTCATAGACTGCTTGGTTTTCTGAAAGTTGTTCTTCCGGGGTATATTCTATGAATTGTTGCAATGTTTGATCGTGGTTTTGATCCTCGTATTGCATGATCTGATTATACTGTTGTTCGTTGGAAGGTACGATTGTTGTGTTTAAATGAAAGTTTCTTTGTACCTTAAGGGGATGTATTTGTCGAGAGGGTGGCTCGTTTGGCCTCTTATAAGCTAATGGCATATTGTTTTGTTGTGGTCTATTTGAATAATTGATATTGTTTGTTCTAATTGTGGATGTGTCCATTGGTTCGGGTTGTTGGGGTCTTTGAGGTAAATTAGGCATTTGCTGGAAATTGTTAAATTGTGCGTTGTTCATTCTTACGGGATTCTGTGGTAATCCTGTGTTAAATCTTTGGAAGTTTGTAGGGTTTTGGCCTTGATTCGGGACCTGTGCATATCTTCTAGGGGGAATTGGAGCTAGATAGGGTATATTTTGGCCTTGATTTGGAACCTGTACATATCTTTTAGGAGGAATGGGAGGTAGTTGGGGTGGAATTCTTCTAACGTTGTTGTTTGTGGCAACAGCGTACTGTTGTCGAAGCGTTTGGTTTTCTAGTTTGAGGCAGAGATGCAGAGCTTGAGGTAAGTCTGAAGGTTCTTTAATGCCGAGAAGTCTGGGCAAGTCTCCTCTTAATCCTCGTATGAACGTGTCCAAGGCTTTCTCTCTATATGAGTGCATGAGAAGGTTGAGAGCTTCTCCTGAAACATCCATAGCGGATATTTTATTGAGGATAAGCGAAAGGTGTTCATACACAGAATGGTAAAAATCCTGTGTAGAAAGATTTCCTTGAACTAGAGACGTGAGTTGGTACTCTAAAGTACCAAGGTCTCTTTTGTCAGCGTAATGGAGAGTTAAACATCGAGAAATGTTATCCCAATTCAATGGGATGTTGTAAGATTCAAGTACGTGGTCAGCTTGGCCGACGACTTTATTCCTTACGAAATTTATGATGCCAAAATACTTAGGGGATCCTCTAATGGATTCATAAATCTTGAGAACCCTCTCGACGCTTTTACGCCAAGAGCTGAATTCTCCGGGTTGTCCCGAGAATTCTCTTAAGCTCCTTACTACGTCTGGTATTTTGTCCATTTCGCCTAAATTGGCTAATTGGTCTGGACTGATACCTTGGTCTGTACCAGCAAATTGATCTGCATTAGGGTAAAGGATAGAGTAAATTAGTCTTTGAAAATACACTATCTGTTACATTGCATTTTCCACCTAAATAACTATAATTCTACTTCTGTTTAATGCAACCCTTCTCCGAGTTTAACTTTTCCTTGAAGCACATTTGGTGGCACGAAATGTTTGTGCTCTTAAGTTTTATCAGCCTTGATCCTTTCAATGGAGTTCATATAGTCTTTTTTGTTATTTTTTTTTCGAATAAAAAAAAAACAAACTCCATTCGACAACCGCAAAAGACATTCTACATCAGTGGGTTATGTTTCGGAATAAATCCTGCAACCTGCATCCAAGTTCAATCTAAAAAAATGTATGAACTGATTGGAGAGACAGGAATGTCATTGTTGCATTGAGCCAGACGTGTGGGAGTTAAATGGTTTGAATGTAATGTTTTCGTGTTTTGTTGTCGACTCCAGGTTCTGATAGTTCATTGCTTCTGTCAATGTTTGACTTTATGAAAAATTCATTTTCAATTAGGCTTCCGCTATCGGCTTGGGGCGTTTTTTTATGGCCGGAGTAATGCACATACACCACAGGTAGTAGACTACAGTTAGGTATATTCAAGCTGAAAGAAAACACAAACAGAATAATCATTGAGAATCGTCTTGAAAGCTATTTGGAGTAAATAGAGCATTTGAGCCAAGTAGGTTGGAAGTTATTTAGATTAAGGCTGGCAGTGAATATTAAAGAAGGTTATTTATAACTTTTTTCTTATTGTTTTTAATTTTAGGTAGATTTTCTCGTCCCTAAATTCTTAAACCGATGCAGAAAGACTTTCTGAATAAATTTAGGCCGTGTGTGAATTGCGTTAAAATGTGTATTAAAACTTGACGTTTGGTTAAAACTTGACACTAGCGTGGTGAATAAAATGGGTTAAAATTTACCCAGCTGTGGAGCAGCATAAATGGGTTAAAATTTTGACGTTCCCTATTTTCCTCATAAATGATAGAGAAGTTTGCTTTTGTTTTGTTGTTTTGTTCTGTACTTCTCCAGTTGTTTTAATGCATTGATTTATTAAAAGATGAGAATAAAATAGTTTAAATTGATCATATTTTAAAACTGAAAAACGAAAAAAATGTTTCTCTTTTGAGTATGATAACAGATATCAGCTGTGAAAACAAGCTTTGCAGTGCTACTACAGGGAAAAAACCAACCATCCAAAATGGGAATTTTTGTTTGAATATTTCTTATTGTTGCTTCAAAATATCGAATTACTACTGCAAAAGCGAGCAAAATAAATAAAACATAGTTTATTCATTGCTTCTGGTGACTTTTTATTTACTTTGTTGTTCTAAATTTTGGTTTCGTACGCGAAATTATTTTACTTGGAAAAAGTAAAACATTTTTTGTTGAGGGAAAATTCTAAGATCATGACGGAAATTTCTTAGTTCTACGCAGAAATGTGGGTTAAAAAAATCCCTTTTAACGCAATTCACACAGCAAATGGCTAAATTTGATCTCATTTTTTACCAAACGTCAAATTTTAACCAAACGTTAAGTTTTAATACACATTTTAACGCAATTCACACACGGCCTTAGAATGAAAAATACTTATCAAAATAATTAATTTAATAATTCAAAACCTACAAAAAGTAAATAAAACTAAAAGAACGTATATCTAAATAAATGTCAGGATCACGTTGTTATTTTTGTTTTCTAAAAGTTCTAGAACAAATAGCGACCAAGAAGTGCTATCAACTACTACGAAAAATCATTCGTTTTTTTCAAAATAAATTGATTATCCTCGTAGGGAAGTAGACCAAAGAAAAAAGAAGATATCAGAGTAGACTAACTTTATACAAAAGAAACACCAAACAACTTTAAGAAAGTACAATTTTTTACGGTAGGTTTGTCTACCAAGAAGATATTTTTTCCTCAGAGAAAAGGACAAGCGCAAAAGACATTCTACATCAGTGGGTTATGTTTCGGAATAAATCCTGCAACCTGCATCCAAGTTCAATCTAAAAAATGTATGAACTGATTGGAGAGACAGGAATGTCATTGTTGCATTGAGCCAGACGTGTGGGAGTTAAATGGTTTGAATATAATGTTTTCGTGTTTTGTTGTCGATTCCAGGTTCTGATAGTTCATTGCTTCTGTCAATGTTTGACTTTATGAAAAATTCATTTTCAATTAGGCTTCCGCTATCGGCTTGGGGCTTTTTTTATGGCCGGAGTAATGCACATACACCACAGGTAGTAGACTACAGTTAGGTATATTCAAGCTGAAAGAAAACACAAACAGAATAATCATTGAGAATCGTCTTGAAAGCTATTTGGAGTAAATAGAGCGTTTGAGGCAAGTAGGTTGGAAGTTATTTAGATTAAGGCTGGCAGTGAATATTAAAGAAGGTTATTTATAACTTTTTTCTTATTGTTTTTAATTTTAAGTAGATTTTCTCGTCCCTAAATTCTTAAACCGATGCAGAAAGACTTTCTGAATAAATTTAGGCCGTGTGTGAATTGCGTTAAAATGTGTATTAAAACTTGACGTTTGGTTAAAACTTGACACTAGCGTGGTGAATAAAATGGGTTAAAATTTACCCAGCTGTGGAGCAGCATAAATGGGTTAAAATTTTGACGTTCCCTATTTTCCTCATAAATGATAGAGAAGTTTGCTTTTGTTTTGTTGTTTTGTTCTGTACTTCTCCAGTTGTTTTAATGCATTGATTTTTTAAAAGATGAGAATAAAATAGTTTAAATTGATCATATTTTAAAACTGAAAAACGAAAAAAATGTTTCTCTTTTGAGTATGATAACAGATATCAGCTGTGAAAACAAGCTTTGCAGTGCTACTACAGGGAAAAAACCAACCATCCAAAATGGGAATTTTTGTTTGAATATTTCTTATTGTTGCTTCAAAATATCGAATTACTACTGCAAAAGCGAGCAAAATAAATAAAACATAGTTTATTCATTGCTTCTGGTGACTTTTTATTTACTTTGTTGTTCTAAATTTTGGTTTCGTACGCGAAATTATTTTACTTGGAAAAAGTAAAACATTTTTTGTTGAGGGAAAATTCTAAGATCATGACGGAAATTTCTTAGTTCTACGCAGAAATGTGGGTTAAAAAAATCCCTTTTAACGCAATTCACACAGCAAATGGCTAAATTTGATCTCATTTTTTACCAAACGTCAAATTTTAACCAAACGTTAAGTTTTAATACACATTTTAACGCAATTCGTACACGGCCTTAGAATGAAAAATACTTATCAAAATAATTAATTTAATAATTCAAAACCTACAAAAAGTAAATAAAACTAAAAGAACGTATATCTAAATAAATGTCAGGATCACGTTGTTATTTTTGTTTCCTAAAAGTTCTAGAACAAATAGCGACCAAGAAGTGCTATCAACTACTACGAAAAATCATTCGTTTTTTTCAAAATAAATTGATTATCCTCGTAGGGAAGTAGACCAAAGAAAAAAGAAGATATCAGAGTAGACTAACTTTATACAAAAGAAACACCAAACAACTTTAAGAAAGTACAATTTTTTACGGTAGGTTTGTCTACCAAGAAGATATTTTTTCCTCAGAGAAAAGGACAACCGCAAAAGACATTCTACATCAGTGGGTTATGTTTCGGAATAAATCCTGCAACCTGCATCCAAGTTCAATCTAAAAAATGTATGAACTGATTGGAGAGACAGGAATGTCATTGTTGCATTGAGCCAGACGTGTGGGAGTTAAATGGTTTGAATGTAATGTTTTCGTGTTTTGTTGTCGACTCCAGGTTCTGATAGTTCATTGCTTCTGTCAATGTTTGACTTTATGAAAAATTCATTTTCAATTAGGCTTCCGCTATCGGCTTGGGGCGTTTTTTTATGGCCGGAGTAATGCACATACACCACAGGTAGTACAGTTAGGTATATTCAAGCTGAAAGAAAACACAAACAGAATAATCATTGAGAATCGTCTTGAAAGCTATTTGGAGTAAATAGAGCATTTGAGGCAAGTAGGTTGGAAGTTATTTAGATTAAGGCTGGCAGTGAATATTAAAGAAGGTTATTTATAACTTTTTTCTTATTGTTTTTAATTTTAAGTAGATTTTCTCGTCCCTAAATTCTTAAACCGATGCAGAAAGACTTTCTGAATAAATTTAGGCCGTGTGTGAATTGCGTTAAAATGTGTATTAAAACTTGACGTTTGGTTAAAACTTGACACTAGCGTGGTGAATAAAATGGGTTAAAATTTACCCAGCTGTGGAGCAGCATAAATGGGTTAAAATTTTGACGTTCCCTATTTTCCTCATAAATGATAGAGAAGTTTGCTTTTGTTTTGTTGTTTTGTTCTGTACTTCTCCAGTTGTTTTAATGCATTGATTTTTTAAAAGATGAGAATAAAATAGTTTAAATTGATCATATTTTAAAACTGAAAAACGAAAAAAATGTTTCTCTTTTGAGTATGATAACAGATATCAGCTGTGAAAACAAGCTTTGCAGTGCTACTACAGGGAAAAAACCAACCATCCAAAATGGGAATTTTTGTTTGAATATTTCTTATTGTTGCTTCAAAATATCGAATTACTACTGCAAAAGCGAGCAAAATAAATAAAACATAGTTTATTCATTGCTTCTGGTGACTTTTTATTTACTTTGTTGTTCTAAATTTTGGTTTCGTACGCGAAATTATTTTACTTGGAAAAAGTAAAACATTTTTTGTTGAGGGAAAATTCTAAGATCATGACGGAAATTTCTTAGTTCTACGCAGAAATGTGGGTTAAAAAAATCCCTTTTAACGCAATTCACACAGCAAATGGCTAAATTTGATCTCATTTTTTACCAAACGTCAAATTTTAACCAAACGTTAAGTTTTAATACACATTTTAACGCAATTCACACACGGCCTTAGAATGAAAAATACTTATCAAAATAATTAATTTAATAATTCAAAACCTACAAAAAGTAAATAAAACTAAAAGAACGTATATCTAAATAAATGTCAGGATCACGTTGTTATTTTTGTTTCCTAAAAGTTCTAGAACAAATAGCGACCAAGAAGTGCTATCAACTACTACGAAAAATCATTCGTTTTTTTCAAAATAAATTGATTATCCTCGTAGGGAAGTAGACCAAAGAAAAAAGAAGATATCAGAGTAGACTAACTTTATACAAAAGAAACACCAAACAACTTTAAGAAAGTACAATTTTTTACGGTAGGTTTGTCTACCAAGAAGATATTTTTTCCTCAGAGAAAAGGAAAAGTTTCGTCTGCAATCATGGCGATGATTGATTGAATTATTCGTTTAGTCTCCTTCTGTCTATATGTCTGCTGAAATATAAGTATCTGATCTATTTTTTTATTTTTTTTTATTTTTGGTGACAAACTTAACCTGATTTTGAGCGATACTTCTGTAAGGACTTGAAGATTATTATTGTAAGAGAAAGGTAATTGAACTGGTTTTGTTTAAGGGCTCTTATGTCATTACATAACACAGCTTTATTCATCATTTTACAGCATATATTTTGCTGCGAAAAATTACGTACATTAATGATGTTATTGCAACCTTTTTTAAGGTTTTGTGACACAACTGAATAGATATCAAAGTTTTATTTTCTTATTAAAGTCACTAGCCTATGAGGAACTTAACTTCTTATATTTGGAAGCACTAAAATAACAAATTAAACACTTTCCATTTATTTTCAATTCCAAAACTAGTTCAAATATGTTCCTAGTTCCAGGGCATTTCCACTTGAGCGAAAGTAATGCGTTGAAGTAACTTCAAGGATAACCTGATGATTCGAAATAGAACGGGAAGAAGTACTGTTCATTCGGCAGGATAGATTTTTGTTAATAAACAGATTTGAGATTTCCATTGTTCGCAAAATATAAAAAACAAATAAAAACAATGGAAAGAAGTCAATGTTTGGCAGTCACTACGGCGTTTACGTATCTTGTTATTACTAAACAAATAAAACACAGACTAGCGGACTAGTGGAAAATGTTATTAATTAAATAAAATTGCTCTTAAGTGACTTAGTAGACCTTGAAAGGTGGATTTGTAAAGGACTAAGCAGGAATGTGTCAATCGTGAAAAAAAGAACTATGTAATAATAAATGTGTGAAAATAAATTGTGTCAAATCTGATAGAACTTCAATTATAAATTATTGAAATCGCTCGATTTAGAGTCATTTATAAAATCAAGCATTTCTTCTATGTGCTACACATGTCACAAAGGATAATAACAAGATGACAGAGAGAATGCCCTTTTTTCAATTTCAGGACCTAAAGGCGCCAAATGTAGTAATTTTTTTGTTAACACTTTTTGGTTGGGTGTGAAAGGTTGGAATTTGAAAAAGGAATGAGAATGTGAAAATGTATGTACAAGTACATATTGTACATATATCAATTTCGGACTTGGAAAGAGCTTAACTGGATAAGTTATTCTCTGTGGGGAAATTATTGCAGGGGTAATGTCTTCTCATTATCGATCTTTAAGATCTTGATAAAAAATATTTCCTTATGAAAACAAAATCCTAAACACATTAACAAAAAAACAAAAGAAAATAAGAGGATCCATCCATAGAAGATATTTGGTTGCTATACAAATTCCATCTATTTCTAAGAAGATTTGAATATGGCATTATGTAAGGTTATGTTAGAGTGGCGGTCTAGATGTTATTGACTCACTTAGACCGTAAGGGTCCATTGTGATACCACTAAAGAAGTTACTCATGGGAGAGTAATGAACTTATACAAACCATTTTATACTTTTAATGAAGTTAGAGAGACATCTTGTGTCGATCGTTGCCAGTTCACTGGTATTATCGAAGAAGGGATTATCGAGATAGTTATTCCTTCTATTAAAGAGTGCCGCACAAGTACTCTCCTCGTCTCGTCCTCTCTTCTCTTCCTCCTCGTCCAGGCAGCTTCTACAGAAGTCATTTGTGTAGACCCCTAGCTTCAAAGCATGTCTACCTATGAGACAGTGTCCTGTTATGACTCCAATTGTGTTGCTTATACTTTGTCTGCTCAGGCAAATCAAGCCTTTTGACCGTTTCAGGTCTATGCTTGGCCATATTTGTTTGGTTGCTAGGCAGGTTGTTCCCTGTGACCATCTAACATTTGTTGATTCTAGAGCATATTATTTGAGAAAATGTTTGCATGTAGCAAGTAGTGTTCCTATGTTATGTCTTTGCCTAACAGTGTAGGAAAATAGGATTAGTCAGACGAACGATAGAAAACAAGAAAAAAATTGAGGACAATTAAAATTTAAAAATTCCACTTTCCCATAAAAATAATCAATATTGGATTAAGCAATAGCTTAGCATAAGAAGTCAAGACAAAACAGAAAGCGCCGATACCGCATCGGAATGTTGAGAAATGGACCACTGCAATGCAGAGGATCCGATTACTTAATACTTTGCATAGACATATGCATGACATATGTACTCTTGGAGGTAATAAGCATTCAAAAAACAACTAGAGCAATAAGGCGATTAGAGTCAGTTGGCATAGACATTTCTAACAAGAAGGTACATTCGACCCAAAAGTGTAAAATAAAACAAGTTTTTTTTTATAACAAATTAAGCGTGGCTCATACCCAATAACTTCACAAGTCAACCGAATTGAAAGTTCAGTTTTTTTTATAAAACAAAATCAACAGTGATCGCCGCAAACATCATACTTCAATTATTTTTTTTAAGAGCAGCAAAGTGAAGCAAAAAGAAGAAAAGAACTTCGTGTAAAGGAAGACAAAAGACATCGTAATCTCTACGATGGTCACTCTGGCGATCAATTCAACTGCAAAGCATAAGTCTTATAGATGATTTAGAAGAGCGATCAGCTTTAAATAAATACCCCTCCCGTATTCCCGTCCCTTTCTTTAAAACTCTCTACTTCAACTTCATATGTAAAAAAAAAAGGAAAGAGAATTCGGTTAACAAAAAAATAGAATAAGAAAAAAAAAAAAAAAAGATAAGTACTCGTCCAATTAATTAGCCTATTGATGTACAAATATAAATAAGAATAACTTTTGATTTGACAGCCAGATTAATAAGTGACCACACGAATTCAGTCAAAACCGTGCACAGTTTTCACCAGGAATCGTCGCAGTAAGTTCCAAGAAGTCAAAGTGAGTAACAAAAAAGTTATTTGTTAGATTTTTATTATATTTGGATCATCAATGGAGAGTACCGAATGAAATGTACTCCTTTTAAGCAAAAGCAAACATTTAAGAAAAAAAAAGAGCGTAACTTGAAGATAGAACCGAATTATCATTTGCTTTTTTTGGTTTCCTTAATCTAATATTAGAAAGCTATTTTGTGCTATAATAGTGAAAGAATTATTAGATGATATTATTATTACGAAGTACACCCTCAAAAAAATTATAAATAATAAACTGAATAATTGTTTTTTTTATAAAAATGCGTATCGCGATTTTTTTTGTAATTATTGATACCTACTTAATGGGATTGTAAACACCAATACACGAAAAGAAATGATTTCTTTTTTTGGAGTTTATGATAATTTTTTTTGTCGACCGATTGTGAATTGATGATGTTTTAAGGGCTAAAATAAGGATGTGAGCTAAGTGGAAAGAGTGAGTGAAACCTTCAAGCGGATGATTTAAAGACCAGAGGTTCTTGTTTCAGTTCAGGGGTTATTGTCTAATAAGGAGCTTTGGCAGTAACCAAAGGTGTGTTTCGATGAGGGTTTTGTTCTTTATTCGAAATGCTAGGGGAGGGTTAATTGCTCCAGGAACACCATCACCTATGATCCCATTGACAGTTAGTTTAAGGGTTATCTTAATTCGGGTTCTGCTCTCGTATAATTTATATTTCTCGAATTTTCACCATCGAAAGAAAGGCCTGAAAAAACGTAACACCGTCTATTTTCTGCAACAAGATCCCACCCCTCCGACGAGCTAGGATGAGCGTGTGCTTGCAGGCCAACCAGTTGCGAAGGAAGTAGACAACCCTTTTTCTATCCGTTTTGGTGGCGGTCTGAACGACCTGTAGCGGTTGGATTCAAACCTTTCGGGTATAAAAGGGAACTTACGCCAGAGTGTAATTTCGCTGTAATAATATAAAGCAATGGAGTAAATAATTCGTAGATCGATTCGTTGATTTTTATTGGTTTTCTCCTTAAACAACGCGTAATCTAAGAAAAGTACACTCGGGCGTATACTTGTTATTTAAAAAAAAAATCTATTGAATCGAATTAAATAATAGATACAAAATAAAATAAAACCAAGTTCGTTACAACAGTGGACAGAAGTGTTCCGTTTTTGGCGAGTTCATTGGCTTTGCAATTTCTTTGAATGTCCACAGTCGTGGCTCGTGGACTATTAGAGAGTTTTTGGAGACAGACGCGAGAGATTTGAGAACGGCTTGGCTGTCCGAGAAAATACCTTAAAAGATATAACGTTTTCTTTGAGTCAGGATAGTGCGTCTTTTATCGTATTTACTTCTACCTGGAACACACTACATTGATTGGGAAGTCTATATGATAGACTGAGATTCAGTTGTTTTGAGAAGATAACACTTCCAACGCCGTAGTCGGTCCTTGAACCGTCTGTATAAAAGTGTATCGTGTTTTCTACCAGAGATCTTTCTTCTGCCCAAGAAGATCTTGAAGGGATGGAAACATGGAAGTTATTATCGAATACCGTTTTTGGGATGCTAAAGTCATAGCGATCTAGGATGGATCTGAAATTGTCTAAGATAGCAGTATGACCAGTGTTGTTACTGATCCATTGATCTCTAAGTCTCACACATGAGTTGGCTGCCAGCACTTTTGAGAAGATTACAAGAGGTGTTAGGTTTAGAAGCACCTCCAAGACTGCTGTTGGTGTTGAGCGAAGTGCTCCCGTGATGCAAATACCTGCTGACCGCTGGACTTTAATGAGTTAATTCAAATTTACCATCTTGTCCAGTGCGGTCCACCATACGACAACTGCATAAATGAGTATCGGTCTGATTACCGAACACCGAAAAGTATAGCCAGTGGGTTATTTTTTGGGAGAAGCCCCGTTTTGAGCCTATCCCCGTTTTATAAGTAAAAAGTGCTACAGTAGCCTTTTTACTCTTTCATCAATGTTTGCTTCCAATTTAGCTTTTTGTCTAAAATGAGGCCTAAATATTTGGCTTGGTCGGAAAAGCTTAAGAGTATTTGCAGGAGTTCCGGTTCCGAGAGAACTTGAGGGTGTTTCCCAGATACAGATATTGCAACGTGTCGTCAGCATAGGCAATCACTTTGAAACCCTCTGCTTTCATTGATGAATATGGCATTAAGAAGATAGAGAAGACGATAAAAGCAGGTCCAGCGAAAAAAAAAAATTACAAATGCTATACCCATCCTTAAAATACATTTTATTACCCACAATTTTAATGACAAATTGTTATTGCTTTGAATGACACAAAGTTACCTACATTATGTCATATTTGTGTTCAATCCCTGATAACAAAAAATATAATTCTCACGTCTTGGTTGGATTTTTTTATGGAACCTACGAATAGGTTTATAAAATACGTTTTCATATAAATAACTTTTTTTTTGACGTGACTTAAGATCATCTTCGCCGTCGTCGGCTTTATAATTTGATGCTGATATCACCTTTTTGCCCTCATCATTCAAATTCTCTGCTATTCATCACCATCTCATACTTAAGATATAAATTGAATTTGTGGCGGATTGTTAAAACTCAAGCATGCGTTCGCAATTTATCAAAGGATTTGAGGATAAACATTACACTCCTACCTGTTGCCGCCGCGTCGCACAGTGGGACGACCCATGGTAAAAAATAAAAAAATCAACTATTTTAGCGGTACTTTAAATTAATTGGTAAATCATCCCAAATATATAAAAGCTCAAAATGCAATTAAATTTTTTGCTTTCATTTCTTGGTCCGCAAGTTATAGCCACATGAACATGTCCTTTTTTTCGCTTTTTATATAAAGAGTTATAAGGTGATTTTTTGTGACTTATTTAATTGCTGTGCAAATTATATTCCGCGTTTGAAAATTTAATTAATAATGGAGAGTATTAATAGTGAAGGTATTCAAATTTAAGAAACTTTTGTAAGAAGTAGATTTTGTTCGCGTTTTTTTTCTTAGTAGCGATTTTTGATGCGTTAGTTTGGTACAAGAAAAAAAAAACCAATGTCAAATTTCATGTTGAGTTTTCTAAAAATGGTCAAAAACGGGTCTTGAGATCGTTTTTGTTTTATAATAAGCAATGTGTCAGTAAACTAAATCAAGAAAAAAATCTTGGGAAAGTTTCCGCTTTTTGAAAAAATTGACATTTTTAGGTTCAACCGTAGGTATTCATCAAGCATGGTGACTTTTTAGCAACATTGATGGATAGTGCATATTCCATGAAAGTTTCAAACGTTGCTAGTAAAATTCAGCAGTAACATGGCTTGGAAGAGTTGAATGAAGTCGAAAAGAGGTTTTACCAGAAATTTCGAGGCTCTTTTGGGTAAATTTTAAGCAAAAATGGCAGTGTTGCCAAAGATAGAAATTCAGGTTTATGGAGGTTCACCAACGGTGGCTTAGCCATAATTTGTCCTTACCAGACGTGTTTTTAAATTCCGTAAGTAATGTTGATTGTTGAGTGAAAGTGAAAGAGTTTGGTCGTGTTCCGATCCTGTGCATTTTTGCTTTGCGTATTTGATCGAAATAATCTGACTTTATTGCATTTTTTTGTCATACCGATTGCAAAAGACTTAACAAACAAGAATTCTATCCGAAAAACCGAAATTAGATGAAAAACTATTAAAAAAAGTAGTTTCAAATTAAATCACAAAGAAACTCAAACATAAAACACATAAATATATAAACAAAAGAAACTGTTTACATAAATAGCTTCTCCAGCCTGAACAAGGAGAGATTCCCCCTGCTTGGGACAGCACGGTTCTGGTGAGTTTTTCTCCCGTTCTTAATCTCACTCATTACAAGAAAAGAAAAACACTCAATTCCGACACAAATCATTTCACGAACCGAACTTTTACATCCACATTAGAGAAAAATAATTTTCGAATAAAAGACACTTGGTCTTTGAAATTGTTTTCATTAACATTCAAAACATTTTTATAAAACCACAAAAAAAAAATCAACTCTTCGGAACAAAAATAAATTCACTCACATTCATTCATTGACAAACAAAACACAAGGCACATTGTATATGAAACCACCTAGTACAATCAAGAATGGGTTTTTCGATTTTTTGCGCCAGATCGAAAAAAAAAATCCCAATACAAAACCTATGTAAAAAGAGTTAGCGCTGCGCCAGAACTCAAGATGGCACTACAATCGATTGCCAGGTCGCGGGTACTAGCTAGATAGAAATACAATGACAAGGCAATACCATCTGTCACTTGTGGTTCCCTTACGCGTGAGGCTCGCAATTTAATAGACATTATAACAAACAGCAATGGGTGACACAAATGCCAAACTAGACGAAATAATAAATGCAATAGGCAATTAAAAAATCGAACTCTCAAATGAAATAAAAACAGAAACACAGAACTTAAAATCTAAATTAGACAAAATCGCAGAAAACCAAACAAATATTGAGAAAAAACAAACTTATCTTGAAGGAAAATAAAATGTATAGAAAAAACATTAAAACGCAAAAATATAGTCATCTACAACATCAAAGAAATAGAGAAGGATAACATTTCCTTACAAAATTATGTACTGGAATTCCTGAACAACATTTTAGAAGTCAATACAAACATCAGTGAATTAGACTTTGTAAGATGCA
Organism: Sphaerophoria taeniata; assembly: GCA_943590905.1. Classification (NCBI taxonomy): domain Eukaryota; kingdom Metazoa; phylum Arthropoda; class Insecta; order Diptera; family Syrphidae; genus Sphaerophoria; species Sphaerophoria taeniata. Next base: position 109,571,755 of record OX016541.1, read on the forward strand.
TCGGAAAAAAGGCGAAAAAACACGGCCGATCTTAGTCGGTTTTGTATCACAAATAAAAAAGGACGAAATCATGAGAAACAAGTTTAAATTAAGACATTACAAAGATGAAATTATTTATATAAAAGATGATATGATGAAAGAGGACATGATAAAAGAAGATATGAACATAACAATAAAAGAAAATAATGCAGCAACAAAACCTACGCAAAATACACTGAACAAACAAAATAATGATACCCAAAATAATAACAATAAATCAAATTAGAGAATTTATGAATACGAACCACATACATCCAATAATAGATCTAATCCAACAGGAACGAAAAAACTCAAACCTGACAATGAACAAGCAAACATAACAACATTTTTTAAGAAAAACCCTAAAGATAAAAACAATGTTACAACTCCACAATAGCAAATAAACACACAGTTTTTAACATTCCAAACAAATGACGACACAAAGAACCACTCAAATATAACTTCCTCAAGCCGGCTGGCCACCGTGAGGAATGAAGGCTCAAACCCCCCAAAAATATTAGAACCCACTAAACCTACGGAAAAAAGAAGCAACAACAACAACTTATTGAATATATGCACATTTAATACCCAAACTTTATCAACAGAAGAACGACAGCAAGAACTAAGATTAGCGCTATCTGAGATCAACTGGAACTTAATTGGTTTATCTGAAACTAGATTATTCGGTCAAAAAATCCTAGAATTTGACAATGATATATTCTGCTATATTGGAGAAACTAGGGGCCTATATGGAGTCGGACTTTTAATAAGAAAATATTTAAAAAATGACATCATAAATATACGCTTTTTCAATGAAAGAATCTGTTCAATTACCTTAAGAATTCAAAATAAAAAATGACAATTATCCAAGTTTACGCTCCAACAGAAAAAGCCTCTGGTGCAGAAATTGATACTTTCTATGATGCACTTGACCTTGCCTACTAAGAGACAAAATCCGAAGTTATGTATGTCATAGGTGACTTCAATGCCAAACTCGGACGGCGTGGAGAATATGAAGAAAATGCAATGGGAACATTTGGATATGGACAAAGAAACAAGAGAGGAGAAAGACTATTATCATGGCTTCAAGAAACAAACATGGCATTTGCAAACTCTTTTTTCAAGAAAAAGGACAAAAACAAATGGACATGGAGATCACCAGATGGAAGCACAAAAAATGAAATTGGCCTCATCTTAACCAACAAAATTTCAACAATAGCAGACGTTTCAGTACTTAAAAACTTCAAGTTTGACAGTGATCATCGGATTGTAAGAGCAAAAATAAAAATTGACCATAGAACATTAAGAAGAAGCCAACAAAAACTCAGAATACCCCAAAAGATAGAAACTGAACAATTACAAAGATACAATGATCTACTTTCAAGAAATATATCACAACACTTAAATTTTGAAAACACTAACATAAATGTCCAATCAACTTATGACGAACTTCAACAAATAATAAAACAATCTGCCAGAAATACGATAATGAAACGAACATCTCAAAAAAACAATAAAATCTCAGCCGAAACAATGCAACTCATTAATCTAAGAGAAACATTAAGGAATGAAACAAACCAAACAGAATCAGAGAAAATTTTACTAAAAAACTTACGAAAAACAATTAAGACAAAAACTAAAGAAGACATTCAAAATTTCAACGAAAGCGCAATTAAAAATATACTACAAACTACAAAATCAATAAAAAAGACAAAAACATTTTTGAATCATGATAAGGAATGGATAATTTCAATGAAAAACAAGTCGAATACAATGACTAAACGAATTGATATAAATGAAGTAGCAACAAGATTTTTTGAATCTTTGTTCAATTCAAATTGTGATTGTGAACCAGATATTGAAAATACAACAACATCAAATCAACTCAATCTGATGAGCACCGACATCGAAACCGCTATTGACAAATTGAAAAATGAAAAATGCCCAGATAGCGATGGAATTGAAGCCGAAATGATAAAGTATGCAAAACCCACTCTTACACCAATTTTGACAAAACTGTTTAATGAAATAATTAAAACTCAACAAATTCCGACACAATGGCAAGAAAGCACCATCATTCTTCTACACAAAAAAGGAAACCACAATGACATCAACAACTACCGACCATAGCCGTAGCTAGGATTTTGTTTCAGGGGGGGTTAAGATAAATGATAATTTTTTCAAATTTTTAATAAAAAAGGAAACAGTTATCAAATTTATCACATTTTTTCAATTCGCCGAAGCCAATTCATTTGTTCACGGAACAATGTTTGATGGAAAGTTTACAAATAATTCTTGAGTGTATCTATTACCCTTTATTAAGGAAAGGGGTAGGAAAGGAGGTGCCGGACTGCCGGTGTACATTGGTCTTAAATACCTGAACATTGCATTGAATTGGAAAGTCAGAGTGTGGAAGGGAGTTCCACATTCTTGAAGTACGGCTAAAGAACGATTCTCTATACTTGAGAGTACGTCCGAAGTTGGTCTCGAGGGTAAACTGATGGCCATTCCTAGAAGCGCGAGTATTACGGGCGAATTGTTTTAGGGGAGGAATGCAACTGGCTATTTCACTTGGGCACTTACCGTAAAAGTACGGATATAACCGAAAGAGACACGACACGTTACAATGGTGGTCTAACGAGGTGAATGAGTAAGTTAGGTATGTCTCTGTCACCAATCAGTCTCTTTTTTCTATACCGTCCAAGAGGCTTTAGTAGATAGATAGATAGATAGATAGATAGATAATTTCTTTATTAATAAAAATATAAATTATTTACAATATTTTTTCCTTTAAGAATAAGGACATGGCAATTCTGCCGTCTGCCTGAACGACATTTCATGACAAAATACAATGTGTATAAAATTATAAAGAATTAAATTCATATAATAAAAAAAAATAATAATATAAGTTAACTAATTATTAAAAAGTTATATACATTAATTAAAGCATCAAGTGCGCTTTCAACAATTTTGAGGTGATTTGAAACACAAAACGTAAGTTCAATTTAATGAATTGAAACAAAAGATACATCAATTTTGAAATGATTTGAAACACAAAATAATAATTTATCAATTTTATAATGATTTGAAACATAAAAGTTAGTGAGAGTTTAGAAACATTATTTGTAATTGCAATAACTGGCTGCTATAGAAAACTGTTGCGATAATTAAGAGCATGTTTGCAGTATTTATACACGGTTGCCCATCCGAGATCTCCATTTAGGATTTCGTAGAGGCGAGTTGGGGAGAGATAACTCAATTGAAAATGTAGCCGTCGAATCTCTTGAAGTAAAGGACACGTTGTAAAGAAGTGGGTGATGTCTTCTGGTTCTCCTCTGTTACATAAGCTACAGATTTGAGTGAGATCGGATCGATGAGGCATAGAGTTGAGATTCAATATTTCGACTCGGACTTATAGCTTCAGAAGAAAACTCATTATTGAAATATTTAGCTTGTGATGTAAGTTGGTGGTTGAGGTTCCTGTACACATTTCTTGATGTTGTTGTCGAGGCTCTGGATAGGTGTTGATTGAAAATATTATCATCAACTCTGGCGATAACATCATTGAACATTGTGGGCCATTCATTCAAATTGGACTACATAAAAGATAGGTTACTACCATTTGAAGAAGCTAGCTCGTTCCATTCCTTAAACGGGGTGGCATTTGTTTGCAAGAGCCTTGACATAATGGATTTGTGAAGGCTTCTTTCGACCCTTCTCATAACTTTCAATATGTAGTCTGAATTGGGTTTAAGGTTTGTAATGTAAAGAGGTGTTAGACCAGACTCCACATAAATGGCATAATTGGGGGTTGAAGAAGGCAGTCGGAACAAGCGTTTGAAGAAATATCTTTGCACGACTTCAAAGTCCTCCAATTGTAGATATCCAAAAATTTGGGTACCGTAGCACATGCAGCAGTTCACTGTTGCTTGAAAAACACGATATTTGGATGCATGATCGATTTTTTGGTTGGCATAAAACTTAGGCCACATTACGTTTAGTGCTACTTTGGCTTCATTGCTTTTCTCTTTCACGTGTTTCGAAACATTAAGATTGTAAGACAGCAAAACACCAAGATATTTGAAATAATGAACGACCTCGATAGGCGCGTTGTTCAGGGACCAGTTTTCTTCTGGGAGCCTTCTTCTCTGACGCGGTTCGAATATCATTATTTTTGTCTTGTTAGTATTGACGCACAGACTCCAGGATTCACAAAACAAGTTAAGTTTGTTGATTTGCAACTGAAGGGTAGATGGATTGTCAGCCAGTAAAACTAAATCATCGGCGTAGAGTAAAACCTTGACTTGTATACCGGCAAAGCGTATTCCTCCCGGAAGTACATCACACACATCATCAATAAACAAGGAGAATAATATCGGGCTTAATATACAACCTTGGGGGACACCTGTTGTGGTTTCAAACCATTCCGAAAATGAAGTTCCGTCCCACACTGATGCAGTAGATGAGGCAAGAAAGTTGAAATAAAACATTAAGAATTTTCGAGAAATTCCTAACGATGACAACTTGTACATCAAGGCATTTCTATTTACATTGTCAAAGGCTGCTTTGAAATCCACAAAACAAGCATATAATTTCTTTTTCTGCTCGATTGATCTCCTGGCAATACTCGTCAGAGCGAATATATGGTCTTGCGTTGAGAATCCCGATCGAAAGCCTGCTTGGAACATGCTGAGACGGTTATTGTTCTCGATCCATTCCGTCAACCTTTCATAAAGAATAGAGGTTAAGATCTTTCTTAGCGAGTACAGAATCGAGATTCCTCTATAATTCTCCGGTAAGTTAGAATCTCCTTTTTTAAAGATTGCGAATATAACCGCTTTGTTAAAGTTGCTTGGGACCAGTGAGTCTTCATAAAGTTTGTTGAAGTATGTCAGTAGAAGATTTTTAAACGGTTCCGTACTATTCTTGTAGAATTCGATCGGAATGCCATCTATGCCGGGTGCTTTGTTATTTTTCATTTTACTCAGAGTTGTTACTAGCTCAGGTAGAGTGATTGGATTATCCAGTTCGCAGATAGTGACGTTGGGTTGAGCGTAATAGAAAACCTGGTGATTCTCATCAGCCGACAAAAGAGTTTTAAAATGAGCTGCTAGTGTCTCAGTTTCGAGGGTAGTCACCTGGCTTCTACCACGCCCGCCCACCTCACGAACATTGCTCCAGAACGCCTTTGAGTCCTTACAGCTTCCAAGTTCTTTTGCGATATTGTTAATGTAGTCAACTTTTTTTTTTGGCACAAAGTCTCTTGAAATCCTTGTTAATGTGGAGGTAAATGTTTTTAAAAATTAAAGCGTTTGTAGATCTGAACAGCTTAAGATAAACAAATGAAAGTTTACGGAGATTCGCACAGTCATTGTCGAACCACTTGTTTTTTGGAGTGCAAGCTTGATTTCCGCTGTTATTATTGAGGGCAAAAGGTGCTGAGGCCTTGATAACTCTTACAATATGTTCGTCATAGCTTTCTAAGCTAATGGCTTGATGCGAGGGAATAGAGCTGATGTTACGGCTAAGTAATGATTTGTATTGAGTGGCATAATTCTCCTTCCACCTCAATTTTAAAAAGTTAGATGATTGGCTCTGAACATTTTCATCGGCAAACTGAACCTTTACCTCAATCGGAAAGTGCGGTGAGAAGTTCGCCGCACCTACTTTAAAATCAATCGATAGTTTAAGCCATTCAAGAGCTAACGCTGCAATATCGATAACAGATTGTCCTTGGCCAGTTATGAATGTGAACTCTCCCGAAGCGTCACCTTGTGAGGCCCCATTCAGCACGGATAGTCCGAAGTTTTCAAGGAATTCCGTGAGCAGCCTTTAGGCTTTAGTATGTAACTGGAGCACCAGCCCAAAGATGGGAATTGTACTCAAGCTTTGGACGGATATAAGTCTTTAAGATAAGGGCCAGATCAGACTGTCTTCAGAAACCCAAACATATTGTGGCATTTTTGGTGATATCGCATATGTGATCGTTCCACAAAAGGTGGTCAGTGATGCACATTCCGAGAATCTCGAGATGTTCGGTCTCATTGATGCAAGTGCCACTCATGGACAGTGGCAGGGGAGGTATATCTCGCTTTAACGATACAAGACAGCATTGAGTTTTCGAAGCATTAAATTCTACGGGATTTGTTATTCTCCGTTGTACAGTGCTGTTGAAGTAAGTGTTTAATAAGCTTATCATATTTTGCCGTTGTAGTTCCACATCCAAAAAGGAGGGATGTGAGTCTGGAAATTAATAAGAAAAGCTAAGGGAACAATCGTCAGCGAAACAATTGATTGGATTAGAAGTTACAGATAAGAGATCATTTATAAAAATGAGAAAGAGGATCGGAGACAAAATGGAGCCCTGGGGTGTACCAGCATTTATATTGCGGGTTTCAGACTTGAATCCGTCCAGTACAACTTGTAGTGAACGGTTCGAAAGAATGTTTCTAATCCAACGAAGAAGGGATTCACCGATATCGAAAGATTTGTTCCACTGTTTGGTGAGATAAACCATCAGATCACCAGTGGACCTGTTACTGTATTGCCGGTCAATAAGAAGCTTTCGGTCTTCGAGATATTTCTTGAGTTGATAGTTTATCAGCGTTTCCATGACCTTACAAGGAAGGGACATCAGTGCAATCGGACGATAATTGGAGGGAGAAGAAGATTGGCCTTTTTTGGAATTGGCCGGACAAATGCTGTTTTCCAGCTGCTCGGAACGAGCCCATAAGAAGGATAGATGGAAAAGCTTAGGAACTGGGGGAATCATGACACTCTGTAGCAGCTTTTGCGAGAGAGCTAACAACTGGAGTTTTTTATTGTCAACGAGCGTAGGGACCGAAGAAGAAGAAAAATTATTACTGCCTTTGGGACATTGCAGTATTTTTTGCCTTAATTTTTGGTCATGTAAAGGCTTTGGTTATCTCTGCTTGTAGGTAACTAGATGGCGAGAGTAGTAAATGATATCTTGATTATACCAAACCAAATAAATATACAAAGGTTTCTGGAAAAAAAAAGCCATAAGCTTCAATGGAAAAGTTATAAATTCAGTGTAAGCAAGACAAAAAAAAAAAAATCATTAAGTTATTAATCAATAGTTATTTGATTTCGCTTTACAAAATTATTTCGGGGAGGGTTAAACCCCGTAACCCTCCCCCTAAATACGGCTATGCTACCGACCCATCAGCATTATATCGACATTATATAAGCTCTTTTCTAAGACACTATACAATATAATGAAAAAATCGCTCAATGACAATCAACCCAGGGAGCAAGCCGGTTTCAGGGAGGGATACTCGACGTCAGATCATCTTCAAACGATAAACCAACTGATTGAAAAACACAACGAGTTCAAAAAACCGCTATATTTACTTTTCATTGATTTTACCAAAGCTTTTGACACAGTGGAACACAACTACATCTGAACTGCACTAAGGAATCAACAAATCCATCCTGACTTTATTAATACCATGAAAAGTATATACAAAAACAACAAGGCCAAGATAAAAACAGACAAAATCGGAAGATGCTTTAATATCAAGAGAGGAGTTCGTCAAGGTGATCCACTATCGCCACCACTTTTCTCAGCCGTTCTTGAGGATATCTTTCGACACCTCAACTGGAAAAAATATGGACTGGATATTTGGGGACAAAAACTCAACAATTTAAGATTTGCAGATGATGTTGTGCTTCTTTCTCACTCACCAGACGAAATACAATCAATGATAAACGAACTCTCAGATATTTGCTTGAAATACGGACTCTCTCTAAATCTGACAAAAACAAAAGCCATGACCCATGACAAACCACATAAAAGTGGACATACTACTCTCGGACAAAAAAATTGAATACGCTGACGATTTAATATATCTCGGTCAGCTCAAGTCATTTACAAATCAAGAAGAAAAGGAAATAAAACGCAGAATTGACAACGGCTGGAGACAATATTGGAACGCTAAACAAATACTTGATTCTAATCTTAGCAACGATATGAAAACATATATATTAGACTCTACAATACTGCCAACATTGACATATGGATTGGAAACATTGGGATTAACAACGAATTTACACGAAATGTTAAGGATTTGCCAGACCAAAATTGAACGAAAATTATTGAACATAAGACAAGTGCAAAGAATTAGTAATGAAGAGATAAGGAAAAGAACACAAATAATCGACGTAATTCAGAGAACGAAACGTCTAAAATGGAGCTGGGCTGGACACGTATCTAGAACTTATGATCAGAGATGGACGAAGTTAATAACTAAATGGCAACCGCCAAATGAAAAACGATCTAGAGGACGACCAAAAAAGAGATGGGCAGACGATTTGAGAGCTTTCAACCAAAATTGGTACAACGACGCAAAAAACAGAGATATATGGGCAGCTATGGGGGAGGCTTATGCCGGATCTTAACATCAAACACAACGAAATATTGAAGAAAATTTGAATGTTATTAATTTTAAAGTATAGTATAACTAACTTTAACTATCTGTAATTCTTGATAAATTGTATTTTAAATTTTATAATGTAATAATTTTCTTTGACACTTTCTTATTTTCTTAATCACCTAAAATTGTAAATAACTCAATTGGCGAATAAAGCTTTCAATAATAATAATAAAGTAATAATACTAACTTTTATGTGAAATTCATAAAATAATGGGGTAAGGTCCCTCCTAATAAACCTTTGCTGTTTCCGAGTTCACTTGAAAAATCATTCAAAACTCTAAAACAAACCCCTTTTTTAGGGTTCCGTACACAGAGTGTAAACGAAACCCTTATAACATCACTTCGTTTTCTGTTCATTCGTCTTTCACAAGCTATTTCTTCGAATCTGTTAGACCGATTGCAATGAAATTTGGTACACATATTTTAGTATTCAGTAGTAATCTAAAAATGTTGTTTTCATGTTTTTAAGATAAATAGTTTCGAAGTTATTAAAGAGAAAAGATAAAAAAATACAAAAATTACCATTCTCTTCCCCTGATCTCCGAAACTACTGGGCCTAAAATTATGAAAAAAATACTGAGAATAGGTCTCAATCTGTAGATTACAAAAAAGCAAATAAAAAGTCTGTACTGTTACATATAACACAGATATGACTCAATATTTGGAGTAACTTTTTAATTTTTGACTCAACTTTACAATTTATTTCCTCCAAAACCGTTGTACCGATTGAGTTAAAAGTTGGCCAATATATCAACGTATTAAGTAGAAATACAATCATATTTTTTTTATATTTTTAAGAGAAATAGTTTTGTAGTTATATAAGAAAATATGGAAAAATAGGCAAAAATGTCAAAACAGGCCATTCCTCCCCCCCCCCCCCCCTAATCTCCGAAACTACTGGACCTAAAATTCTTTTAAAAAAAATGAGATATAGGTCTATAACATGAATATTACAGGAAAAGTGATAAGAAGTCACAGTTATTTATGTAACATGCAAAATTTTTCAATATACTAATTTCCAATTTCATTAAATTTTAAAACCATTTTTTTGAACAGGTGGTAACCCTATTGACTTCAAATTAAGAACAATCATTCATTAATTGCCTGCAATGACAAACATATTTTTTTTTGTATTTTTAAAACAAATAGTTTTGAAATTATTCAAGAAAACACAACAAAAAAGGCCGAAATGCAAATAACTAAACTTTACCCCCCTCCTCATCACCAAAAAGGGTGGGCCTGGAATTTCCAAAAAAAAAAATCAAAAAATAGTTCCATACGTATAGATTACAGAACAACAAAAAAAAATTGCAGTTATAATGTAAATAACGATATATTTTCAAGGCAAATGGTTTTGAAGTTATTCAAAAAAAAAACAACAAAAAAGGACTATGAAAAACACTCAATTTCACCCCCCTCCTCATATCCGAAAGGGCTTGGCCAGGCATTTCCAAATCACTATTCACTATTCATTAGATATTGCAGTCTTAATACAAAAAAAAAATATAAAAAAAGTATTTTTTCACGTAGAAACAACATTTTTTTTTTTAATCATCTGAATTTTCTTCATCGCTATCATGTATAAAAGAGCCAGTGCCTGATAGCAAATTTAAGACATAAGGTGATAATGGTTTTTTTTTTAAAAAACATTGCATATAAACGTGTGGACGAGATTTGCAAGAAATTGGTTGAGCCGTTTTTGAGAAATCTAGAAAAGAGTGTTACAAACGCAAAAGGTACTACGAAAATCGATTTCTTTTCCCGATTTGTTTGTTATTCAAGAATATATTTTAAATAATATCTTGGAATGCAATGTGATTAAGGATAATGTTAAGTATAATTGTGCAAAATTTCAACAAAATTAGTAAAGCCGAAATGGAGATATATGGGAATAATCCAAAAATCAGCCGCAAAGTCCCAAGTATTAGAATTTCACTTTGATACAGGGCCGGCCAGTAAGGGGTAAGATAAAAGTCTGCAAAAATTAGGGGATTTTTTTTATTTATTTAGAGCCGATTGAGCAGATGTCTTCATTCATTTTCGAAAAAAAGCAAATAAGTACCACCTTAATGTACACGCAAACAAAACACAATATTTTACAAAAGGGCGCTTTGGGGCGGCTAAATCTCTTAAAATACACTTCAATATTTATAACTTCACAAAACAAAACAAATTTCACTGCTTAGAAACACTTAGAAACATATTAAAATACATTTTAAACAAAAGAAATTACATATATTCTAACAATTCACATAAGGCTAAAGTTAAAGCCTGTATACACAAAAAATACATGAGCACGAATCAAAAACATTAATTAGATATTTAGATTAGTACCTAGTCTGTCGTTTTCCATAGTTGTTAAATAAAAAAAAAAAAAACTTAAATTTAAACAAAATTTGTATGTTGCACTAAAATTGCACTTTATCGAAAATTGATCTGACACCTCACTCAATTGTTTACTTTAGGCTGACCGTGTTTTACTCTTTGACATGATAGGGCTTTGAAAGTTTCGTATTTTGATGAGCTTACTATTAAGCTTTTTAGAAAATAACAAACCAGGGTTGGCAATTGAAAACAAAAAAATACCATTTTGGCCATGTTTTGGACCCATATACCACACTGTGCGTCGCTAACCATTCGACCACGGGCCCTAATGTACTCAACTAGTACAGTTTGAATACCATTATAATTTTTTGAAAATTTGTATGCCCTCATCCAAAATATAAAACATTTTTTGTCACAAGACAATACATGTGCGGTGTTAGCTGGATAGTAGAGTACTCGCCTGATGCTCTTGATGTGCCTGGTTCGAATCTTGTCGGGGGATTGCTTTTCTTTTTTTTTGTATTCGTATTACAATGAGACTTAATTTTTATTTTAAGTTTAACTCTTGTTTAGTATATAAGAAGAGACAGCCTATTCGAGTTATAATTAGTTTTTTTTTTATTGTTGAATATTGCAATAAAATCAATTGTTTATTTGCTGAAGAAAAAATAAAGTTCCTTATTCCTTTCTTACTGTGGTGTTTCGTTTTGTTTGCCGATGGCCAAAATTTTTGTTTCTTTTTAGGGTTCTTACACAGGTGGAAACGAAAACCCATAAGATCAGTTCGGTTTCCTTTTATTTGTTTCACAATCGATTTCTAAGAATCTGCTAAGCTGATTGCAATTAAATTTGGTTCACATTTTCTAGATAGAAGTGATCCGAAAATGCTGCTACCAGATTTTTAAGATACAGAGTTTCGAAGTCATTGAAGGAAATAGGCAGAAAGACTATTCAAATTATTTTCCAAGAAAAGATTTGGTTTCAAATCTTAATCCTTGTATAAAAAATCCTTCAAAACTGAAAGAAAGTAGGGTATGATAATCAAGTACGGAACCCTCCTCGAGCGAGTTTATCTCGCACTTGTCCACTTTTTTTTCTGTTTCGTGTGACAATTCACCTAGAACAAGCAAAGGAAGACCTCTTAAACGTTTTAAAGAGAGTCAACAAACCAAAAGTTATCGAAAAGTGACCCAAATATAGATCACTATTTGGTAAACAATAACGAAGATCCAGGATTTCTAAGTAATATTAATTACTCATCCGATTTTTAATATTTTTAATTTTTCTTAGTCTTTATTATTACAATTATTTATTTTGCTATCAAAATCATGTAATGTATACAAAAAACATAAACAGAAAATCATAAATAAAAAAAAATAAAATAAAAACAAGTTCGCAGCTCAACTCTTTTGAATAAATCAACTCCTGAATTCATAAGTTTTAGTGAATCAATTTTCTTGTTTTTAGGTTACAATCATAGATATAAGCACTAAAATACTATTTAAGGCATGTTTGGATGATATCTTTATTTTATTCACAAGATATTAATTTTGAAGTTTTTCTCGAACACTCGTCCCACTGTGCGTCGGCCCTCCACCGTCGTTTTTGTAGTCGATGACATGTGAGTTCAAAAAATTATATAATTTCAGGGTGAGCTGTTTATGAGCTAAAGGACTCGCATACACTCACCGAACATCACTCCTGCCACCCCAAAGTGAATAAACAGGATTTTCTTGCCAAAGAGTTGAATTTAAATTTGAATCGAGTTTTGAATAAAGCGGTAGGTCCCAAGGAGATGATTTGAGAAGGGGAGTTGAAAGGGAGAGTTGCGCATTGCAAATCAATTTTTCGTTGTTACTTGCCTCATAAAGTCGAGGGTGAGATGAGGTGCGGGATCAGTGATTATATTCTGTACATCAGTATTCGATTTTGGTTTCATACCACATCAGGATGTGAACATTCTTTCGGGCTTGAATTAATGTCTGAACCTGGGAAACCTTCATTTTCCAATTTATATATTAATGCGATCGTGAAGCCTTTTATTAGATAACAGCGGGAGGGCTCGCAGAAAGAGAAATATCTTTAACAAATTGTGAATTGAACATTCTAGAGACTTTTATTTTGTTAATCATTTATGTCAGTGCGAGAAAAGTTATAAAAATGAGATGGACCATATCTTGACGGGAAATTTGTTGAACAATCTACACGGTTAAAAATAAAACAACAATGACTGTATCAAATCATCATTAAAATAAAATGTTCGTCTTATCGCATACCGACCTTTACAATGTTTACATCCTAACTTATAGGCATTTATACTATACTTTCTTCTTTAGCTAAATCAACTTCCTCCTGGGTTTAAAACAACAACGATTGGAAACCGAGAGGTTTTTTCGACCAAGATGATTTGAGTTCTCAATTATTGCTATTTAATACTAGCTTACTATGTGTAGGTATGCTACCTTGCGCATGACTGTGACTGATCGGAAGATGTTTGTTTTTGTTATTATGCTAGCAAAGCGTCAAAATGTACGTCTTATTCCAAAATGAACTCAAGTCCTTCATCGGAGCTGGAATTTTGTGTAGGCTGAACGAATAATGTCGCTGTAGATCCTCTTTCAACCGTTTGCTGTGCCACTCTCTCTTTTAGTTTGTGCAGACACGGATCTAGAAGTTTTTTCCGGAGGGGGTCACAGGATAGAAAAAAATCAAAAATAACAAGAATAATCAAATAAATATTCCCTGCTTTATTTATTTGGTTATTCAGACAATAAATCGGTTTAAACGGTTAGAAATTTTTCATAAATTCACCTATTCAGAAGTTATGAGCAAAATGAATTTCTCCATACGTTTTTGAAGAAACAAAAACAAAGTAATGTGTTTGCTTTTATTCAATAAAGCCTAGTATGCAGTTCTTTGTGAAAAAAAATAAAAATAAGAGGTGAAACAAAAATTTTTTCATGAAAAAATTTCTGAGAAATAAATTAGCTGTCACTGTGAAACTTATGTCGAATATTTTAATTTTTTTCAGCCAAAACAATGAGCTTCACATTGTTTTGTGTGAAAAAAAAATCGAGGTGAGCATACATTTTTTTCGATTTTGGTTTACAGCTCGGATCACAGTGGTGAAATGAAAAATATATTTTTTTTCGGCAAAAATCTCTCCCATAAGAAATAAATTAGTTTTTTTTTTTTTTTGAAGAACTGTAGGGAAGAGTGGGTATTTTTGGGACACAGGAGGAATGGGACACAGGCATTTTCTCAGTTCCTAAATTTTTTTTTTCTCTTTCCTTGTATGACAGATTCTGTCTTCAGTCTGTCCCCATCCCTCAATAAAACAAGTTGTGTCTAGGAAAAAAATCACGGAGTGGAGATTAAAAAAAGTTTATTTGTGCATTAAAAGTAAAACATCTGTGTAAACTTTGATTGAATTTTTTTTTTATGTGTGAAGTTACTGCGTGTAATAAGTTAAGAGTGTAATAATTAGATTGCAACACCATTTTTGAAGTGAATTCATCGTAGTTTTGTTTAATTAGTGCCACACAAAAAGTGATATTATAAATTATTTATTCAAAGTGCCATGCAGGATGATTGGGACATCACTATTCCACCTAACAGTTCTCCCAATCCTATTGATCGCAGGAGGAATGGGACAAATCCAATCCTCCTGCTCGCAGGAGGAATGGGACAAAGTGAGTTGGTTCATGAAATGATTATTTGCTTTTCTTCTATCGGACTTTTGCCTTCTTTATAACTGAAAATAGGTTGCCAAAATGTTATTTTATCTTTAGAAATGAATTTTGCTCAGATACGATCTATAAGAATTCGGCAAATTTAATGTATTCCAAAAGTGTCCTATTCGGGTTGGTGACGTTTTCCCCAAGCCAAAATCCCCAAACGAAAATCCCCAAACCCAAAATCCCCAAACTGGAATCTCCAGCAGCGAAATCTCCAAAGAGAGAATCCCCATGGACAAAATCTCCAAGCCAAAATCTCCAAAACAAATATGTTCAAGTAGTGAATCATGCGATTAAATCGCGCGATTTAATCGCATGATTCACTACTTGAACATATTTGTTTTGGAGATATTATTGTATTCAGTTAAGGTTGTTTAAGAAATAAATGTTTAATTCATTTTAAATGTAATTCATTTTATTCAAAATAAATAAAAAATCAATTCAAAAGAACTTTGTTTAATGTTTAAACAAATGAAAAATGAATATAAAACAAAACATGTCGTGGGAGGAACGGTGTAAGTAGACGTACTTGAATATTGGAGATTTGGAGATTTCAAGGAGATTTTGGCAAGAAGTATTTTTTCTTTGGGGATTTTTTCCGTGGGGATTTTGTCGTGGAGATATTGGCAAGTTGGATTTTTTTTTTGAGATTTTGTCCCCATGGTGATTTTGTCTTTTGGGGATTTCGTACGACTCTCGTCCTATTCCACCACATAGTTGTCCCAATCCTCCTCCTCTCAGGAGGAAAATTCCTTCGAAATTGGTTTTTTTTTGTTTACGTTTTATTTTTGTCTTTATATTTTTGAGAGAGGGAATGTTTCAGAACGCAGAAGGACTAGAATATTAAATTGGTATTTATTTTGTATGGTTTTTGAGGGTTGTTTATTGAATTCCGGCGAGACGGGTAGACGAGAAGTCCTTCTAGTGCTGGCGGCCGGCGGCGCGGCGCCGATATATTGTCTGAGATTTTTCTGTGAACAAACCGAAAATATGAATGGGGGAAGAGAATTCGCTCTTGAAATGGAGATACTTTTGCACACTAAGCAAAAGCCGAATGAGAATTCAAACCAAAATTATGTTGTTCTCAAATTTCACTCAAGGCAGCGTAAGGCCAACCCCAAACCGAAGCGGACAAAACGTTTGCTTGTCGCAAGACAAAAAGTCGTGTCGTAATCCACCCCACACCGAGGACGACACAGACAAAACATTTTGTCGTTGTCGCACTCGGTGTGTTTTGCCAGCGGACAAACAAAGAAAACATCCACACAAACATCCACACAAAAGAAATCTCTACGTTTTTCTTAATTCTTCTTGTTCTTAATTCTTTTTACCATTACAACAACATCCATACCAAATTGAACAAAATACAACAAGAAATATCGCAATAAAATACAAATCCAACTATGAGCAACCGACATGTCCGTTTGTCGAAATCTGTTTGTTTGTCTTGTTCCCTTTGGTGTGTGGTTCTTCATAAGACGGTGTGTACTTTCAGGCGTCGACATTTTGTCCGGGACATTTTGTCTTCTTTGGTGTGGTTTGCTCCTATACAACCCCATGTATTTACTGCAACCGACGGACGGACACGACTTTTTGTCGTGTCGTGTCTTGTTCGGTATGTGCTGTGTGTTGCCTCGTAAGAGCAATGGACTTGTGTCCGCGACTTTTTGTCGAAAGACAAAAAGTTCGTCTGTCCGCTTCGGTGTGTTTTTACTGTTTTTAGCCTAATGGTTTTAACTTTAAATGTTTAGGCAAAGGAAAAACTGATAAGCATTTCGAAACCTACAAATTTAAAAACAACCAATTCTGAAAAGACCTAGAGGACCTCCCAACGAAAAACTGGACTGCAACCGCCTGATCACCAAATAAAGACAAGTAAAGAGGCTATCGACCGACCACGACTTGCAGACGGACACTTTTTCAATGCACCCATGCAGATAAATATAAATCATCCGTTACGACCATGAAGGATGAAGGTTACATCATTGTGAATGTGTTTTGATAAAAACAAAGGGGTTGCTTTACATGAACTAAAATCGATTTGTTTAATGTCGGCGGGTGAATCAACATAAATTGTCTGTACTATAAAATTGGACAGGATGGCTAGCCAATGGCACAATGACGCTTTAACAAAATTTTCGATGTGTTCAACATCATCATTGCCATTATAGGTAAATTGATTATATTGTTAGAATTCATTGGTTGGGGAGGCAACACAATTAATTGAAGAAATGGCAGGACAAAACCATCAAATTAAGCAAGCACACAAAGGGGAGTTACGTTCATTGAACAAAAAGGATGTGTGATGTTTAGAAAAATATTCTATTTGTTTGTTTGAACAACGATTGCAACTTAGAGGTGCTTCCACCAATGGTTTTTTCCGTCAATTTCTTTGGCTGGAGTTATAGCTATTTCACGGGTGCCAAGCCGATCATCAGACTCCTTTGTTAGTGGTGCTGCCTGGTTTTTATTTTTCATATTAATGAAAAACTTTCTGAGTTTACTTTGGGATTTGAACCTAGGACCAGCTAGTTGGGAAGCCAATGCACTATGCACTGCGCTAACCACTCCACTGATTTTTGGTTTCCCATTTTAGACTTTTTTGTTTGTTAATAACACAAAAAAACAAACTATAATATTCTAAGGAAGTTATTTTGTTTCGACATTGAATGTAAAGCGTAAAATTGTTAAGTGAACTTGTAAGTACAATATGATTACATAAATGTCGAAAGACTACCCCCACAAACTCAGGCGCGGATTCACAGGGGGGGGGGGGGGGGTCACGGGGGTCATGACCCTACCAAACAGGCTCTATTTAAAAAAAAAGAGCTGAACCAATATTTTGCAAACCGAATAACAAAAAAAAAACAAAAAAAAACGAACAAAACCTAGTTTTTGCAAACTAAGGAACCGGGAACTAACAAAACGATCACAATTAAGTTACTCTTTTGCCCTCGGAAAAAAAAAATAGAATCAAAAAAAGGCTGAATCAACAATTTTTTTACAAAATACTGACATTTTTTATTATTTTTATTATTTTCTATATTTGGATTGTAGCTATAGTTTATCTGTTTATAATCTGTTTACAAGTTCCAACCAAAAGCATAGTAATTTATAAGAGAAAATGCAATCTTCTATTTTGTTTCGCAAATCTGTTAATGATCGCATCGTTGTCGAATTCGATGTCACGATTGAAGTGTGGCAATGCAAGCCCGGTGAGTCTGTCTTAACCAAGTTTTGAGGCGAAATAGAGTTGAAAAACTCCTTTCTGCAGTGGCTCCAGTAACAGAGAGCGTTTCCAAAATCGAAAGCAGTGTATTGATAGCCGGATAAATTACGATCACACTATCAAGGGCGAGAGGAACCGAATCAAATTCGGCAATAACAAATAATGCTCGAAGGGGGAGAGTTCAGTAGCTTCTAGTACGTTTCTGCTTCAAGCTGAACTTCTTCAATGTCCTCCGCTGTATAGAAAGTCCGAGGCAGAAACGCTTATTTCGTCGTGCGTTATTTCACGTCACCGCTATTGATACTTCCTATAATTGTTTGAAATTGTATTTCTCACTAACTACTTGTTTAATTATGGCACATAAGCATTTAATTTAATACCACAATCAAAACCTTTTTTAATCGACTTTAAACCTCATCACGAACTGGCTCTGCAAAAATATTTAATTGGGTGTTTAAAACAAAGAAACGGTGGTTCGGGAAGCTAGTTTATTTTTTTCTGTCAAATTTGGTTTTTTTTTTTTATTCGGAAGTTTAAGCCTAGTATAGGGGAGAGTCGCTGCCCATAGTCTCGTAAAGGCCCTAACTTCATTTTTCATACTTCTGAGTTATAGGGGAAAACACTAAATCACTTTCACTTACCGCAACCTGAATATAGAATTTTAAAAAATTCAAAAAATATTTGTTTTAAAGCTAAGTGTGTGCTTTATTTTCACCAATTACCTGATTTTAAAAATTAAGACGTATCTAGAAAATAGCGTAGTTAGGGCTTTTAGTATTTTAAAAGATATTTTTAAAAAGCCCTATGTACACCGTGTTGCAAGAAATTTGTATTTAAATTCTTTTGTTTTGAAAAAAATGAATGAAAAAAAAATCAAAAAAACATAAGATTTTGTTTACAATCATTTATTTTAAAAAAAATGTTTTTTTTCACATTTTGTATTTATAACCAGAGTCTAACAACCTTGGTGACAGGAAAATTGTTCCAGAAAATGTTGCTATTTTCAGGAAAAATTGGAAGACATTTGTTTCCAAAAACATTTTGATAGGTGTGATTCTGGGCTGGGAGCGAACAAGATAATGATGGTTTAATAAAACCTGACTTTTTAAAAAGTTAAGTTAATCGATTCAGTAGTACAAATCAAATGAAAACACTCAACGGACATGAACGAATGAACTGGTTCATTGATCTCAATCATAACTTGTAAGAATTGATTATTTTATCATTAAAAACAAAATTTAATTTTTAAAACAAGGCTTCTAAGAGAAAAACCGTTGAAAATTTAAAAACCGGCTTGCAAGACACAATATCTGTGGTCTCAAGGAAAAACCGCTAAAGTCAATTTTCATCATTTTCCAATATTATATAAAATTCAACAATTTACGAAACATTGGAATAAAAAGCGTGGGAAGAAACATTAAACACTTTAGCTTTTTTCCTTGAAGAGAATCCTTGTTTTCATAGTGTTAAGTTCTGTTCTTCCTTTTGGTAATGGAGAATCTTGCTATGTAAATCCAGAATTTAGCTGTTAGGTATTCCAAAAAAAATTATTATTAGTTATTGTTCCATAAGTAAAAAAGAAAAATCAACTTTAGATCAATTTTGATTGAATTTAGGTTTTTTTTCTTGAGGAGGATGTACAAAATTGACTGTAGTTGGTTAGTTTTTGGAAATTGTGGGTTCAATTTCAAGCAGAGTTAAAAAAAAAATTCAAAATGGATTCGGCACTCTTGATTTAATGAAACCAAAATCTCAATTTTGTCTAAGCTTGACTTTAGCCGTTTTCCTCGTAACCACAAATATATTTTTGATATTATGTATTGTTACTTTTAAAGGAGAAATAACACAAGAAAATTCATAAAAAGCCCTGAACATAGGGCTTTTCAAAAAAAAATTCTTGGGTCTATTTTCTGCATGCAGTAGTTTATAAAAAGCCCTATGTGGTAATAAGGGCTTTTTGAAAATTTTGTCCTCATGATTTGTACTTAGGGCTTTTGAAAATTTGATTTTTCTGGCTTATTTTAAGATTCAGGCTCAAGAAATAAATATGAAAAAATCAGAGCAACTGCGCTTAGTCCAAATATGCAAAAAAATCAAAATCGAAAATTTTGTAGTTAGGGCCTTTATGAGATTATGGGCAGAGTGGGTATATTTGGGAAACTTTTCGAATACATTAAATTTGCCGAGATCTTATAGATCGTATCTGAGCAAAATTGATTTCTAAAGATAAAATAACATTTTGGCAACCTATTATCAGTTAAAAAGAAGGCGAAACTCCGACAGAAGAAAAGCAAAAAATTAATTTCATGAACCAACTCACTTTGTCCCATTCCTCCTGAGAGGAGGAGGATTGGGACAACTATGTGGTGGAATAGGACGAGAGTCGTACGAAATCCCCAAAAGACAAAATCACCATGGGGACAAAATCTCAAAAAAAAAATCCAACTTGCCAATATCTCCACGACAAACCCCACG
The DNA here is from genome assembly GCA_943590905.1 of Sphaerophoria taeniata. NCBI lineage: Eukaryota > Metazoa > Arthropoda > Insecta > Diptera > Syrphidae > Sphaerophoria > Sphaerophoria taeniata. The sequence continues at coordinate 109,591,995 of OX016541.1, forward strand.
GAAAAAATCCCCAAAGAAAAAATACTTCTTGCCAAAATCTCCTTGAAATCTCCAAATCTCCAATATTCAAGTACGTCTACTTACACCGTTCCTCCCACGACATGTTTTGTTTTATATTCATTTTTTATTTGTTTAAACATTAAACAAAGTTCTTTTGAATTGATTTTTTATTTATTTTGAATAAAATGAATTACATTTAAAATGAATTAAACATTTATTTCTTAAACAACCTTAACTGAATACAATAATATCTCCAAAACAAATATGTTCAAGTAGTGAATCATGCGATTAAATCGCGATTTAATATACATAATATCAAAAATAAATCGCGATTTAATCGCATGATTCACTACTTGAACATATTTGTTTTGGAGATATTATTGTATTCAGTTAAGGTTGTTTAAGAAATAAATGTTTAATTCATTTTAAATGTAATTCATTTTATTCAAAATAAATAAAAAATCAATTCAAAAGAACTTTGTTTAATGTTTAAACAAATAAAAAATGAATATAAAACAAAACATGTCGTGGGAGGAACGGTGTAAGTAGACGTACTTGAATATTGGAGATTTGGAGATTTCAAGGAGATTTTGGCAAGAAGTATTTTTTCTTTGGGGATTTTTTCCGTGGGGATTTTATCGTGGAGATATTGGCAAGTTGGATTTTTTTTTTTGAGATTTTGTCCCCATGGTGATTTTGTCTTTTGGGGATTTCGTACGACTCTCGTCCTATTCCACCACATAGTTGTCCCAATCCTCCTCCTCTCAGTAGGAATGGGACAAAGTGAGTCGGTTCATGAAATTAATTTTTTGCTTTTCTTCTGTCGGAGTTTCGCCTTCTTTTTAACTGATAATAGGTTGCCAAAATGTTATTTTATCTTTAGAAATCAATTTTGCTCAGATACGATCTATAAGATATCGGCAAATTTAATGTATTCGAAAAGTTTCCCAAATATACCCACTCTGCCCATAATCTCGTAAAGGCCCTAACTACAAAATTTTCGATTTTGATTTTTTTTTTTGCATATTTGGACTAAGCGCAGTTGCTCTGATTTTTTCATATTTATTTCTTGAGCCTGAATCTTAAAATAAGCCAGAAAAATCAAATTTTCAAAAGCCCTAAGTACAAATCATGAGGACAAAATTTTCAAAAAGCCCTTATTACCACATAGGGCTTTTTATAAACTACTGCATGCAGAAAATAGACCCAAGAATTTTTTTTGAAAAGCCCTATGTGACACTTAGGGCTTTTTATGAATTTTCTTGTGTTATTTCTCCTTTAAAAGTAACAATACATAATATCAAAAATATATTTGTGGTTACGAGGAAAACGGCTAAAGTCAAGCTTAGACAAAATTGAGATTTTGGTTTCATTAAATCAAGAGTGCCGAATCCATTTTGAATTTTTTTTTTAACTCTGCTTGAAATTGAACCCACAATTTCCAAAAACTAACCAACTACAGTCAATTTTGTACATCCTCCTCAAGAAAAAAAAACTAAATTCAATCAAAATTGATCTAAAGTTGATTTTTCTTTTTTACTTATGGAACAATAACTAATAATAATTTTTTTTGGAATACCTAACAGCTAAATTCTGGATTTACATAGCAAGATTCTCCATTACCAAAAGGAAGAACAGAACTTAACACTATGAAAACAAGGATTCTCTTCAAGGAAAAAAGCTAAAGTGTTTAATGTTTCTTCCCACGCTTTTTATTCCAATGTTTCGTAAATTGTTGAATTTTATATAATATTGGAAAATGATGAAAATTGACTTTAGCGGTTTTTCCTTGAGACCACAGATATTGTGTCTTGCAAGCCGGTTTTTAAATTTTCAACGGTTTTTCTCTTAGAAGCCTTGTTTTAAAAATTAAATTTTGTTTTTAATGATAAAATAATCAATTCTTACAAGTTATGATTGAGATCAATGAACCAGTTCATTCGTTCATGTCCGTTGAGTGTTTTCATTTGATTTGTACTACTGAATCGATTAACTTAACTTTTTAAAAAGTCAGGTTTTATTAAACCATCATTATCTTGTTCGCTCCCAGCCCAGAATCACACCTATCAAAATGTTTTTGGAAACAAATGTCTTCCAATTTTTCCTGAAAATAGCAACATTTTCTGGAACAATTTTCCTGTCACCAAGGTTGTTAGACTCTGGTTATAAATACAAAATGTGAAAAAAACATTTTTTTTAAAATAAATGATTGTAAACAAAATCTTATGTTTTTTTGATTTTTTTTTCATTCATTTTTTTCAAAACAAAAGAATTTAAATACAAATTTCTTGCAACACGGTGTACATAGGGCTTTTTAAAAATATCTTTTAAAATACTAAAAGCCCTAACTACGCTATTTTCTAGATACGTCTTAATTTTTAAAATCAGGTAATTGGTAAAAATAAAGCACACACTTAGCTTTAAAACAAATATTTTTTGAATTTTTTAAAATTCTATATTCAGGTTGCGGTAAGTGAAAGTGATTTAGTGTTTTCCCCTATAACTCAGAAGTATGAAAAATGAAGTTAGGGCCTTTACGAGACTATGGGCAGCGACTCTCCCCTATACTAGGCTTAAACTTCCGAATAAAAAAAAAACCAAATTTGACAGAAAAAAATAAACTAGCTTCCCGAACCACCGTTTCTTTGTTTTAAACACCCAATTAAATATTTTTGCAGAGCCAGTTCGTGATGAGGTTTAAAGTCGATTAAAAAAGGTTTTGATTGTGGTATTAAATTAAATGCTTATGTGCCATAATTAAACAAGTAGTTAGTGAGAAATACAATTTCAAACAATTATAGGAAGTATCAATAGCGGTGACGTGAAATAACGCACGACGAAATAAGCGTTTCTGCCTCGGACTTTCTATACAGCGGAGGACATTGAAGAAGTTCAGCTTGAAGCAGAAACGTACTAGAAGCTACTGAACTCTCCCCCTTCGAGCATTATTTGTTATTGCCGAATTTGATTCGGTTCCTCTCGCCCTTGATAGTGTGATCGTAATTTATCCGGCTATCAATACACTGCTTTCGATTTTGGAAACGCTCTCTGTTACTGGAGCCACTGCAGAAAGGAGTTTTTCAACTCTCTTTCGCCTCAAAACTTGGTTAAGACAGACTCACCGGGCTTGCATTGCCACACTTCAATCGTGACATCGAATTCGACAACGATGCGATCATTAACAGATTTGCGAAACAAAATAGAAGATTGCATTTTCTCTTATAAATTACTATGCTTTTGGTTGGAACTTGTAAACAGATTATAAACAGATAAACTATAGCTACAATCCAAATATAGAAAATAATAAAAATAATAAAAAATGTCAGTATTGTGTAAAAAAATTGTTGATTCAGCCTTTTTTTGATTCTATTTTTTTTTCCGAGGGCAAAACAGTAACTTATTTGTAATCGTTTTGTTAGTTCCCGGTTCCTTAGTTTGCAAAAACTAGGTTTTGTTCGTTTTTTTTTTGTTTTTTTTTTTTTTTTGTTATTCGGTTTGCAAAATATTGGTTCAGCTCTTTTTTTTTTAAATAGAGCCTGTTTGGTAGGGTCATGACCCCCGTGACCCCCCCCCCCCCTGTGAATCCGCGCCTGAGTTTGTGGGGGTAGTCTTTCGACATTTATGTAATCATATTGTACTTACAAGTTCACTTAACAATTTTACGCTTTACATTCAATGTCGAAACAAAATAACTTCCTTAGATTATTTTTCTAAACATCACACATCCTTTTTGTTCAATGAACGTAACTCCCCTTTGTGTGCTTGCTTAATTTGATGGTTTTGTCCTGCCATTTCTTCAATTAATTGTGTTGCCTCCCCAACCAATGAATTCTAACAATATAATCAATTTATAATGGCAATGATGATGTTGAACACATCGAAAATTTTGTTAAAGCGTCATTGTGCCATTGGCTAGCCATCCTGTCCAATTTTATAGTACAGACAATTTATGTTGATTCACCCGCCGACATTAAACAAATCGATTTAAGTTCATGTAAAGCAACCCCTTTGTTTTTATCAAAACACATTCACAATGATGGAACCTTCATCCTTCATGGTCGTAACGGATGATTTATATTTATCTGCATGGGTGCATTGAAAAAGTGTCCGTCTGCAAGTCGTGGTCGGTCGATAGCCTCTTTACTTGTCTTTATTTGGTGATCAGGCGGTTGCAGTCCAGTTTTTCGTTGGGAGGTCCTCTAGGTCTTTTCAGAATTGGTTGTTTTTAAATTTGTAGGTTTCGAAATGCTTATCAGTTTTTCCTTTGCCTAAACATTTAAAGTTAAAACCATTAGGCTAAAAACAGTAAAAACACACCGAAGCGGACAGACGAACTTTTTGTCTTTCGACAAAAAGTCGCGGACACAAGTCCATTGCTCTTACGAGGCAACACACAGCACACACCGAACAAGACACGACACGACAAAAAGTCGTGTCCGTCCGTCGGTTGCAGTAAATACATGGGGTGTTGTATAGGAGCAAACTACACCAAAGAAGACAAAATGTCCCGGACAAAATGTCGACGCCTGAAAGTACACACCGTCTTATGAAGAACCACACACCAAAGGGAACAAGACAAACAAACAGATTTCGACAAACGGACATGTCGGTTGCTCATAGTTGGATTTGTATTTTATTGCGATATTTCTTGTTGTATTTTGTTCAATTTGGTATGGATGTTGTTGTAATGGTAAAAAGAATTAAGAACAAGAAGAATTAAGAAAAACGTAGAGATTTCTTTTGTGTGGATGTTTGTGTGGATGTTTTCTTTGTTTGTCCGCTGGCAAAACACACCGAGTGCGACAACGATAAAATGTTTTGTCTGTGTCGTCCTCGGTGTGGGGTGGATTACGACACGACTTTTTGTCTTGCGACAAGCAAACGTTTTGTCCGCTTCGGTTTGGGGTTGGCCTTACGCTGCCTTGAGTGAAATTTGAGAACAACATAATTTTGGTTTGAATTCTCATTCGGCTTTTGCTTAGTGTGCAAAAGTATCTCCATTTCAAGAGCGAATTCTCTTCCCCCATTAATATTTTCGGTTTGTTCACAGAAAAATCTCAGACAATATATCGGCGCCGCGCCGCCGCCAGACTTCTCGTCTACCCGTCTTGCCGGAATTCAATAAACAACCCTCAAAAACCATACAAAATAAATACCAATTTAATATTCTAGTCCTTCTGCGTTCTGAAACATTCCCTCTCTCAAAAATATAAAGACAAAAATAAAACGTAAACAAAAAAACCCAATTTCGAAGGAATTTTCCTCCTGAGAGGAGGAGGATTGGGACAACTATGTGGTGGAATAGGACGAGAGTCGTACGAAATCCCCAAAAGACAAAATCACCATGGGGACAAAATCTCAAAAAAAAAAATCCAACTTGCCAATATCTCCACGACAAAATCCCCACGGAAAAAATCCCCAAAGAAAAAATACTTTTTGCCAAAATCTCCTTGAAATCTCCAAATCTCCAATATTCAAGTACGTCTACTTACACCGTTCCTCCCACGACATGTTTTGTTTTATATTCATTTTTTATTTGTTTAAACATTATCGCGCGATTTAATCGCATGATTCACTACTTGAACATATTTGTTTTGGAGATATTATTGTATTCAGTTAAGGTTGTTTAAGAAATAAATGTTTAATTCATTTTAAATGTAATTCATTTTATTCAAAATAAATAAAAAATCAATTCAAAAGAACTTTGTTTAATGTTTAAACAAATAAAAAATGAATATAAAACAAAACATGTCGTGGGAGGAACGGTGTAAGTAGACGTACTTGAATATTGGAGATTTGGAGATTTCAAGGAGATTTTGGCAAGAAGTATTTTTTCTTTGGGGATTTTTTTCCGTGGGTATTTTATCGTGGAGATATTGGCAAGTTGGATTTTTTTTTTTGAGATTTTGTCCCCATGGTGATTTTGTCTTTTGGGGATTTCGTACGACTCTCGTCCTATTCCACCACATAGTTGTCCCAATCCTCCTCCTCTCAGGAGGAATGGGACAAAGTGAGTTGGTTCATGAAATTAATTTTTTGCTTTTCTTCTGTCGGAGTTTCGCCTTCTTTTTAACTGATAATAGGTTGCCAAAATGTTATTTTATCTTTAGAAATCAATTTTGCTCAGATACGATCTATAAGATCTCGGCAAATTTAATGTATTCGAAAAGTTTCCCAAATATACCCACTCTGCCCATAATCTCGTAAAGGCCCTAACTACAAAATTTTCGATTTTGATTTTTTTGCATATTTGGACTAAGCGCAGTTGCTCTGATTTTTTCATATTTATTTCTTGAGCCTGAATCTTAAAATAAGCCAGAAAAATCAAATTTTCAAAAGCCCTAAGTACAAATCATGAGGACAAAATTTTCAAAAAGCCCTTATTACCACATAGGGCTTTTTATAAACTACTGCATGCAGAAAATAGACCCAAGAATTTTTTTTGAAAAGCCCTATGTGACACTTAGGGCTTTTTATGAATTTTCTTGTGTTATTTCTCCTTTAAAAGTAACAAAACAAAAAAATAATATCAAAAATATATTTGTGGTTACGAGGAAAACGGCTAAAGTCAAGCTTAGACAAAATTGAGATTTTGGTTTCATTAAATCAAGAGTGCCGAATCCATTTTGAATTTTTTTTTTAACTCTGCTTGAAATTGAACCCACAATTTCCAAAAACTAACCAACTACAGTCAATTTTGTACATCCTCCTCAAGAAAAAAAAAACTAAATTCAATCAAAATTGATCTAAAGTTGATTTTTCTTTTTTACTTATGGAACAATAACTAATAATAATTTTTTTTGGAATACCTAACAGCTAAATTCTGGATTTACATAGCAAGATTCTCCATTACCAAAAGGAAGAACAGAACTTAACACTATGAAAACAAGGATTCTCTTCAAGGAAAAAAGCTAAAGTGTTTAATGTTTCTTCCCACGCTTTTTATTCCAATGTTTCGTAAATTGTTGAATTTTATATAATATTGGAAAATGATGAAAATTGACTTTAGCGGTTTTTCCTTGAGACCACAGATATTGTGTCTTGCAAGCCGGTTTTTAAATTTTCAACGGTTTTTCTCTTAGAAGCCTTGTTTTAAAAATTAAATTTTGTTTTTAATGATAAAATAATCAATTCTTACAAGTTATGATTGAGATCAATGAACCAGTTCATTCGTTCATGTCCGTTGAGTGTTTTCATTTGATTTGTACTACTGAATCGATTAACTTAACTTTTTAAAAAGTCAGGTTTTATTAAACCATCATTATCTTGTTCGCTCCCAGCCCAGAATCACACCTATCAAAATGTTTTTGGAAACAAATGTCTTCCAATTTTTCCTGAAAATAGCAACATTTTCTGGAACAATTTTCCTGTCACCAAGGTTGTTAGACTCTGGTTATAAATACAAAATGTGAAAAAAACATTTTTTTTAAAATAAATGATTGTAAACAAAATCTTATGTTTTTTTGATTTTTTTTTCATTCATTTTTTTCAAAACAAAAGAATTTAAATACAAATTTCTTGCAACACGGTGTACATAGGGCTTTTTAAAAATATCTTTTAAAATACTAAAAGCCCTAACTACGCTATTTTCTAGATACGTCTTAATTTTTAAAATCAGGTTATTGGTAAAAATAAAGCACACACTTAGCTTTAAAACAAATATTTTTTGAATTTTTTAAAATTCTATATTCAGGTTGCGGTAAGTGAAAGTGATTTAGTGTTTTCCCCTATAACTCAGAAGTATGAAAAATGAAGTTAGGGCCTTTACGAGACTATGGGCAGCGACTCTTCCCTATACTAGGCTTAAACTTCCGAATAAAAAAAAAAAACCAAATTTGACAGAAAAAAATAAACTAGCTTCCCGAACCACCGTTTCTTTGTTTTAAACACCCAATTAAATATTTTTGCAGAGCCAGTTCGTGATGAGGTTTAAAGTCGATTAAAAAAGGTTTTGATTGTGGTATTAAATTAAATGCTTATGTGCCATAATTAAACAAGTAGTTAGTGAGAAATACAATTTCAAACAATTATAGGAAGTATCAATAGCGGTGACGTGAAATAACGCACGACGAAATAAGCGTTTCTGCCTCGGACTTTCTATACAGCGGAGGACATTGAAGAAGTTCAGCTTGAAGCAGAAACGTACTAGAAGCTACTGAACTCTCCCCCTTCGAGCGTTATTTGTTATTGCCGAATTTGATTCGGTTCCTCTCGCCCTTGATAGTGTGATCGTAATTTATCCGGCTATCAATACACTGCTTTCGATTTTGGAAACGCTCTCTGTTACTGGAGCCACTGCAGAAAGGAGTTTTTCAACTCTCTTTCTTTCTTTCTTTCAAAACTTGGTTAAGACAGACTCACCGGGCTTGCATTGCCACACTTCAATCGTGACATCGAATTCGACAACGATGCGATCATTAACAGATTTGCGAAACAAAATAGAAGATTGCATTTTCTCTTATAAATTACTATGCTTTTGGTTGGAACTTGTAAACAGATTATAAACAGATAAACTATAGCTACAATCCAAATATAGAAAATAATAAAAATAATAAAAAATGTCAGTATTGTGTAAAAAAATTGTTGATTCAGCCTTTTTTTGATTCTATTTTTTTTTTCCGAGGGCAAAAGAGTAACTTAATTGTGATCGTTTTGTTAGTTCCCGGTTCCTTAGTTTGCAAAAACTAGGTTTTGTTCGTTTTTTTTTTGTTTTTTTTTTGTTATTCGGTTTGCAAAATATTGGTTCAGCTCTTTTTTTTTAAATAGAACCTGTTTGGTAGGGTCATGACCCCCGTGACCCCCCCCCCCTGTGAATCCGCGCCTGAGTTTGTGGGGGTAGTCTTTCGACATTTATGTAATCATATTGTACTTACAAGTTCACTTAACAATTTTACGCTTTACATTCAATGTCGAAACAAAATAACTTCCTTAGATTATTTTTCTAAACATCACACATCCTTTTTGTTCAATGAACGTAACTCCCCTTTGTGTGCTTGCTTAATTTGATGGTTTTGTCCTGCCATTTCTTCAATTAATTGTGTTGCCTCCCCAACCAATGAATTCTAACAATATAATCAATTTATAATGGCAATGATGATGTTGAACACATCGAAAATTTTGTTAAAGCGTCATTGTGCCATTGGCTAGCCATCCTGTCCAATTTTATAGTACAGACAATTTATGTTGATTCACCCGCCGACATTAAACAAATCGATTTAAGTTCATGTAAAGCAACCCCTTTGTTTTTATCAAAACACATTCACAATGATGGAACCTTCATCCTTCATGGTCGTAACGGATGATTTATATTTATCTGCATGGGTGCATTGAAAAAGTGTCCGTCTGCAAGTCGTGGTCGGTCGATAGCCTCTTTACTTGTCTTTATTTGGTGATCAGGCGGTTGCAGTCCAGTTTTTCGTTGGGAGGTCCTCTAGGTCTTTTCAGAATTGGTTGTTTTTAAATTTGTAGGTTTCGAAATGCTTATCAGTTTTTCCTTTGCCTAAACATTTAAAGTTAAAACCATTAGGCTAAAAACAGTAAAAACACACCGAAGCGGACAGACGAACTTTTTGTCTTTCGACAAAAAGTCGCGGACACAAGTCCATTGCTCTTACGAGGCAACACACAGCACACACCGAACAAGACACGACACGACAAAAAGTCGTGTCCGTCCGTCGGTTGCAGTAAATACATGGGGTGTTGTATAGGAGCAAACCACACCAAAGAAGACAAAATGTCCCGGACAAAATGTCGACGCCTGAAAGTACACACCGTCTTATGAAGAACCACACACCAAAGGGAACAAGACAAACAAACAGATTTCGACAAACGGACATGTCGGTTGCTCATAGTTGGATTTGTATTTTATTGCGATATTTCTTGTTGTATTTTGTTCAATTTGGTATGGATGTTGTTGTAATGGTAAAAAGAATTAAGAACAAGAAGAATTAAGAAAAACGTAGAGATTTCTTTTGTGTGGATGTTTGTGTGGATATTTTCTTTGTTTGTCCGCTGGCAAAACACACCGAGTGCGACAACGATAAAATGTTTTGTCTGTGTCGTCCTCGGTGTGGGGTGGATTACGACACGACTTTTTGTCTTGCGACAAGCAAACGTTTTGTCCGCTTCGGTTTGGGGTTGGCCTTACGCTGCCTTGAGTGAAATTTGAGAACAACATAATTTTGGTTTGAATTCTCATTCGGCTTTTGCTTAGTGTGCAAAAGTATCTCCATTTCAAGAGCGAATTCTCTTCCCCCATTAATATTTTCGGTTTGTTCACAGAAAAATCTCAGACAATATATCGGCGCCGCGCCGCCGCCAGCACTAGAAGGACTTCTCGTCTACCCGTCTTGCCGGAATTCAATAAACAACCCCCAAAAACCATACAAAATAAATACCAATTTAATATTCTAGTCCTTCTGCGTTCTGAAACATTCCCTCTCTCAAAAATATAAAGACAAAAATAAAACGTAAACAAAAAAACCCAATTTCGAAGGAATTTTCCTCCTGAGAGGAGGAGGATTGGGACAACTATGTGGTGGAATAGGACGAGAGTCGTACGAAATCCCCAAAAGACAAAATCACCATGGGGACAAAATCTCAAAAAAAAATCCAACTTGCCAATATCTCCACGACAAAATCCCCACGGAAAAAATCCCCAAAGAAAAAATACTTTTTGCCAAAATCTCCTTGAAATCTCCAAATCTCCAATATTCAAGTACGTCTACTTACACCGTTCCTCCCACGACATGTTTTGTTTTATATTCATTTTTTATTTGTTTAAACATTATCGCGCGATTTAATCGCATGATTCACTACTTGAACATATTTGTTTTGGAGATATTATTGTATTCAGTTAAGGTTGTTAAAGAAATAAATGTTTAATTCATTTTAAATGTAATTCATTTTATTCAAAATAAATAAAAAATCAATTCAAAAGAACTTTGTTTAATGTTTAAACAAATAAAAAATGAATATAAAACAAAACATGTCGTGGGAGGAACGGTGTAAGTAGACGTACTTGAATGAGATTTGGAGATTTCAAGGAGATTTTGGCAAGAAGTATTTTTTCTTTGGGGATTTTTTCCGTGGGGATTTTATCGTGGAGATATTGGCAAGTTGGATTTTTTTTTTTGAGATTTTGTCCCCATGGTGATTTTGTCTTTTGGGGATTTCGTACGACTCTCGTCCTATTCCACCACATAGTTGTCCCAATCCTCCTCCTCTCAGGAGGAATGGGACAAAGTGAGTTGGTTCATGAAATTAATTTTTTGCTTTTCTTCTGTCGGAGTTTCGCCTTCTTTTTAACTGATAATAGGTTGCCAAAATGTTATTTTATCTTTAGAAATCAATTTTGCTCAGATACGATCTATAAGATCTCGGCAAATTTAATGTATTCGAAAAGTTTCCCAAATATACCCACTCTGCCCATAATCTCGTAAAGGCCCTAACTACAAAATTTTCGATTTTGATTTTTTTGCATATTTGGACTAAGCGCAGTTGCTCTGATTTTTTCATATTTATTTCTTGAGCCTGAATCTTAAAATAAGCCAGAAAAATCAAATTTTCAAAAGCCCTAAGTACAAATCATGAGGACAAAATTTTCAAAAAGCCCTTATTACCACATAGGGCTTTTTATAAACTACTGCATGCAGAAAATAGACCCAAGAATTTTTTTTGAAAAGCCCTATGTGACACTTAGGGCTTTTTATGAATTTTCTTGTGTTATTTCTCCTTTAAAAGTAACAAAACAAAAAAATAATATCAAAAATATATTTGTGGTTACGAGGAAAACGGCTAAAGTCAAGCTTAGACAAAATTGAGATTTTGGTTTCATTAAATCAAGAGTGCCGAATCCATTTTGAATTTTTTTTTTTAACTCTGCTTGAAATTGAACCCACAATTTCCAAAAACTAACCAACTACAGTCAATTTTGTACATCCTCCTCAAGAAAAAAAAACTAAATTCAATCAAAATTGATCTAAAGTTGATTTTTCTTTTTTACTTATGGAACAATAACTAATAATAATTTTTTTTGGAATACCTAACAGCTAAATTCTGGATTTACATAGCAAGATTCTCCATTACCAAAAGGAAGAACAGAACTTAACACTATGAAAACAAGGATTCTCTTCAAGGAAAAAAGCTAAAGTGTTTAATGTTTCTTCCCACGCTTTTTATTCCAATGTTTCGTAAATTGTTGAATTTTATATAATATTGGAAAATGATGAAAATTGACTTTAGCGGTTTTTCCTTGAGACCACAGATATTGTGTCTTGCAAGCCGGTTTTTAAATTTTCAACGGTTTTTCTCTTAGAAGCCTTGTTTTAAAAATTAAATTTTGTTTTTAATGATAAAATAATCAATTCTTACAAGTTATGATTGAGATCAATGAACCAGTTCATTCGTTCATGTCCGTTGAGTGTTTTCATTTGATTTGTACTACTGAATCGATTAACTTAACTTTTTAAAAAGTCAGGTTTTATTAAACCATCATTATCTTGTTCGCTCCCAGCCCAGAATCACACCTATCAAAATGTTTTTGGAAACAAATGTCTTCCAATTTTTCCTGAAAATAGCAACATTTTCTGGAACAATTTTCCTGTCACCAAGGTTGTTAGACTCTGGTTATAAATACAAAATGTGAAAAAAACATTTTTTTAAAAATAAATGATTGTAAACAAAATCTTATGTTTTTTTGATTTTTTTTCATTCATTTTTTTCAAAACAAAAGAATTTAAATACAAATTTCTTGCAACACGGTGTACATAGGGCTTTTTAAAAATATCTTTTAAAATACTAAAAGCCCTAACTACGCTATTTTCTAGATACGTCTTAATTTTTAAAATCAGGTTATTGGTAAAAATAAAGCACACACTTAGCTTTAAAACAAATATTTTTTGAATTTTTTAAAATTCTATATTCAGGTTGCGGTAAGTGAAAGTGATTTAGTGTTTTCCCCTATAACTCAGAAGTATGAAAAATGAAGTTAGGGCCTTTACGAGACTATGGGCAGCGACTCTTCCCTATACTAGGCTTAAACTTCCGAATAAAAAAAAAAAACCAAATTTGACAGAAAAAAATAAACTAGCTTCCCGAACCACCGTTTCTTTGTTTTAAACACCCAATTAAATATTTTTGCAGAGCCAGTTCGTGATGAGGTTTAAAGTCGATTAAAAAAGGTTTTGATTGTGGTATTAAATTAAATGCTTATGTGCCATAATTAAACAAGTAGTTAGTGAGAAATACAATTTCAAACAATTATAGGAAGTATCAATAGCGGTGACGTGAAATAACGCACGACGAAATAAGCGTTTCTGCCTCGGACTTTCTATACAGCGGAGGACATTGAAGAAGTTCAGCTTGAAGCAGAAACGTACTAGAAGCTACTGAACTCTCCCCCTTCGAGCGTTATTTGTTATTGCCGAATTTGATTCGGTTCCTCTCGCCCTTGATAGTGTGATCGTAATTTATCCGGCTATCAATACACTGCTTTCGATTTTGGAAACGCTCTCTGTTATTGGAGCCACTGCAGAAAGGAGTTTTTCAACTCTCTTTCTTTCTTTCTTTCTTTCTTTCTTTCAAAACTTGGTTAAGACAGACTCACCGGGCTTGCATTGCCACACTTCAATCGTGACATCGAATTCGACAACGATGCGATCATTAACAGATTTGCGAAACAAAATAGAAGATTGCATTTTCTCTTATAAATTACTATGCTTTTGGTTGGAACTTGTAAACAGATTATAAACAGATAAACTATAGCTACAATCCAAATATAGAAAATAATAAAAATAATAAAAAATGTCAGTATTGTGTAAAAAAATTGTTGATTCAGCCTTTTTTTGATTCTATTTTTTTTTCCGAGGGCAAAAGAGTAACTTATTTGTAATCGTTTTGTTAGTTCCCGGTTCCTTAGTTTGCAAAAACTAGGTTTTGTTCGTTTTTTTTTGTTTTTTTTTTTTTTGTTATTCGGTTTGCAAAATATTGGTTCAGCTCTTTTTTTTTTAAATAGAGCCTGTTTGGTAGGGTCATGACCCCCGTGACCCCCCCCCCCTGTGAATCCGCGCCTGAGTTTGTGGGGGTAGTCTTTCGACATTTATGTAATCATATTGTACTTACAAGTTCACTTAACAATTTTACGCTTTACATTCAATGTCGAAACAAAATAACTTCCTTAGATTATTTTTCTAAACATCACACATCCTTTTTGTTCAATGAACGTAACTCCCCTTTGTGTGCTTGCTTAATTTGATGGTTTTGTCCTGCCATTTCTTCAATTAATTGTGTTGCCTCCCCAACCAATGAATTCTAACAATATAATCAATTTATAATGGCAATGATGATGTTGAACACATCGAAAATTTTGTTAAAGCGTCATTGTGCCATTGGCTAGCCATCCTGTCCAATTTTATAGTACAGACAATTTATGTTGATTCACCCGCCGACATTAAACAAATCGATTTAAGTTCATGTAAAGCAACCCCTTTGTTTTTATCAAAACACATTCACAATGATGGAACCTTCATCCTTCATGGTCGTAACGGATGATTTATATTTATCTGCATGGGTGCATTGAAAAAGTGTCCGTCTGCAAGTCGTGGTCGGTCGATAGCCTCTTTTCTTGTCTTTATTTGGTGATCAGGCGGTTGCAGTCCAGTTTTTCGTTGGGAGGTCCTCTAGGTCTTTTCAGAATTGGTTGTTTTTAAATTTGTAGGTTTCGAAATGCTTATCAGTTTTTCCTTTGCCTAAACATTTAAAGTTAAAACCATTAGGCTAAAAACAGTAAAAACACACCGAAGCGGACAGACGAACTTTTTGTCTTTCGACAAAAAGTCGCGGACACAAGTCCATTGCTCTTACGAGGCAACACACAGCACACACCGAACAAGACACGACACGACAAAAAGTCGTGTCCGTCCGTCGGTTGCAGTAAATACATGGGGTGTTGTATAGGAGCAAACCACACCAAAGAAGACAAAATGTCCCGGACAAAATGTCGACGCCTGAAAGTACACACCGTCTTATGAAGAACCACACACCAAAGGGAACAAGACAAACAAACAGATTTCGACAAACGGACATGTCGGTTGCTCATAGTTGGATTTGTATTTTATTGCGATATTTCTTGTTGTATTTTGTTCAATTTGGTATGGATGTTGTTGTAATGGTAAAAAGAATTAAGAACAAGAAGAATTAAGAAAAACGTAGAGATTTCTTTTGTGTGGATGTTTGTGTGGATGTTTTCTTTGTTTGTCCGCTGGCAAAACACACCGAGTGCGACAACGATAAAATGTTTTGTCTGTGTCGTCCTCGGTGTGGGGTGGATTACGACACGACTTTTTGTCTTGCGACAAGCAAACGTTTTGTCCGCTTCGGTTTGGGGTTGGCCTTACGCTGCCTTGAGTGAAATTTGAGAACAACATAATTTTGGTTTGAATTCTCATTCGGCTTTTGCTTAGTGTGCAAAAGTATCTCCATTTCAAGAGCGAATTCTCTTCCCCCATTCATATTTTCGGTTTGTTCACAGAAAAATCTCAGACAATATATCGGCGCCGCGCCGCCCGCCAGCACTAGAAGGACTTCTCGTCTACCCGTCTCGCCGGAATTCAATAAACAACCCTCAAAAACCATACAAAATAAATACCAATTTAATATTCTAGTCCTTCTGCGTTCTGAAACATTCCCTCTCTCAAAAATATAAAGACAAAAATAAAACGTAAACAAAAAAAACCCAATTTCGAAGGACACAACAGCGACATACTCATACCGCACCCATCACCAGCACCCACATTGTTTATTAACGTCAGTTAGTTTGCTTTAATGTGTATGTTGATGTTTTAGGGGACAGTTTATCCTTAAATTGCGGTGCTTTGCTGATGGTTGTTGATGTTGTTCGAAGTTCTGTTTTTATCCTGGGGTTCCATAGGATACGTCCACAAAACAAACAAAAACGCATTGAATTTTTTCGTTGTTTTCCGCCGTCAATGCGTCTGCTGGTGTTTCGAGAAAAGTCAAATATTTACCTTTTATACTTTCGTCATTGCTAGGAGCAAATATTTGTCAATGAGGGTGTTATCAAATTTGAAATTAACTTTTTTAATGCATGTTCTTGTACATACACAGTACACACACACAAAATATACAAATGCTTCGACTTCGGTTTTTCCATTTTTAACCATTTCTCATTCTTCATAATATTGAAAAAGCCGCCAAGCCCACAATAATTTTTAAATCAAATTATTGTTCCATTATTCAATAGATTTTTAAGGTTTCATCAATAACTTTAGGTGGTTGAAAATTTTTAAGTTAGAAGTACAAAATTTGCCAAATCTGTTATATGTCTTGTGTCACTTTTGTAACGGGATTTCTTGGCGTGTCCTTGCTGGCACATCCCTGCTAGCTCGTGGTGTGGTTCGTAGGACTCCTCGTTATCAAAAAATATCAAATTACCAGCTCTAGCACTAGGTGGTATTGTGCGCGAGAAAACGTTTATATCGTTACCCTCCCTACCTGGTTATTCCTCTAGCTAAAATAACCCCTTTATTCTTTTACTTACTTTCCTTATCCCATAACCCATACTCTCACTCTTCTTCGTCCTTCTCATTCCTAGTAAATAACCAAATACCAAAGTACACGCAAAACACAATGCCTTTCAAATTTTCATTTTCATTCAGACGGTCGGTCGACGTGAATGTTGTGTCGCGAAATTTATTTAAAAAAAGTAAAAATTCGAATTCGGTTACAGGGCTTTGCATTTTTCAGACAAATCTTGCCTGGAATATGCAAATGAACCCACGTATTTTAGTGTCGATCCTCGGGAAGTTAGTGCAGTGAAAGTGAAATCAAAAGAAAATTATTGGTGGATACGAATATCCAAAGCCAAATTGTGCGTTGAATCGCCTATTCAGTGTCATTACGTCTATTGCTACTTACTGCTATTCCAAAACCGCTATGAATTTCGGGATGCCAAAAAAAAAATGTACACAAAACAAAAATATAAAGTTTTCGTTTAGTCCCGTTCGAAAAGTTTGAAGGTCGTTAACCTTGAATTGCATTTATGATATGCCGTGCGTCGGTAATTCGCGCTATTTTGATGTTTAGAAACATAAACAACACAAAAAAAACTTATTTTTTTAATCGCGCACCGATTTCGTTGCACCTAGTAATGCTTAGCATATGCATAAATATTTATGTCGTTTTCCTTACTTCGGTTCATATGGTTTCGATTTCAATTGCCTACATCACAATTGTTTTGATCTGAACATCTATGCCTCAACTAAAATCAAATTAATGCTATGTAGCATACAGGGGGCAGGGGCGATTCCTCATAGTTGGCTAGTTTAGCGGCGCTAAACCAATAATTTCAGAATACAAATTAATTTTTTTTTCTAATATACATTAAACATTATATATATATTATACATATTATAAACATTATTCTTATGTAAAAGTCAATAAACGACAACGAATACGTTACAATATTGTAGGGACTTAATAGCAACAAAACAGAATTTCCTACCAATATGTTTTTTTCATTGCATATAAACAAAACTCTCATGCAAAAATTTATCATGAAACTATATTTGGCTCCAAAGTTTGCGCTAACAGATTTCATACAATCTTCATAAACAGAAAATGAACACATTTGAATAAATTCCTTCAAAAATGAACAGGAGGGTTAGCTTAAAAATCACAGCTAACTTCTAACTATGATACTATGAAACGAGAACACAACACAACGACAGGCAAGAGCCAACACATACAGATTCGAGTCGTTTCGTACACGAAACAAAACTCTCATACAAAAATCTATCATGAAACTATGTTTAGCTCAAAAGTTTGCGCTAACAGATTTCATACAATCTTCATAAACAGAAAATGAACACATTTGAATAAATGCCTTCAAAAATGAACAGAAGGGTTAGCGCAAAAATCATAGCTAACTATGAAACGAGAACACAACAACGACAGATACGAGTCGTTTCGGTTTCGTACACGAAACACGAACACGATTCGGTTACACGAGTAACGATAACGAGTCTGCTTCTGCTGTTTGCTGTGCTGTTGCTGTGCGCTGTGGGCTGTCGCTGTCGGCTGTATGCCTATGCTTTTTTTTTTACTGAACTTCATATGAAAAATGAACCTTGTTTCTTACTATGTTAATTTTTATATTATTTATTTTTTACTTGCGACATATTAGAATGTATGGCAAAAATTGCATTCGTAAAAAAAATTGAGATTCCAATCAGAAATAAACGATGATAGAGAAGACGAAAAAACTGCTCCGACGATTCCGTCCGTCCATCTGTCTGTCTGTAATTGCACCTATAGCTTTAACCACTGCTTCCGTTGACTTCAAATTAATTTTAAATATACATAGTAGTTTGAGAGAATTTGGATGGGTCGCTTTTCTTATTTTATTTTTAAAATCAAAATTTAGAGTAACCACTATGCAATTTTTTCGGCCAAAATCTTCAATTTTCTCAAAAACAGCTCCTCCGATTCTTCTTAAACATCCTCGTAAATTTTTTTCGGAACACTGGTGTTTTTAATGTAAAAAATTATGTTTGTATTGCTCCAAAACGGTACCTCTCATAGAACCGTTTTTTTTTTTTTTTTTTTTGTCAAAAGATTTCCTCTAAGAATAATAGTCCGATTAAAAATATAAAAATAAAATACAGTGGCACGACAGCTCTTGAAGAGCCAAGGCCTAAGTCACTTACTCTCATCAACAATTCTCTGGGCGCGTGTGAAGAATTGAGGGGACTTACAATTTAACGCCGATTCCGAACGGCAAAGTTGAGAAGCACTTTTTCATGACAGATTGATACTCTTTGAAGTTTTGTCAGTTCTTCGCAAGAGGCAGTACCCGTGAAAGATGAACTAAAAACTTTATGGGCACGAGTAGGACTTGAACTCACGATGTTTTGCTTGGCAACCTAACCACTAAGCCACGAGCAGCTGCAGTCTTATTAACGTCTTTTTTTTAAGAGTACATACATATTGCACAAATAATATTTTGTTTTCAAAGAACATTTAAAATTTTTTGGATTTAAAAAAAATTGTTTTGAAACTTTTTTTTCAAAATTCCAATATAAGACGTACGAGTATATTAACATTTTTTTCAATACTGGATACCCAGATTAATTTAAGGACATTCTAGAAAAATTGTATGCATACAAAAATAATTTAAGGAAAACCTCTCCATGGAATTAAAAAAAAAAATTAAATAAACAACTTTTAAAGAAATCTTATGTCATAATTTTTTTCAAATAAAATATGTTTTTTTATGTACCTTTAAGTTTTTATTTATGAATTTTAAATATGTACTTGTTTTTATTTTAAATGTTTTTTTATGTGTTAAGTTTGGAGTACTGGAGCAAAGTGCGTTCGACTCAGTCGTGCAAATTTTTTTAGTTGTATTTTAAACTTTCCCGAAGAACGCTAATATAGCTAACCCACAAAACTTGACCAGGAATCGCCACTGACAGGGGGGTACGACAAAATTTAATTTTTTCTGAGGTATGTTTTCCCTTGAGAAGCAGCGGAGATTTGGCACGCTTGCAATGCTCAGGCAATAAGCTCGTCGTCGGGGGGATGGATTCTTGCTGCTTTCTATACCCTGCGCTATCAAATATTTTTCGTGCCAATTAAAGATTTTTGAAAAAAAGAAAATTATTGGAAATGTATCACCAATTCACGTGCAAAATTGAATGAAAGATAAAACAGAATTGGAGACGCTTAGAGGAAAATAGAAAATGAAAAAAATACATGTAACTCGCTTGACATCAAATGTTGTAGCATGAGATCTTTGGTGTTCTGATCCCAATTAAACCCTCCCAAGTATAAACAAATCATTGTTGTTTTCACCTTGACCACTCTCATTGATTTCTTAATTCGAGCGGTCCCTGTGCCACTTTTATCTCACTCTCAATCACATCAATTCATCTCAACGATAAAACAAAGGTTGTTTTACTCCATATTGCTTATTTTTATTCACTAAGTTAATATAAATCTAAAGTAATAGTTTAACATTTTACAAAAGTATTATGTTATTGAGTTACCAAACGCTTACGTGTATATGACATTTCTGTTTCTTTATAATTTAATAATAAAGTTTATAATTGAATTTAAAAGAAATAACTATCCACATCAAAAAAAAAAAAAAAATTAGAAAAATATATAGAAAAAAAAAATAATAAGATATAATTGAAATTTTTGGTGTACTCACTTTGTCCGGATAGATGAAGATTGTGCACAATATTCCTCTCACGGCTGCCACTTCTATTTTTACCTTTATATATATATATATATTTTCTTATTTTCCTTTTTCTTTTACTAGACTTTAAGACTTAAACTAACTTTAATATACTTTTTTTTCTTGTTTCTTAGTTTTCAAAATTTATATTTAATATTTCACTTGATTCCTGTAATTTCTTATTTTTTTTTATTTTTGTTAAATTTGTAACGGATATGATTATGCCTAGTTCGTCAAAGCGCGATCTTAAAAAAATAGCTTCATTATCCTATCGTCACAGGATGTTCTAGGATATATATGACTACCGAACTAGGTTGTCCAGTCGGTTGAGTGCAGCAGGCACGCTAGCAAATGCCAATTGAACTAGCTCGTTGGAAGGGTGGGATCTTGCAAACACCACTGGACCGCCGTGTACATATTAACGTGCCTATTTGAAATTTGCAGGAACAAGAAAAACAACAAGCTACTAATATAAAACAAAAATCAACATTAATCAACGCCAATATTCATGGTATGGAACTGTAGGTGGAATCAGTTCCCGTATGTGGCCCTCCCACTGTAATCTGCGCAATGCAGATACTCCTTGGTCATCGCTCCACTTGTCAACTTTTCGATGACCCCTAAAGCAAAGTCAAAATATTCTAAATTTTGACTCTTCTCTTCGCCGGCAAAACTATCCTCCATAACCACACTCTCCCAAGCTCACTTTCCTAAAATTTATACTCTAGACATACTGTGTCTCATTGATGTGAAGTTAGACATATGAATTACGAATAACCAGCATGGTAAAATCATATCTACGCTTAGAAATAAGTCAATACTATATGTGAATTGATAGTATGCTTGTAACACAGAACGTACTTTATTTTCACTTCATCAGAGAAACTTCAATAATTATGTATATTCTACTTAAAAATTTACTGGCACCAAAACTTTCATATGGTAACTCTTAAACAAAAATCAAGAAAGCAAAAAAAAATGAACTCACCGATCTTTTTCTCCTCCAGCGAAGTTGTGCGCACGACTTTGTAGAGGGTGTGAATGCTTCCAATTCTCGAGCTTTTTATTTCACCTTTTGTACTAAATCGCTATATAAAATAATGAAGAAGAATATTACCATATGCAAAATTCTGGTGACTCTCAAATCTCAATGTGAGTTGAAACAAAATACTTATCTCATGTAACTCGTTACAGTTTTATCTCATGATAGCCTTTGACTCCCATGTAGAAAAAAAAAACTTAAGGCTAACTTAATACTAGGTTATGTATTCTGTTGGTTTTCCGAAATGACGAAGATATTGTTTTTATATTGGTTTCTTAGGTATGAACTCCAATGATTCGTAATTTGTTGGTGGGTTTTGATTGACTGTAGCTCGTAATTCAGGGATTTTTAAGAGTCTTCGTTTGGTTCTAAACGCGCTTCTTATTTGAAGGTCTGCTCGATTTCTTTTCAAGATTTCATTCGTTTCGCACTTCACAATACGAATTCTAATTGCTCGCCGTTCAAGCAAAGAGCAACGACGGCCGGCCTCGGTCGTCGTCACTCGTGGCTTCAGTAGACCGTTTCACACAAATATAGAAAATTTCAGGTGTTCCAAAAAAAAACACAATCACACTCCGAATTTCAGGCTACGGTCGGTTCTGGGTAGCAGGCTAGTGTTCCGGAGCCCCAAGTTTCACCCAGTGGTTGGGACGCTTAGAGAAGCCTTTTGTAGTCCCGAGTGGTGCCAGACCTGAGATAGAGACTCAGAAAGGGGTCTCCACTGCAGCCGTTCGATTGCAAATTTATGTGCTAGTGCAGTCGCACAAGATTCTCACACTTCTGCCCAAAAATATTCTTAGAGCTTATAGATTCCAATATCTCGATTGTATATTTAGCTTCTTCGTTTAAAACAGGCGTTAATAATTACAAAAATGAATAAATTTATTTTTGAAAGAATTTATAAAAACAAAATTGTTTGTGTTCAAGTTGAAGCTAATTTTTGACTCATAAAAAAAAGAAAAATATTTTTGAAACAATATTGAAATCAAAACAAAATACGATAGTTTTTTTCGAACTGAAAACTACAGTAGTAAAAACAGCAAGTGCTCCGCCACATATATATAGAAAAACTGATGTTCTTCAATTAGTTTGATGGTACAAAATCTTTCGTACCTAGCCAATAGAAGCTTCTATTATTTTCTATTTCGCAGATTACATCTAGAATTTCAATTCAATTTCTGGTCTTGACAGGTTGAAGGCTAGATCCAAAAAGGAAGTATGGCTGCCATGTCGTTGAAGCATTGGTCAGCTGGTACGTTATGAAATTGGAACTTTTATTCGATAACGCATTATCGATAAAGACTGAACGAAAGTGGCAGCGTTCGTGGAAATCATAAGGCATAGTGTGAAGTAAGTAAGTAAGTGTACGGATAAAATTTATAAACTCTATACGTAAGGAGTTCAATCATATATTTAAAAAAAAATTAAAATGAAGCACGGCGTTTGCCTAAGTTGAAAAAAAAATACGTATACGTCATAGTGACCCTATTTCAATATAATTGCATAATTTCTGCAAATTAAATGCGAGGTAATTTCACTCCAAAACAAGAATACAAAAAGGAAGGAACACTTAAGGAGCCCATACACAACTTTTCCATTTTTGGTATTTTATGCCATAAATGGGAAAGAAATGCTTCAAATTTTCTAAAACTAAATATTTTGGCATATGTATTTGTACCAGTATTCTACTCTCGTATGTCCTTCGCGTGTACTACCCCAAAACTATTCCCACTTAAGTCCGTCAGTTCGTATAAACTGTTCCCAACAATATTCTTGACTATAGCCGGAACGAATTTTGGGCATAGTTTTGCGTTTCTGTTTTTCTTCGCGTCACTTAGTAAGAAATTCCTTTTAAAGACGTTTTGGCCAATTTTATAAAGCCTACCTTTGCTTCTCAAATTGTACTGTTTTTCATAATTTTTATGCGATAGTGCCAACGAGTCTTTAATTCGCTTATGAATGATATTCATCTTTGATGATTTGGGTATTACGTTGAATTCTGGATTGTTTACGCATTTGAGTTTTCGAAGGATTTCATAATCAGAGCCATGTTCTACCTTGCTATGCCCGAAGAGAGCTTCATACGGCGACATACCAATCGCCGAATGAACAGTAGTACGTAATGCACTTACAATATATGGAAGATGGTGATCCCAATGCGATTGGTCAGAGCCTATGTAAGACCGAATGGCAGCAAGAATCGAGCGGTTTACTCCCTCGCTGGCGTTTGATTGAGGTGCATAAGACGCTGTTTTTAAATGTTTAACACCATAGCTTGTAAGAAATTTAGCAAATTCTGTCCCTACAAACTGCTTACCATTATCGGACAGCAGAGATTCGGGTACTCCGAATATCGAAAACACTTCCTCTTCTAAAAATTTGACCGCGGCTTCACCGGTAGCTTTTCGGATGGCTTTGGCTAAGACAAATTTTGTAAGCTGGTCTAGATACACTATTATGTGAATGTTGCCTCTTTTCGACCTAGGGTATGGACCTAGAAAATCCACATAACCATGTTGAAAAGGCCTGTCCACAATGAAGGCTTGACCCATAGGTGGTCTCAAAATTGTATTTGGTGCCTTAGATGTCTTGCATACGTTGCAATTTCCGACGAACATATTAACTTGCGCCGCCATATTAGGCCAGTAAAAACGATCGCGGAGCCGGTAGAGCGTCTTGGCTATCCCTCCATGCGATGCATGAGGTGGTTCATGGGCTAAACGAACCAGGTCGGCTGTTAGCTGAGACGGTACCCAGAGTTTCCAAGCACAGTCATCTGCAATAGGATTGCCTGTACAGGGCCTGGTTTGCTTATAAACAAAACCATCTGAGACACGTAGATCTGGTAACTTATTTTGATTACACTTTATATTCTCTATCAAATCTTTGTATTCGTCAGTCTTGAATGATGGATCTTTAAGATCAATATGCAAGATATCGGATCTATTTCTCCTATCGTTCTCTTTTGCTATCTCATCTACGCTGTAGATGCGAGATAACGCATCCGGAACAACATTTTGTGACCCTTTTCTGTGTTGAATGTCAAAAGAAAATCTTTGGAGTCTAAGACTCCATCGAGCTAAACGACCGTTCAGGTCTTTTTGATTCATTAGCCATTTTAGGCTGGCGTGATCTGTCACTATGGTGAAATCTTGTCCCTCTACGTAAGAACGGAATTTTTCCACTCCAAGGACTGCTGCTAGGCACTCAAGCTCAGTAATACTATAATTTTTCTGGGCGGTTGTCAGCTTATGTGAGAAATAGTATATTGGTCTTTCGACCTTATCTTCGTCTTCCTGGCATAAAACACAACCTATGCCTGTCGTTGAGGCATCGCAAAGTATTTTAAAGGGTTTCTTGAAGTCAGGGTTTACAAGAATAGGTGCTGTAGTTAGAGCCTGCTTTAGCTCCTCAAAAGCTTTGATGGCTTCAGGCGTCAAATTGAATGATTTACCCTTTTTGAGGGTGTCTATCAATGGGGAGGCTAGCGATGAATAATTATTGACGAATCGTCTATACCACCCTGATAGTCCTAAAAAACGTCTGACTTGCTTTGCTGTCTTTGGAGTGGGAAAATCCTTTATGGCAGACACTTTCTCTGGATCTGTCCGGATACATCCACCCCCAATAATAAAGCCTAGAAATTTAAGTTCCTTAAAACAAAATTTAGATTTCGCTAAATTGATCGTTAATCCAGCGTTTTTCAAGAGTTCTGCAAGCTTGGCTAGAATGTTCAAGTGTTCTTCAAACGTTGACGAAACAACCAACAAATCATCCAAATAAACGTAAATATTTTGTCTCAGTTCGTGAGGTACCACCTTGTCCATGAGTCTGCAAAGTCTCTGCGCGGCATTGCAGAGGCCAAATGGCATGACCTTAAACTGATACAAGGGTCGGCCAGGCACAGTAAACGCAGTCTTTTCCCTAGAGGCTCTCTCCAGAGGAACTTGCCAAAATGCATCTTTTAAGTCTACTGTCGATATATACTGAGTATTGGTTTGGCGACTAAGTAGTCCGTCAACATGATGGAGGGGGTATGCGTCCTTTTTCGTCACTTTGTTTACTTTTCTCGAGTCAAGGCATAATCTGTTTTTCCCCGGTTTTTGCACTAGGACCATCGGTGAGCTCCAGGCACTTTGGCTCTCTTCTATGACTCCTAAGGCAAGCATTCTATCAAGTTCTTCGTATATTAGGGCTTGAACCGCTGGAGAGACCGGAAAGTGACGTTGCTTTACTGGCTCGGCCTCACCTGTGATTATTATGTGTTCTTCGAGTGTTGTCCTTCCAAGCCCATTTTTGGCTGAGGAAGGAAACAAGCCTATGACCTTTTCAAGTTTATTTGTTTGTTCCGCTGTTAGATCGTGTGCGTTTGAGTCACGAAAACTACCTTCTGAAGCGATTTCAGAAATGATATGAGGTGCTATTTCAAAGGCTTTCCAAAAATTCACCCCCAAATATACTGTTTGCTCCAATGAGGGAACCAAGTAGAACAAAATTTGTTTTACAATACCCTTGTATGTCACACTGGTTGTGTGTTCACCTATTATGGACTGAGCCTGACCACTTGCAGTTTTTACTTTGGAGTTGAAGGACTTAAACGAAATACCTTTAGATTTAACCAGATCAACACATCCCGCACCTAAACAGCTAATACTCGCTCCGGTATCTAACAGACCGAGCATATTTTGGCCGAAAATAGTCAAGTTTACGTATGGTCTAGGATCCTCGCTACAACAAAGTTTGGTCGAACAAATAGCTTGATGAGTTTCGCGTTTTCGTTTGAATTTCTCTCTCAGTTTCACTACACGATTTGAAGGTGTTTTGAAAATCCGATCACGCACACCGTAGTAATTTATTAACCTTTCATGTAATGAAGGTTTCTGAATTTGCTCTTGATAAGGGTCCTTAGGTTTAGTTTCGGGTTTGTATAGAGGTCTTTTTAAGACTTGAAGGTTTGTAATGGGATTTAGAGTTTGGTTATCGTCTATAGAACTGTCTGGTGTTATTGGAAAATCAAGTGGTTTGGGGTAGGATGTGGCTGGTGTATTATCAATATGGGGATGTTTCATTTTGTCTATGTATGTTTCTTTTCCGGGTTCAATTGTGTAGGGCAAAACTTCCCGGTTAGATTGCCCCGGTTCCGGTTTTCCAATCATTTTGGACATTTAGGCGAAGTGGTGTTTTCTAATCCACATCGAAAGCAAAATAGATTTCGTTGTGGATTGTTACAATATTTATATGTATGGCCTTGTGACTTGCAATTCCAACAGCTATATGAGTTTGCGCTTTTCTGCTGTGAGATAGCCTCAACAGTGTCGAAAACTTGAGAGTCTTCGTCTTGCAAATCTATCTCATTTACCCTTGGCTTGAAATTGGAATTTGTGTTCGGTAATGTTTTTGCCTTCACAGTTTCATATTGGCTAAAGCGTTTTTCGATATTCCGACAAACGTAGACCAATTCTGGTAGACTTGTAGTGGAAAATGTTATAAGAAGTTCCCCGGTCCTTCTCTTCACATTTTGCTTAATAAGATCTATTAATTCGTGAGACGGTTTAGGTATTTGTAAACGTGAATTTAATTTCATAATGTCTAAATAGAAAGTATCAAAAGTTTCCGTCTGACTTTGGCGACGGTCAAACATTTTGCGTGAAATTTCAGTGTCAGATTCAAGCCTTTTGTATTGCTCTAACAAAGCTCGCTCTAAATGACGCCAGGTAGCACCAGGATTGGCTTTTAAATAAATCCAAAACCATGTTTCGACTTCCCCGGCTACGAAAACTTGAAAATGTAGAAAAATGTCATCCCAAGATACCTTGTAGCTATTTTTTAGGCGATTAAGTCTGAAGAGGAAATCTTCAATAGACATTTTCTCATTATCAAATTTCAATCCCCATTTTTTGAAATCAACTGGTCGAGTCCATTCCGTGGCAACTCGATTACTTGGACTGGAGGCTGGATTGTTCATACTTGGGTCGAGATTAAGACCCTCTAGTCGTTGCATAAAATTTTGAAAATTTTCGCTGGGATGAAAGTCCAAGTCTACACGACTAATTTCATGAGCTTCTCTTGGAGGCCCTTTTGTATGTTTTTTATTAATTTCGCCTGTGTTTTGATTTTCGTTTTGTTTATGGTTCTCGTTTACTTCTAAGTTCTTATTTGTGTTAGAACCTGTAGGCAGTTGAACTTCTGGACCTGCTGCATTGCGAAATGCTTTAAGTTCTTCTCTCACGTCTGATAGTATTTGTTTTCGAAGACTTAACCTTGCAGCTTCGTCTTCCGCTTGACGTCTCTGGAGATCTTCAGTCCTACTTAACCCTATTGAGGCAGTTACTATATTCTGAATAAAGCACCTAAGCTTTTCATCCTGAGATAGATTTCTCTGGTTTGATCCTCCTGGATCTGAATCTATGATTTCATCTTCACCTGCACTAGAATTATTATCATTCTCTTCAACTTCATCGTTATTTTGTCTCGTTTTCCGTTTTCGAGGCATTTTACTTATTATTATAGTTATAGATATGGTACGCGACTTCTAGGATATCGGTTTTTTTTTTCAACAAAAAAAAAAAGAAATTATTTTAAAAAAAATTATCTCGATAGGAAAATAATATTTCTGAATTCATAAGGTTAGAGCTTGGAAAAAGTAAAGGTATTGCAGGAGGTTTTTCGGCGATGTTAATGCACGAATATGGTTGATTTGTTATTATTTTTATTTTGTTTTTGTTTTCATTAATTTTTTTTTTTTTTGTAAATTGTTTCTTTGACTATCTTATTTATAGTGCAGACATAGAGACGTTCGACGAAAATTACACATCCACTATGGTCACTATAAAAAAAATATATAAGCTTAAGAGAAAACAACTTCACCATGATTGTACCTTTATGGAATTAGGCATTATTAGCTTGCTTGTTAGTAACAAAAATTCTGTACGTGATTTTCTTAAGCCCTTTCTTAATTTATAATTACGCTGGGACATAACTCGGGCGCTACAGACGGAGAAATGGTCTTGATGAACCGATATCTCCCGGCCGTCCGAAGAAATCCCCCTAGCTAATGCTTCACCAAAATAAAGACTCCGTTATTCGAACAGTGCTAAACTGAAAAGTATGTGATTTTGTATACTCAAATTTCAGGACACTACTCCCAATGAATAAGGTTTCTATCATTATATAATTCTGTTAAGAATTTGCAACGTAAAGTTTTGTTTTATAAACTATTCCTTTGCCGGACAAAATCTCGTTGAATCATATAACCCTTCGTTTGTATTCTTGAATACGAAAAGGAAAGGTAATGGTCCCTGCACGGAAATAAAAAAAAAATTAAATTCGGCTAAAAGACGAAAATTGTACTATGTTGTTCTTAAGGTTAAGAAACCGACAAAATTGTTACGAAATTCTTGCCCACGTTGGGCGCCACCTGTGTAACGGATATGATTATGCCTAGTTCGTCAAAGCGCGATCTTAAAAAAATAGCTTCATTATCCTATCGTCACAGGATGTTCTAGGATATATATGACTACCGAACTAGGTTGTCCAGTCGGTTGAGTGCAGCAGGCACGCTAGCAAATGCCAATTGAACTAGCTCGTTGGAAGGGTGGGATCTTGCAAACACCACTGGACCGCCGTGTACATATTAACGTGCCTATTTGAAATTTGCAGGAACAAGAAAAACAACAAGCTACTAATATAAAACAAAAATCAACATTAATCAACGCCAATATTCATGGTATGGAACTGTAGGTGGAATCAGTTCCCGTATGTGGCCCTCCCACTGTAATCTGCGCAATGCAGATACTCCTTGGTCATCGCTCCACTTGTCAACTTTTCGATGACCCCTAAAGCAAAGTCAAAATATTCTAAATTTTGACTCTTCTCTTCGCCGGCAAAACTATCCTCCATAACCACACTCTCCCAAGCTCACTTTCCTAAAATTTATACTCTAGACATACTGTGTCTCATTGATGTGAAGTTAGACATATGAATTACGAATAACCAGCATGGTAAAATCATATCTACGCTTAGAAATAAGTCAATACTATATGTGAATTGATAGTATGCTTGTAACACAGAACGTACTTTATTTTCACTTCATCAGAGAAACTTCAATAATTATGTATATTCTACTTAAAAATTTACTGGCACCAAAACTTTCATATGGTAACTCTTAAACAAAAATCAAGAAAGCAAAAAAAATGAACTCACCGATCTTTTTCTCCTCCAGCGAAGTTGTGCGCACGACTTTGTAGAGGGTGTGAATGCTTCCAATTCTCGAGCTTTTTATTTCACCTTTTGTACTAAATCGCTATATAAAATAATGAAGAAGAATATTACCATATGCAAAATTCTGGTGACTCTCAAATCTCAATGTGAGTTGAAACAAAATACTTATCTCATGTAACTCGTTACAGTTTTATCTCATGATAGCCTTTGACTCCCATGTAGAAAAAAAAACTTAAGGCTAACTTAATACTAGGTTATGTATTCTGTTGGTTTTCCGAAATGACGAAGATATTGTTTTTATATTGGTTTCTTAGGTATGAACTCCAATGATTCGTAATTTGTTGGTGGGTTTTGATTGACTGTAGCTCGTAATTCAGGGATTTTTAAGAGTCTTCGTTTGGTTCTAAACGCGCTTCTTATTTGAAGGTCTGCTCGATTTCTTTTCAAGATTTCATTCGTTTCGCACTTCACAATACGAATTCTAATTGCTCGCCGTTCAAGCAAAGAGCAACGACGGCCGGCCTCGGTCGTCGTCACTCGTGGCTTCAGTAGACCGTTTCACACAAATATAGAAAATTTCAGGTGTTCCAAAAAAAAACACAATCACACTCCGAATTTCAGGCTACGGTCGGTTCTGGGTAGCAGGCTAGTGTTCCGGAGCCCCAAGTTTCACCCAGTGGTTGGGACGCTTAGAGAAGCCTTTTGTAGTCCCGAGTGGTGCCAGACCTGAGATAGAGACTCAGAAAGGGGTCTCCACTGCAGCCGTTCGATTGCAAATTTATGTGCTAGTGCAGTCGCACAAGATTCTCACACTTCTGCCCAAAAATATTCTTAGAGCTTATAGATTCCAATATCTCGATTGTATATTTAGCTTCTTCGTTTAAAACAGGCGTTAATAATTACAAAAATGAATAAATTTATTTTTGAAAGAATTTATAAAAACAAAATTGTTTGTGTTCAAGTTGAAGCTAATTTTTGACTCATAAAAAAAAGAAAAATATTTTTGAAACAATATTGAAATCAAAACAAAATACGATAGTTTTTTTCGAACTGAAAACTACAGTAGTAAAAACAGCAAGTGCTCCGCCACATATATATAGAAAAACTGATGTTCTTCAATTAGTTTGATGGTACAAAATCTTTCGTACCTAGCCAATGGAAGCTTCTATTATTTTCTATTTCGCAGATTACGTCTAGAATTTCAATTCAATTTCTGGTCTTGACAGGTTGAAGGCTAGATCCAAAAAGGAAGTATGGCTGCCATGTCGTTGAAGCATTGGTCAGCTGGTACGTTATGAAATTGGAACTTTTATTCGATAACGCATTATCGATAAAGACTGAACGAAAGTGGCAGCGTTCGTGGAAATCATAAGGCATAGTGTGAAGTAAGTAAGTAAGTGTACGGATAAAATTTATAAACTCTAAAATTAAAATGAAGCACGGCGTTTGCCTAAGTTGAAAAAAAATACGTATACGTCATAGTGACCCTATTTCAATATAATTGCATAATTTCTGCAAATTAAATGCGAGGTAATTTCACTCCAAAACAAGAATACAAAAAGGAAGGAACACTTAAGGAGCCCATACAAATTATTTGTTTTTCGGTTTGCTTTTGAGGGTTATGTTTCCTTCTGTTCTAGGTTATGTTTTTTTTTTCTGCTGAAAGTTAAGCCGGTGCTCTCGTTATTTGTTTTCTTAACACTTTGTGTCCCGAATATGTTATTCGTGATTTTGATATGATTTTAATAATGTTTTTTTTCTGTTTCTTTTATGTTTTAGTATGTTTGTATGCTGGGCGACGATCTTCGTCTAGAGGGTTCGACCTGGTGGTTTTTGTGGCTCTTTTACACGATATTGATGGGAGCGCCACTGGGATCTGTTTGATGGGAGATCTACAGACAAAATTTACCCAGAATTGGACGTCCCACCTCGGTTTTAGCTGGTTAATAAAAACAAAATTTAGAAATCATCGATTGCCTTCAAGTTTCCTTTCATTTTCATTTTATTAAGTACCTTGTTTAAAAAGTTTATATTTCGTGCAAGCGTGTGTCGAACACAAAAATCATCCAAGCGTCGCTTAAATTATTATGAGAATTTACTATTCTTTAATACAATTTATGTATTTGGTGTAGGATTCCTATGAAAATTTGGGTTTATTTTATGAAGCAAAAACTACACGAACTTAAACGAATAAATCACGATTTGATCTTTAAACTTACGTTGGTAGACCGTGCGCCCAGCTCGAGAGATAAAATGTGTAACGGTTTTGCTGACCCTATTCTACGATATCCAAAGATACATCTCCCACTAAATCACAAAAAGGAACAGGAACCCCTTAAGGCTCAGTAGAACGTAGGCTAGGTTGTCCTGGTAGGGAAGTGCGGCAGGCATGCTTGCAATCGTGCGGCTATAGCTCGCCGGAGGCGTGGGATCTTGCACTACTACCGGACCCGTTAACATTTACATGCCTGATTTCGATAAATATCAACAACCACTATTCAAAACACAAAAATGAGAACGCGTTAAAACCACGTAACTCCACTGAATAATAATGTTTATGGAAACTAGAGGTGTTATAAGTTTCCTTGCGTTGCCCACCCTCAGCCGAGTTCGATGAACTCAGACCATCCATGGCTAATGACTCGCAATATTCTATGACACTAGCCCCTAATTTAAAGACGGATTGAATTAACAAGATTCACCCGCTATCCGACTTGCGTACCTTCTCATTGCACGCCCCCTTCTAGCACCTAATATATTTTTAATTAGTCATTATGATCAGAATACTTATTTAGAAAAATGATGATAACCATAACCCTCGAAAACAAAAATTGAAAGTTTCATTTTAAAGTTCAGTAGGTTTTATTTTGTAATGTCTAGTTTCTTAATTTTCTACAACACAATCATATTTATTTAAATATCCCTCTCTCTGTGATCATCTGTGACATTGCTATACACAATACAAATATTCTTTAAATTCTTTTGTCAAATATGTTTCATTCACAATTCTATGGTATATAGCTTTAATTTTTATTTCATCTGTGATATTAGTTTAAGTGTTAATTCATTTCGTTATTATCTTTTTACATTCAAATTCTCATTAAGTATAATCCAATTTTTTTTATTGTAATTTATGTACACGACTTAGTTTGTAAAATTGCCAATAACTTCAATTTGTTTTTTTTTCTGTTTTTATTCAATTATGCTATCACCTCGCTCTATCACTGTATATGCATGTATCGTATATTCACGATCTCTCTCACTCCTTTCAGTACGATAAAAACAAATACCCCTAATTTTCACTCTCTGAGTACTCTTGGGAAATTTTTGTTTTTCGTTTGTTTACAATAAAAAAAAATTCACTCAATTTTCACTTTTAAATTATAAATATCCTTCGTTCAGTATGTTTAAGATAATGTAACTTTAAGAAAGATAAACAAACTCACCAGGAGGCTTCTTTTACAAGCTTACGATTGATAAAGTTGAGTTGGCTCGTAACTCCGTCGATGGTGTGCACAGCATCCGAAGAGTAACAGCTCAGACTCGTTGGCTTAGCGCTAGTTAAATGCAAAAACAAAATCTTAAGCACTTGAACGATACCGATTTTTAATTTTATTAAATACTTAGTTTGATATTTTTAATTGTTTTAGTTTTCTTTTCCTTCTTTCGTCGTGCAATGCTGAGAACTACCGCTGATCACAGAAGAGCTTTCTATTATAATTAATCTTAATCCTAGCTTAATTAACCTTAAGAAAAATTTGACTAGCGAGATGTTCAGTCGACTCCTCTCTCGCAAGTCTCACCGGCCCTGCCTGATAAGATTTCGCAGCTGTGCTTTTATTGATTTTATTGACGATTGATGGATGATTTAAATGATCGGTCGGTCGGGGAGCGCAAGTGCAACCCCTGGTGCTTGCGGGCGGAGACACGTAGCGGAGTTGTTTTCTTCCTCTTTGGTGTGTGGATTAGAGCTTTTTGCTTGATAGAAACAAACGATCGTGGGTAACGTCGTCGACCGTATGTTTGAGTTAAGGTGAACTATGTCGGAGGTTATGATCACTGGATGTGGAGTTCGTACACACTGGTCCACTTCTGTGCCTGACCGCACGCTTGGACAAATTATGTGGAGTTGGGAGTCTCTCGATCGAGTCGGCTTGCGAGTGTGGCCAGCGCGTGGTTTCCCCCTTTCTTTTTGTTAGTTTTCGGTGGATTCTGTTGCGTTGTGGAGTGTCAGGTCAGAAAACGAGCACGTTCTTGCCTTCTCTAGCCTATTTTTGAAGCTATAACCTCTTCTTTGGCCACAGTAACTACACAATGGAATCTACGGTATAGTTTCTTTATAAAGGTTTTTTGTACGCCAAGAATTAAATGTTATTTTACCTTTACTTGGTTATTCAGAAGCTTGAAAAAAATAGCGATTTGGCAAGTATACTTTCGATAGCTAAGCTTATACTTTACGCACGCACGTTGAACTTCCACTCTCGGTATCAAAAATTGAAAAGACAGAATGATTGAGCTTATCGACGATCGAAGGCTCGCTAGAAAAATGTCTATTTCCTTTCTGATACTTAACGAAAGAACCAGGTGATAGATTTTCGAAAAAGATTATTTGCAAGTACAGGGTGTTTCGCTTATAATTTTTTTGGACGTATGGAATTCCTCATGTGGTTTGAAATTGGGTGTTTTAATTTGCTTACTTTTTTCAATTTTTGTGGTAGGGGTCCCTACAAAACTTTTCAATTTTGTGAACTCGATTAACAAAAATTGAAATGAAAATGGACCATAAGCTTTTCAAAATTCTTCTATTTTCATTTATTTTGAGATTACCTTTTTTTGGCTTATATTCGAATGTCTTTCGCATGGAATACACCCAATATTCCGCCTCTCAATTCAGTTAATTCATATAAATTATTGCTGGGGACGCTTTTAACTATAGCGGGGGTAAATTTCGGGCACAATTTAGCATTTCGTTTTTTGATTTTATCACTCTGAATGAAACTTCTTTTGTATACTTTTTGTCCTACAACAAACTGTTTGGGTTTACTACGCAAGTTATACCTGTTTTCATAAGCTTGGTGGCTATTGGCCAAAGAGTCTTTCAAGTGTGCATGAATTAAGCTCATCTTGCAGCTTTTCGGAATGACTTCGATTTCTGAACTATTGTGCGCTTTGAGTTTTTTCAGAATAAGGTAATCGTTCCCGTGTTCAACCTTCGACTGCCCAAAGAGGGCTTCATGCGGGGACATTCCTATTGCTGCGTGGGTGGTTGTTCGCAACGCACTCGCAATGGATGAAATATGTCTATCCCAATTGTATTGATTAGGTTCTTTTGCGATGTATGAACGTACAGCGGTCAGGATTGAGCGATTCACCCTTTCGCTGGCATTCGCCTGAGGCGAATACGAAGCCGTTCTTACATGTCTAATGCCATAAGCCTTTAAGAGATTGGAAAAGTCCTTACTAATAAATTGCTTCCCGTTGTCGGAGAGCAACGATTCAGGTACACCGAAGATTGAAAACACTTGTTCTTCGAGGAACTTTATTGCCTTACGTATCGGTTGGATAACCACAAATTTGGTCAGTTGGTCTAGAACAATGACTATATATGCATTTCCTTGTTTTGATCGAGGATATGGGCCTAAAAAGTCGATGAAGACGTGTTGAAAAGGTCGATCCACTACGAACGATTGTCCCATCGGCGGTCTTAGGGTTGAGTTAGGAGCTTTGGATGTCTTGCAAATACTGCAGTCCGCGATGAACGTTTTGACTTGTGCCGCCATATTAGGCCAGTAATAACGTTCACGCAGGCGATATAGTGTTTTCGCTACTCCACCATGCGAAGCCTTTGGTGGATCATGTGCCAACCGAATCAAGTGAGACGTCATTGCCGAAGGTATCCACAATTTCCAAGTTTGGTTATCCTCAATTGGATTGACTGTACTGAATTTGACCTTCTTATAAACAAAACCTTCTGTCACTTGAAGATCTGGCAGTTGACTTTTATTTTCCTCCACGGTTTCAATCAATTTAAGATATTCATCAGACTTAAAAGATGGATCTAATAAATTGACGTTTAGAACATCGAACGAGCCAACATCACTTGCATTACCAGCACCAATCTCATCCACACAATGAGCTCGAGAGAGTGCATCAGGTACCACATGCTGCGAGCCTTTTCGGTGCTCTATCTCAAATGAAAAACGTTGGAGTTTTAGACTCCATCTAGCAAGACGCCCACTCAAATCCTTCTGACTCATTAGCCACTTCAGGCTCGCATGGTCAGTCACTATTTTGAAATCTTGTAACTCCACATACGACCTAAATTTTTCAACGCCCAAGACGGCCGCCAGGCACTCTAACTCTGTGACACTTTAATTGCGTTGAGCAGAGTTGAGCTTATGCGAGTAGTAGTAGATCGGGCTTTCCAACCCATCGTCATCTACTTGGCATAAAACGCAACCTATACCATATGTCGAAGCGTCGCATAAAATTACGAAAGGCTTTGAAAAATCGGGATTAAGTAAAACAGGATCGGAAGTAAGAGCACGTTTGAGGTCTTCAAAAGCTAAGATAGCTTCCGGTCCAAAAACGAAGGTTTTTCCTTTTTTAAGCGTATCGGAAATCGGTGCGGCTATAGCAGAGAAGTTTTTTATAGATCTCTGGTACCAACCAGAAAGTCCTAGAAATCGACGAACTTGTCGAGGGGTTTTCGGTACCGGAAATTCTTTTATCGCCGCCACTTTGTCAGGGTCAGTTCTGAGGCACCCCCCTCCTACTATGTAACCAAGATACTTGATATATTTAAAACAAAACTTGGATTTATCTAAGTTTATTGTTAGGCCAGCTTTTCGTAAGCATTCAGCTAATTTTTTTAAAGTGTCCATGTGTTCTTCAAATGAACTCGAGATTACCAAAAGATCGTCCAAATATACAAACACGTTTTGTCTCAATTCGTTTGGAACCACTTTGTCCATAAGTCGACACAACCTTTGGGCTGCGCCGTGAAGACCAAATGGCATAACTACAAATTGGTACAGGGGCCTGCCTTGCACCGAAAACGCAGTCTTTTCCCGTGACGACTTCTTCAGCGGTATCTGCCAGAAGGCGTGCTTCAGATCCACACTGGAAATAAAGTGCGTCTCTGAAGCTCGACTTAGCAGAGCCTCCATATGATGAAGTGGATAAGCGTCTGTTTTTGAGCATTTATTGACTTTCCGAGAGTCAAGGCACAAACGATTTTTTCCCGGTTTTTGCACCAAGACAATCGGAGAGCTCCAGGAGCTATTGCTCTCTTCAATAATGCCCATCTCCAGCATCTTATCCAACTCATCATACATAAGCTTTTGCACCGCTGGAGACACGGGATAGTGTCTTTGCTTTATGGGCATTGCATTACCTGTATCTATATAGTGCTCCTCGAGATGTGTTCGTCCAAGGCCACATTTAGCAAAGGACGGAAACATTTGGATCACATTTTCTAAAACAATGGCATTTTCTTTTGATAATTCGTGTTTATTTGGGTCTGACTGGCTTGTCGAAAAACTTGGTGTAATCTCTGAGAGAATTTTGGGAAAGATGTCAAACAACTTCCAAAATGTTATCCATAAATAAACCTGCTGCTCTAACGAAGGCACGAGATAGAATGTGACATTTTCTGTTTTGCCTTTGAAGGTAACATCAGTTGATATTTCCCCAACAATGGGTTGCTGCTGACCACTGGCGGTTCGCACGTTCGACTCAAATAATTTAAACGAAACTCCAACTTCTTTTAACAATACTAAACAACCTGCCCCGAGAGCGTTTATACTGGCACCAGTGTCCAGTAAACCTAACATTTTCCTGCCAAAAATGGAAATGGGTGCATAACAACGCGGATCACTACTGTCATCACTGTCATCCCCGAAACAAGTGGCAGAGATTGCTTTAAATACATTAGATTTTCTCTCAAATCGCTTCCGCAGTTTTAAAACTCGTTCAGAGGGTTTGGTAATAAAAATACGATCTCTAACCTGGAAGTAATTTTGAAGTCGTTCATGAAGAGACTTAGGTTTTTCCTTGGGCATATGATCATCAGCGATTTCTTGTGGTCTTTTTAATAAGCTTATCTTTTCAGGGTTAATTAGAGTTTCTTCATCTTTACATTTTCTTTCCAAATGTGTTGTATTTATTTTAGGTAAGTCTGGTAGGTTCAATTTATCGTGCAAGTAGTTATCCGCTTTTGTATCTCATTGAAAAAATCTTCAAAGTTTTCGTTAACTCCTTGACGTCGGTCAAACATAATCCGAGACAATTCGGAGTCAGTCTCCAAACTCCTAAATTGCTCAAATAATGCAACTCGAAAGGTAGACCAGTCGGTTCTAGGATGTGTATGCAGATACAACCAGTACCAGGTTTCTGCATCTCCTGTAACAAACTGATGAAAGTTTAAGAACACTTCTTGCCATGTTGTGTTGTAACACTCCTTCAGTCTACTCAGTCTGAATATGAAATCATCCACCGTCATTTTCTTTGAATCGAATTTAAGTCCCCATTTATGGTAATCTACTCGTTTAGATGTATAGATGTGGATGTGCCACTACCGGTAGCGGTGGGTGGTACGTCGACATTGGGGGTTTCGGAACCTAGGTTAAGATTTTCAATTCTACTTAGAAAATTGTGAACGTTTTGGCTGTATTCTTGTTCAGCCCGCGACGTTTGGGTGGAGGCGGAGGCTTGAGGCATCGTTCTTATTTCCCGAGGGTTTTGTTGTCGAATGACATCATAATCATCGGTTTGATTCTGTGTAGGCGTTTGCACCCCTAAATATCTTCGAACAGTAGCCTCAAACATCTTTTGCAGTTCCTCTTTTTCTTTTGCAAACTCTTCCTGTCTTCGGCGAAGATCCTCAGTCCTACTTAGGCCAATTGCGGCGTTAACTACAGTCTGAATATGTTCCGTGAGGCTTTCATTATTTTCATTGCCAGGCTTGTCACTTTTTCTACCCGCGTTAGAACCGGACGCCTGATCCTTGTCACAGTTATTTGTTCGTTCTTCTTCGATATTCCCATTCTGGTCATTGCCTGATTTAATGTTTTGTCTAGTATCCTTTTTCGGACCCATTTTAACCGCGTTAAAATCCTATCTAATAAACAGATTTATTGCTTTAATTATATCTTCGTGATAATATTAAAAACGTATGTGCATAGGTATCTAATCTTTAAGGTATGGATATGTTCAAAAGTTCTGGGTTTGTATATAATTGGTCACAGGGATATATTATTGAAATTTTGAGATACTGGATATAATTATGTCTATCTAAAGATATGTATGCTAGTTATATGTGGTTGTATTCAATTC
The DNA here is from genome assembly GCA_943590905.1 of Sphaerophoria taeniata. Lineage (NCBI taxonomy): Eukaryota > Metazoa > Arthropoda > Insecta > Diptera > Syrphidae > Sphaerophoria > Sphaerophoria taeniata. The sequence goes on from OX016541.1 coordinate 109,630,853, forward strand.
ATAAAAGTGCTAGGGTTTGTACAATGAGGTACTACTAAGTCGGCTTATTCAGATAGAGTAAACGGATTTAAAAATAGTAAATATATATAGAATGTTTATTTACACAACGTTCAATAAAAAAAAAATCACAAAGACGCAATGTCAATTGAAAGCAATTCATTTCTCAATTGAAGACGAAGTTAATTTTCCTTTATACTGAAGTGTGTTTATAGGTCTAAAGGTTCGAAAGTAGTGGTGTATTTAATTTGTAAGGCAACGATATAGATGGTGCGATATTATAAAGTCAAAAATCACTAAAACAGATCCGAGGCGCATTACAGCCAGTCACGGCATTTCGAGTCGTCTCAAGAACTCCTTTAGGATGAAATAAAATATTTTCTTCAACAATCGATGTTGAACGTAGCGCAGCTGACATAGTGGTTTCTAGAACCGATAATTCCGGTCGCATAAATTCAGATCGAATATGTGTTTACGATCTCAAAAACATAGGATGCATCTAACTAAAGACAAGACTCCGCAGTTAGGTCAACCTAGTTTGGATTCACAGTATTCACGTTATAAAAATTTTATTAGCGAATTTAAACAATTTTATAGTATGACAAAATATCTTCGATGTTTGAAATTGGTATTTTATACAAAAATGTATTATAAAAGTTGTTATGCTTCGTTGCCCCACGTTGGGCGCCGCCTGTGTAACGGTTTTGCTGACCCTATTCTACGATATCCAAAGATACATCTCCCACTAAATCACAAAAAGGAACAGGAACCCCTTAAGGCTCAGTAGAACGTAGGCTAGGTTGTCCTGGTAGGGAAGTGCGGCAGGCATGCTTGCAATCGTGCGGCTATAGCTCGCCGGAGTCGTGGGATCTTGCACTACTACCGGACCCGTTAACATTTACATGCCTGATTTCGATAAATATCAACAACCACTATTCAAAACACAAAAATGAGAACGCGTTAAAACCACGTAACTCCACTGAATAATAATGTTTATGGAAACTAGAGGTGTTATAAGTTTCCTTGCGTTGCCCACCCTCAGCCGAGTTCGATGAACTCAGACCATCCATGGCTAATGACTCGCAATATTCTATGACACTAGCCCCTAATTTAAAGACGGATTGAATTAACAAGATTCACCCGCTATCCGACTTGCGTACCTTCTCATTGCACGCCCCCTTCTAGCACCTAATATATTTTTAATTAGTCATTATGATCAGAATACTTATTTAGAAAAATGATGATAACCATAACCCTCGAAAACAAAAATTGAAAGTTTCATTTTAAAATTCAGTAGGTTTTATTTTGTAATGTCTAGTTTCTTAATTTTCTACAACACAATCATATTTATTTAAATATCCCTCTCTCTGTGATCATCTGTGACATTGCTATACACAATACAAATATTCTTTAAATTCTTTTGTCAAATATGTTTCATTCACAATTCTATGGTATATAGCTTTAATTTTTATTTCATCTGTGATATTAGTTTAAGTGTTAATTCATTTCGTTATTATCTTTTTACATTCAAATTCTCATTAAGTATAATCCAATTTTTTTTATTGTAATTTATGTACACGACTTAGTTTGTAAAATTGCCAATAACTTCAATTTGTTTTTTTTTCTGTTTTTATTCAATTATGCTATCACCTCGCTCTATCACTGTATATGCATGTATCGTATATTCACGATCTCTCTCACTCCTTTCAGTACGATAAAAACAAATACCCCTAATTTTCACTCTCTGAGTACTCTTGGGAAATTTTTGTTTTTCGTTTGTTTACAATAAAAAAAAATTCACTCAATTTTCACTTTTAAATTATAAATATCCTTCGTTCAGTATGTTTAAGATAATGTAACTTTAAGAAAGATAAACAAACTCACCAGGAGGCTTCTTTTACAAGCTTACGATTGATAAAGTTGAGTTGGCTCGTAACTCCTTCGATGGTGTGCACAGCATCCGAAGAGTAACAGCTCAGACTCGTTGGCTTAGCGCTAGTTAAATGCAAAAACAAAATCTTAAGCACTTGAACGATACCGATTTTTAATTTTATTAAATACTTAGCTTGATATTTTTAATTGTTTTAGTTTTCTTTTCCTTCTTTCGTCGTGCAATGCTGAGAACTACCGCTGATCACAGAAGAGCTTTCTATTATAATTTATCTTAATCCTAGCTTAATCAACCTTAAGAAAAATTTGACTAGCGAGATGTTCAGTCGACTCCTCTCTCGCAAGTCTCACCGGCCCTGCCTGATAAGATTTCGCAGCTGTGCTTTTATTGATTTTATTGACGATTGATGGATGATTTAAATGATCGGTCGGTCGGGGAGCGCAAGTGCAACCCCTGGTGCTTGCGGGCGGAGACACGTAGCGGAGTTGTTTTCTTCCTCTTTGGTGTGTGGATTAGAGCTTTTTGCTTGATAGAAACAAACGATCGTGGGTAACGTCGTCGACCGTATGTTTAAGTTAAGGTGGACTATGTCGGAGGTTATGATCACTGGATGTGGAGTTCGTACACACTGGTCCACTTCTGTGCCTGACCGCACGCTTGGACAAATTATGTGGAGTTGGGAGTCTCTCGATCGAGTCGGCTTGCGAGTGTGGCCAGCGCGTGGTTTCCCCCTTTCTTTTTGTTAGTTTTCGGTGGATTCTGTTGCGTTGTGGAGTGTCAGGTCAGAAAACGAGCACGTTCTTGCCTTCTCTAGCCTATTTTTGAAGCTATAACCTCTTCTTTGGCCACAGTAACTACACAATGGAATCTACGGTATAGTTTCTTTATAAAGGTTTTTTGTACGCCAAGAATTAAATGTTATTTTACCTTTACTTAGTTATTCAGAAGCTTGAAAAAAATAGCGATTTGGCAAGTATACTTTCGATAGCTAAGCTTATACTTTACGCACGCACGTTGAACTTCCACTCTCGGTATCAAAAATTGAAAAGACAGAATGATTGAGCTTATCGACGATCGAAGGCTCGCTAGAAAAATGTCTATTTCCTTTCTGATACTTAACGAAAGAACCAGGTGATAGATTTTCGATAAAGATTATTTGCAAGTACAGGGTGTTTCGCTTATAATTTCTTTGGACGTATGGAATTCCTCATGTGGTTTGAAATTGGGTGTTTTAATTTGCTTACTTTTTTCAATTTTTGTGGTAGGGGTCCCTACAAATGAAAAGAACGAAAAATGCATCACTCACAACTTCCTTTACTTGACATTTCCTACTCAGACATAATTTTCGAACTTCGATCGCTCAGCTGTGCATAGTTTTTTTCGTGTACTAAATTTCATACACTGTCTTTTTCGAATTTTAAGGCACCGTTTACGTTTCATACAACAAAATTTTCATTGGGATTTGAAACACAAATAACTCTTTCGATTTTTTTTTCTTTTCTAATTCTTTATAATTTTATTTTTGTTGGATCATATAGAAAAATAGTACGCATACGCCGCAGTGACTTTATATTGAAGGGACACGCTACAGCTAACCAGAAACAATGGGGGCGTGAACCCATCTAATAGCCGGGCAGTTGTCAGTCAGATAAGTACCTTTATGTTCTCACTTTCATTATTAAACGGAAAATATTAGATCGATACTTTGTGATGGTTTTTCCTTTCATGTTTATTTTCAGAAAAATCATTGGCGCATGTCCTTAGCATGGAAAATGCCCAAGGGCTTACCTGATCGTGTCTCAAGCTCATACATGCAATTGCCAATGACTTTTTTCACCCGGGACTTCAGGAACTTAGGAAGCAATTTTGCGTTAATGCCACGAACAAAATTACTTTGGGCAAAGTTTCGATGAAATACCTCCTGCCCTTCTTGGTAAGTCATTTGTTTTGATTTTGAGTTATACGAATTCTTGGACTTATCGTGTGCCCTGAGCAAATTATCGGACAACTTCTGTCTAACTAAGGCTGTTTTCGGTACGATAGGCAATACGAGCATTTCCGGGTCTCCTAGAGCATTCAGGTTTCGAAGTATTTTATAGGTGCTTCCGTGAGAAACCATATTTTGACCGAATTAAGCAAAATACGGCTGACATCCTAAAGAATCGTGCATGTCCGATCGTAAGGAACATGCTATACTGGACAAGTGTGTGTCCCAATCGTCTTGTTCTTTGGACATCAGGACCCTAAGTTTGCTCAAGAGACTTCGGTTTACCCTTTCGGAAATATTTGCCTGAGGGGAATACACTGCTGTTCGTACATGGTTAACACCGTAGTTAGACAAGAAGTTCTTGAAACCATTCTGTTGGAACAAACCAAATATATTGAATAAAACAACGATGTTACCTTTGGATATTTTCCAGACAGAGTAAGAGAACAGTTTTTATTTGGTTTTGCTTTTATAGTTTTCATTATGTGATAGTATTAGTGTGACTTATTAACATGTGTATATAAATGCAAAATCTAACAAACCTTCCCTAAAAACTGGTATCTAACAATATTCAAATTTATTATTATAACGTAATTCAAAAAACTTTAATTCATTATTTAAATGGTTCAAAATTCAAACAAAGAAAATTTATTAATACAAATTTAAAATATAATCATTACTTTAGAATTTACTTTATGACTTTAATCCTAACATATGAGTGAACTCTTGATGTTTGACCTTTTTTAAAGACTTTGTGAATAAATCAGCTGTCATTTTATCGGTTGGTATAAATTTCAGTTCAAGGATCACTTTATCGTAAACTTCACGAATGTAGTGTGCCTGGATGTCGATGTGTTTCGTCCTGTTATGAAACACGGGGTTTTTCACTAACTTCTGAGCGCTGATGTTGTCACCAAATAGTTCTGTTGGCTTATCAACCAGTTGAATAAAGCCAAGTTCTTCCAAAAAACGACGTAGGTACACAACTTCCTTTGCTGCTGTTGAGAGAGCAACATATTCGGCCTCTGTTGTACTCAAGGCGATGGAAATCTGCTTTTTACTTCCCCATGTAATAGCGGCGCCAGCGAGGAAAAAGGCGAAGCCAGTGTATGACTTTCGGTCTAAAGTGTTTCCACCCCAGACAGCATCTACGAAGCCCTTCAGTTTTTCACCATTCTGAAAATATGTAAGTTTAAAATTAAGGGTTGAGTGTAGGTACCTTAATATGTGCTTTGCAGCATTAAAATGTTCCACGTGTGGATTTGTATTAAATTGCGCAAGCTTATTGACGGAATGCGTAATGTCCGGCCGCGAGCAAATACTCAAAAAAGTCAAAGAGCCGATCAATGACTGAAACTGCTTCTGATCCACCTTCTTGCATTTCGAACAGTCATCACACTTTATGAACTTAGTCCCTGGGTCTAAAGGTGTAGTGCAGCTTCGGCATTCCTGCATCCCAAAATCATCAAGTAGATTTCGAATAAGCTGCTGTTGTGAGATTTGTATTCCATTCTCACATTGTGTTATTTCCATTCCAAGAAAATGCTCTATAGGTCCTTTGTCGACAACCTCAAATCTACATCCAATCTCGTACTTTATGTCTTCTAGTGTCTTGGAATCGGAGCACGCAAGTAAGATGTCATCAACGTAAACTGCGACTATGATTGTCTCGCCTGGTCTCTTAAGTACGTACACACATGCATCTCCATAGCATCTTTCAAATCCAAGGCTTTTCAAAAAATTATTTAACTCCTCATTCCAATTCCTTCCCGACTGCTTCAAGCCGTATAATGCCTTCCTCAATCTGCACACCTTAGTTTTGTTGTTTTCGTTTACGAAGCATTCGGGCTGAAACATGTACACCTCTTCTTTAAGATTGCCATTTAGGTAGGCCGAAGCCACATCCATTTGATGCACGATCAACTTGTACTCTGCCGCCAACGCTAAGATTACTCTAATCGACGAAAACCTCACGACAGGGGAAAAAATTTCGGTGTAGTCAACGCCATATTTCTGACTGCATCCTTTAGCAACCAAGCGCGCTTTATGGCGCACTGCAGCCCCATTTCTGTCATATTTGACATTGAAAACCCATTTTGACTTAATAGGTCTACGATTGGCAGGTACGTCCACCAACTCCCATGTCTCATTCCTCATCAGTGATTCGAACTCAGACGCCATTGCTGCCTTCCACTTGTCTGCATCTGGACTTCGAAGGGCTTCTTCAACGCACGTTGGATTTTTTGATCTTTCATTATGGACACTTTGCATAAAATTTGTATAATTCACTGGTTTTCGGACGCGCAACTTTCTTGGGGATATTGAACTATCGTCATCATTTTCTGAAGCATCATTTTCAGTTCTAACCTCACCATGCTCAACTGTATCATCAGCACTACATGGCGTCACAGAAACACCTTTTTGCTCGGATTCTGATATGGGTTCACAATGGTCTTCTTTATCGAAAAGCAGAGAAACTTCTTCGGACTCACTAGCGTCATAAAAGTCTTCATCGCCGGAAAAATGTGGGTCATTTTTCATTGAAACTGTAGCCTCATCTTTGGTGTTCAATATTGAGCCCGAAAAATCATCATCAAATTCAGTTTTTGAAGCACATGGCATATCCGAACGAAGGAACCTTACATCTCTTGCTATAATAACGGTTCTTTTCTCTTTGTCGTAAACACGGTATGCCTTTGATTCTTCTGCGTATCCAACCATTATGCACACGTTACCTTTGGCTGAAAATTTTGACCTTCTTGGCATTTTATCTAAAACAACACCCTTTCTACCAAAAACTTCTAGGTGGGAAACATTTGGTTTTCTCCCACACCATGCCTCATATGGTGTCATCTCATGGAACACCTTCGTAGGTGAACGATTTCGCAGAAAAACGGCAGTATTTATAGCCTCTGCCCAAAGAAATTCAGGCATTGCAGAATCGATTATCATGCATCGTGCCATCTCCACCAAAGTGCGATTTAATCGCTCAGCGACCCCATTTTGCTGTGGGGTATACGGAACAGTTAGTTGCCTGCGGATGCCTTCTCGCTTTAGAAAATCTGTAAATTCTCGGTTGACATACTCCCCACCGTTATCTGATCGTAGCATCTTCAATTTTTCACCTGTTTCTAATTCGACAGCGGCCTTAAATATCTTAAAGGTCTTAAAGACATCGCTTTGTTTTTTTTTAAATAAACAAATGTTTTTCTACTAAAATCGTCGACAAAAGTGACAAAGAATTTCGCGCCACTAAGAGACGGGGTTTTCATGGGGCCACAGACATCACTGTGAACTATTTCTAAGACCCTCGTGGTCGATTTGCTTACACATTTAGAAAACGGTAGAGCACTTATCTTGCCCTTTAGACACACTTCGCAATCAGAATCTTTCACTTTATTCACGTCCATTCCATGAACCATATCTTTTGCACACAACAACTCTAGGCTTCTGATATTTAAGTGACCATAACGGCGGCGATGCCATTCGACAACATTGTCAGAAGCCGCTAAATGCAACTTATTGTTCATCATTTTATAAATGAACAAATCCCCGATTCTTTCTAACTGCATGATTGTCACACCACTCATCGATTGTAATTGTGCCATATCTTTATTAAACTGCACTTTGCAATTGCTCTCCGCTATTTTAGTAACGGACAAAAAATTTGTTTTCAGGTGGGGAACATAGAGTACATTCTGCAAATTAATTTTGCTAGTCTTTGTTTCAACAAGAACTCGACCTACACCTTCAGACGAAATGTACTTGTTTCCCGCTAACTCGATGTCTTCTCGATTCTCTTTCAAATGAGTGAACAAAGATTTGTCACAACACATGTGACAGGTTGCGCCGCTATCCAAAATCCAAACGGAACTATTGAGTTGAGTGTAATTATCTTTGGAGAGATTGAGCATAGTACAATTTATGTTATGTTTAACTGTGTTATCATTTCGACATGAAGCTGCATAATGCCCTCTCTTATGGCATTTATAGCATTTGACTTTCGGTTTTTTCTTATATGATTGATATTGCGGTTGATTTCTATCGTTGTTTGTTTGACCGTTGTTTGACCGTTGTTTGTTTGCAAAAAATGCTGTCTCGTGATGCTCATCGCCTTTTTTATCAAATTGTCTTCGTTTTTCTTCCTCGATTAATTTAGTCTTTAGTGTTGTTGTGCTTGGCAAACTATCTCTCGATTCTATGGCCACAATAAAATTTTCGAAGCTTTTTGGTAGGCCCGAAAGCAAAATAATAGCAAGCAGCTCGTCATTCAACTTTATATCTAGCTCTGCAAGTTTTTCGGCCAAATCAAAAAACTTGTTTAGATGCTCGCTCATGGATGTTTCTTCAAACATTTTTAGATTTACTAGTGATTTAAAAATTGTGACCTTTCGTGCAGGTCCACATGGTGCATGTAAATCAGAAAGTTTGGTCCACGCGTCTTTCGATGTTGTGGCGTTTTTAATGTGTAGAAGCTGGTTTGCTTTCACAGACCATACAAGTGTCGCTAGCGCTCTTTGGTCCTTAGACTGCCATGCTTCTAACTCATTTGGCGTTGCTGGTTGTGCTATCTTACCGGATACATAATCCCATAAACCACAATGCACTAACACGGATTTCATAAGTATTTTCCATCCGTCATAGTTCGTATCATCTAATTTATCTATTTGATATAGCCCGCCGGAACTCATCCTTGTGGTTAACCAAATGACCTCTTTGCAATTTGAAGAAAAAAAACTTATTTTTTTTATACGGAGTCAGAATAACCCTGGGCCCATAACCAATGTTGGAACAAACCAAATATATTGAATAAAACAACGATGTTACCTTTGCAGATTTTCCAGACAGAGTAAGAGAACAGTTTTTATTTGGTTTTGCTTTTATAGTTTTCATTATGTGATAGTATTAGTGTGACTTATTAACATGTGTATATAAATGCAAAATCTAACACATTCGTCGTGAATTGACGTCCGTTGTCCGAATGTATATGCTCAGGGGTCCCGAAAGTGTGAAATATCTCAGATTCTAGGAACTGAATGACCCTAGCAGAGGTTGCCTTCGGCATTGCTTTCAGAAAAACAAATTTCGTGTAGTGATCGACTACAATAAAAACGAATAAATTTCCTCGTTTCGTTCGAGGATACGGACCAAGAAAATCAATATAAAGCCGTTGGTTTTATTGGTCTTTCGGTTACGGTTTGTCGCGAGATGGGTGGGCGTAAAATCGAATTTGGTGCCTTGACCATTTTGCAGGTTTCACATGTACTTACATACGCTTTAATATCTTTCACGACCTTAGGCCAATAGTATTTGTCTCTGATACGCGCATATGTTTTCGCAAAGCCGCTATGGCAACTTAATTTTGTGTTATGAGCAAGTTTAATGCACTCGTCAATGAGTGTATCTGGCAACCAGAGACGCCACAGTGAACCCTTTTCATTTATATCACCCGACCTAAACCTTATACGTTTATAAATAAAATTTCCTGAAACCACTAGGTCTGGAAGAGCATGTTGATTTTCAAGGATGTTTTTCCTCAACTGGTCATATTGTTGCGAGTCGAATTCGACTGACTCGAGGTCGATTTCGCCACAGGTCCATGTCAAAAAATCCTCGTCCAACTCATTAACTTCTACCGCAACGTTCGCCGAAACCTCCTCCAGCTCCATGCGAGACAAGCAATCAGGCACTATGTTGAGGGCTCCTTTCCGATGTTCGATGGAAAAATTATAGGTAAGGTTGAAGTTCCAGACTCCATCTGGCTAGTCTTCCGGATAAGTCCTTCATGGACATCAACCATTTAAGACTAGAACGGTCCGTAATTACCGTAAAAGGTAATCCATCAACATAGGGCCTGAATTTTCTTATACTCAACACTGCCGCAAGGCATTCCTGCTCAGTTACGGTATAGTTTTTCTGGGCCTTGTTCAGCTTCTTTGACATGAACGCAATCGGCCTCTCGTTGTCGTTTTGGTCCAACTGAAACAATACTCCACCGACTCCATCAGAAGACGCATCGCATTGTATGAAAAACGGTTTTTCGAAATCAGGTTCCGACAACACTGGATGCGTAGAAAGAGCGACTTTTAGCTTATTAAAACTTTCTAGAGCTTCTTGAGTTAACTCAAACTTATGGTGAGCTTTTTTTCTAAGGCAATCGGTTAGTGGCACGGTCAAATCGGCATAACCTCGGATAAACCTCCGATACCAGCTGGTTAGACCTAAAAACCTTCTGACTTGCTTTATGGTGTTGGAAATCGGGAAGTTGACCATCGCACAGTGGGCCCACTCATATGCAGGAGTCGGAATAAACTAAAAATAAAATTCTAAGCGATGAATATGAAAACAGGTTTTCCCGTTAGCACATATTCTAAGCTATCATTTGCTGAATCAATTATATTTTTATGTTTTTTTCTCACTCCATACGGTCCAATCGAAATCACATTCCATTTACTCTCAAGGCATGTGCTAAATAGGTAGTGTTATCAGTGTGGCTTTGTTTAAATATTTTAAAAACGTGAAAACTTAAAATCAACATGCAATCAATAGTTTCAAGTATGTACTTTATTGCTAAATATATTTTAAGTTTCTATTTTTTTGTTTTTCAATATAAGTTAATTATAAATAATGTGCACCTTATAATTAAGGGTATTTTTATGTATAGCTAGAGAAAAAGTAGGTTTCTACACGTTTCTACATTGAGATTTTTATGTGACAATATAGTTTAATATCTTGTGTATTGTGCGTAAAAATAATTTCTTGCTCATATTTACACCTTTTTTTTATTAAAGTTTTTGTAATAGAGTACCCTAAAAAATTCTGAATGTTTATGCACAAAAAAAGGTTTTTTTTCGTGTAAGTTCACATTCTAACAGTATATTTTATACTCGAATGGAGTTGTTTGAGCTCATGAAATATTCAGGAATCAAAACACTGAAAAATAAATTCAAATTTTTGGCAGATCACCTGCAGATCACCAGCCACAATGGGAATGCTTAAGAGCTCCGCCATTCGTTATCGATTTTTGAAGCTAGATTCACAAAAAAGCAGTTTGAATGTAATAGAAACGAATTCCGATTTTTGAAAGCTAATGAATCTTAGTTGCTTACACCAATTAGTTTTAAACTTCTTGATTCAGCAACACCATTATTGCTTGTAACTTGAGACCCCTTAATAGCCAGTATAAGGCAAATACCAAAAAAAAAAACCAGAACATTCCCTAAAGAAGTCCTTGACCTAATCATTGCCCCAAATTAAACACTCAAACACTAGTATCAGCGGCGATAAAATTGAGTCCGATGAATCTGACTTGACTAAGAAAATAAGCTTAAAATGTAAATAAAAGTGGTTTTCATGATACACTAGTCAAAACAATTAAAAGAACACTTTCCTTAAAATTGAAAAAAAAGTGTTTTGTAAGTTTGATTGATCGAAACAGAGAAATAGTTAATCGTATTGATGCGAAATTTTCACCAAAATCAATAAAATTTTATGAGCTTTAAGAATTTAGCCTCAGATTAGTTGTATCACTGAAAATCACAAAATAACGGTAGTTTTTATGAAAAAGTTGAAAAATGCATATTTTGGACCTTTTTTTAAATTGATAGAAAAGATTGAAAAAAAAACAATATTTTTATTTTTTTTAAATGTTTTTGTGTAGAAAATTTTATATATTTTTCAAATCTGCCTTTATTTTTTTTGTAAGTATATTTTGCAGAGATATTAGGGTCCAAAGTCAAAATTGTGTTTTTGCATGTAAACCCATTTTTTGATTAGAAAAAAATCGTAGCGATCTAAAACAAATAGGGAATTAATGCCAACAAAATTTTCAAATTGAATCTTAGATCGCTTGGATTGAAAAAAAATTTCAGCTTACTTCATGACAAACCAAACTTTATTTTTTGTTTTTTAATTTTGAAATTAAGTGAACATTTATTACGCTCAAGCGAAAACGACTAACGGTATGTTCTAAACTCAAAATAATTTGAAAAGAAAAAATTATAGCCTTTAAAAAACTTTTTATTTCACTTCAATCCGACTTTTTTCTACTAAGATACAGCCTTATGAAAAACCACTCAATTTTTGAGTTTTTTCAAGTGTTCCTTTAATTGTTTTGACTAGTATTTGTAAAATTTGTAAAATAAGCATTAAAACTAAATTTAAAATCTCAATTATGGTTTTCCTATTACTTGTTTTGGTACTTCAACTCAAAAAAAAATGTTTTCAATAAAGCAGGCCCATCTACAGAATTAATTCCGGTTATTGGAGTATCTTGCCCCACTGTGCATCGTTTCGATTTTCTCGGGATTGGTTTTAAGGGTGCCTTGACCGACAATAAATCCAAGAAACTTGATTTTACTCATGCAAAACTTACTCTTTTGAATGTTTATGGTAAGGTTCGCCTGGCGAAGACAAGCAGCAACCTCTTTCAGAACGCGTAAATGTGTGTCAAAATCGGAATTGCATATAAATAAATCGTCCAGGTAAACAAACACGTTGTCACGAAGACGACTCGGAATTACTTGGTCTATTACCCTGCACATAGTTTGGCCTGCACTACTTAACCCAAATGGCATTACTTTAAATTGGTAAAGCGGTACCGGTAGTACAGCGAAAGCCGTTTTTTCTCGCGATTTAGGGTCCAATGGGATTTGCCAATATGCATCCTTGAGGTCTATCTTTGTTACAAAGTGTGTGTCCCTGATGCGACTCAGCAATCCTTCGACGTGTGGTAAAGGATACGTGTTCTTCACCGTTACTGCATTGACTTTTCGAAAGTCCAGACAAAGGCGAACCTTACCGGGCTTTCGCACCAAAACGACTGGGCAACTCCAAGGTGAATTGCTTACTTCGATTACATCCAGCTCTAACATTCTGTCTTGTTCCTTGTAGACTTCATGTTGCCGAACCGGGGATAACGGGTAATGTTTCGATTTAATCGGACAGGCATTTCCCGTGTCAATTGTGTGACAAGCTAAATTAGTTTTTCCTAATCCTAGGGCAACAAAATTTGGGAAAAGTGTTTTAAATTTTTCCAATTGAAAACTTTGCTCCTGAGTGAGTTGAACGAATTTCGTGTCTTCCTTACCATCCCCTTCCTCATCATTGACCTGACCATCATTGACCTGACCATCATGCTGCAACTCGCTTAATTGAGGCATAAGATTAAATTCTTTCCAAAAATTTATTCCCAGGTAAAGATTTTGGGATAAATTGGGAATAAGGTTAAAAGTGATTAATTTAGTGATACCGTTATATTGAGTGGCTAGTTTGCAATAACCTACTATGTCATGCGAATTTCCATCAGCTGTTCGCACAAAATTCTTATAAGGGTACACTGTTGCTCCAATTTTCTCAACAAACTCTCTTCAATTGTTTCCTAAGACTGATATGGATGCACCGCTATCTAATAACCCAAAAACTGTTAAAACAACATTTGCATACATTCGACCATCAGTCTTTGACGAGATTATGGTTTCAACAATTAATTTTCTTATTTCACTTCTGTTGCGAAATCTTTGACGACATTTTAAAACGCTGTCACTGACTGGTGTATTAACCGAACCGAAAATTCGTTCTCGAACTTTATAATAATTTAACTTACGAGCGACTTTTTGTTCAGCCTCTTCGAAGCTGTAAGGTTTTGGTGTTAATTCTATTTCTGTGGGTGATCGGGATTGTTCCTGCAGGAACCAATTCCCCCGCTCTTCCCTTCGTCCCTCATTTGGTTTTCTGAATGTCTGCCACATTCAATCGAGGTCACCCCTTTTGCACCACACAAAAAGCAAAATAATTTTCTTTCTCGTGAAGGGCAAAAATGGTAGGCATGGCCTTTAAGATCGCAGTTCCAGGTCCAGCATACATAGTTTGCTGTCGAAAAATAGGTTTGCGACCTGAAAAAGCTGCGATCTCTTCACCTTGCACATTAAATTCTGGTGATTCACTTTCTAGGGATGTGGGAAACGAAATTTAAAATAACTGGTTTATAGAATTATAAAGGAAAAAATAGTACGTATACGCCGTACGTGTATTTTTGTTTAAAGTAGGAAAATAGGTAGTTTTAGACGAAATAGGTGGATTTAATTTAAAAATTAGGTTTGCAACGATAAGTGATCGACACACTGTACATCGCTTTTGGACTGCTAGTGTGGATGGTATTGGTGAAATGTGGCTCTGTGGAAGATTGAGAGATTATAATGTCAGCGTTTTTTTTTAGAGCATAGAGAACGAATTCAGCTTCTTGGCATAAGAGGAGTGATTAACGCTCTAACACACAAATTTATTTTCCGCCATCTTTTCAAGATGGAAGAGTTTCCGCAACGTTTTTCTTGAAGGATTTTAATCAAAACCTCGATTTTACATTACACCTATTCATTAAAAAATCCAAAATGATTTTTAATATCCCAGAAAAAGATTTTAAGTTAAAAAATTTAACTGAATAGGCGCTTGCGGAAGCACCTCAGAAACCATTAGGTAATTCAATCTCTCTCTCATTTTCGAAATTCGAAATTGATGACGCGGCTTTGGTTGGCTTCGAGCTATAAAAGGCCGATCGTTGTTGAGCTTGGTCGTTTTAAAAAAAAAATATCTGGGAAAAATTGGTTGTGCGGTGAATTTGCTGTCGGTTTCTCAAATTATTATAAGCGTGCATTTATGCAAAGTAATATTATCGAAACTATAAATATTAATATAGTAAATCAATACAATTTCGCGAAATGAAAATGATGTTCGCGAAATAATTGGAAGCCTCTTATAAATCATAGCGCTAAATTCCAAGTATGAAAACGTCGGGACCGAACTTAGAACAAAAAAACAGAAACCCCAACCCGTAAGAGCCCCAACAAAAAAAAAAAAACAAAAAAACAAAAAAAAAACAAAAAACAAAAAAAAACTAATTAGATTTCATGCAAGAATATGAAAATTCTAGAAAAACGCGTGCAAACTTAGAAAAATTTTGTGAGATTCCAGGTGTCTAGAACACCCCCTCTAACCCACTAAAAGAACCAAAGAATCAAATCTCAATCAAAGCAAAAAAAAAAATGTGCACGACTCGGTCGTACGAACTTGCTCCTGTATTCCAAATTATAACTCATAAAAAATAAAACATTAAAAAATATGTAAATATGAAAAATGAAATTCATAAATAAAAATTTAAATTGAAATATGTACCTCGTAAATACTTTCCATTCCAAAAATTTAAATGCCAAAAAAATTTAAACCTTATCGTTGATTTATTGAATTTTTTTTTTGAAAATCGTCGGAGCCGTTTTTTTTTAAATTAATTTTTTATTTATAAAATTGTTCAAAAATGTTTTAAAATTATTTTGGGTACGAAGTTTTTAAGAACATGTTAATATGCATATTATCCTTCAATTTCGATTTTTAATATTGATCCGTTTTTGAGATACAGAATTTTGAAAAAAAAAGTTTAAAAATATTTTTTTAAAAATCTAAAAAAAATTTTGAAATTTTTTTGAATACAAAATATTATTTGAGCAATATACACCTACCTTCAAAAAAAAAAATTACTCTGATCGGACTTTTATTTTTCGAGAAAATCTGATAACAAAAAAACGGATCTATGGGAGGTACCGTTATGGAGCAATACAAATTTTTTTTTTTTACTTAAAATACATAAATGTCTTAAAAAAAATTTTTCGAGGAAGTTTAAAAAAAATCGTAGGAGCCGTTCTTGAAAAAAGTGAAACTTTTGGTTTTTTGCCAAAAAAATCATATGGTGGCTACCCTAAATTTTGATCTTAAAAAAAAAATCAAAAAAACGACCCACGCGAATTTGCTCAAACCTCTAATTTTCAAGTTTGAAGTCAATCGGACCAGTGGTTAAGGCTGTAGGTGCGTTTACAGACAGACAGACAGACATCGGACGGATTCGTCGGACCCACTTTTTTCGAATTCTCTATCATCGTAATGTCATATCTCATCATTATCTCAATTTTTTTTTTTTTTACGAATTCAATACTTGCCATATATTCTATATGTCGCAAGTAATATATTCTATATGTCGCAAGTAAAAATAAAGCTGTAAAAAGTGCAAGGAAAACTCATTTCTGTCCCCTTAAAACACAAAAAAAAACAGAAGAAATCCACATCCACATGAAGCTCCCGAGTCCGCATTCCGTGAAACACATGACATGACATCTGCCTGTGTCCGGATTCAGATTAACATTGAAAAGTTATAATGAAAATAAAGTATTATTAGTTTATTCATAAGTGTATTTAGTAATTATAATTCAGTTTTTTTCTTGTATCAATTTAAATCTAAGTGTTATAAAGAAGAAAATAAAAGTAAAAAAAAAGAAAAAAATAATAAGGTAAATAAAATAAAACAGAAAAAAAGAAAAATCGAAAATAGAAGAGAGAGAAATAGTAAATGCCCTTGTGAATGTGTGTCATAAATAAAAGGTTCAATTTATTTACAGTACTTAAATTTACAGCCATTTCATAGATTATCTCCAAGAACCTCAGGAACGGTGCACCTCTCCTAAGGATAACGGGGTAAGTCGAAATTTAATGAACAATAATATCATAAGAAATTTTATGGAAATTATTTGACGAACGTTGAGCGAGAGCACAGCGAGAGCATTCGCTCGAATCGAATCGAAGAAGCAACGGGTATTTATTGTTTACCTTTTTTCTGCATTTTTCCAAACCCAACCAGAATTAAATTAGAACAAAAAAAAAATACCCAAAGAAAACAAATGCGATTGAAGGTACATTATGTTGTACAAAGTTGTAAATCTCATAAAATAAATTATAAATATTAAAACCTATTCTTACGAATAAACCTTTTGATTATTTTGTTGATACTGAAAACAATTTGATTTAAAAATATTTTGTATTTTTGGACATTTTCTTGGTTAACATTTTAGTCATTATCTACTTTATTATTCTTATTATTAAGTTTTTTTTTCACTTCATATTTAGTAGTTTTTTTTTTAATAAAAGGAAATGTAAATTGCATAAACAGTGATCTGAGATGTATTTATTTTGGATGGAAATTTTTCTTTGGTCAATCGTACATACCATGTTTTCAGTTTAAGCTAATGAAGCGGGTAAAGGAAAGCAATGCAGGCATTGATTAGGGGCTGATACATTTGGAGGTCTATTCAGCCAAGGATGTATTTTTATATACATATGTGGGTGGGATTAAATCCTCCGTGGGACATTCCATCTCGTTCCCACCACCTCACCGGACATTAACCTATCCAACTTAGGACGAACTCGGGTTCTATATATTTGAACCAAAATTTTACTCGGAAGAAAACAATTACGGCATGATAAAACGTAGCGAAATGTTCATGGCGATGATAGTAAGAACACCACCCCACGATGAGCTAGGTCGAGCTTAATGCAAGCATGCCGCGCTATCAAAGCATGAACGCCCTTTTCCTTTAGGTTGCTAGCACTAGCCTATACGTCCTTTAAGTAATGGGATTTACTAGACGCTGAAATAAGGGAAGGAGTTATCTACCAACAGAACGGTTCGTTACAGGGATAGTTCGTGAATATTTCTTTGAAATGGAGCTCGCTTGATTAAAAATCATTCCGCTTGTCTAGCTTTGATTCGCAACGCTTCAAGACTTTTAATTTCAGCTGCCAATAACATTTCACCCAATTTGTCCTTTACGTTGTTACGGATGACATCAACCAGTTTCCTGTCATCAAATGGTTCTTTGAGACGGTCGTTAAGACTTAGTATTGAAACATAGAATTCGTCGAATGTCTCTTTAACCCCTTGTTTGCGTGTTAATAATTTCATGCATACCTCTATATCGGTTTCAACTCGACCAAATTCTTTGACCATAGCCGCTTTTAGGTCTGCGAATTTCGCTCGAGGATTTTTCTCTAAAAATGACCAATGGTCTACCAGTCAACAAAATATGAAAGTTTTGTTTCATTTGCTCATCGCTATATGAGGATGAAGCTTGCATCATATCGATTTTGAAGAGAAAGTCAGACACACTGTCACTACCATCATAGTTGATGTGCCACCTATCCAATCTACAATCCGCCGACGTACTTAAATTTGATGAATGTGTCGATAACCTGTGATGGATCGACTCTGGAATATCCGGGATTCCATTTTCCCTAGCTGTGACTTCGTTTCTAGTAGTCACACTTGGCCGGGCTTGGCCTAGGTTAAGGTTTTCCAGTTTTTGAACAACCTTACCCATAAAATAATCTAAGATCTAACCCTTGGAAAAATTTTATTTGGTTTTGTGTTAAATTTCTTTCAATTCTAGAAGCCAAATCTTCCACTGTATCTGAACCCTGTGGACCTATGGGATTTTCTGCATTTCCATCAGGGTTGTTTTCCCTTTGACCTTCCTGTGAAGCATCTTGAAAATCGTCTTCCCCTAAATTTGGCCTTCCTTTTTGTTCATCATTGTCTGCCATGATTGAAGAACTAGCTTCTGACACTGTGGACTGTAAATTTTCCGAAAAAATAAACGATGTATCGAGATTAAAACGATCAATGGTATTATTAAATCTTTGATATAAGGCCTCAAAAACAGCTTCTGAATGGGCATTGGGCATTTATTGTTTCTAAATCGTCGTGAATTATTGATACCCTTAGTTTTCTATTCATATTACCTAGAGTGTGAGTCCGGCAAAAACAAATGTTTTCCTAAACAAATATAAGGCGATGTTTTTTGAAATGTTGTCTTATAAAAAAAATATATTTCCAAAAAAAAAATCACTTAAATTATGTAAATTAATTTGAATATACGCAATATTCGAATAGCATTAATAAAATATATGGTATTAACATCACCAAAATTATTTGTTCCAAATGTTGTGAAACTTGTTTTGAAAATAATATGTCATTACAGTTAAAAGGAAAGATGAGATATCTGATTCGAGAAGGATATGAGAAAATAAGGAAAGTAATTTTTGTTCTTAAAGCCGATAAAAAAAAACTATATAGCAAACAAAATTTAAATAAACTAATGATTAATTACGAAATTTACTATTGAATCTAGAATGAGTTTTACAATTTAGGGCATCATGTCATCAACTGACCAAAAAAAACTTTCATCAGTGAAGGCTATGAAAACCAAAAAAAAAAAAAAATGTATGCAGATCTGGAAGGACAACCGAAAACGCAGTTTGCATCAACGGGACTTCTTCCACACCGATGATAATGAAGATTATATTTTCATTTCCTGCTAGTTGGAATCTTACTCTTCAGCAATCTAACCAACGACTTGGATAAAAAAATATATATTCTGACTATTTAATCATTATGAAAGCCTTTTCCTAGTGGCAACGCGGGAACAAAAACTTTACTTCAGTAACCGGGACTCATTAGGATCTTGCTTTCAAAATTATTTGAACAAAAATTGAAAAAAAAACTATGTATGAAAAAAAGAATAAAAGAAAATTAAAAAAAACGAAGTGGCTTTAGAACAATTCTTCTTTCACCATCTGCCGATAGTGAACATCACGTTGGGCGCCATTTTTGTAACGGGATTTCTTGGCGTGTCCTTGCTGGCACATCCCTGCTAGCTCGTGGTGTGGTTCGTAGGACTCCTCGTTATCAAAAAATATCAAATTACCAGCTCTAGCACTAGGTGGTGTTGTGCGCGAGAAAACGTTTATATCGTTACCCTCCCTACCTGGTTATTCCTCTCACTAAAATAACCCCTTTATTCTTTTACTTACTTTCCTTATCCCATACTCTCACTCTTCTTCGTCCTTCTCATTCCTTGTCAATAACCAAATACCAAAGTACACGCAAAACACAATGCCTTTCAATTTCATTCAGACGGTCGACGTGAATGTTGTGTCGCGAAATTTATTTAAAAAAAGTAAAAATTCGAATTCGGTTGCACTTTACGTTACTTAGACGATTTATTTTTCTTTTAGTTCAAGGTTTAATCGTTACCGCGAAATTGTTGCTGTAGATCATCAAACATCCAAACGTCCTGATACTTCATCTTCAATCATCAAAGTATCCTAAAAGGTCTTGTGAGTTATGAATCCTTAAGATGAAGATTAGATTAGATCAACTTTACCTGGATCATCTGCGAAAGTGTCTATCTAATGTTGAAGACAGACCTTTGACTTGTCAATATAAAAATTGCCGACACTCCATATGAAATAAAAAAAATGTTCCTCCGTGAATTCGAGCATTTAAAGAGAATATTTACGAAAAGCTGTATGTGTATAGAGACTACAGAAAACAGTAGATAGACAGGCAGAATATCAGACATGCCATATGGTCAAATTGGAGCATGGCTCTGGCATAGACTTGACTTGATGCCATAGTTCGAGCCACAGAGGAGGTATACCTAGAGTCGCAACTCAAGGCATTTTACTCTCTTTCGACTAAAAAAATTTAATTTGATAAAATATACTACCCAATGCAAATGTATTGGTTTTTCAATGCATTTCAAATGGGAGGCCAAACCAATACATTTGCAATGGGTAGTATATTTTTCTCTTATCTTAAAATTTTTAGGACAGTGAATTTTTAAAAAAGAGAACAAGTTGCGACTCTAGGTAAATAGGTTCTCTATGGTTCGAGCTTAAACTCTCACGTCCTATGTAATTATTGCACAAATACGTGACAGGGTTTTAAGAGAAATATATATGTTTAATAAATAGTAAATGTTGGTTATCCGTAGCTTAGTGGTTAGGTGCGTTGGCTGCTAAGCAGAACGTCGTGGGTTCGAGTCCTACTCGTGCCCATAAAAGTTTTTATTTCATCTTTCACGGGTACTGCCTCTTGCAAGGAATTGACAAAACTTCCAAGACTTTCAATCTGTCATGAAAAAGTGCTTCTCAACTTTGCCGTTCGGAATCGGCGTTAAATTGTAGGTCCCCTCATTTCTTCACATGCACTCAGAGAATTGTTGATGAGAGTAAGCCACTTAGGCCTTGGCTCTTCAAGAGCTGTCGAGCCACTCTATTTATTTAAATGTTGGTATTTGGGTATATACCTATGAGTACATTCATAATATTAATGTGTCCTGTTGCAGGATAGCTGAAAACTTTTCGTGTTTTTTTTTTGTTTTGTTTCAATATTTTTGACTTACTTTTGTTGTTGTTTAAAGGCTTTATTTGGAAAATGAATACTCTTCCAAGTTTGAGCAATTTTTTGCTTCTTTTTCCTGCTGTTTGTTTGCCGGTAAAAGTTTCTCTTCTGGCATGCTGTACAAAACATACTTGTAACCTACAAAAATCATACTTCCGCACATTCAGATACAAAGTATGATGATCAAATGAAAACTCAATATACCTAGAGCGAAAGAACATGTGCCGATAAAAGTTTTTGTCATTTCAGTTGTCAGATGTTGGAAGTTCTTCTCTTGTTTGTTGCTGCCCTCTGTAAAGCTATCAGTAATTATTTTCAAAATAAAAGTTAACCGACAAACAAGCACAAAAGAAACACAAAGACATGTTAATGCAGTTGTTGCTTGCAGGCAAGACCACAGATGAGTGAAAATAAGAGCTTTATGATCAACCAATTGAGATATTGGCAGTGTTCGGACTGCACTTTTTTCAAAACTTAAAAAGTCTACTGCCCCACTGCGCTTTTCCTGCAATATACTGCGATTATTCCAAATTTGACTAGATTAACTGTTCATAGAAATTATTGTAGACCAAAGTGTCAAGCGCAAGCATTAAAACATTATTTGTATAACTTTCATGCAAGCTACATACCGCAGGCGATGAACAGAGCATCAAATCAAATCAATCAAAAAGTAGCATTACAGCGATAAATGTTGGCATGATTCAAATGAAAATTGTAAAATCTTGGTCTTCCTTAAAGTCTCCTACTACGGGGCAGCAATCAAATTCAGGAACAGGCTTAACGTACAAGTTGTAGAAAATCTGAATTCATGGACCTCTAACTTACTTCTGAAACTAAACATTATGAGGACTTTATTAAATGTCATTCAATATTGACTTATTTTTTTTTCTTTATGCTGAAATTCAATTCCACTGCGAAAATTTAGATTTCACTGCAATTTTGCATTAGACCAAGAAAGGCTCCACCATCCATCAGCCTTTCGTGTGATACTATTTGAAATCTTCTGTTTAGCTGAGTTCGGGTTACGAAAATCGTTATTCTTGCAAATTTATTGGCTTTATCATTGCCTGGATATACCGCTGTGGCCTGCCAGAGTCTAATGTTATACTGCGTGCCAAGAACCTCTAGCTCTTCGCAACAGCACGAAACAAGCTTTGATTTTACATCAAGGTCAGTAAGCGCTTTTATTGTCGCTTGGCTATCGATGTTATCTAAGTGTGATATCAGCCCGTGGTAGCACATCATTGATACCCTAGCAGGCTGTTATCACTACCATGACCTCCGCTTGGAAGACACTACTGTTGTCTGGAAGCCTAAGAGAGTTGGTTAAATTGAGAGATTTAGAACAGAAGCCTTCAGGCGGTGGTGGGTGTAAGTATCAACCGGACCATGCACTTACATTCAAATGACCTTCTTGGTTCGTTTGCATCCCGGAACCGAAAGTCGAGGCTTCTTCTTGATGTTTCGAATAGCTGAGGGTTTGTAGTAGGTATTTTTACTTACAAGAAAACAGATGAAGAGAAGGTTAAACTCTTGGTCTGTTCCTAAAGGTGCGTTTCCATTTGAGAGTAAAAACACTGAGAGTCGCTCTCAGGCCAATCTCGAGATCAAACTCTCAAATGGAAACAGCTTTGCCTTGGGAGTAACTAGTTGAGAGTTGACTTCCTACTCTCGTCATTCGAATTTTTTGAGAGTTACCTACTCGCAAGTGGACACACTTTTTTACCCCTATCGGCTATCGGTGAAGTGATAAGCTCGCAGAATTCCAACATAGTTCGTGTTCTGCGAGTAACTCTCAGCAGTCAAAATGGCAGTGGACGTTACAAGAA
This sequence comes from Sphaerophoria taeniata, assembly GCA_943590905.1. Taxonomy (NCBI): domain Eukaryota; kingdom Metazoa; phylum Arthropoda; class Insecta; order Diptera; family Syrphidae; genus Sphaerophoria; species Sphaerophoria taeniata. The sequence goes on from OX016541.1 coordinate 109,653,619, forward strand.
ACAAAATGAATGAATAAAAACAAAAAACTGACTGGAACTAGCTATGCCCTCGGTGTTAACCGCAATAACTGGGATAAAAAGGAGTCATTTCTTAAAATCAACTACTACTGCCTATGCTAAAAATTATGTTGATCTTTTGCTCTATGCAAATTTATAACAAATATATCCCACCGTACATTTTACCGAGATATAAGGCCTATGTGCTATTCCACATAATGTGTATAAGCCATCATCCAGATTCGTTCAGTCGTTCTGAACTTGTACTAATTTGGCTTTATGGAAAACATCCACACAAGAACGGAGAAGTTGTTTGCTGAGCATCTTCGATTAGATGCTCGAAGTTAAGGGTAACCCCGCACCTAATGAGCGACGACCAGGATTTGACCCAGCATTTTCTTGTACTTCTTCTTCTTTTTCCGAAACGATAAATAAATAAATAGAGTGGCACGATAGCTCCTTAAGAGCCAAGGCCTAAGTGGCTTACTCTCATCAACAATTCTCTGAGTGCATGTGAAGAAATGAGGGGACCTACAATTTAACGCAATTTGAATACAAAATATTATTTGAGCAATATACACCTACCTTCAAAAAAAAAAAAATTACTCTGATCGGACTTTTATTTTTCGAGAAAATCTGATAACAAAAAAACGGATCTATGGGAGGTACCGTTATGGAGCAATACAAATTTTTTTTTTTTACTTAAAATACATAAATGTCTTAAAAAAATTTTTTCGAGGAAGTTTAAAAAAAATCGTAGGAGCCGTTCTTGAAAAAAGTGAAACTTTTGGTTTTTTGCCAAAAAAATCGTATGGTGGCTACCCTAAATTTTGATCTTAAAAAAAAATCAAAAAAACGACCCACGCGAATTTGCTCAAACCTCTAATTTTCAAGTTTGAAGTCAATCGGACCAGTGGTTAAGGCTGTAGGTGCGTTTACAGACAGACAGACAGACATCGGACGGATTCGTCGGACCCACTTTTTTCGAATTCTCTATCATCGTAATGTCATATCTCATCATTATCTCAATTTTTTTTTTTTTTACGAATTCAATACTTGCCATATATTCTATATGTCGCAAGTAATATATTCTATATGTCGCAAGTAAAAATAAAGCTGTAAAAAGTGCAAGGAAAACTCATTTCTGTCCCCTTAAAACACAAAAAAAAACAGAAGAAATCCACATCCACATGAAGCTCCCGAGTCCGCATTCCGTGAAACACATGACATGACATCTGCCTGTGTCCGGATTCAGATTAACATTGAAAAGTTATAATGAAAATAAAGTATTATTAGTTTATTCATAAGTGTATTTAGTAATTATAATTCAGTTTTTTTCTTGTATCAATTTAAATCTAAGTGTTATAAAGAAGAAAATAAAAGTAAAAAAAAAGAAAAAAATAATAAGGTAAATAAAATAAAACAGAAAAAAAGAAAAATCGAAAATAGAAGAGAGAGAAATAGTAAATGCCCTTGTGAATGTGTGTCATAAATAAAAGGTTCAATTTATTTACAGTACTTAAATTTACAGCCATTTCATAGATTATCTCCAAGAACCTCAGGAACGGTGCACCTCTCCTAAGGATAACGGGGTAAGTCGAAATTTAATGAACAATAATATCATAAGAAATTTTATGGAAATTATTTGACGAACGTTGAGCGAGAGCACAGCGAGAGCATTCGCTCGAATCGAATCGAAGAAGCAACGGGTATTTATTGTTTACCTTTTTTTCTGCATTTTTCCAAACCCAACCAGAATTAAATTAGAACAAAAAAAAAATACCCAAAGAAAACAAATGCGATTGAAGGTACATTATGTTGTACAAAGTTGTAAATCTCATAAAATAAATTATAAATATTAAAACCTATTCTTACGAATAAACCTTTTGATTATTTTGTTGATACTGAAAACAATTTGATTTAAAAATATTTTGTATTTTTGGACATTTTCTTGGTTAACATTTTAGTCATTATCTACTTTATTATTCTTATTATTAAGTTTTTTTTTTCACTTCATATTTAGTAGTTTTTTTTTTTAATAAAAGGAAATGTAAATTGCATAAACAGTGATCTGAGATGTATTTATTTTGGATGGAAATTTTTCTTTGGTCAATCGTACATACCATGTTTTCAGTTTAAGCTAATGAAGCGGGTAAAGGAAAGCAATGCAGGCATTGATTAGGGGCTGATACATTTGGAGGTCTATTCAGCCAAGGATGTATTTTTATATACATATGTGGGTGGGATTAAATCCTCCGTGGGACATTCCATCTCGTTCCCACCACCTCACCGGACATTAACCTATCCAACTTAGGACGAACTCGGGTTCTATATATTTGAACCAAAATTTTACTCGGAAGAAAACAATTACGGCATGATAAAACGTAGCGAAATGTTCATGGCGATGATAGTAAGAACACCACCCCACGATGAGCTAGGTCGAGCTTAATGCAAGCATGCCGCGCTATCAAAGCATGAACGCCCTTTTCCTTTAGGTTGCTAGCACTAGCCTATACGTCCTTTAAGTAATGGGATTTACTAGACGCTGAAATAAGGGAAGGAGTTATCTACCAACAGAACGGTTCGTTACAGGGATAGTTCGTGAATATTTCTTTGAAATGGAGCTCGCTTGATTAAAAATCTTTCCGCTTGTCTAGCTTTGATTCGCAACGCTTCAAGACTTTTAATTTCAGCTGCCAATAACATTTCACCCAATTTGTCCTTTACGTTGTTACGGATGACATCAACCAGTTTCCTGTCATCAAATGGTTCTTTGAGACGGTCGTTAAGACTTAGTATTGAAACATAGAATTCGTCGAATGTCTCTTTAACCCCTTGTTTGCGTGTTAATAATTTCATGCATACCTCTATATCGGTTTCAACTCGACCAAATTCTTTGACCATAGCCGCTTTTAGGTCTGCGAATTTCGCTCGAGGATTTTTCTCTAAAAATGACCAATGGTCTACCAGTCAACAAAATATGAAAGTTTTGTTTCATTTGCTCATCGCTATATGAGGATGAAGCTTGCATCATATCGATTTTGAAGAGAAAGTCAGACACACTGTCACTACCATCATAGTTGATGTGCCACCTATCCAATCTACAATCCGCCGACGTACTTAAATTTGATGAATGTGTCGATAACCTGTGATGGATCGACTCTGGAATATCCGGGATTCCATTTTCCCTAGCTGTGACTTCGTTTCTAGTAGTCACACTTGGCCGGGCTTGGCCTAGGTTAAGGTTTTCCAGTTTTTGAACAACCTTACCCATAAAATAATCTAAGATCTAACCCTTGGAAAAATTTTATTTGGTTTTGTGTTAAATTTCTTTCAATTCTAGAAGCCAAATCTTCCACTGTATCTGAACCCTGTGGACCTATGGGATTTTCTGCATTTCCATCAGGGTTGTTTTCCCTTTGACCTTCCTGTGAAGCATCTTGAAAATCGTCTTCCCCTAAATTTGGCCTTCCTTTTTGTTCATCATTGTCTGCCATGATTGAAGAACTAGCTTCTGACACTGTGGACTGTAAATTTTCCGAAAAAATAAACGATGTATCGAGATTAAAACGATCAATGGTATTATTAAATCTTTGATATAAGGCCTCAAAAACAGCTTCTGAATGGGCATTGGGCATTTATTGTTTCTAAATCGTCGTGAATTATTGATACCCTTAGTTTTCTATTCATATTACCTAGAGTGTGAGTCCGGCAAAAACAAATGTTTTCCTAAACAAATATAAGGCGATGTTTTTGGAAATGTTGTCTTATAAAAAAAATATATTTCCAAAAAAAAATCACTTAAATTATGTAAATTAATTTGAATATACGCAATATTCGAATAGCATTAATAAAATATATGGTATTAACATCACCAAAATTATTTGTTCCAAATGTTGTGAAACTTGTTTTGAAAATAATATGTCATTACAGTTAAAAGGAAAGATGAGATATCTGATTCGAGAAGGATATGAGAAAATAAGGAAAGTAATTTTTGTTCTTAAAGCCGATAAAAAAAAAACTATATAGCAAACAAAATTTAAATAAACTAATGATTAATTACGAAATTTACTATTGAATCTAGAATGAGTTTTACAATTTAGGGCATCATGTCATCAACTGACCAAAAAAAACTTTCATCAGTGAAGGCTATGAAAACCAAAAAAAAAAAAAAAATGTATGCAGATCTGGAAGGACAACCGAAAACGCAGTTTGCATCAACGGGACTTCTTCCACACCGATGATAATGAAGATTATATTTTCATTTCCTGCTAGTTGGAATCTTACTCTTCAGCAATCTAACCAACGACTTGGATAAAAAAAAAATATATTCTGACTATTTAATCATTATGAAAGCCTTTTCCTAGTGGCAACGCGGGAACAAAAACTTTACTTCAGTAACCGGGACTCATTAGGATCTTGCTTTCAAAATTATTTGAACAAAAATTGAAAAAAAACTATGTATGAAAAAAAGAATAAAAGAAAATTAAAAAAAACGAAGTGGCTTTAGAACAATTCTTCTTTCACCATCTGCCGATAGTGAACATCACGTTGGGCGCCATTTTTGTAACGGGATTTCTTGGCGTGTCCTTGCTGGCACATCCCTGCTAGCTCGTGGTGTGGTTCGTAGGACTCCTCGTTATCAAAAAATATCAAATTACCAGCTCTAGCACTAGGTGGTGTTGTGCGCGAGAAAACGTTTATATCGTTACCCTCCCTACCTGGTTATTCCTCTCACTAAAATAACCCCTTTATTCTTTTACTTACTTTCCTTATCCCATACTCTCACTCTTCTTCGTCCTTCTCATTCCTTGTCAATAACCAAATACCAAAGTACACGCAAAACACAATGCCTTTCAATTTCATTCAGACGGTCGACGTGAATGTTGTGTCGCGAAATTTATTTAAAAAAAGTAAAAATTCGAATTCGGTTGCACTTTACGTTACTTAGACGATTTATTTTTCTTTTAGTTCAAGGTTTAATCGTTACCGCAAAATTGTTGCTGTAGATCATCAAACATCCAAACGTCCTGATACTTCATCTTCAATCATCAAAGTATCCTAAAAGGTCTTGTGAGTTATGAATCCTTAAGATGAAGATTAGATTAGATCAACTTTACCTGGATCATCTGCGAAAGTGTCTATCTAATGTTGAAGACAGACCTTTGACTTGTCAATATAAAAATTGCCGACACTCCATATGAAATAAAAAAAATGTTCCTCCGTGAATTCGAGCATTTAAAGAGAATATTTACGAAAAGCTGTATGTGTATAGAGACTACAGAAAACAGTAGATAGACAGGCAGAATATCAGACATGCCATATGGTCAAATTGGAGCATGGCTCTGGCATAGACTTGACTTGATGCCATAGTTCGAGCCACAGAGGAGGTATACCTAGAGTCGCAACTCAAGGCATTTTACTCTCTTTCGACTAAAAAAATTTAATTTGATAAAATATACTACCCAATGCAAATGTATTGGTTTTTCAATGCATTTCAAATGGGAGGCCAAACCAATACATTTGCAATGGGTAGTATATTTTTCTCTTATCTTAAAATTTTTAGGACAGTGAATTTTTAAAAAAGAGAACAAGTTGCGACTCTAGGTAAATAGGTTCTCTATGGTTCGAGCTTAAACTCTCACGTCCTATGTAATTATTGCACAAATACGTGACAGGGTTTTAAGAGAAATATATATGTTTAATAAATAGTAAATGTTGGTTATCCGTAGCTTAGTGGTTAGGTGCGTTGGCTGCTAAGCAGAACGTCGTGGGTTCGAGTCCTACTCGTGCCCATAAAAGTTTTTATTTCATCTTTCACGGGTACTGCCTCTTGCAAGGAATTGACAAAACTTCCAAGACTTTCAATCTGTCATGAAAAAGTGCTTCTCAACTTTGCCGTTCGGAATCGGCGTTAAATTGTAGGTCCCCTCATTTCTTCACATGCACTCAGAGAATTGTTGATGAGAGTAAGCCACTTAGGCCTTGGCTCTTCAAGAGCTGTCGAGCCACTCTATTTATTTAAATGTTGGTATTTGGGTATATACCTATGAGTACATTCATAATATTAATGTGTCCTGTTGCAGGATAGCTGAAAACTTTTCGTGTTTTTTTTTGTTTTGTTTCAATATTTTTGACTTACTTTTGTTGTTGTTTAAAGGCTTTATTTGGAAAATGAATACTCTTCCAAGTTTGAGCAATTTTTTGCTTCTTTTTCCTGCTGTTTGTTTGCCGGTAAAAGTTTCTCTTCTGGCATGCTGTACAAAACATACTTGTAACCTACAAAAATCATACTTCCGCACATTCAGATACAAAGTATGATGATCAAATGAAAACTCAATATACCTAGAGCGAAAGAACATGTGCCGATAAAAGTTTTTGTCATTTCAGTTGTGAGATGTTGGAAGTTCTTCTCTTGTTTGTTGCTGCCCTCTGTAAAGCTATCAGTAATTATTTTCAAAATAAAAGTTAACCGACAAACAAGCACAAAAGAAACACAAAGACATGTTAATGCAGTTGTTGCTTGCAGGCAAGACCACAGATGAGTGAAAATAAGAGCTTTATGATCAACCAATTGAGATATTGGCAGTGTTCGGACTGCACTTTTTTCAAAACTTAAAAAGTCTACTGCCCCACTGCGCTTTTCCTGCAATATACTGCGATTATTCCAAATTTGACTAGATTAACTGTTCATAGAAATTATTGTAGACCAAAGTGTCAAGCACAAGCATTAAAACATTATTTGTATAACTTTCATGCAAGCTACATACCGCAGGCGATGAACAGAGCATCAAATCAAATCAATCAAAAAGTAGCATTACAGCGATAAATGTTGGCATGATTCAAATGAAAATTGTAAAATCTTGGTCTTCCTTAAAGTCTCCTACTACGGGGCAGCAATCAAATTCAGGAACAGGCTTAACGTACAAGTTGTAGAAAATCTGAATTCATGGACCTCTAACTTACTTCTGAAACTAAACATTATGAGGACTTTATTAAATGTCATTCAATATTGACTTATTTTTTTTTCTTTATGCTGAAATTCAATTCCACTGCGAAAATTTAGATTTCACTGCAATTTTGCATTAGACCAAGAAAGGCTCCACCATCCATCAGCCTTTCGTGTGATACTATTTGAAATCTTCTGTTTAGCTGAGTTCGGGTTACGAAAATCGTTATTCCTATTCTTGCAAATTTATTGGCTTTATCATTGCCTGGATATACCGCTGTGGCCTGCCAGAGTCTAATGTTATACTGCGTGCCAAGAACCTCTAGCTCTTCGCAACAGCACGAAACAAGCTTTGATTTTACATCAAGGTCAGTAAGCGCTTTTATTGTCGCTTGGCTATCGATGTTATCTAAGTGTGATATCAGCCCGTGGTAGCACATCATTGATACCCTAGCAGGCTGTTATCACTACCATGACCTCCGCTTGGAAGACACTACTGTTGTCTGGAAGCCTAAGAGAGTTGGTTAAATTGAGAGATTTAGAACAGAAGCCTTCAGGCGGTGGTGGGTGTAAGTATCAACCGGACCATGCACTTACATTCAAATGACCTTCTTGGTTCGTTTGCATCCCGGAACCGAAAGTCGAGGCTTCTTCTTGATGTTTCGAATAGCTGAGGGTTTGTAGTAGGTATTTTTACTTACAAGAAAACAGATGAAGAGAAGGTTAAACTCTTGGTCTGTTCCTAAAGGTGCGTTTCCATTTGAGAGTAAAAACACTGAGAGTCGCTCTCAGGCCAATCTCGAGATCAAACTCTCAAATGGAAACAGCTTTGCCTTGGGAGTAACTAGTTGAGAGTTGACTTCCTACTCTCGTCATTCGAATTTTTTGAGAGTTACCTACTCGCAAGTGGACACACTTTTTTACCCCTATCGGCTATCGGTGAAGTGATAAGCTCGCAGAATTCCAACATAGTTCGTGTTCTGCGAGTAACTCTCAGCAGTCAAAATGGCAGTGGACGTTACAAGAAACAAAATGAATGAATAAAAACAAAAAACTGACTGTAACTAGCTATGCCCTCGGTGTTAACCGCAATAACTGGGATAAAAAGGAGTCATTTCTTAAAATCAACTACTACTGCCTATGCTAAAAATTATGTTGATCTTTTGCTCTATGCAAATTTATAACAAATATATCCCACCGTACATTTTACCGAGATATAAGGCCTATGTGCTATTCCACATAATGTGTATAAGCCATCATCCAGATTCGTTCAGTCGTTCTGAACTTGTACTAATTTGGCTTTATGGAAAACATCCACACAAGAACGGAGAAGTTGTTTGCTGAGCATCTTCGATTAGATGCTCGAAGTTAAGGGTAACCCCGCACCTAATGAGCGACGACCAGGATTTGACCCAGCATTTTCTTGTACTTCTTCTTCTTTTTCCGAAACGATAAATAAATAAATAGAGTGGCACGATAGCTCCTTAAGAGCCAAGGCCTAAGTGGCTTACTCTCATCAACAATTCTCTGAGTGCATGTGAAGAAATGAGGGGACCTACAATTTAACGCCGATTCCGAACGGCAAAGTTGAGAAGCACTTTTTCATGACAGATTGATACTCTTGGAAGTTTTGTCAGTTCTTCGCAAAAAGCCGTACCCGTTAGGTTAGGTTAGGTTATATGGGCTGACAGTTGATTTTGTTACCGTCACACTTAGATCAATGTAGATCCATTGTGATACCCTGAAGTGTTGTAACTTCTGAAAAAATGATTTAACCTATGAATTCTATGGTTGATCGAGCCATTTGGTGGACTTGATAAAGTTCAATAGGCGATTGCCTGGGAGTTCAGATAGTTCTTCTAGTTCATTGAAGAAATAGTTGCCTAAGAATTTTGATCTGGTACGGCAGAGTGCTGGACAGTGGCATAGAAAATAAGCCGTGTTTTCGTGCTCATCCTCATCGCCGCAGCCTCTGCATATGTCGTCCGTACTAAGCCCCATCTTCTTTTTGTGGTAGCCAAGTAGGTTATGTCCCGTTATCACACTTATGAGGGATCTTAGGGACGGTTTATTGAGAAGTAGAATCTTTTTGGATTTTTCCTTGTCATAATGAGGCCAGAGTTTCCTGGTGTTACCGCAGGTTTCTAGTAGGTTCCATCTATCATTTGCTTTTTGGATGATGTTATTACTAATGTTTCTCTTTAGTTCGCATTGAGGGATTCTGATGTTGTGGTCTATGAGAGAAGGATCAAGTACCGAGCCTTCTCTTGCAAGCTCATCCGCTTTTTCATTTCCTGGCACACCACTGTGACCGGGAACCCAGCAGAGTCTTACGTTGTGCTGCATACCAAGAACCCTTAGCTCTTCGCGACAGCAAGAAACAAGCTTTGACTTGATTTGCGTGGCAGAGATCGCTTTTATTGCTGCTTGGCTATCAATGAAAAAGGTGATATCAGCGTGTGGTATCGCCATCATGGATATTTGATTAGCAGCGTTTTTCACTGCCAAGATCTCAGCTTGGAAGACGCTGCAATGGTCAGGAAGTCTGAATGAACTGGCAAGGCTGAGATTTTCTGAGTAGAAACCTGCCCCTACCCCAGTAGTCATTTTCGAACCATCGGTGAAGATGGTAAGATTCGATTCGTTAGTGTAGGGTACACTGTTTTCCCAGTCCTCTCTGTTTGGGAAGCTGGTAGTGAAGTTTTTATTGAAGTCTAGATAAGGGGTCATGTAATCAGTACGAACGTTAATTCCAACGTATTTTGTAAGGATCGTGGTATGGCCGTGTTGACTAGATCTCCAAATATCGGTCTGACTAAGTCGGAGAGCGCTGTTTGCTGCTGATTCTTGTGCAAATAAGTCTATGGGGGTGAGATTTAGGATCGCTTCGAGACCTGCAGTTGGGGTAGTCCTCATCACCCCCGTAGTGCTAATGCATGCCATTCTTTGTACTTTGGTAAGGGTTTTTAAGTTCGTGGATTTCTCCAGAGCTTGCCACCAAACCAAACTGCCATAGGTTAGAATGGGTCTAACAATGGCTGTGTACATCCACATGATTATCTTTGGATTTGGCCCCCAGTTTCTTCCCAGAATCCTGTTACACGAGTAGAGTGCAATCATGGCTTTCTTGTATCTTTCCTGTATGTTTAGACCCCAGTTGAGTTTCTTGTCCAAGATAACTCCGAGGTATCTTGCTTTTTCTGAAACTATAAGTGGGGTGTTGTCAATTTTTGGTATCTCAAAAGAAGGTATTTTCCTTCTGTTGGTGAAAAGTACCAGTTCTGTTTTCCGGGGATTAACCTTCAGACCGCATTTCTTGGTCCAGTTGTTGACCATAGTTAATGCGCCTTCTAGTTGTTCGCTTACCGTGGTCAGGTATTTACCCGTCGCTAGAAGCGCTAAGTCGTCGGCATAAGCTATAATTCTGACACCGCTGTTTTTGAGTTTGATGAGAATTTCATTCATCACCAAAGTCCAGAGGAGGGGTGAGAGGATTCCGCCTTGTGGAGTCCCTCTAGATGTGTACATCTTTATATCAGAGCTACCTAGTACGCAATGGATTTGTCTGCTTTTCAACATACACGTAATCCATTTTATAAGTGTAGGTTCTATTTTAAGATCAGTGAGAGCTTTTTCTATGGCACTGTTGTGGACATTGTTGAATGCTCCTTCGATATCAAGAAAAGAGGCAAGGGTGTATTCTTTCACCGCGAGCGACATCTCTATTGTTCTAACTGCACAGTGTAGGGCTGTTTCTAAACTTCTGCCTTTTGTATAGGCGTGCTGAAATGGTGATAAAGATTCTGGCTTTAAGTTGCTACGGATGTGCATATCAATCAATCTCTCAAGTGTTTTTAGTGCGAAAGAGGTTAGACTGATAGGTCTGAAGTCTTTTGGTTCTGTGTGACTGGGCTTGCCAGCTTTTGGTATGAAGACGACTTTAACTTCACGCCAAGCCTTTGGAACATATCCTAACTTAAGACTGTTAAGGAATATGTTTATCAAATGTGGAGTGATGATATCACTGCTTTTTTGCAGCATCAAGGGGAAGATGCCGTCTAGGCCTGGGGATTTGTAAGGAGAGAATGAGTTAATAGCCCAGATTAACTTTTCTTTTGTTATCAATTCCCTATGAATTTCAGGTACCGAGTATATGGTGTTTATTGACTCGTTTACTAAGTCTGCACTACATCCTGGGAAGTGTGTTTGAACCAGGAGTTTTAGGCTTTCTTGACAAGACTCTGTCCATTGATCATTAGGTCCTTTTAGGGAGCCTATGGGTGTGTTTACTTTGGAGAGTATTTTCCTTAGTCTTGCTGAGTGGTTAGTACACTCAATGCTACTACAGAAGTTTCTCCATGAGCTTCGTTTCGCCCTTTGAGTTTCAATTTTGAAGTTTCTTTGACTGGTTTTATAACATTCCCAGTCGCTATCTAGTCTAGTGCGTTTAGCCCTATTGAAAAGTTTCCTTGTTACTTTCCTAATATTACTGAGCTCAGTAGTCCACCAGGGCGGCTTATTGTTTTTCCTCGCCGTTGTAATGAGTGGACAGCTTTTGTCAAAGGCGTTCCGCATAATTCCCGTGAATTCCACAGTTAATTCATCTAAGCTATCTGAATTAAGATTAGTATCGGTGCTAAGCTGACCTATGTTCTTAATAATTTCGCTGTTAAAGACGTGCCAATCAGTACGTCTATTGTTTCTTAAGGGTTTGATTTCCCGTTTAGTATCGGGATACAGAATTCGATTAGACGATGATCTGCGAAAGATGCGTCGTCTAGTACCTTCCATTGCTCTACCTGACAAGTATCTGAGTTGCTTGTTATGGTAATATCGAGCACCTCCTTACGGGTTTTTGTAACAAAGGTGGGAGTGTTACCTCTGTTAGCTACTATAAGGTTGTTATCAATAATATATTCAAAAAGGGACTCGCCCCTTTTGTTAGTATCGGTGCTTCCCCACTGCACATGGTGTGAGTTGGAGTCGCACCCTACGACTACGTTAAACTTGTTCTTACTTGCATAGGATATCAATAGATTAGTGATATCAGCTGGTGGTCCTTCCGTACCGTCGTACGGCATGTAAGTGGATGAGAGAATGAGCGTTGGGAGCCCTTGTCGCTCCAGTTTTACCGCTGTTTGGTCAATATTGCTGTAAGTAGTCAAAAGAAAAAGATTAGACTGTTTCCTTGCTACGATGCATGTTCTGGGATTACTATTTCGGCTGTCAAGGTTGGGCTTGTACAGCAGAAGTTCTCTCGAGTGTAGTCCCTTAATTTTGCCGCCTGATACCCAGGGTTCCTGTATAAGGGCTACATCGTACTGTCTACTCTCCATGAGGTAGACTAGGTTAGCGCTGGCGGCTTTACTGTGTTGGAGATTGATTTGTAAAATTCTCAATTCCATTATATAATACAGTATTTGTTCAACGCTTTACTAACCTGTTTCTTTTTGTTGGCAATCAACCTCAGCTTGCATCGGGTTATCCCGACACGCACTTTGAAGTCAGCCTTCCTGAGAAGTGGGATGGCTTTTTGAGTCAGCCTAACTTCCACCTCGGTGCCTTCCTTGGTTTTTTCCGTTTTTATAATCTCCCAGTCTTGGCTTAAGAGATCACTATTCAGAGATAGGATGTATCTCTCTAGCCGGTCGCTGGGGATGGCGGGGCCTTTGACCACTAGTTTGCCTACTGGTCTGCACAGCTCCTTAATCGCTTTCACCTCGATGAGACGAAGATCAGCGCCTTGCCATGGGGCTGACGTATTTTTGATAAACTCTCGGAGCCACTCAAGAGTCACGTCATTCTCACAGTTCAGCACCTTGAGACCATGAGTTGTCGTGAGGTTACCGAAGAGTGGCACTTGCCTACTCTTAACGATAGCCTCGTTGACTTCCTCAAGGATCCTTAGTTCAAGGAGCTGCCATTCATATTCGGTTAGCCTACGTGTGGGTTTACCATAGTCAGCTATAGCGACTTGGTGACCCTTAACGATGGCTCGAGAAATCTTCACTTTCTTCGTTGCTGCATGTGGCGAAGAGGTGGTTGGTGAGTTACTGGCATTCCTCGCCCTTTTCGAGGAGCATGATGCTTCTTCCGGGGGGGGGGGGGATTGTGACCGCCTTGCCAGCAACCGTAATTTCCGACGCTGTTTGTAATCGGGACTTGGATTTCTCAAACGCTGCCCTCTCCTTGGCCATAAGAGACTCGGGAGTTCTTTTGGCAAACCGTCGAACGATTCTCTCAGCATTGCGTTGCTGACGTCTACGAATCTCGTAATCGTCGAGAGTGCCGGTTTTGCGTTGTTTTATCCCTTTTCGTAGTACCGTAGCTAAGCTGCCGATAGTGGTGTCAATCGTTTGGTTTTCGGGCTCAGAAACGGAGGTTGTGTTAAGGTTGCCTTGTGAGCAATGGCCTACTAGGTTACCCTCGCACTCTCTTGTATCTTTGCCCTCATCTGGGGTGCCCATCACATTCGCTTGGCTAATCGGACCGCTAGGTTCCGGAATTAGTTCGGCTGGTGTGGTTGACCCCCCGATGTGTGTCCGCCCGATTTGTTCCGTGTTGTTGTCGTTCTCTTCTTGTTGTTTGTTAATTGGTTCTATGTTCGCTAAGTGTTTAGAGGACTTAGCACCAGACGTTGATGGGGTGCACCCTTTCCCGCGCTTGGAATTAGCGTTAGGAGCAGGTGGTCCCATCTGTGTCTTCGAGCTCGAGTTTTCTGGAGGGGGATTGCTTGATTTCAGGTTGTCCTTAACCAAGATCTCCCTATCCAAAAAAGCACGAGCGTTGTGCAGCCTCATACGTTCCACTTCCGACATCTGGTCCCAATTTAATTGACCCAATCTTTTTATTGTTCGCTTGCAGTTGGAGATTCTACTCCGCCTGGAAACGTTCGATAAGTTGGAGACGTTCGAGCTAGCGACTGAGGAGACCTCGCTGTCGTCATCGACGTCAGTCGCACTAACTCCGTCCTTCATACCGAGATTCGCAAAAGGATCGAGGAGGAGATTTTCTTCCTCCTCGGTCAATGGCATGTGCTTTGATGAAGAGCTCATATTTTCTTCTATTCTCTGCTTATATTTTGAAACTGTTGAGAAAAAAGAAATGAAAAAGAAAAAGAAAAAGAAAAACGAAAAAGAAAAAAGAAAAAGTTTCGAAAAAATAAGTAGGGTTGTCATTAAAAATAAATAAATATGAAAAAATGATGTCACTGGCGACTTTTCCTCTCGATATTGAGATCGCGAGGCAAAGCCAAAGCCGGCAGTCGTGACTACTACCGACCGTTTAGCGCAGCCATACTCAACCTTTTTTTTTAATGGGCCACACTGATAATTTTGTAACACTACCCCGGGCCACACGAAATTGTTTGTATCGTAAATATAATAATACTCATTTTAATGTGTAGTAGTAGTAGTAGTAGAAATGGCGGCAACGAGCAGTCTAGCTCGGTGACCCAATTAGCGCTGGATTGCGCCGTTTTGGTACCATAAAAACTCGCTTGACCTATAAAATTAAAAGAGGGATTTTATGTAATTCTGAGTTTTTGTTTTGAGTTCGCTAGCTGGCGATCTCAAGTTCGAAGAGGAACTGAAACAATTAGTTAAAAAAACGCCTCAAATCCACTTTGTTGCGCTTAGAAAGGAGATCCGGCAGACAGCTATCAAGCCATGCTTGTAATTTTTATTTCAAATTCTATGTACCTATATTTCAATGAATTGTTGAATAAAAAAAATCTAATCTAATCCTAATCTTAAGGAGATCAAATCTTTGATCTTCTGTTCGGAAAGCTCATTAAGGTCATTGAAGAAGGACTTTCCCAATGATTTGGCTCTCGTTTTGGCTAGGGCAGGACACTTACACAAGAAGTGGAGAACAGTTTAATTTTTTCGCTGGCCCCCACAACTACGACAGAAAGTATTGTGAGGAATGCCCAGCTAAGATACGTGTTCTCCAACAGGCCAGTGTCCGGTGCATGTTGCAACGACCCTGGCTATGTCTTGCCTGGGTCTGCTAATAAGGTTATTAGTGCAGGTTTTATTGTAGGTGAGCCATATCCTTCTAGATATGATACAGTTGGTTAGGCTACTCTACCTGTGGTTTGATTCAGCGAGAAAAATTGAGAAGATCTTGCCCTTAATAGCACCAAGAGGAATGTTGACTCTTTCCGCGAGTGAGCTATGAAGGGCTGATCCTTGCCTTGCCAGCTCATCAGCCCGTTCATTGCTTTCAAAGCCACTATGACCCGGAATCCGGACAAGAGTGATCCTGAGTCCAATGTTCATGCCCGCTAGCTCACTTCGGCAATGTTGAACTAATTTGGAGGATGATGTGAATAGACGCCGGACTGTCCGAAAAGATAGCTGTATAGCGGTTTTGATTTGGATCTAGTTTTAGTAATTTGCATGGTTTCTTAATCGCGAGTAGTTCAGACTGAAAGAAACTAGCAAAGTCAGGAAGCCGAAAAGACCTGGAGATTTTTAAACACTCAGAGAAAATTCGTGCACTAACCCCACACTCCATTTTTGAGCCGTCAGAGAAAATATTTGTATCGAAGCCTCTCGTCCCCACTATTTTCGAGATGGAATAATAACTAATAATAAATCCGCACTGAGATCTACAGTAGGAGTGCAGCAGTCGGTTTTAGTTGAAAAGATGTCCATTCAAAATGTGAATAAAATGATTCCAATTCAATTTCACAATGACAAGAAAAGTAAGGAATACTCAGCAACATTTGTTTTTCATTTAGTTGTTCAAACCTTTCCTGCCGTAGAAAGGAGCGACATCTAGAACAATTTTCTGAAGACACACGATGTCTACTTTTCCACTGCTGTACGTTCTAGTGTTGCTTCCATTTTGAAAACTCAAAAGGATATATTTTTCTCACGTTTTTCTGCAGTCACTCGATATTTTAAGAATTTATTAAACCACGCCGCGGGCCAACTTTTATAAGCTCGCGGGCCGCATGTGGCCCGCGGGCCGCAGGTTGAGTATAGCTGGTTTAGCGTATATCCCCGCTATGGTTTCGTTCATTATTTTTAGTTCTTCCATATTCATAGGGGTGGGCCTCTCTTAGTTTGCCCAAACCCTAGCTGGTAGTTGAGAAACTGCTCGAAAGCTAGAGACTGCGACTGGCCTGCTTGAGGTTTGAGTGTAAGCCTCCTCACCAACGTCAAGGTGGAGACCCGTCGAGGAGGAAGCCGTACCCGTGAAAGATGAAATAAAAACTTTATGGGCACGAGTAGGGCTCGAACCCACGACGTTCTCCTTAGCAGCCAACGCACTTAACCACTAAGCTACGGGCACGATGCAATGACCAAAAAGCGGCAACCTTTTGCTTGAAAGAATTTATATTCTTCCTATCACTTTCAATATGCGACTAGTAGAACAAATAATATTAAGTGGACAGGATTATGAAACAACTCTCAGAAATTCTTCTCTCAGACCCGAACATGTCAACCATCGATAGTAAACTCTCAAAAATTTACCTCTCAAATGGACAGACACCTGATAGTAACTTTCGAGAGTTTACTAGCGATAGAACTCTCAAATGGACATGCACTTAAAACACCATACATTTGTTGAATCCCTCCCTGAATAAATAAAGCCAAACAGAAAAGGCTCTAGAAATCTATTGAATGACGGAAACTTTATTGAAACCTTAATATGAAGAGAAAAGGTGCTTTAGGTTTTAACAACCAATCTTCACGGTCTCTTGTTGGTATAATAAAAGGATATGTCTCTAACTACCATGAAACAAAAATTGGACTCAACAGCAACGACGTAGACATAATAAAAATAAGCAGAGGTTACCTACGTTGACGAAGACGAACATGATAAAATTTTTCATTATCTATGTCATTGTAAGGTTATCGGTCGCACCAAGAAAAACTTCTTAGGTCAAGAATAAGAAGAACATCAAATGCAGGAGTTTATTGATTTTTATTAAAGCCCTTAAATGTCAAGAAAATCCAACCAAACGGCTGTAAGGTGTTTAAACATTAAAGAAAGTAACAAACTTCTACTGAGCCAAAGAGGCCAAAAAATGAAGATGTAAAAAATACATGTTATCATGTGTTCATAAAAGAGTCTTATTTGTCAATCCCACTACCAATATTTCTTAATAGAAAAAAATTCAATAGTCCTTTTCACTTAAAGCCACATGTAAGCCCCTTCAACCCATTTTCCAAAGTAGTTGTAGTAATCCCGCATATATCGTAATAGAAAAAAAAAACACTTGCCTTACATATTTTGGCCTGCTTAACAGCACTCTGTCGTCCCGAAAACATGTAGATCTGCCATTTATCTCCCACCCAAAAAAACGACTTTCCTCTAACAGCCAAATTATTGTTATTTTCATATTTTGAATATGCATATCCGCCATCCGCCATCGTCCTCAATGTTCTACGCGACTTGAATATTTACAAAAACAAATCATATATGTACGTACATATGGACGCGAGAACGACCATGACAAAGAATTCACAGAGGGTAGCAAAAATAAAATTCAAAAAGCCAAAGAAGAAGTAAGGAAGAGGAAATCTTAAATATGTATATAGCTGAATGTTGGATACTGGAACTGGAACCTAGAAGCTGGAAAGCTGGAATGGCTTCAATGACGTCGTCTTTGTCGTTGTCGTCCGCAATTTGTTTTTATTTTTATTGTCCATGCATGTATATGGCATCGTTTTTCACATTAATCAGATATATGTTTTGTTGTTGGCATTTTGAAAATTGTTGTTTAATTTTTATATTCTTCAGCTTCGTATCGGAATTGGTCGAATGTGAGCAGAAGGGTCAGATATGAAAAGAGGACTCGATATACATAACTCTACATGTCGCAGTCAGATAATGTAAGCTTCTTCTATGTTCAAAAATGCAAAGGATGTCGCGGCCGCAGTTCGACAACCATTCGAATCCACTCACTTGGTTACTAATGGCATTAGATAAATAAGCGCTTGTAGTCTTAAAGAATATGAAAGGGGTAAGACTTATATAAATATTTAATATTTCACTAGACCACTGGGAAAAGTCATTAAGGTTACTGCAAATACTCGTTTCCCAAAATTTAATGACAGAATGCTCGGAATTTTAAGATAGCAGCTTTTATATAACAGTTTTTTTTCGCAGAAAACAAACATTATTTTAGTTATGAATGCAAATGATGATAAACCCATTGCATCTTGTCCCTTTGAGCACATATCACACTTTCATTACAAAAATCAACTGCTGGTATTTTTCTGCGTGTTTCTCTGTTGGCGTTCAAGAACACTTTCCCTTAAGTAGTGCAAGTGGATGATACCTTTTCTTCATTTCAAAAATCAGGAGCAACAACATCCCCTTGGATTTTTGCTCTTACAGCTCTACAAGGATTCTATAGCAGAAGAATGAAAAAAAAAATCTTGGTTTTTCTGGTATGTCTGCTGGATTCAATTTATTATTTGGTTTTTGACAATGTTTTTTTGCTAGTAACCATTTCGCAAGCTTAAATAACATAACAAGCATTCACTCAGCATTCACTCAGCTGGTGGAAAAACGGTCACAGGTTAGGTAGGTTAGGTTGGAGTGGCTGTCTAGATGTCATTGACTCACTAAGACCTCAAGAGTCCATTGTGATACCACTAATGAGGTTACTCATGGGAGAGTAATGAACTTAAACAAACCATTTTGTACTTTTAATGAAGTTTGAGAGACATTCGTATATCCTTGCAAGATATAACGTTTTCTTTGAGCCAGGATAGTACCTCTTTAATCGCCATTACTTCTGCCTGGAATACACTACATTGATTGGGAAGTCTGTATGATAGACTGAGATTCAGTTTTTCCGAATAGATACCACTTCCAACTCCGTAATCGGTCTTTGAACCGTCTGTATAGAAGTGTACCGCATTGTCTTCCAGGGGTCTCTCTTCTTCCCAGGAGGATCTTGAAGGGATGGAAACATGGAAGCTTTTACCGAATACCACTTTTGGGGTGGTATAGTCTAAGCGATCTGGGATAGATCTGAAATTGTCTAGAATAGTAGTATGACCAGTATTGTTACTGTTCCATTGAGAGGTGGCTCTAAGCCTCACACATGAGTTGGCTGCCACCATTTTGGAGAAGATGTCTAGAGGTGTTAGGTTTAAAAGCACTTCCAGGGCTGCGGTTGGAGTTGAGCGAAGTGCTCCTGTGATGCACATACCTGCTGACCGCTGGACTTTGATGAGCTTATTTAGATTTACCATCTTGTCCAGTGCGGTCCACCATACGACAACTCCATAAATGAGTATCGGTCTACCGACGTGTATAGCCAGTAGGTTATTTTTGGGGAGAAGCCCCATTTTGATCCTATGGCCTTTTTACAAGTAAAAAGCGCTACGGTAGCCTTTTTTACTCTTTCATCAATACATATTTGCCTTCCAATTTAGTTTTTTGTCTAAAATGAGGCCTAAATATTTAGCTTGGTCGGAAAAGCTTAATGGTATTCCTTTAATCTTGGGTGGGCTAATCTGAGGAATTTTGTACCTTCTCGAAAAGAGTACTAGTTCTGTTTTATGTGGATTGACGTCCAAGCCACATTGCTTAGCCCAATTTGTTAGCCTATTTAAGGCATTTTGTAGGAGTTCCGAGAGAACTTGGGGATGTTTCCCAGATACAGATATTGCAACGTCGTCAGCATAGGCAATCACCCTGAAACCCGCTGCTTCCAATGATGTTAGTAGGTCGTTTACTACCATGTTCCATAAAAGAGGCGAAAGGACCCCACCTTGGGGGGTACCTCGATTCGGCTCTGCGAAATAAGGCCCCAGGAAAAAAGGCCCCAAAGAAAAAATGAAATAAGGCCCCAAATTGGGGTATATTTTCATAATGAAATTATGCCCCAGTGAAATAGGGCCCCAACGAAATGAAAAAAGGTCCCAAAATTAATGAAATAAGGCCCCAAACTTTGAAATTTAGCCCCAATTTGTCTTTTTCATAAAAAAACCGTTAGTTAGATAATGAAATATCACCACAAACTGTTCCAAAAACGCTCAAATGGTGGCCCTTACAATTTCCCTTCAACAAGACCCCAAAATAAATGAAATAAGGACCCAACTTGTTTTACTTTTATTGGAAAAATGCAATTAAATCCCAATTCATCTTTTTCATAAAAATAATTTAGTAAGATAATGAAATACCACCCCAAACTTTTACACAAATGTTTGAAATGTGACCTTAACAATTTCGCTGCAACAAGGACTCTTAGTAGAATAGAAACTGGTGGGTCATAAGGGGCGAATTTGAATTAATTGCGAGCTAAGAAACCTTCAATTCTATGCTAGTTTCAAGGCGATTAAATCTCCAATAATATTCTTTAGCAATTTTTAATGTTGCACTTTTCATAAAAACTTCAAACGTCTCTCCTGAAAAATGTTGAAAATTGACTTTGGCGTTTTTCTTTGAGACCACAGACTTGTGGGTCATAAGGGCAGAATTTGAGACTAGGTACTGACCCATTTTGGTGGATCATAAGTTGCGAAATCAAATTCGGGTCTTCTAACCCTTGTGGTTAATTTTAGATAATTGTTTGTCAAACAATAAATTGAGTAGAAAGTTTTTAACATTTTCAAGCTTTTATCCTTGCATAACGGTTGAAATAAACCGTATGCTTTAAGTCTATGTGACGTAACGTAAAAATGCAAACTCACCGAACTTTTCGGTAAGAGTTGGGAATTCTACAAGAACACTATACTTGAACCCACTTTCATTTTACTGAGTTCTTTTAATTGTATTAATAGCTCCACCAGAAAGACCTTTTTTTATTGATAGAAAGTTCAGCAGATATCCAATTTTTGATTTAATAGTTCATGTTGAACACGTAAGAACCATTTACTTTGTTTTGTTTTTAAACCTTAACTCCAAAATCAGTGTAATATGTTTTAAAAATTGTAGTTTGAAACAAAATACAGCAGGTGCAATTGCTAGCGAGCGAAGCGAGCGGAAAAAATTTTGCCCAAAAGAGAATCAATTTGGGGTGTGAAAATAAAAAAATTCGCGCGAATTTTTTTATTTTCACACCCCAAATTGATTCTCTTTTGGGCAAAATTTTTTCCGTAATTGTACCTTACTACCAAAATTGCCAAAATAGGAATAGGTAACAACTTGTTTTCTTCATAACAAACTTTATTTAAGGTGATGTCACCACAAACTTTTAAACAAATACTTGAACTGTATCTTGAACATTTTCCCTACAACAAGGACAATTGTAATTCTCCTGTCCATCTGCAATGGACTCGGTTTGAATTTTAAAGTTGCATTCATTGCAAATCTTAAGATTTTAACAAGGCAACAGCAAAATATTTGCCCGCAAATCCTCACAAATTATACACAATTAGCTCCAACAAGCTTTGGGTCCTCGATTAGACAAACTTGGTAATGCATTTTCATGTTAATTTTGAAAAATTAAATAAAGCTCCAAATAGTTTTGAACTGAAATTAAGCCCCAAAACTTTATTTCAAAGTGAAATTATGCCCCAAAAGAAAATGAAAAAAAGCCCCAAAAAAATGAAAGAAAACCCCAAAATTTGAGAAATTTCGTTGTTGTTGTTTTGTGTGCTTTTTTTTGGGGCCTTATTTCATTTATTTTTTGGGGCCTTTTTTCCTGGGGCCTTATTTCGCGCCCCCCCTCGATTCACCGATCTGGTGGTAGTAAAACTTCTCATGCTAGAAGTTATTGTCCTGCTTTTGAGCATGAGACTTATAAGATCTATGAGTGATTTTTCTAATTTCAGCTTGTCCATTGCTGTTGTGATTGCCTGGTAACTGACGTTGTTGAAATCTTCTTCAATATCTAGGAAAGCTACTAGGTTATATTCTTTGTATTTGAGGGAATATTCAATACTACGTACCAGCGAATGAAGTGCTGTTTCTACTGATTTTCCCTTAGAGTACGCATGTTGAGCTGTGGAAATGAGACATGGTTTTAAGTTATGTCTGATGTAAATTTCAATCAATCTTTCCAAGGTTTTAAGAAGGAAGGATGATAGGCTGATTGGTCGTTGATCTTTAGGGTTAACGTGGGAGGGTTTCCCTGCTTTAGGAATGAAGACTACTTTTGCCATTCTCCACGCTTTGGGAATATATCTCAACCTTAAACAGCTTGTCAGAATGATTTCCAATGGTGGAATGATTTTCAAGGGTGGAATGATCATGTCTGAGTAATAAGTTTCTTCCGCCGTCGACCACTTCTTTAGCAGGCAAAGTCTTTTGTGTTTTCAATATGCCAGCTTTAAGAAACTGATATTTATTTTTATTAAAAAAAGTTACATAAATTCAATTATTTGTTTCTCACCTTTGGTCTCCAACTGGTTCTGTCGAAAGTAACAAATTAAATGAAAATAAAAAAAAGAATACAAACGAACTATGATTGATTTGAAATTCAACGTAAATAAATAAATAATAATTAAGAGGTGAAACAAGTGAACAGTGAACAAGTCGAGGTCAAAGGTGAGAGCACATTCTCTTTCTTGTGTTGTTATAAGTTGATAACATTCTCCCCCCGGTATGACGAGTGTTATTTGAACGAGTAAATACCCAAACAGTTATTTACGATTCGGTGACTTCTTTCGGACGCTGGACGTCCAGGACCGCTATTTTTGCTGCTGGTCTATGATATTCGCCACTTGAGGTTCTTACAAAGGCACTCCGTACTTGTCCATCTTGTGCCACTACAGTCCTAACCACTACACCCTTAGGCCAGCAATGTCGTGGTAAATTCGGGTCCACTATCAGGACTACGTCGTCCACTTCGATGGGCTTGGCCTTCTGAAACCAATTAGTTCGTCGAGTCAGGGTGGGTAGAAACTCTGTAATCCATCTCTTCCAAAACTTATCTGCAAGTAACTGAGAGTGTTTCCACGAGGACTTAACATATTGGTCGGTTGGTTCAAAAACGCCCGGAGGCTTATTTCCAGATGAAGATCCGAGCAAAAGGTGATTGGGTGTGAGAGCTTCCTGTTGTGCAGTTTCAAGTGATAGATATGTTAGTGGACGGCTATTCACGATGCTTTCCACCTCTACAAGTAGGTTGTTAAGTTTCTCGTCGGTAATTTTTGTGTCATGTGTAATTATTTGGTAAAGAACATTCTTGATTGTTCGAATCATACGTTCCCAGGCGCCGCCCATATGCGGACTTCCTGGAGGAATAAATGTCCAACTGGTTTCTTGAGTAGTGAACTCAGCTTGGAGTCCATTGAAATCTATTTGCTCACAAGCTTGACGCAGTTCCTTCTCAGCTGCCCTTAGATTGGAGCCGTTGTCACTGTAAAACCGATTTGGGATGCCTCTTCGCGCAATAAAGTTTCGAATTACTATTATACATGAGCTCATGGAAAGACTATGTGCGACCTCGATATGAACGGCACGACACGTCAAACACGTAAACATCGCTCCGTATCTCTTTTCAGTTCGTCTGCCTATTGTCACCAAAAATGGACCAAAAAAATCAAGTCCAACATGCGAAAAGGCTCTTGTGTAAGGTGATAGGCGTGCTTCAGGTAAAGGAGCCATTTCTGGTGGCACTGGATTTGCACTTCGTATTTTGCACATTTGACAATTTTTTCGAATCGTTCTAAGTAGTGTTCGTAAACCTAGAATTTGATATACCTGAAACATTTCGTTTATAACGGTCTCGTGATTTATATGCAGCAACTTTCTATGATAAAAATCTGCGATGAGCTTTGTTATGTAGTGAGTTCTAGGGAGGATTACTGGATTTTTCATTGCATCACTAACTATGGAAGTATTTTCTAAACGACTTCGCATTCGAATAATGTGTTTTTTGTCGATGAATGGTGATAAGGTTTTCAATAGACTCGACTTGGGCAAGGCACAATTGGGGTTTTCTGTTAAATGATGACATTCTAGGCAATAGGCTTGGGCTTGGACAAGGCGATATAGAGCTTCATGGCTCCAACGGAGTTCCATTTCGGTCAGGTTGGGGACCTTCGCAGTACAACAACTGATTGATAATAATGGGTCTTTCGAAAACTTCCTTTTCTTGAGGCAGTCGATATACTTTCTAACATACGCCATACTTCTGAGAAGTCGCTCCCATTTTGAGAATCTGTGATAGTCTACTGATATGTTTGTTTGCTCGATTGCGATTTGGACCACTACTTGGCGCGTCTCAGCATCATTTTTTAACTCGCTGTTTGAACTATCTTCGTTTTCATACTGACTTACAGGCCATTGATCTGGTTGAAGAAGCAAAAACTCTGGTCCGTTGAACCACACACTACCTGGGGTAAAATCTGGACTTCGACTCCATTTAGTTGCCATGTCTGCTACATTTAGCTTTGTAGGAACGAACCTCCAGCTTGAGACCTCCGTAGATTCTTGAATCTCTCCAATTCGAAACATAACAAATTGCTTATATTTCTTCGGGTCGGATCTGATCCATGATAAAACTGTTCTCGAGTCTGACCAATAGTTATTTTTTTCAATTTTCAAGTCAAGAGATTTAGCAATGGCATTACCAAGACGAGATCCTAACACTGCTGCCATCAATTCCATTCTTGGTATTGAAATCGGTTTAAGAGGAGCTACTTTAGTCTTAGCACACACAAGAGCAACTTCTACTCCTTTATCGCTTGTTATTCTCAGATATGCAACTGCGGCACATGCACCCTGGCTTGCATCTACAAAAACATGCAGCTCTACCTGGCCTATCTCACTGTTACTCAAACGAAAATAACATCTGGGAATTTGCGCATCTTCAATCTTTTTGAGGAGTGATCGCCACTTATTCCAAGCATCTACGAATTCTGAAGGAATGGTTTCGTCCCAGTCAATTCCACTACGCCATATATCCTGAAGAAGCATTTTCATATAAGCGGTAAAGAATGCAAGAAGTCCCAAAGGGTCAAAAATCGACATTAATAACCTCAGTAACTGCCTCTTTGTTGGTAAAACTTCACCTGTTAATATCTTTTCGCTTGCCTTTGTATACTTTAAATTGAAAGTGAACTTGTCGTCAAAGGTTCTCCACCACATACCCAGAATCTTATCCGCTTCTATAATTTGTTCTACGGTTCGTCCAGCCTTGCAAAATCCTTCCATAGGACCTGCATCACCCAGGGCGTTGATCACTTCTTTCGAATTTGAAAGCCAATTCCGAATGTGGAAATTTGCATGCATGTGAAGTTCTCTTACGTGTTTCGCTAATTCAATGGCTTCAGGAACCGAGTTTACGCTGTCCAGCATATCATCAACATAGTGCCTTTCTATTATGGATTTTGCAGCCCTTGGGAATTTATCCTTATATTCGATTGCGTTCAAGTTTTTTACTGTCTGGGCCAGTGATGGTGAGCAGGAGGCACCGAAACTCATTACTTTGAGAATATAAACATCGGGTTTACCCTCATCTTTTCCGTTCCTCCACAAGAACCTTTGGCACTGCTGATCAACTTCCCTGACGGCAACTCTGTGAAACATCTCTCTGATATCCCCACAAATTCCAATTGTTCCAATTCTGAAGTTGAGGAGAACATCGATCAACGATGCCGTTAAATCCGGACCCCGCTCAAGGCACGCATTCAAAGATACGCCCTTATATTCTGCAGCGGCGTCCCAAACTAATCTTATTTTATTCGGTTTGTTTGGATTTCTGACAGCAAAGATTGGTAGGTACCATTTACGTGAATAATCTGTGTTTATTTTGGTCGGCGAAAGTTTTCGAATGTAGCCCTTTGATTCCATTTCCTGAATGTGAAGACACACGTGAGATTTTAGGTCCGGGTCTCTGGCTAGTTTACGTTCGAAGCAGCAAAGCCTTCGATATGCCATCTCATAATTATCAGGCAGTGAAATATTATTGGTTTTCCATAAAAGATTTACTTCGAAGCGATCAGCATCACGTCTTACATTCTGTTGACACTTCTTGATTGTAGCTAGATCCAATTTGTGTGTTTCACCTTCTTGAAACTGATTATCAATTTTCATATTCTCCATCATTAAAGTCTGTAACGCAATATCGTCATCACATTCACAAATGTGCATCTGGTAGAACGCTTCTTGTTGTTTTAATGGCTCTTTCTCCAGTTCACCATATATGGTCCAACCTAAACGGGTCTTCGTCGCGGCTGGTTCATGCGCTTTGCCTTCTCTAAAACTTAAGGGCATTGCAAGACTCCTGTTGTTTAAACCAATAATCACGCTTGGGATCACATCTCCATAAGACTTCACTGGCAGACCCTTTAGATGATGGTATCTGTCCGAAAGTTCTTCCATTCTCAAAGTCTGGGATGGTAACTCAAGCTTTGTCACTGAACGAACCCCTTTTAGTGTGAACTGCTTGCCGTTTTTTCCTTCAGGAGCCACCATAAGATTCAAATTATGTGAATTCTTCTCGACCCTCACGGAACCATCTGTCCACCTCAAGCACAGATCTGATGTGGGTCCTTGAACTCCAAGACGACATAATACTTTCTTTTCAATAAGTGTTGCACCCGAACCGTCATCCAAAAAGGCATAAACGTCCACCGAACGGTTGTTACCAAAGATCGTAATAGGTAAAATTCGATAAAGTATTTTTGATGTTTGCATACTATGGAGTGCCCCTACAAGCGAACCTGAATTTGGATCTCCATGTCTATTTAAGTTTGCAATACTCGCGGGATTCGGTTTGTGTAGCAAAGGATTATGTTTCGCTTTACAGCCGTCAACTTGGCATTCTTTGCGTTCCGGACAGAAAAAGGCATCATGACACTTCAAGCATGTACGACATAGCTTGTTGTTGTGAACTATATTCCATTTTTCACTGCAGTTAAGGCTTTTAAATACTTGGCATTTTGTGATGGAATGTGTTTCACCGCATGCATAACAATTGGAAGTCTGTGCTGAATTCGTATTATTTTCAGAATTATTTTCATGAAAATTAACTCGATATGCATTTCGCCTTTCGTTTTCAGTGCTACTACTACTTACGCTACCTGCTGGTATAGATACGACTCTACCTGCAGCATCTGCTAAATCAAAAAGCCAATCGCTTAAATTTTTCAGATTGGGTTCTGGAATGGATCTTGAGAAAATCGACCAGTGCAGTCGCATTTGCATTGGTAGTTTTTCCAAAAGTTCAAGTAAGAGCATAGGGTTATTTAAATGTGACCTAAGATTGGCCGCTTCCATTGTCGCTACCACATTTCTTATTTCCAACGAAAAGTTTATCAATGTTTCTAACCTATTTTGATTTACTCCCGGTGAACGCCGAATTTTTGATAATAGACTATTGATGATATGTTCCGGCCGCCCGAACACCATTCGAAGCGTAGAGATAACTTCGGGTACAAGTGACGGTAGTGTGAGTCTATTACTTACATATTCCAATGCCCTGCCCTTTAATGCCCGTTGCAGCCTGAGGAGATTCTCGTCGTCACTGAGCCCACATAAGCGAGTGGAGTTCTCAAAACTGCTTAAAAACAATGGCCACTCCTCTGGTCTGCCACTGAAGATTGGCAATTCCTTTGAAATTGCTTGACGAGCATATAATTGTTCAATGCTGGGTAAAGAATATCTTGTAATCGGTGAACTCTCGCTCCCGCCCTGTTCTTTCATATCATCTTTCTCTTTCTTGTCATCAATTCTGCCCAGCCTATAACCCTTGTCATCCTTTGACCCTTCCCCATGTACCATTGACCCAGAAGATCCTACCTCATTTTCAGAACCTGAGCTGCTATCGACATCGGCTAAAAGCATAAGCTCATACTTCTTTTTGAGATACTTTATTTCCGCCTCTTTCTCCTCTTCGAGTCGCATTAATTCAATCTGTAGTTTTTTTCCAATTCTCGACTCACGTTTTTTTTTATTTGTTTTTGATAAAATCTGAGTACGTACCTCGTTTCCGCCATTTTGGCCTTTCTTTTTCGATGCACCACCGTCCTTGTTGCCGTCACCAGCATCACAGCTCTCACACACCCAATCTTGCTCGGCTATATTGCTTGTGACGTTGACACACTTGAAATGGTACCATCCATCGCAGACATCACATTGGACCATTTCTTCGTTATCAAGGTCATCGCACAAGATGCAGCTACTTGTGTCTTCCACTGCCTTCTTCCCACTGGACATAACGTTTCGTTTTTCTCGTTTTTGCAGCGTCGAATTCTCGAAAATTCTCTTCTTTTTTTTTCCAAATCAAAGTTTCTTAAAGAAATAATAAGTTTCTTCCGCCGTCGACCACTTCTTTAGCAGGCAAAGTCTTTTGTGTTTTCAATATGCCAGCTTTAAGAAACTGATATTTATTTTTATTAAAAAAAGTTACATAAATTCAATTATTTGTTTCTCACCTTTGGTCTCCAACTGGTTCTGTCGAAAGTAACAAATTAAATGAAAATAAAAAAAAGAATACAAACGAACTATGATTGATTTGAAATTCAACGTAAATAAATAAATAATAATTAAGAGGTGAAACAAGTGAACAGTGAACAAGTCGAGGTCAAAGGTGAGAGCACATTCTCTTTCTTGTGTTGTTATAAGTTGATAACACTGAGCATTTTTGTAGTTCGGCCGGAATGGTTCCATCTGGTCCTGGAGATTTATATGGATCAAAGCTATCGACGGCCCATTTCAGTTTTTCCCGCGTTATTAGATCAACTAAATCGCTTGTAAATGCTTGAGACTCTGATATTAAGTCGTTAAGTATGTTAGAGCTACCTGAAAAGTGGGTGTCTAATAACAGATAAAGAGATTCTTCATCTGTGGTTGTGATCAAGCAGTTGTACTAGTACCTCCCTATATCGTTCCCAGTTTGTATTACGGTGATTGCGAAAACCCGTAGATATATTTGCCACATCATTGAGCTCAAACTGAATGTATCTGTGGTCAGAGAAGGAATCCTATTTTGAGACATGAATGTATCTGTGGTCAGAGAAGGAATCCTCTTTTGAGACATGCCAGATTGAAATCAGATTGTGGATCGAGTCAGAGGAACACTGAAAAAAATAACCGTCGTCATATTGAAAATTACTGGTTGTTAACCGAAAATTGTCATATTGATGAAAAAAAATTTCAATGCGATGTAAATTTTCAAAATTCAATATGTTGTTGCTAGTTTGAAAATCAAAGTTGTCGTTTTAACAACTGAGATGATCAAATAGAATATAATGGTTGTCAATATGAAAAACTTAGGTTGTCCGTCAGTTAATTAAAAACTACAATCATCATATGTACAACAATGATTGTCCATATGATTACTACCTAAATGCAACAAGTGCATTGAAAAAAAAAATCATCAAATTGACAGTTGCAGTTGTTAATGTGATGACTGAATTTCACCGGCATCAGTTGCTTGATAATCCACCACATAAGGTTGTCATATTGAAAAATATGTTCACCAAATTGACAATTATTGTTTTCAATATGAAAATCAAGTTTTTCTTGAATTGAACAAGAACAAACAAAAACAAACGATAAATTGCTTATGCCGTTATCAAAATTATTGTATTGAAAACCATAATTGTCAAGTTGAAAACCGCAGAAGTAAATGTGATGGTTCAACCGTTTTTAAAAATCATATTTAAAATTGCGGTTGTCAATACGATGATCGACCACATAAGGTTGTTATATTGAAAACTATGGACATCAAATTGACGAATATTGTTTTCAATATGAACATCGAGTTTGTCTTGAATTGAACAAGTAGTATAATCCTCATTCAGTAGCCGTGCATAAAGTCGATTAGACGTTTGTGTGAGAAGTGTAAAAAAGTGTAAAATATAAAATATTCAAGAAAGGAACATAAAATAAATCTAAAAAACAAAACTAATCCCAAGCAGAATATTGTTACAGGTAAGACAATTATATTTTTGTAGAGTTATTTTTAAGTTAAAAAATATTCAATTTCAGTTATTCAATAGGTGTGGAGAGGGGGGCACATTTGAAGACTTTTTGCTAACAACCATCATTTAAATAAAACCGATTTCGATTATGATTTTTGAAATGCAGCAAGTAATTATATTAAAATGTGCTCCCCATGTGGGGCAGCTGTGAACTAGGCTGGGGCACTTTTGAACGGCAGTTTTTCTAATAGTTTTTTTAAATTGGCAAACTAGCCGACCCAACGAACCCAACACCAACAGCAACTCCAACACCAATACAATATTATTAACAAAATTTCATGGTATTTTCTATGTTTCAGATTGACAAGGACTTTCAGTTCATGTTCACCGAAATTTCCTCCATCCTTTCGTTGTGGGCAGGGGCTGATTGGCCCATAGGCTAATTAGGCTGCAGCCTAGGGCGTGAGGATTTCGAGGGCGCTGGCGGGGAATCGTATATTCACTGTCATCATACATACTTATTTGAACTACATACAAGTTTTTTTTAATAACGACACAACTGACTACAAAGTGAAATTTATATTATAATTAATTCGAGATTTTCGTTCATTTAGAACAAAATGTATGTTTTCCTTGTTATCTGGGATAGCCAATGCATTGAGAAAGTGAACGCACCCAGTCTGTATCAGTTTTTCTTTTTTCAACACACAAACACATATTGTGGCATTGAATACTTTATCCCATGATGTTTTTTGCGCAACGACTGGATTTTCTCACCAAATGACGCTGTTGTATTATTATTATTATTATTTTTTGAATTAATTGTAATTTTTTTAATATGTAATGTGTGAAATATGTATTATTTCCATTTACTTACTTACTTAAGGTGGCGCTACAGTCCGGTGTGGACTTGGGCCTCAACCAACAGTCTCCGCCAGCCAGCTCGGTCCCTAGCTAGCTGTGTCCAGTTTTGCACTCCAAGTTGGCTGAGGTCCTCTTCCACTCGTGTGCGCCACCTGAGTCGCGGTCTTCCTCTCCTTCTAGGGAATAGTGCCGAAGGCTTTCCGGGCCGGAGCATTCGTGTCCATGCATTCTAAATGACCGAGCCATCTGAGTCTCTGGACCTTGACCCTTCTGGCTAGGTCCACGTCGTTGTACAACCCGTAAAGTTCGCTGTTGTATCTCCTTCTCCACTCCCCATCAATGCACACGGGGCCAAAGATGACCCGAAGAACTTTCCTCTCGAAACAGCTTAAGGCACATTCATCCGATTTTGTCAGGGTCCATGCTTCTGCACCATATAGCAGGAGAGGGATGATGAGGGTGTTGTACAGTTTTACCTTAGTTGCTCGAGAGAGGGCTTTTCCACTCAATTGCTTTCTTAGCCCAAAGAAACAGCGATTAGCAAGAGTAATTCTTCGTCTTATCTCGGCGCTGGTGTTATTGCCCGTGTTAATAGCGGAGCCTAGGTAGACAAACTCCTCTACTACCTCGAAGTTGTATGCGTCTATTGTGACGTTCTGTCAGAGCCGTCGGTGTTGGGTGTCCTTTCTCGAAGACAGCATATACTTCGTTTTTCCCTCATTTACCGCTAAACCCATTTTTGCCTCTTCTGTCTCAATTCTCACAAAGGCGCCATTGACATCACGCTATGTTCTTCCCATTATATCAATATCGTCGGCGTACGCGAGAAGTTGAACAGATTAATGGAAGATAGTGCCTCTGGTGTTGACGGTTGAGTTTTGGACTATCTTCACAAGAACGATGTTAAAGAAATCAGTGCATCACCTTTTCTGAATCCTTTTTTGACGTCGCAAGATTCCGTAAGCTCATTGCCAAGCTTGATAGAGCAGCGTGAGTTCTCCATCGTCATTTTGCACAAGCGAACGAGCTTGGCGGGGATGCCAAAACTAGACATAGCTTTATGCAGTTCGTCTCTGTAGATGCTGTCATACGCGGCCTTAAAATCGATGAAGAGGTGGTGGGTATCGATTTGGAGTTCATAGATTTTTTCCAGGATCTGCCGAAACGTGAAAATTTGGTCGATGGTAGACTTTGCTGGCCTGAAGCCACATTGATAAGGATCAATCAGATTGTTGATTTTTTTTAAATGAATTGATATTTTTTTTATGAATAATTTAAATCTACCAATTTTTTGTAAGGAAAAAATTATTATTTTTTAAATAAATCGTTATTTCTTCATTTATATTTGATACAATTGTTTTGCAATAAAGAAATGATAATTTTTTGGACAAATTTTTATTTTTTGTAAATATAAGATACTATTTTTTTTTAAATAAAATAAAGAAAAAAATAAAAAATAAATAATTATTTTTTGAGTGAATTCTTATCTTTTAATTAATAATTTATAACTATTTTTTGCAATAAATAAATTATTATTTCTTAACCATTTGTTATTTTTCTTTTTTTTTAATTGATTTAATTTTATTTATTTATATTATATTGATTAATAATTTATATCTTCCTACTTTTGTGATACTTTTTTGAATGCATTTTAAGTTTTTTCTTATTAATATTACCTATACATATAAATAACTATTTTTGCAATAATTAATTTTATATTTTTTAATAAATTATAAGTTTTCATAATAAATATGTATGAATGTATATTTTCGAAAACTGCTTTTTTGAAAAGAGTTTTTGTTCTTATTAATATTATACTATATATACCAATCGGTTGGAGACTTGTTTTTTTTTTAAATATTGAAAGCTGACGAAGTCATAAACAATTTATTTATTCTTAGACCTGGAGGGGGCGCGTCCAGAGAATTAGCCTAGGGCGGTCAAAACCCTTGATCAGCCCCTGGTTGTGGGAGCCAACTTTCAAAATTTTAAGGCAGTTCTTGATGAGAAATATTGGATAAGAACGTATTGGACACACTCAAAAACACAAAAGAAGCGGATTTTGATAAAGGTAAACTACTTATTGATGCTTAACAGAAGTAATTCTAATTGTTTCTTTTAAAATTATTATAGATGAAGTTATTTTGCGAGTACTTAAAAGTGTACGCAATTTTGTCTTTCCAATGAAGTACCACCAAAGGAAAACCAATGGTGGGGACAAGTGTTCCAGCAACACCAAAACCAACAGCAACACCAACATCAACAACAAAACCAACAGCAACGCCAACAACAATTCCAATACCAACACCATCACCATCCCTCATCAACCTCAACCACAATATCAACACAATCGCAAAAACTAAACTCAACACCAACAGCAACAGCAACACTAATACCAGCACAAACCCCAACACCAACAACAATACTAACAACAAAAAAAGCAACATCAACAACAACACCAATTCCAGTATCAACCACAATATCAACACAATCACAAGTTCAACAATAGTATCAATACCATATTTTATTAGAATTATATGTATTTTCATAAGAATTATATGTATGTATGTATAGTATATGTAAGTCAACTTAGTTGTAATAATAAATAATTAAACATGTTAAAAAAATTAAATCTGCCTTATATTTTAAACAATCCTTGCAACTTATATTTCAGAAAAGGTGAGAATCACGGTAATCTAATTGAAAATCGAAATTTTAAAAAGTATCATAATGATTGTAATATTGAAAACCAAACAAATTTGAAATTTTCAAATTAGCAACCACCGTTTTCAATATGAAAACCGTAGTTTTCATATTAACTACCGTGGTATTAAATTGGTTAACTGTGTTTTTAAATATGACTACTGCGGTTGTCAATTTGAAAAGCACGATCTTCAAATTGACAATCATGATTTCAATCTACCAACCGCTGTTTTCAATTTGACAAACATAGTTTTCATATTAACTACCGTGGTATTGAATTGGTTCACTGTGATTATCAATATCACTAATATGGTTGTCAAGTTGACTACCGTGGTTTTCAATTTGAAAGTCATGGTCTCAATAAGACTTCCTAGGTTTTCAATTTGATATTTTGAGTTTTCTAAATGACAACTGCAGTGTTTAATACGACTGCCATAGATTTCAATATGACAACCATGGTTTTCTATTTGCCAACGCAAATTATCAATGTGACAATCCTGGTTTCGAATCATGAAATTGAAAATTTTAAATTTTCATATTTACTACTGCGGTCATTGGTTGTAAATTGACAACAAAATTGTCAGTTAAATGTACAAAATTATCATTATGACTACTGTTTTTGGTTCAGTGTAAGTGTAATATCAAGTACCTCTTTCCTGTTCTTGGTTACAAAAGTGGGTTCATTACCAATATTACTTATGAGTAGGTTAGTGCTTAGTAGGTAATCAAATAAGGACTCATGTCTCTCATTTATATCAGAGCTACCCCATACCGTGTGATGGGCGTTAGCGTCCGAACCAATAAGAAGACCAACTTTTTTCGATTGCACGTCCGCAATTGCCTTCCTCAAGGTGTCTCCTGGAGCTGGGCTGTCGTGGCCAAGATAGGAGGATATGAGCCAGTAGGTGGCTTTATCCGTTGTTAAGACAGCGGTGGTGGTGTCCTTGTGGCTGTAATTGGGGAGTTAAAATACATTTAAGTCATTTTTTACTAACATGCATGACCTTGGTTCACCTTTCTCCGATGCATACAATAGTTTATAGCCAGGAGTCCTGAGACCTCTGATGATGGAGTTTGAGACCCACTGCTCCTGTATCAAGACGATGTCTTCCTTGTTTCTATGCAATCGGAGTACCAGGTTGTTTGCAGCCATGATTGCGTGATGTAGATTAATCTGAACTAATCGCAGCATTGCTATTTTTAGTCAGATAGATAGATAGATATCACTCAGAGTGATGCCTAGGGTTGAGTCTTCAGTATCCATGTCGGAGTTGCTGTCGACTATAGGGTTAGCCTCCACGTCGGATGGCTTGTTTGGGGCTGTGGAGGTCGATGGTTCCACCTGTGGTGTTGCATCGACTTCCATTTTTGGGGGTAGTGAAGCGTTTCCTTCCGCTGAAGGGGCTTCTCTGGGGGGCGTCTTTTTTGTAGATACGAATCACGATTTCATCGAAACCATACCTAATCACGCCTTTGGTCGCGGCCAGTGGAGCCAGTGATTCCCTATTGACCACCAAGAGAGCTGATCTATAGTGACCCACTGTCTCCTTCTCAACCTTTGGGACTTTCCAGTCGTGCGTAGGCAGGTTTGGATTACTTGCTTTGATCAATTTCATGATCATATCTGGGCAGTTGTGTAGAGCCGGGACAATTATACGTGCTATTGGCCGGCAAGGAATATTCTCCCTTGCAACAACCTCGAGCTTGGCACCCGGCCAGACTTCTGGCAAGCCATTGACAGCAGCCCTGTACAGATCGAAAGATCTCTGATCACCACAGGCGATGAGTTTGATACGATTTTGGTACCATCCTGCATCGGCTGTGTCTGGGAGAGGCCCCGGATTCTCCTCGATGACAGATAAAAATCTGAAACCGAGGTGAGCCTTGACGTCTGCCCATTGATCATGAGAGATGTTACCATCCACATGACTCCTGTCAATGACCGCGGCTATGATCTTGCCTTTGAGCGCGTCGCTGAAAGAAAGATCTTTATTGAAGGCTGTTGTGCTGCTGGGATGCACTTTCTGCCTTTTCGCATCAGGCTTGTCGCCCTGGAGAGACCTATTGCGCTTTGACGTTGAGTCGCTGCAGGTCGGTTTGGTATTTCTGCTAAGAAAGTCACTAGCACACTCGAGTTTTCACGTTTGCACCGGGGTTCTTTCCGCCGCCGGTATGACACCGACTGCGGCTAGAATCCTCTCAGCATTGCGTTGGTCTCGATTGGCCTGTGACTTCTTGGACTTCTTATTGGCCGGATCAGAGCTATGTCCGTGTGACACAGATGTGGGTCCACCGTCCACCTCCAGAATTAGTCGCTACCGATACAAATCGGGGTGTGCCCTCACCCTTCGAGTCAATTCCACATGTCGCAGATTTTGTCTCTCCGGATGGGGTGTCCCTTCTTGGGGTCGCTTGCAACGTCCTAGCAGGAGCGGGGAAGGGGTGGGGTGTGGAATTGCCTCCCTTGGGACAGCCGAGCGTCACAGCTGTTCCACTGACGCGTAGTTCCTTCAAGTAAAGGTTGCGGCTAGTAGAGGGAGAAAGACTCCCGCTGCTAGTGGCAACCACAGGGTTGACAACCCGTTCACACCCCTGAGTTGGCTCGACAGCTTTTTCAGGAGATGTGACCGCATTGGCAGCCCTGGCGCGATTTATTTGTTTAATTGTTTTTCTGTTTGATTTTTTCATATTGTTCCCACGAGTAATGCGGAAAGACGGTCGGCCCCGGCAGAGCCGCTTGCCGGGGTAAGCCAGAAATATGACGGACCTTACCACAGCGTCCGAAAGAGCTCGTTAATGGCTGGTTTATCCCCCAGCCTTTCATTTTTCGGCACAGTTTTCGTACAAAGTACGCTCACACCACCACTGAAATTAGGAACCTCTAAACTATGATTGAATTGGGTTTCCGAATGTTGCACTATTGAGGAGGTACAACAATTCGGCGACCCAACTCAACCTTAGCTATTCACTATCCTGCCAAAAACGCACAGGACTACTGTGGTGATCATTGCCCGCCTGGCACCCACTTGGAGGGTTTGAATGAGGATTTTTGCCGGGCTAAAAAAACGGTCACAGACTTGAATAATCTAATCCAAGTTAAGATATCTTGTTTACTTTCAAGACCCGTCAAAATCGTCCACGTCTTCCTCTTTTTATATAGAATCAACACCACGTGTCCTCAAATTATGTTCACTTTGAACTACTTTTACTTTATGACCTAGTTTATTAGGTGGAAATTAAGATTGCATCCAGCACACACTTCCTACTGATGATTCCCCAGTGGGTGTAAACTGCCTTCTTAAAGATTTGCAATATACATTTGAACTTTGTGAGAATGGATGCCCTGATTGCTATCTTAATAACGGTCAAAAGAAGATAACTTCTTCCTGACAAATTGGGAAATCAATTGAACTTATTAAACTGTTCCACCTTTAATATAATTATTGTCAAAACGTCAAAAACCTGGAACCAAAGCATTGCACTATTTTCAAAGCCTGCAAGCGAGTCTTTAATATAAATGTTACAGCAACAAGTTCATACATACAAAGTACGTTGCACGTGGCTATATCAAAAAGTTGATGGTTTTCATGAATTTTCTTGGCAACCATTTTCATGTAAATGTTAAGCATAATATCAAGTTAAAGCCGAACTGTTTACAGTTTTCGTCCCCCATCTGCATTCTCCCCTCAACCAACTAAGAGACGTAGAAGTAAAATAAATAAATGAAATGTTTCTCCAATCCTAAATAAGCTGACATTAACAGAATTCCTTGAATACTTGAGATATTAGCCTAAATATAGTATTATTGTTCAACCAAAATTTAAATAAATTTTCTCAATAATCCAAAACCATCGCTTTTCGTTATTTCCCATTCCGTTGGAATTGATCCCTCTCGGAAGGATAATTGCTAGAAAATTCACTTATTGTCTATCCGCAGTAATCTGGGTTCATCTCAATTGTGAATATAACCTCTCCAAACAAATAACTTGCGAACGTAAGCATTAGGGGCGGTCGTTGACTGGGAGATGAAATTTAAATTATTCTGCACAAACTATTAGCGGGTAAATTACAGAAAATAAAATAACAAACGCCGCCGACGTTTTTTCTATTCGTATCCACAAAAAGCATTGCTGGGCTTTGGTATAAATTTATTTGTATTTACAAACCGAAACGGTTAAGATAAACATTCATTTTCGAAACAACCACCTCATCTTGTCTTGGAGATTGCGAGGTACCAGTGAAATAATGCTGCATTGTCTTTGCATTTTTTGGATTCGAAGGAAATTCCCCCATAATGTTGTATTTTTCGTTCATTTTTTAAGTTTCAAGAAATAAAAAATAGTGAAATAATGCTACCACCACCACTGTGCGCACCGGTTTGTGTTCGATGAACTGAAAAATTAAAATGCTTGAAAGTCAGTAGCGCAAATAATAATAAACGATTGCGATTTTCTAATTTTTACAGTTTACAGTGCTGTGAAAATGTAACTTCAAATGTCCATTTAATTTTTTCTCAGAATCTTACTTAACAACAAACAGACTCATTGCGTTGTGTAACAATCGATTTCTCAATCATAAATTTTCCACACAGCCAGCGGTTTGAATTCTTCGTTCAATTGGATTCAATGCAGATTCAGTCAGTGTAGTGCTGATTCTCCTTGATTCTCATGAGTCACTTTTTTAGCATTTAAATCAAATGAAATATTTCAAATAAATAAAGTGTATTTATTAAGAATCTTGTTTAATTTAATCTGTGGTAAAATTTAATTATGGAAACACGGCTGAGTTTTTTTTGTTATATTGACAAAATTTAATGAAACTTTCCTACCTCCCTGTATGGATGTTCTTTTGTGCATTTTGCTGCAAGGGTATTTTTCGTTTTCCGTCCTTGCACTTAATTGAACGAGGGCGTAACAATAACAAACAGCAACCACCGCCTCTCACCACTCCAGTTCCTGTTCAGATAAAACAATAGTAACTCGATTTTGTCTCCTTGTCTTAGCTGTTCGGTGTGTGAAATCTGATATGCAATGGAATATCGAATTCAGCACAAAGTAGCTATGCTTTTCCTTTCGTTTTTCGAAAACAATGGAATGCGAGGACATTTCGTCCTTTGAAAGGAGTAAAAAAAACATGGTTGCACTCTGAATCGGAAGATGGGTATAAGTGAATTTGTGTTCTCTGTTTTGTGAGGTCCCCTAAAGCGTGACACACGATGCATTTGATCCTGAGACCATCCCCTTAAGGCACTCGCATAGTCAAATACAGGGCGGGTGTCTGACTTGCTGACAGAAACGACAAGACAATTTGATGAGTGTTCTCAAGGAAAATATAACAATTGCTACTTCTATTACCTAAATTAGAATGCGATAAGTGCATTATGTGGTTTTTTCTTACTTACATACTTACGAACGAGTCGATTGATTTGTGGAGATACGCTTGATGATTATGCAAAAGAATGGATGCAAAAGAAAAACTGCTTTATCCTTCAGGGGCAAGCTACATAAATTAAAACACACACACACAAGAAGAAAACAAGAGATACTTGGATAAAAAGGATCATTTTTTGTCAAGACTTATAAAAACAAAAGTGACGTGGAATAAGATTGAAATAGGGTTGACTTCTATTGTCAGACAGCTAGAACGGAAGTTTCGATCTTCAATTAAAAAACGTGACGAGGATTTAGTTTGATGACTGCATATTTGCTTTTTGAACACTTTTATGCCACAGTTTCAAAGCTGTTTACTTCCAATAAAGTTTTTTTATAATAAGCTAATCCCTGCCCATCAAAATAAAGTCTATGAGAACTGCAGCTTTCATTTTTAATACCTTTACCTTATAATGAAACATTCATTACCAATAATATCTACATTCCGCACTCCACCATCGACGATCGACTACAATCAGTAACACACCGTCGCGACGCGTCGGCAAACAACAGCTTCACACACACAACCAAAACCAAGCACACTCAGTCGTTTCTTACAATCAGCCCACAACCAAATTCGATGTGTATCAGAGGAATACAAAATGTATGGAATCATTTCGTTTGCCAAGTATAATTCACATTCATGTTTTGGCAAGAAATTATCTAATAGAGGTGAGGGCAATATCCAATCGGTTATAGTACCAGACTTGTTGTACTAGGGAAGGTTCTCTCGCGTCTGCTTTCAGACTGTAATAATAATTAATCAGTGGCGTCTGCTTGCAGACTGTAATAATCAAGTATCATATGCTTTCTCAGACTGTAATAACCAGTGGCGTCTGCTTTCAGACTTTACTAACCAGTGACGTCTGTCTTCAGAGTGTAATTATCAGTTGCGTCTGCTTTCAGACTGTAATAACCAGTGGCATCTGTTTGCTCAGATTGTAATAACTAGTGGCACCTGCTATTTCAGGTTGTATTTAGTAGTGGAGTGTGTTATGTTGAGTGAACCATATTTATAAGACCATAGCAATGATAAATTATGTAATGTTTAATGTACTTGTAAAAACTCATAATAATAAATATTATAATCATGAATGAACTCTCAAAGAGCTAAAGACTAAAGTGTTGTTTTGTCTTTAGTCAGGCACTGGAAGCCGCTTAGTTCTACCTCAGCCCTTGATAAAAAATAACCTATCAACAAAGACTTAACGATGTTTTACAAAAGGACGACTCAAATCAATCGAAATGTTTCCCTTCCATAAAATCTTCCAAAGTGTTGTTTTCCCACTGTGTCCTTACTCCAATTCAATTTAATTTAAGTATATCTTAATTTAGCATTAATCAATGAAGCAGAACGAAGGACGGGTAATGTGTTTTTTATTCCTCCCCCAAAACAAAACAAAAAACATGCCGGTCAAACTTAACTTAAACTTAGACTTAAATTTGACTACTACAAGGGATAAAAGACCTTTTTTATATTCACCTTTTAAGTCGTCTTCATGAGTGTCCTCCTTATTGCTTTTTCTCCATACAATGCAAAAAAATGGACAATAATCCTGTGTAATTTACGGAGCTTGCTAAAATCGAATTATGTTGGTATACCTAATGCGAGGGTTCAAAATTTCGGAACCAAAACAGGGTTGGATTTTAAAGAAAGTGTTTCTTTTATGAGAATTCTTGAATCCTTAAACTTGAGGGCTGAAAAGTTTGAGGCATTTGGTTTTTAAAAATGAAAAAAGTTCCCCAGTCATTTGGCACCCAGCCCAGGCATGTACAAGTCCAAAATTACATTGCGAACCCAAGCTATAAGCTTAAATAATATTTACTTTTCGGTTCGATGCCATATTGTCAGTACCTATTTATCTACCTTCCCAAGAAGATAAGGGAAAATGGTTGTTTTTTTTTGCCCTGATGCCTTAAACAAGGATACCAAACACCCACTCCTTTTGCTGTCAAAGGCCTCACTTCTCCAACTTGGATAC
Organism: Sphaerophoria taeniata; assembly: GCA_943590905.1. NCBI lineage: Eukaryota > Metazoa > Arthropoda > Insecta > Diptera > Syrphidae > Sphaerophoria > Sphaerophoria taeniata. The sequence continues at coordinate 109,694,336 of OX016541.1, forward strand.
TATTTTTACTCTGAATGATTTATGCGAAACCAAAAAGTAGACCAAAATAATGCGACGATTTGAATCTAGTTTTCTAAACGATCCTTATCCTTTCCAATGAATTCTATTGAAACTTTGGTAAAGTTGTCCTCACGAATTATGTATATTTATTTGAGGGAGCCCTTCATCTTGATTCGAAACAGTGAAATAAAAAAAAATAATAGAAAAACTTTTGGCTACATAAGACCATTGGCCCGGGGGATTGCATCTCCGAACACCAAATTTCATATCAAGACGGTGGTCGGGCTCATAGATATAATTCGAGACACAAAACAAAATTGAAAGAAAAACTTTTCTGATTATCTTGATTGTATTCGAAGTGCTTGGACCGACTCCACCCTTCAATTATTTGACCACCATATCACATCAGTTTTGTTGATGGCAGGGGCAGTGACAACGAAGGCAACGCGACGGTGGTGGATGGTTACTCATTTTGACTCAAGCCCATCTCTTCAAAAGCAGCTCTATAATCCAGTCGAAATTCAGGGCTGACGGATAATGACTACAGAGTGTGCAAAGATTGAGGGGTCTAGTAAATACTCAAAACACCATATGGGGGTTCATACTCTCTGATCCAGATTGAATTAAGGGTAGTTTCAGTATGAAATCGGACTCACAACAATCTCAAATCCGCATGTGATGAAACTGCATACCAACAACCGAACGCAGGAAAACACATCGCATGATCTAGTTGTCATGGTGGAGGCTTATCGCTTTCACTTCATGGTCGGATTTCAGGGAAACAGCCTTTCAATTGGAAGCTTAGGGTTGTGGGTATATGTACAAATACATATAGAAAATATGGCAATAAGGAATAGGATACGGAAAACAAGAAGTCATGATAATGCTGATGGAACGCACACAGTAGCAGTTCCAATTTCTATATAAATCATATAATGTGGCTGAACATTGATGAGCGAAATTGAATGTTGCGGCGAAATGGCGGGTAAGCTTTCTGCAGTTGAATTTGAATGGAAGTTACTGAACCGAGTGACCACTGTTTTGAGGTTTCCTTGGCGATGCGATGGCCGGAATGGCAGTAGTTTTGGTTATAATGGCTTATAACGAAATTTAATTGAGGATTTCGTGAATGGAGATTTGCTCACGTTGTTCGGTTTTGTTGCTCATTTTGGAAACTCTCAGGTTCTATGTCTTTTAGAAAGGATAGGAAGCAGGGCTTAGTATCACCATAATCAGAATATTCTTGGGATTGAATAACCTTAACAGCATCTTCTTTTTCTTTTGGGTGTACAAATTTTCTGAAGATATTTACCTATACTTATTCGAAAAACGTTAGGTATGAGAAATACCAACTTTATTTATAAAGGCTTCTTGATTGATAAAGGTTCATTAATCTCACAACTTATTTCGATGTGAAGAAATATTAAAGAGATCCTTAAGATGAAAAAATGTTTAAGAAGGTCAAGATATTAATTAAATTTGAAAATAGAAACAAAAAACGAAATTAATTTATTTTTTATTCGGACTTGCACCAAATGAAAACCTCTTATTTGCTAACATAAAACTTTTCTAACGACTTTCCTTATTCCCCATTTAAAAAAAGACAAACAAATAATCTCCTTTCGTTAGAAGCTTTCAATTTTATTTCCATTAACCATTAGCAAAGTCCTTCCGCAAATTAAAACTTCACGCGCCAGTTTCTTATGATGAAACAAATAATTATATCGTCTCTTTTTTCATGGCACTTAATTCGCATTCAGCCAAAAGAATTTCCAATACAACACGTTTCACTTAAGATTTCACATAAAACAATAATTAAAACAACAATCAAATAGAATGGAATTCGCAAGAAAAACTAATTGATTTTCAATTTAAGGACCAAAGTAAATAGAAAAGCAAATCACAAATCCATTTAGTACGCTTCAATATGCAATTATATTATAATCAGCAGAGCGATCGGTAGTCATAATAATTTTTATTTTATTTCTATATGTGGACATTGGATAATGGACATCCTTGCATAGCGCAACATCTTGTATTTTGTGGTCCCTCAGCTTTTACCAATAATGCTTTCACCATCAAAATCGTCAAAATGATATATAGACGAGGATAATCCCATGGTCAGACCAGACCAGCGGTCATAAAATTTTTTGTATTCAAGGAGCTTACCAATCTCAAAGCTGGTATTATGATGATTCGTTATTCGTTTACTTCGGTATGATGTCTTTGTGCTACTGCAAAGTCCCAAACAAATAATGTTGAAATGTGGACACAGGGTGTTTTAAGTTTTTGTAAGCCTAACAGAACTCAAAATTAATATTAATAATAAAGAATTTATTAAATATTTTCTTGCAGGAATAAATAAATAAATTTTTTCTTGCAGGAATAATCAATAAGCTTTTAAATCATTCACATGCTTTATATTTGTTTCATTTTAGATTTCCCTAACGTTGGTTTTTTCTTTCATTTTTCATATCATATCTATTTAAAACTGTATAGAGGGTGTTCCAAAAGTCAACGAAAACAGGTGATACGGTAAGCGGTGGCAGTTATCAAAAAAATAATTAAAAAATCAAAGCAATGCATTTTTTTATTTATGTAGGTAAGCATTAAAAAAAAATCCCTCAGCTCAACGATTTCAAAGAGTCACGTATCATGTATCAAGAGCAGTACCTGACTTTTCCTTAAAAGGTCGAAGCAATAAACTTCTGGTTCCAGAACCGGGACACAGGCTTTTTGGAAAAGTGAATAGGAAACCTAGTCCCCGAAGCACAGGATATTTATTTATTTATTTATTTATTTATTTATTGTCAATCAAGTTAGGAAACTTTATAGTGACTTTAAAATAATATATGTACAATATTAATAACATAGAATCTTAAATTAAATAAAGACTTGTGTAAATAAATAACAAATACATAAATAATTACAATGAATTCAATATATCTTTCTTAATATTAAATCTAGTTTTATTAAAATCAATGACAACGTCAAAATCATTTAAATCAACACAAGAACAAGTGATTGGATTATGTTTAGCGTAATTTGTAATGTGGTAAGGAACATTTAAGAAGTTTCCATCTCTAGGTCGCAAAAAACGAGAAGGAGCATAAATATTATACATAGAAAGAAGCATCGGGCAATCTATATTAGAGTTTAAGACATCAAACGCAAAGAGAGCAGAATATAGTTTTCTTCTAAATTCCAGAGATTTTAAATCGATCAAAGTACACCTGGTTTCATAAGACGGAAGATTAACTCCTCTAAAAGTTTTTCGTAAAGCAAACTTAGTAAATCGTTTTTGGATTCTCTCAATTCGGCAAGAACTTATTTGAGTATATGGGTTCCAAATTATGCAACAATACTCTAATATTGGTCTAACAATAGACAAATAAAGACTCTTGAGAGTATAAGGATCTTCAAAAAACTTTGAATTTCTCATCAAAAATCCTAACATCGAGTTTGCTTTAGATATTACTTGATCAATATGAATTGAAAAAGTCATTTTAGAATCAAAAGTAACACCTAAGTCTTTTTGGTTCATAAACCTTTGAAGACAGATATCATCAATTTTATATTCAAAACTTATAGGGCTATGAATTCTTGAATATGTCACAACACTACATTTATTTACGTTGAAAAATAGTCCATTTCGGTTACACCAACTATAGCTATATTATTTAGATCCATTTGAACACTAGACGCATCCAATGGTGTTCTTATGCATTTAAAAATCTTTAGGTCATCAGCATATAATAAAAACTTCGAATTTGAAATGCAACTAGGCAAATCATTAATGAAGAGAATGAAGAGTAGCGGTCCAAGATGACTGCCTTGGGGCACACCGGAAAAATTATTAATTTCTTTCGACAAAACATTCCCAATCTTGACATATTGCTTACGCCCTACCAAATAACTGTGAATCCAATTCAAAAGTGATGAGTGAAAACCAAAGAGTTCAAGTTTTTTTATAAGAATATTATGCTGCACACGATCGAAAGCCTTCGAAAAATCAGTGTAAATAACATCACATTGATATCGGTTTTCTAAACAATGAAGACAGTAAGTGGTAAATAAAGATAAATTAGTTACAGTCGATCTTCCACTCATAAAACCATGTTGATTTTCAGATACATGATTTTTAACCAGACTATAAAGCTTGTTTTTTACAATGGCTTCAAAAAGCTTAGGTATAAGCTGAAGTTTGGCAATTGGTCTATAATTTTCAATAGAACATTTTGAGCCAGATTTATGTAAAGGTGTAATCAAGGAATGCTTCCAGGTATCCAGAAACACACCTTGTTGTAAAGAAAGGTTGAATATATAACACAATGGAGCAGCAAGATATAATCTACAATTTTTTAGAAAAAGTGGTGGAATATTATCAGGTGCAACAGAAAAACTGTTATCAAGAGATGATAGTGCTTCCAATACATCCTCAACGGACAAGAAAAGAGAACCAGCTGCAAAATTATAATTGTTATTACGACCCAATTGAACATTATCAATTTTTAAGTCACAAAAATTGGTTTGAAAAAATGATGCAAAATTGTTGCAAATATCATTAACAGTATCACATGAGACGCCTTTATAAGACATATTAGATGGAAAACCTAAAGATTTACGCTTCGTGTTTAAAAATGACCAAAAACATTTAGAATTAGATTTAATCTTTGACTCAAGAGACCACATATATTGTTTATAAATAAATTTCTTCAAAAATTCATATTCTCTTCGAGTTTGATAAAACTGCTGACGAAAAGAATCAAAAATTTTGCTTTTTTATGTAGCTTACTCATAATATTTTTCAGCCTCGATAAACTTTTATTGAACCAAACTGGTCTCTTAGATTCTTTAAAATGTTTAGTAGGAACGAAACGTGAAATGGCAGAATCTAAAATGTTCCGAAACACAGAATAAGCTAATTCTAATTCATTATAATTAAAAACAAGTTGCCAATCAATCAACTCAAAATAATTATACATTGACGTGAAATCGGCATTTTTAAAATCATATTGCAATTCAACATTACAAGAAGAGTTTAATTCTTTTAAAACTGACAAATTAAAATTTATCTCAAGTGCTTTATGATGAACACTGTTTTCAAGTAAATTAAAATTAGCCTCATCTAAGCGGGCTTCAAGATTTTTATCAATAAAAACTAGATCTAAAATACGACCAATAGAATTATAAACATTATTAATTTGGTGCATATTCAAAGCGGTTAAGTTATCAATAACGTTACATTCAAAATCTTTGTTAATATTATAAGGATACATAAGATTCTCATCATTTGAAAATATCCATTTGATGTCCGACAAATTAAAATCACCCAGAACTATCCAGTATGACTTATCATCAACAATATTTTTAATAATGTGCTCTATATTTTTTATATGAGCATCATAAATGGAATAATCAGATAATGGTGGTATATATGAAATAAAACAATATAAGTGAATATTCTTACGTTCTGAAGAAGAATCAAAAATAGGTAAATCAATACGTACACAAATTTGTTCAATTGAAGAATTATATGAATTAATTTCTATACTTGGATAAATAGACCTAATAGCCAATAATACGCCTCCACCTCTGCATAAACCTGTTAGTTCGGATGAACGATCTTTCCGATAAACGTTGAAATCAGATGTAAAATATTCAGTTGATAAAAAATTACAATTTAACCATGTCTCAGTGAGAGCGATGACGTCATAGGAACAATCAGCAGCAGCAATATAAAATTCATTAGATTTTGTCCTCATACCTCCAGCGTTATGATAAAATAAGGAGAGACAATTTCCAATCGAAGATGAAACACCAATATTATTCATTAGGTTAAAACCTGTTGGTGTAGGTGCGATGCGTTTTTTGAACGGCTTTCAAATTTTTTAATCTGAACTCCAACTGGCCAGATGGATGATTGAAGAGCTTCATTGAATAATGCAGTTGGAATTCCGAGTTTAAAATTAATGTAATGGAACGATGACATATCTGCTTCCTTTTTAACCAATTTATGGCAAACCAAGCTTGTAGCAGCGATACCACTTTACTGCAATTGCAGTAGATCTACTGCATTTTTCGCAAAAAAAAAATCTACTGCCACTAAATCCAATCTACTGCACTTTTTCTTCTTTAGTTATTATAATTTCTTTTGCTTCTGTGACAGAGATTCCTTTTTTAACTTGATTGTTCTCACATCATTCAACGATTCAGCATGCTTTTCATGCACGTCGACGTCTCCTTCTTTTGTGTATGGATACTATATAGCGTGTTCTATTTTGTTTTGTTCCTCTCTGTACAGAAATATTTAGGCCGTGTGCGAATTGCAATAAAATGTGTATTAAAACTTGACGTTCGCTTAAATTTTACCACTGCGTGGTGAATAAAATGTGTTCAAATTCAATTAGCTGCGGAGCAGGCTAAAAAGTTTTTCCAATGTTTTAACGCAATTCGTACACGGCCTAAGATGTGAAACTTGTGGTAGATGGTTCTATGCCTTCAATTTTACCAATCATTGATTGCTTCCCTGGCATAACTTGCAGTAAAGAAAAGATAAATTGTATTGTCAGTGGAGTGCATTATTTAGAAAACAAGATCTTTCATGGAAATATTATGAAATATTAGATTGCTCAAAATTTTAAATTAGATGAAATCAATTTTCCGGAGGGAAAATATTTGCAGCATTTTGTGAATATTGTTATTCTCACTCCCGCAAAATAGTGCTGCTGGGGAGAGAAAATCTACACTAGTTACCAGTATAAAAACAAAAACAAGAAATAAGATAAATCTTACTTCAGTTGAAAACATAATTTGAAAGAAAATGATGAAATATAACAGTTGGTTGCTAGAAACCATCAGATTACCCTGGATTAAACGAACATTTTCAAAATTTGAAAAACTTGGTAAACTCATTGGTTTTCAAAGGGAAAACTGTATGAAATTGTAGGTGCACTTCAAATGGAAAAATGGAAAATTTTGGATTGGGAACTCATAAAACTCTGCAAGAGCAAGAAGAACTTCAAGACCTAAAATTAAGTTTTGCATAGAAAGTTGCATTGGTATGTTTGTATGTCTGGCCGGGACTCTTTATCCGCTCAATCCTCAATGAATTTTGCAACGAACTTTGCATTTTACTGTATGCTTCAATGAAAGTAGAAAGTTAATTGCAAAGCTTGGAAAAATTCAGTTATGTAGTTCTCTATTTCAATTGGATTCAAGCAAATCACTTTGCATTTAAGCAATACTTACATATCTGTGTTAATCATAATTATTCTGGGGCTGCTCTGAAGGGTGCCGAGACCAAGTTCGGTGAAAAATTTGTTGCCAAGCTAGAAAAACTTCATTTCTTTGAAATTGGAAATATCTGTGTCTTATCTGATCGCGCTTCATTATGGTAAAACGTGATTAGCTAAAGATAAGAAGATATAAGCAATGAAATAGATGCATGCTGTTTTGTATGTATTATTTGACCGGTATAGACTCTTACGCCGCCCAACGTATTTAAAAAAAAAATTACAGTACGCATAGCTTAGCCGAGTCATGGTTCGTGTGAAAATAATGGGAAAATCTTACGGGAAAGTGGACTAATGGAAACAATAAAATGGTAGTCGAAAATTATACTTTTTCAGAAATTGCTTTTCTAACGGAACAATTATTTCAGTGAAAAATTCAAAAATTCCGGAAAACGAGAATTTTTTTTTTACATATTTCTTTTAGATCTTGATTTTTGAAGGCAGGCAAGACGAGGTTCGCGGGGTCGGCTAGTTTAATATATTTTATGTATGAATATTTATGTTTAAGTTTTTCTTTTTTGTGAAATAAGAAATCTACTGCGAAAAATGTTGATTTACTGCATTTTTTCAACTATTTCACTGCGCAATCCTACTTTTGAAGTGGCAACGCTGGCTTGTAGTTGGCAAATTCAGTTTTCGTGCGATGTAATTAATAACATTCTCTTCAGTTACAGTTTTATTAAGTCGAGAGATATGTAAAAAACGATGTCGAGGAACAGATGGAAGAGAAGCAAATATTTCAGCATCAGTATTCTCACCAATCAGCAATTTATGTTTTTTGTTAACAACATCTCTAGTCTTGATGGCATTAGCATTAACACCAGCAACATCAAGGCCAATATCATTTTGATTAGTATCAGCGTCGATGACGTCAACATTAAAATCAATTTTATTAGCAATATGGACAGAAGCTTTGTCAACATCCCCCTCAGTCGCAATGTTATTAGCATCAACACCAGCAACATCAACACCAGCAACATCAACACCAGCAACATCAACACCAGCAACATCAACACCAATATCATTTTGATTGCCATCAACATCATTGACGTCAACATTAACATCAGCAATACTAGCATCAATACCAGCAACATCATCAGTTACACCAGCAACACCAACAATAGCAGCAGCCACAACAGATTCAGCCTGAGCCTGAGCTTCAGTCATTAAAGTTATATCATCAGAGATGGTCGACGATGATTTTGAATCATGAGAGACACATTTATTATTACTTTTATTCGGAGCAAGAGAGTCAGACAAGGAAAGACTACGCTTTTTTGATAAAACACGATCTTGGGGAGTAGATGATCCCGCAATAAGAATTTTTCTATCAACAGAGGTAGAATGTATTCAAGCAGAATTTTCAGAAGTTTCTGAATGCGCATAATGTTGAGCGAGCCAATATGACGGAAGAGAAGCGAGACCAGTCAATGAAAACCCAGTCCCAGTCCCCAACAGAAAAGAGGTAGGTGAAAAGAGAAATCCAAAAGCTATAAAAAATAACAAGTCCATCGGGTCGGATGGCATACCCGTGGAACTCTTTAAATATGGAGGAGGTGTTTTGATGGTGACGTGAAATAACGCCCAACGAAATAAGACCAAAATTCGAAAATTTGGTCTTATTTCGTTTTCGAAAACGAAATAAAACCAAATTTGAAATTTGGCTTTATTTCATTTGCTAAAACGAAACTAGGCCATTTTGGTCTAATTTCGTTTTTAAATTTATATAAACTCCCGTTAAAATATTTGTCCACACTTAAACTTTTTTTGCTTATAGAAGAATTCGCACGAATTTTCTGATTAGCCAAATTGGCCCCTTTGCAATAGCTTGCAAGGTTTTGTTTCATAAATCTACATCTTTTTCTTTTGTTACGTAGGAACAATAATTTCATATGTAATGTATGTCAATTGTAAAACCTTGTTTACTTATGTTTAATTGGTGCCGTGTCATATGTGAAACAGTCATATTTCCATATTTGAACATATGGCCATTTTCAACTTTTCTAAAGTGTCAAACTACCATATGATGGCAATAATTAACATTGTAAGAGTCAAGTAGCCATATTTACTTGCTACCTTTTGGAATAAAATAAACAATATAGAAAACATTTTGAATTTACAAGAATAGACTTTAATTTTTTTAGCTACTTGATAAAAAATTTTAATTGAGAGAAAGATAATTGTCACTCGCGCAAGGCGTAACGAGCGGAACAAAATGTTTTGCCCCAGAGAGAATAAATTTGGGGATTGAAAATAAAAAATTCGCGCGAATTATTTTTCACTTAATTTAAATTTTATATCAAGTAAATAATTTAAAATCTATCTCTGGAATTCATAATATTTTTAATAGATAAACTCATGTAAAAATAACTGCTCAATTCTCTGCAAAATTTGCAGAGAAATTGTATAAAACATCAAATGTGTTTAAAGTTGAAGTATTTACATGTTAATGTTCTTATATTTACTTCACTAATGTTGATTATATGAACGTTTGTTTAGTTTAAATTCTTTTTTTAATTCTTATTTCTTCGTTATAAACGTTTTTCAATGAAAAAAGAATATTTGAAGTTCTTTTTTTTTTAGGAAAAAAAATGTTTTGAAGGTGTCATTTGGCCAAATATGTCCTTGGGTGTACAAAAAAATTTTACAAAGAATTCAGCTTTTTTTTCAAAGAATTATTCGGCTTCAATTCTTTTTTAAGGTTGCAAAAAAGCTGAAAAACTTGTTTTGAAAATTTTGGCCTTATTTCCAAATTTTTTTCGGCGCAATTTCCAACTGACCTAAGAATTAAAGCCAAATTGGGGTAGTTTCATTTTTGAAATGGAAATAAGGCCGAATTTCAAATTCGGTTTTATTTCGTTGGGCGTTATTTCACGTCACCTGTTTTGATGAACCGTATGCACCAGGTCATCGACAAAGTGGGGAGGAAGAATCCATGCACATACCATTGTGGCTTTAGGCCAGGCAGATCAACGATAGACCAAATGCTCACACTGAAGCAAATCCTGGAAAAAACAACGAATTTTTGGTCGAAACCCACAATCTTTTCATCGACATGAAAGCTGTTGATAGCGACAGAGCCAAGAGCTTATGATGGCGATGTCTAAATTCGGGATTCCGAACAAACTGATCCAGCTGTGCCGCATGACGCTGAATAATAGTGCAGTGCAGTGTGCAAATGGGTAACAGCTTATCCGAGGTGTTTCAAACATGTGCAGGGTTAAGACAAGGTGATGCGCTGTCACGTGATTTCTTTAACATAAACCTGGAGCAGATAGTGCGCAAGACAGGTGTGAGCACGGAAAGCATTATATTCAACAAATCCACCCACCTCCTAGGCTATGCGGACGACATAGACTTCATCGGTTGCTCCCAGAGAGCTGTGCTTGAGGCCTTGAAAGCGATTGAAGGACAGGCAAAGCTCGTTAGTCTTGAAGTGAATGACGATAAAACAAAGTACATGCTATTAACAAACAAAAGAACATCTGTCCATCGCCTAGGACAAAACGTCACTGTTGGTAACAACAATTTCGAGGTAGCTAAGCAGTTCACCTAACGTGGAACAAATTAATCCCACAAACGACACCTTAGTGGATATCTGACGAAGAATAACCCTAGCGAACCGCTGCTACTTCGGTTTGGCAAAACAACTGGGTACAAAAATCCTCACTCGAAGGACAGAGTATCTGCTGTACAAGATTTTGATATAAAAAGAAATACTCTACGGACCCTAGTGTTAGACGAAAGGGGAAATGATACTGGGCACTTTGGCAAAAAAAAAAAAAAAAACATCGACGGATTTTCGGACGGTGGAGAATGGAGTAGAAGGTTCTACCGCAATCCGCAAACTGTACGAGCTGCACCAAGATGTGGATGTAGTCCAGAAAGCCAAGAAAAGACGACTACATTGGCTCGGCTACATCAAGCGAATGGACGACAACGCACCAGCAGAGAAAGTCTACTTTATACAGCCCCCAGGTTCGAGATAACCCAGGAAGACCGAACCTCCGGTAAAAAGACTAAGTAACTGCGGATGCCAGAGCACTGGTTTTCTACTACTGGAGAATGCATGCGAGGGACCGTTCCAGATTGAAAACCGACCGTTCCTACATACATGGATTGGTAAGTAAATAGTCACCAATTCCCTATCACCGTTATCGTTCAGAAGTTGACTTTTTGAGTCATAATTTTTTGTTTTTATAAGTTTTAATTCAGAATCAATTTCAAAGCACACCGACTACACCAACCCCCAACAACAGTTCGATAGTAACTTCCAGACTTCTTTGGGAATATAGAGCATTTTTGGAAGTCGAGCCAATCCACTTCTTCACAAATGGATCAAAAACTTATGATTGGTGGAGGCATATACTCTGAACCACTTAAACTAGTTCTCTCATTCCGCCTTCTAGACAGAACTTTTGGTTATAAAATAAATCTTGTCCTGGCTTAAAAAAAACGTGATATCAACATCTGATATCCAGATTTTCTCAGATAGTCAGGCAGATTATAAAATCCAAAACTGTCTATCGTCTCTAACATTCACCTTTATTCTGGGTACCGGGGCATTCCAGCAAAGTGTAAAGCAGTAAAATATTACCCATTCTACCACGTTTTGCTAATGCTGGTGTACCAGTCCGAATGAACTTTTTAAGTGAATCACCCTGTATTGGTAAGCTAACAAGTATGATGGTATATATCAATAATCTCTTGTCCGACGAACGAACGTCTGTCACGATACGTGGTCAATGTGCTTTTTTCGATTAAAAGGCCGAAGAGATTTGCATGTTATTGGAATATCCGACAATTCGAAGAAACGATAACATAACATAAGAAGGGTATAAAAAGCCCCTTTAACTGTTGCCTTGTGACCCATTACTAGAAACTGTCAAATGTCAGTCAAAGAACAATTCAATCAACCGTCTAGCAGCGTTAAAATGAACGTCACACTCACAGTCTCAGTTTCGTTATTATTGCGTCAGAGCGTGGCATCCGTACCGTGTCCCCAGAACTTCGTCCCTTATAAGTTATCATCTAAAAGCACTAACTTTGACAGCACCAAAATCATAAACAGAAAGCGATTCAATTTCAGAGTTTTGTTTTATTTATTTCAGGGATAAGCTAAGGCACACCTCAACCACAAAACAGGCGCAAGTCAAAAAAAAAAATGCAAAGATTGAGTTTGGGTTTATTTTGTTTTTATTATATGACTTTTATTTTCCCAAGCCGGAAACATCGGGTTCCTTCTCGAGGGAATAAATATAAGCAACAGTACCGAAACGGAATGGTGGAAATATAAATTGACTTTTGACTATTGCGAAATAAAAAAAAAGTGGATATTTTTCAGTTGTAGTAATTTATTGATTGTGCAGTTGAAGAAAACCAGAAAAGGAAAAGGAAGTTGATAGATGAAAAATGAAAGCAGAAGTAAAATACCAATTGTAAGAAATCGCTATGGATACCCAAGCGGAAACACTTTGTATTGCATTGCCGGAAATTACTAAATACTGCTGTTAAATTGCTCCAAATTTGAAAGATCGATGCGATTTTATCACAGCATAGAATTTTAAAAAATATATCTGAGAGATAAATTTGGTTGCGGTGAATGATGAAATAAAAGTGGGAAACTACTCAATGCCAAAACAAAGTACTGTTGTCTTTCAAGGCTCGTTAAATCCAAAAAGTGTACTATTACTTCAAAAAACGAAACACTTTCTATATAAGACGGTTGTTCAACCAGCTATCGCTAATGGATCCAAGACCATCTGAACTCTTAGCCGCTTTTGAGAGAAATATCCCACGGAGAATAGGAGGACCTGTATGTGAGAAAGAAGAATAACTTATTGTTGAGACGATATGCCACCGCCCGGACCAGATCCCGGTTGTGGCCGGCGATGAAATATTAGCGGTGTTCCGGCGACAGGATGTACTTTAATCTAGGGCTGTCCTGGTTAACCAGCAATAGAGCAATGTGTTGTTGGTGCCTTAATTTTGCCTTACCTACTTCCTGTATCCTCGTCATTTTAACTGAACTTTTGTTTTCCATTATAATTTTGTATTCATCATGGTCGGTCGGGGCGTTTGTCACTTTGCCAGATTCATTGTTCGAAAAAAGAGAGAAGGGGCAAAATTAATCTTCCATTCGCTTTTGTAGGCATTTTGCTAGCCTACTTTAACTTTAAATGCTTCGTACCTTCTCGCTGCCAAATGGGACAAAAATAACTTCCCAAAGTTCAACAAGAAAAAAGACAAACACGTCCAACAAACTCAGCTCACCGCCTATTATGTGAAACCCAAAGGATAATTACATTCCAACGGATTTATTTCCTATTTTACACAGTCAGATTATGGCTTCCAGACACAAGCACCCAGACGGCGACTTAGTGTCGCGACATTACAGCTTCCCAAGTAGGAACCATTTAAACAAAAAAATGAAAGCTTTAGCATTTTTTGTGTCTACACAAAGAAAAATCAAATTACACAAGATGAGGCATGGAGCAACAGAGTCTGTACAGAATTCACACAAAGCATTTTGCCTTTTCGCCGGATCTGTATCTACACGGATTCTATTACCCGACAGGGTGGCGACTACGATGTTATACTCATAGTCATATCGGGTAGCGCGTACCTAGTCGTAGTGAAGTAGTAAATTAATCCAGCGGTTTAGTGGATACATATTGGAAGGACGTGACGGACGTGCATTGGTATCATTGGAATCATGTGTCATCTCCAGTTCATTAGTTTTCTTCCGAACCCAACGAAAAATCAACCCTCACAGTCTTAAACCTGGATGAAAGTTGAAAGCCGATACACTCCTCATATGACAGCCGTGTGCCTTTGATTCGACGACCATGCTTTCCGTTGGATGTGGGGGCCTTTCGTTTGATGCAGGAGCCATAGTGGTGTTTTATGCAACAAAACACACTTTGTGGCTTCCCCAAGCCCAGAATGCCGACTCTATAACAATGTTGTTAATTAACAATGAAGCTACATTGTGGTGCTATAGATTGAATGACACGCGAACGACTACGACTACAATCACACTAACGCGGATGCTGGGTTATTTGCTAGCGAACGGGGGTTAAATCGATACCTGTTTGCAATACCTAAATACAAATGCTACTAAATTTTACAACGGGAAGGACATCTTCCCATCCTTAAAACAAGGAGCTTTCGAAAGGCTACTTCATTCCAATTAAATTTTCTGTACACGAAAATTTAATTTCAGTTTGGTTGATTTCAAAGCCATTGAATGACACAGACAATAATTATAATTTAGTTTCACTGTTAATTTCGTTAAAATAGATTGAAAGAGAGACTTTGATTTGAGTGCTTGTTTATGAAATTCGAAAGCACTTAAGCTAATATTGTGTTAAAGCAAATTTTATGTATTTAAAAGATGTTTTTGACTAACCTTCTTGTTTTTATTTCAAGCTCTATAATATGCAAAGGGGAGGTTTCATAAAATATAGGTAAGGCCAGCAACCTTCTGTTCACTAAGAAGAGCTTTCTTAACCTCTTATTGCTGTATAGTGTATTGGTACAAATAATGAATTATTGTGCATCCCCGTAAGTACTGTTAGCGAGAATCAGATACTTTCAATGAACTTCGAATTCATGCATCAAACATCTAGAACCTCCAAACCTTTCAAGGGCATAAAGGTTGGAGAGAGAAGCAAACTGAAAAATAAATCCATGGCTCATGGAAATTGGAACCCAACTACCAATGGAAATGATGTTTATTACTAAAACAATACCTCTGCGCCTCTGCCTATTTTTTCGGGACATATCTTTCTCTTAAGTCCAACTTCTTTAACCCGTTTTCTTGTGGTCTGGAAAGTAGGTCTTTGTGACGGCGATGACCGATGACTGAAATGTCTCCCCAGACAGTGACTTTTTCAAGTTTTTCAAGCCTAATCTGTAGAATACGCTAGATGGGGCAGCATTGAAGAAAATCGTTATAGATTAAGGATATCTACTAAGTCACTATCGCCTAATGGAGTCACTCGTAACTTGAAATATCACGTTACGCAACTCCTCAAGCCTGATAGCGATACGCTCGTTTCAAGGTGCCAACATAGGTTCGGATCACTATACTCTTGCTTTGATATTCTGAGAGCGAATTGCTAATAGAAGACACAATGCATCCGCTTCTTAACCTCGAATTAACACGTCTGCCTAGCACAATAAACATAACTACCCTACCGTAATCTACTTGGACCCACCCTGAAAGAGACAATGTCACTAGCACTGCTTACCCCATATAAACCAGAAGCCTCAGATAAGCCACTGGTTTGATGATCATTGCAAGCTAGCGTAAAACCGAGTTATATAGCGTGTAAACGTGGAGGAAAATAATATGAAAAGTTAGGTTAGGTTAGGTTAGGTTGTAGTAACTGTCTAGTTGTTGTTGACACACTCAGACCTCAAGGATCCGTTGTGATACCACAAAATACTCATGGGAGAGTAATGAACTTAAACAAACCAATTCGTGCTTTTAATGAAGTTAGAGAGACATTTTGTGTCGATCGTTGCCAGTTCGCTGGTGTTATCGAAGAAGGGATTACCGACAAAGTTATTCCTTCTAATGGAGAGTGCTGGACATGTACATAGAAGGTGTTGGACTGTTTCCTCTTCCTCCTCGTCCATGCAGCTTCTACAGAAGTCATTTGTGTAGACCCCTAGCCTCAGAGCATGTCTACCTATGAGGCAGTGTCCTGTTATTACTCCAATTGTAGAGCTTATGTTTTGTCTGCTCAGGGATATCAAGCCTTTTGACCGTTTTAAGTCTATGCTTGGCCATATTTGCTTGGTTGCAAGGCAGGTGGTACCCTGTGACCATCTAGCATTGGTTGATTCTAGAGCATATTGTTTGAGAAGATATTTGCATGTAGCAAGTGGTATTCCTATATTATGTTTTTGTCTAACATTAGGCAGAAGTGTTCCGTTTTTGGCGAGCTCATCGGCTTTACAATTTCCCGGAATGTCTCTGTGGCCCGGCACCCAAATGAGGTGAATATTAAACTGTTCCGTCATCTCATTCAGAGATGATCGACAATCGTGGACTATATGAGAGTTTGTGGAGACAGACGCGAGAGATTTTAGAGCGGCTTGGCTGTCCGAGAAGATTCGTATATCCTTGCAAGATATAACGTTTTCTTTGAGCCAGGATAGTGCCTCTTTAATCGCCATTACTTCTGCCTGGAATACACTACATTGATTGGGAAGTCTGTATGATAGACTGAGATTCAGTTGTTCTGAATAGATACCACTTCCAACTCCGTAAGTGTACCGCATTGTCTTCCAGGGGTCTCCCTTCTTCCCAGGAGGATCTTGAAGGGATGGAAACATGGAAGCTTTTACCGAATACCATTTTTGTGGTGGTATAGTCTAAGCGATCTGGGATAGATCTGAAATTGTCTAGAATAGTAGTATGACCAGTATTGTTACTGTTCCATTGAGAGGTGGCTCTAAGCCTCACACATGAGTTGGCTGCCACCATTTTGGAGAAGATGTCTAGAGGTGTTAGGTTTAAAAGCACTTCCAGGGCTGCGGTTGGTGTTGAGCGAAGTGCTTCTGTGATGCACATACCTGCTGACCGCTGAACTTTGTTGAGCTTATTTAGATTTACCATCTTGTCCAGTGCGGTCCACCATACGAAAACTCCATAAATGAGTATCGGTCTGATTACCGAAGTGTATAGCCAGTGGGTTATTTATGGGGAGAAGCCCAAATGGCCTTTTTACAAGTAAAAAGCGCTACGGTAGCCTTTTTTACTCTTTCATCAATATTTGCCTTCCAATTTAGTTTTTTGTCTAAAATGAGGCCTAAATATTTAGCTTGGTCGGAAAAGCTTAATGGTATCCCTTTAATCTTGGGTGGGCTAATTTGAGGAATTTTGTACCTTCTCGAAAAGAGTACAAGTTCTGTTTTGTGTGGATTGACGTCCAAGCCACATTGCTTAGCCCAATTTGTTAGCCTATTTAAGGCATTTTGTAGGAGTTCCGAGAGAACTTGGGGATGTTTCCCAGACACAGATATTGCAACGTCGTCAGCATAGGCAATCACCCTGAAACCCTCTGCTTCCAATGATGTTAGTAGGTCGTTTACTACCATGTTCCATAAAAGAGGCGAAAGGACCCCACCTTGGGGGGTACCCCGATTCACCGATCTGGTGGTAGTAAAACTTCTCATGCTAGAAGTTATTGTCCTGCTTTTGAGCATGAGACTTATAAGATCTATGAGTGGTTTCTCTAATTTCAGCTTATCCATTGCTGTTGTGATCGCTTGGTAACTGACTTTGTTGAAAGCTCGTTCAATATCTAGGAAAGCTACTAGGTTATATTCTTTGTATTTGAGGGAATATTCAATACTACGTACCAGCGAATGAAGTGCTGTTTCTACTGATTTTCACTTAAAGTACGCATGTTGAGCTGTCGAAATGAGACATGGTTTTAAGTTATGTCTGATGTGAATTTCAATCAATCTTTCCAAGGTTTTAAGAAGGAAGGATGATAGGCTGATTGGTCGTAGATCTTTAGGGTTAACGTGGGAGGGTTTCCCTGCTTTAGGAATGAAGACTACTTTTGTCATTCTCCACGCTTTGGGAATATATCTCAACCTTAAACAGCTTGTCAGAATGATTTACAGTGGTGGAATGATCATATCTGAGCATTTTTGTAATTCGGCTGGAATGATTCCGTCTGGTCCTGGAGATTTATATGGATCAAAGCTATCGACGGCCCATTGCAGTTTTTCCCGCGTTATTAGATCAACTAAATCGCTTGTAAATGCTTGAGACTCTGATATTAAGTCGTTAAGTATGTTAGAGCTACCTGGAAAGTGGGTGTCTAATAACAGATTAAGAGATTCTTCATCTGTGGTAGTCCACGTGCCTGCTTCTGTCTTTAAAGCACTGGGTATTGTTGGACTTTTTGAGAGAATTTTCCTGAGTCTTGAGGCTTCTGAAGTATTTTCTATTTTACCACAAAAGTTTCTCCAAGAAGACCTCTTACTCTTCCTTAATTCTTTTTTATATTGCTTTAGAGCCTGTTTGTAAAAGTCCCAGTCAGAAGGAGATCTAGTGTACTTAGATCTATTGAAGAGTTTGCGACAGCTCTTCCTGAATGGTTCTAGTTCTTTGCGCCACCAATGAGGTTTCTTTTTACCCTTTGGAATGGTTATAGGGCAAGAAGCTCTCATTGATTCGTTGAAGGCGTCGGTGAGATGATTCACAGAAAGGTCTAGTTCATCTTTACTGGAGGAGCTTTTAAGAAGGTTGTGATCAAGCAGTTGTGCTAGTACCTCCCTATATCGTTCCCAGTTTGTATTACGGTGATTGCGAAAACCCGTAGATATATTTGCAACATCATTGAGCTCAAACTGAATGTATCTGTGGTCAGAGAAGGAATTCTCTTTTGAGACATGCCAGTTTGAAATCAGATTGTGGATCGAGTCAGAGGTAAGTGTAATATCAAGTACCTCTTTCCTGTTCTTGGTTACAAAAGTGGGTTCATTACCAATATTACTTATGAGTAGGTTAGTGCTATATCAGTTAGGTTATATCAGAGCGACCCCATACCGTGTGATGGGCGTTAGCGTCCGAACCAATTAGGAGACCAACTTTTTTCGATTGCACGTCCGCAATTGCCTTCCTCAAGGTGTCTCCTGGAGCTGGGATGTCGTGGCCAAGATAGGAGGATATGAGCCAGTAGGTGGCTTTATCCGTTGTTAAGACAGCGGTGGTGGTGTACTTGTCGCTGTAATTGGGGAGTAAAAATACATTGAAGTCATTTTTTACTAACATGCATGACTTTGGTTCATCTTTCTCCGATGCATAAAATAGTTTATAGCTTGGAGTCCTGAGACCTCTGATGATGGAGTTTGAGACCCACTGCTCCTGTATCAAGACGATGTCTTCCTTGTTGAGAATGTTGTTGAAATGCAATCGGAGTACCAGGTTGATTAATCTGAACTAATCGCAGCATTGCTACATTTAGTCAGATAGATAGATAGATATCACTCAGAGTGATGCCTAAGGTTGAGTCTTCAGTATCCATGTCGGAGTTGCTGTTGACTATAGGGTTAGCCTCCACGTCGGATGGCTTGTTTGGGGCTGTGGAGGTCGATGGTTCCACTTGTGATGTTGCATCGACTTCCATTTTTGGGGGTAGTGAAGCGTTTCCTTCCGCTGAAGGGGCTTCTGTGGGGGGCGTGTTAAGCGAATGTTCGTCTTTTTTGTAGATACGAATCACGATTTCATCGAAACCATACCTAATCACGCCTTTGGTCGCGGCCAGTGGAGCCAGTGATTCCCTATTGACCACCAAGAGAGCTGATCTATAGTGACCCACTGTCTCCTTCTCAACCTTTGGGACTTTCCAGTCGTGCGTAGGCAGGTTTGGATTACTTGCTTTGATCAATTTCATGATCATATCTGGGCAGTTGTGTAGAGCCGGGACAATTATACGTGCTATTGGCCGGCAAGGAATATTCTCCCTTGCAACAACCTCGAGCTTGGCACCCGGCCAGACTTCTGGCAAGCCATTGACAGCAGCCCTGTACAGATCGAAAGATCTCTGATCACCACAGGCGATGAGTTTGATACGATTTTGGTACCATCCTGCATCGGCTTTGTCTGGGAGAGGCCCCGGATTCTCCTCGATGACAGATAAAAATCTGAAACCGAGGTGAGCCTTGACGTCTGCCCATTGATCATGAGAGATGTTACCATCCACATGACTCCTGTCAATGACCGCGGCTATGATCTTGCCTTTGAGCGCGTCGCTGAAAGAAAGATCTTTATTGAAGGCTGTTGTGCTGCTGGGATGCACTTTCTGCCTTTTCGGTTCAGGCTTGTCGCCCTCGAGGGACCTATTGCGCTTTGACGTTGAGTCGCTGCCGGTCGGTTTGGTATTTCTGCTAAGAACGCCACTAGCCCACTCGAGTTTTCGCGCTTGCACCGGGGTTCTTTCCGCCGCCGGTATGACACCGACTGCGGCTAGAATCCTCTCAGCATTGCGTTGGTCTCGACTGGCCTGTGACTTCTTGGACTTCTTGTTGGCCGGCCCAGAGCTATGTCCATGTGACACAGATGTGGGTCCACCACCAGAATTGGTCGCTACCGATACCAATCGGGGAGTGCCCTCACCCTTCGATTCAATTCCACACGTCGCAGATTTTGTCTCTCCGGATGGGGTGTCCCTTCTTGGGGTCGCTTGCAACGTCCTAGCAGGAGCGGGGAAGGTGTGGGATGTGGAATTGCCGCCCTTGGGACAGCCGAGCGTCACAGCTATTCCACTGACGGGTAATTCCTTTAAGTAAAGGTTGCGGCTAGTAGAGGGAGAAGGACTCCCGCTACTAGTGGCAACCGCAGGGTTGACAACCCGTTCACACCTCTGAGTTGGCTCGACAGCCTTTTCAGGAGATGTGACCGCATTGTCAGCCCTGGCTCTATTTATTTTTTGTATTTTTTTTCTATTTGATTGTTTGTTTCTTTTTGTTCCCACGAGTGAGGCGGAAAGACGGTCAGCCCCGGCAGAGCCGCTTACCGGGGCAAGGCGAGAAATATGACGGACCTTGCCACAGCATCCGAAAGAGCTCGTTAATGGCTGGTTTATCCCCCAGCCTTTCATTCTTCGGCACGGTTTTCGTACAAAGTACGCTCACACCACCACTGAAATTAGGAACCTCTAAACTATGATTGAATTAGGTTTCCGAACGTTGCACTATTGAGGAGTTACAACAATTCAGCGACCCAACTCAACCTTAGCTAATCACCATCCTGCCAAAAACGCACAGGACTCTGTAGTGATCATTGCCCGCCTGGCACCCACATGGAGGTTTTGAATGAGGATTTTTGCCGGGCAATATGAAAAGTGCTGCAGAGAATAGTTCGCCCTGCTTGTCAGGAAGGACGATTTTGGAGACGATATATTAGTGAGTTATGTGAAATCTACCGCAAAACAGACTTAAATAATGACAAGAATTAAGATTTGGAGACTCCAATGAGGTGGACACATTATGAGAAATCGCCGTTAACTTAATTTTTGCTGGGAGGATTGTTTAGTCTAGGACGCCCGAAACCTTGGGGTACCAAACTGGATGCAACGGCCTACGAGGCTACGACCGGTTGTGGCGCAGTTGAAAGCAAAACCTTCATTGGCATGTGTTATGAAAGCAGTCATTGAAGACACAATGATCCAAGTACTAGATAGTTTAAAAAGTAGATATCCACATTGGACGACAGAAGGAATTGCAGAAGGGATTTACAAAATCTGTCTGGATAGAACCAAGATATTCTTAGTGATTTCAACTCAAGGATAGGCCTTAAATCAGTATTCAAGAAATATATTCACTCATGAAGGCATGGAAACCCGTAATGCATTGTTCCTCGGGACATTAAATATGACAGCAAGAAATAGATCGTTGTGGGTAAAGATATCCACGGCAACACCAACAGGGTATGAAATGATACTCTAATCCCCCAGCTTCGGCGAAAAGAATGCTTTTCTACGAAAATCGCCAGCTTATCTGATGCCACCTGTGCCACGTAGGTTTATGTTATGTGTGCTTTCTTTCTTTGTGTCTATCTGTCTTTCTCTGGTGTATTAATGTCTTGTTCTGTCCCAGCCGATGGCCTCAGTCGCCAGTGCTGCTATGTGTCTGTAGTTCGTTACATTCATGTGCGAAGTACTGTGAAATGTCAATGTCAATGATACTCTAATCTCCAAATTTAAAGTCTAAATGTTGCATTCGTAAGCAGCTTTTGTTTGCAGTTAATTTGCCCCTTTTACATAAAAACAAGATTGTTACGACATAAGAGGGTTAGTAGCTATTGGAAGCTCCGATTGGGAGACCCAACATCGGTGAATTTCGTAACCCAATGAATTTTGATTTTGCTTCTGATTCAGCTGGTCTCAGTTTCAGATAGAAATTACGACATGCATGCTCCTAACACGGGATTTATCTGCCAAACAATAATGTGGATATGGATACACTGCTTGAATTAGAGCATATTGAGCAACCAATAATGGCTTCAAATTTTCTTTTCAAATTTAAATTAAAGTTGGTACTGGTATGTTCTTTAACTAATTTTAAGTATTTGTGTATAGGTATACATTTTACTTCCGTTGCCAATTCCCGTATCGTCAAACGGCTCAATGAACAAGGATCACTTGTGAATGAGGATAACGGAAAATGTCTGTGTAAATCAAAATGTGTGAGCTCCCCTCCAACCTCCAAAGCGAAATACAAAACTTCCAAAGTTTGTAAATGTTGCACATACTCGTAGATATCACTATAAACACCAATAGATATACATTTTCGAAACATGTCTGACATCAATGAAAACGTCTACTCCAGTCGGAACGGTAAATTTATCGCTGTGTTTGAAATTTTTTGAGTGTTTTATTTTATTGTTTTTCAACATTTTTTTTTTTGTTATTTGGAAGTGAATAACATTTTTCTAGAATGTCCTTCTAAAATCAAATGATGTTCGAAAATATTGGCGGTGGAGGCGGCTTCGGACAAGTAGACATCCTTTTTGAAATGAAAGTGTATGTACCTAGCTATCATCCCAAACGACAGTTCTGCCAATTTTGTTTGTAAAGTAATGAGCCTCTCTCTGAAACTGTATTGAAGCTTTGATTTGATGGCTTTAAGAAGAACCTTTAATTTGCATTAAAAATTAAAAAGGTTACTTTCGTATTTAAAAGTCATCTGTATAATATTCAAAATTTATTAAGGCTTAAAATAATAGGAACAATCAAGAACTTTTGGATGCACAGCATACACAAATTGTTTTAAAATCCTTTTGTGTTTAAACTGAGTGACAAACTCTGATGGCCCCTTTCCTCTCATGGGGTTAATCTGAGCGCATGAGGGTTCTTGACCCTAAAAAATTAATATGTATTCCAAAGCAGAGGTGTCTGCAGCCAAGTTGAGCGTTTAAATTATTTACAATACCATTCACGCCTGCCTAGGTTGCTGATGCATTGAAAATGCAGATAACTATTTGCTCTTCCGCTGTTTGCACTCAAACTCGAATTCAATGAATAAAATATGAAAAAAAAAAATAAAATAAATAAATGATTTTTCAAAGCATGGGCGATATGAGGATTCAAACGTTGCATGTAGTAAATATGCCACATAAGGCTTAATGCCCCAGAAGCCCTTATGTTCAGCACATCATATGGGTTTAGTGAATTTTTTAGAACATGTCAAACAGTCTCAACTCTGAAGCAAAGGGATTTTGGTTTCATATTTTTTGTACAAATGTCCCTTCTTGTTGGAAGTTAACTCTATTGAAATTATGTACAATATTTTTGCATTGTTTGATTTTTGTATGGTTTAATAATTTTGTATTTAGGTACATACATATATCAAGCATTCGGATTATGAACTTTTGAAACAAATGTTAGCTCTCAGACTAAATAGACTATTGTACGTAAAAATCTATGTCATAAGTGTTTTTCAATTTGAAATGTATGAATTATTTAGTTTTGTATTACTCTTGTCAACATTTAAAACAATATGATTGATTTGTCAGTAGGCAAACTTTTTCAAAAGGTATTGACCCCATTTGGAGGGAAGAGATCTCGGTTTGCTGTCAATTTGAATTTTCATTGAATCAAATTTCTGACTAGGCTGATTAGTTCGCCAGAGATGTGAAATAACTAAACGATTCAGTTGGGTTGAGCTAGTCCCCATTCAGTGGAAAAAAGGATTTATATTATACTTCTGGAGGGAAGGCAGTGAAATTTACTGCAATTGTAGTTAAATCCTCTACAGCGGTAGTGAAATAAATTTCACGCCACAGTGAAAAGCAACACAGTTGCAGTGAAATCCACTACAGAAGTAGTGCAATCCACTACAGCGGCAGTGAGATTATTTACAGCTGTAGTGAAATCCACTACAACGGTAGTGAAATCCATTACAGCGGTAGTGAAATCCACTACAGCGGTAGTGAAATTCACTACAGCGGTAGTGAAATCCATTACAGCGGTGTTGAAATCCACTACAGCTGTAGTGAAATCCACTATAACGGTAGTGAAATCCATTACAGCGGTAGTGAAATCAACTACAGCGGTAGTAAAATCCACTACAGCGGTAGTGAAATCCACTACTGCGGTTGTACTTCAGTTGTAGTAAAATCCACTTCAAATTCAATACAATTACTGCAACTAAAAGTGAAATCTTCTACATATATATTAATGTGTTCGTCAATTTTGACCCCAAATAACGAACACCCCAATATATAGTAGATTTCAGTTTTAGATGCAATAATTTGTATTGCATTTTTGAAGCAGATTTTGCTATAGTATCAGCAGACTCCAAAGTTTTTAGAATACTTTTTGCTTCATCTGCAATAGATTTTAAATTTTTATCATCAGAATTCATTTTTAATTAATAATCTAGATTTAATATGAATGTCTCGGTTTAAAAAAAAAAAAGTAATATATGTGGCGGAGCACTTGATGGTTGTTAATACTGTAGTTTTTGTTTAGGAAAAAACTATCGTATTTTGTTTTCATTATTGTTTCAAAAATATTTTTCTTTATCAGTCAAAACTTAGCTTCCATTTAAATTCAAACAAGTTTGTTTTTTTTTATAAATTTCTTAAATAAATTTATTCAATTTTATAATTCTTAACGACTGTTTTTATTTGTTAAAAACCAAGAAGCTAAATTGGTGACCCCGACGATGCCTAACACAGATAATCGTGAAAATAACGCTACTGAGAGGGATAACCAACAAATGGTTGTAGCAGCCAATTGTTATGCCCGTCTTCATATGCCACAATTTGTTGAAACAGATGTCGACAATTGGTTCTACTTACTGGATTTCTATTTCCGAGCTTCAGGAATTGAACATGATGGAAGAAAATTTGACACTGTGTGCTCGCAATTGCCACCCGCACGCATAACAGAGCTACGACCAATCATCGACGCTGCTCCAAATCAAGAAAAATATGAGTACATACGAACCAACCTGACGAAGTACTTCGCTGATAGCCAACAAAAGAGACTTCGACGTGTACTACATGACATGCCTCTTGGTGACAAAAAGCCTAGTCAACTTTACAACGAAATAGTTCAGGCTGCAAAAGGTACACTGAGCGAACAGGTACTCATTGATTTGTGGGCTTCACGCCTCCCTCCATCTGTTCAGACCGCAACCATAATGGTAAAAGGATCACCGGCCGAAAAAACTCAAATCGCTGATACAGTAATGGAAAACGTTGAACTACGCCATCTTAACGCTGTCGATACTCAACAACCCTCAACAGGGAACAGTGATCTTCATAGCCAGAATGCTTCTTCGTCCTCACCTGAAGTCGCTCACCTCATTTCAGAATTTTCAAAATTACTCACTCATCGAAACCAACCACTTCAATCTCGCCAACCACGTAATCGCACACCATCACGTTTATTGCAAACCCGTACATCAAGCCAGCGCAGGCGTGACGCTTCCATTGAACAATTTGACGATTGTTATTATCACCGTACCTTTGGAAACAAAGCCGTTAATTGTCGCCCACCATGCAGATTTCGTCAAAATGCAAGAACTGTCGCACATTCAAACAATCAATGACTAGATTCTGAAACAACACGCCAGCAACCTTCAGCCTTGATCAACCGATTAAGCATACATGAACAGGCAACCAACACGCCTTTTCTAATCGACACAGGTGCCGAAGTTTCATGTTTACCGCCATCTCCATCATTTAAGAAACTTCGTCCAACTTCATTACAACTATTCGCCGTCAACGGTTCTCCCATTAAGGTATATGGTGAGGTCACACATGAACTCAATCTTGGTCTTCGTCGCCCCTTTGTTTGGACATTTATCGTCGCCGACGTTACCTCTCATATTATTGGTGCAGACTTCTTAAAACACCATGATTTGATGGTTGATGTAAAGAGATCGCGGCTAGTCGACTCTCGAACAAACGCAGCTTCAAAATCGCTCTCTGCAATCTCCAGTCATGTACCATCTCCGCAGCTAATCAACCGAAGCTCACCTTTCTCTGACATCATATTGGAGTTTCCAAACATCACACGGCTGGCACCTCCCGGAGCATCTACAAACTCCCAGGCACTACATTTTATAGAGACAAATGGTCGACCTTGTTCAGCGCGAGTTCGCCGTTTACCTCCTGACAAACTCAAGGCTGCCAAAAAAGAATTTGAACTTCTCATGCGCGCAGGAATATGCCGTCCTTCAAAATCAAATTGGTCAAGTCCGTTGCATATGGTTCAAAAGCCAGATGGATCGTGGCGACCTTGCGGAGACTACAGAAGCTTAAATGAAATTACGTTACCAGATCGATATCCACTACCGTACTTACACGATTTCACCAATATTTTGCGCGGTAAGACAATTTTTTCAAAAATCGATTTACAGAAAGCATTCCACCAGGTACCCATTAACCCAGACGATGTTCCTAAGACCGCCATCATCACACCATTTGGGTTGTACGAATTTACTCACATGACATTTGGACTTCGCAACGCAGCCCAAACACTTCAGCGCTTGATTCATGAAGTGCTACGGGGACTTGAATATGTTTTCGCATACATGGATGATATTTGTGTCGCTTCAATCAACATCGAAGAACACTACCAGCACTTGCGGGAAGTTTTCAAAAGGCTTTCGAACCACAATTTAGCTATAAATGTTGCGAAGTGCGTCTTTGGACAGCCAGAGTTAGAATTCCTTGGACACAAGATCACCCAACAAGGAGTGGCTCCGCTTCCATCTCGAATTGAAGCCATCCAACGAGTTAAGCGCCCAGAAAACGTAAAACAGCTGAAGGGTTTCATCGCCACTATAAATTTTTATCGAAAATTCATACCACATGCAGTCAGAGCTCAAATTCCTTTGTTGGAAATGACCCCAGGTAACAAGAAGAATGACAAAACTCCTTTAAATTGGACCGAATCAACCATCAAAGCTTTTGATGATTGTCGCTTTCTTCTGGCTCAAGCAGTACAATTATCGCATCCCGTACCACATGCGGAATTAAGTCTTGTCACAGACGCATCAAATTTAGCTGCAGGCGCAGCACTTCATCAAGTTGTCGACAATGTAGCTGAACCACTTGGATTTTTCTCCAAAAAGTTTTCTTCTACCCAGCAACTTTACTCAACATACGACCGAGAACTTACGGCAATGTTTTTGGCTGTAAGACATTTTCGAGACATGCTAGAAGGACGAACTTTTCAAATAAAAACAGATCATAAGCCGCTCATTTTTGCTTTTCGCCAACGTCCTGAAAAATCATCTGCTCGACAAACGAATTATCTGGCATTTATTAGCGAATTTACCACTGACATCAGGTATATAAATGGTGAAGATAATCACGCAGCTGATATGTTATCACGAATTGATTCTATGTATACCAAGGAAGATCTATACACGAAGCTTGCAAAATCTCAAGAAACAGACGCTGAACTCCAGCAATTACTTGCAGATAAACATTCGCACTCACTCCAACTGACTTCGTTTTCTTTCCCAAACATAGAAAAACCAATTTATTGCGACACATCACATAATAGAGTTCGTCCTTTCATCACAAAAAACCTACGCAAGTTCTTCTTTGATGCTACTCACAACCTTTCACACCCAGGCCGGCGGGCATCAGCGCGCCTTATGGCTGAACGCTTTGTTTGGCCAAAAATTCATCAACAATGCTCCAAATTTGCTAAAACATGCATAGCTTGTCAAAGGACTAAAGTAAATCGTCATTCAAAATCCGAACTCCAACACTACCCAATGCCAGATGAACGTTTCGCAAGTATAAACATCGATATTCTTGGACCTTTTCCACCTTGAAATGGCTATCGATACCTGCTCACGGTCATAGACCGTTTCACTAGATGGCCAGAACCATTTCCGATGGTTGACATGACAGCGATTAGTTGCGCAAGTGCCTTAATTACTGGTTGGATCACTCGCTTTGGAACTCCATTCCAAATCACATCTGACCAGGGAAGACAATTCACTTCATGCATTTTTTCTGAACTGTGCAAATGCTTAGGAATGAACCACACCATGACGACCTCCTACCACCCTCAAGCAAATGGAATTGTAGAGCGTTTCCATCGAACACTGAAAGCGGCAATTAACTGTAACGATTCAACTAATTGGGTAAAGTGCCTTCCTCTCATTCTATTAGGCCTCCGTTCCACCATTAAGGAAGACATTGGGGCAACGCCAGCAGAGATGGTATATGGCACAGTACTTCGCCTTCCTGCTGACCTGCTGGCGACTACACGAGAAATTCGTTCTCAAAGTGATTTCATCAAAGACCTTCGGCTCATGATGCAAAAGTCCAGACCTCAACAAACAATATGGCACTCAAAACAACGCCCATTCGTACATAGAGATCTAGGCACATCAACACACGCATTTATCCGCAATGATTCTGTTAAAGCTTCTATAGTTCCACCGTATGAAGGACCTTTCAAAATAATTGAACGCTATGACAAGTTTTTTACACTGGATGTCCGGGGGCGCGTCATCAAAATTTCGATCGATAGATTGAAGCCAGCATATTTAGAAGACAGCCTAGAGAATGATGATCAAACACATATTTCTGATTCAAATGGACATCCGCCACAAGTTTCAGCTTTCAGATCCTCAGTTTTCCCGCACACGTTCCAGGCCTCGTCGTGTAAGGTTTATCCAACTTTTCCTTTGAAGTGCAGAAAACTTCTGGGGGGCCTATGTGGCGGAGCACTTGCTGTTGTTAATACTGTAGTTTTTGTTTAGGAAAAAACTATCGTATTTTGTTTTCATTATTATTTCAAAAATATTTTTCTTTATCAGTCAAAACTTAGCTTCCATTTAAATTCAAACAAGTTTTTTTTTTATAAATTTCTTAAATAAATTTATTCAATTTTATAATTCTTAACGACTGTTTTTATTTGTTAAAAACCAAGAAGCTAAATATACTTGCAAAAATTCAAATAAAATTCTGAAATAAAATCCAACTTTGAAATAATATACGAAAAGCATGTACATTTATAATCTTCTTTTTTATTTCCTAGGAATTAAAATTCAAATATTTTTAAATTTAAGTGCCAATCTACCATCAGAGAGATTGTGTGGCAAAGCAGGATAATATTCAAAGTCTGTTATTGACTTAATGCTCAAAACATTTGTGTTATCTGTTATAATAAAAGCATTGATATTTATATCATATTTACACTATCAGAATTGGTATATTTAAATAGATATTTAGTGGAAACAATATATTCTAATTTTTTGGTAACCACTATTTCGGAAATCTTATAAATAAAATTACTTCGCTTATGAAATAAATAAAAACCAGAAGTGTATGAAGTTCCCATAAAATATATGTTTTCTGAAAATGTTTGGATGCCATCAAGCCCTAGTGCTTGAAGGTCTTTGAAATATGTTTTGTCAGATATACATAAATTTTTACTTTTAAAAACTTTTAAAATGTGCCTCCTTTTTTATAAAGGTCTTACCTTCAAAGATCTCCATTGAGTTAACCTTGCTTTAAACTTTATTCGCAATCCCATGAATTCTCCAGGAATTAAACGGTCTATGTCAGACTCTGTTATGTGTTCCAGGCAATATAAACCGATGTTTCTTTCTAAACCATCATTATATAGAATAATGTAAAGAAAATGTAAAGGAGAACATACATATAATATGTATTATAATTTACCGTAAAACAACTCACAGAGCTCTGGAAGCTCCCACATTTTCAATAGATCGGCAACAGCTGTCTCATTTTGGACTTTTTCTTTTTTTTTTTTT
This sequence comes from Sphaerophoria taeniata, assembly GCA_943590905.1. NCBI lineage: Eukaryota > Metazoa > Arthropoda > Insecta > Diptera > Syrphidae > Sphaerophoria > Sphaerophoria taeniata. The sequence goes on from OX016541.1 coordinate 109,724,422, forward strand.
TCTTTTTTTTACTTTTATGTTTTATTTTATAGTTTTCGATTGAAAAATTGAATCGCGTCGCAGCACAGAACACACTTCTAGAGATGCAACTACAAAATGGCTTCCATTTCCAAGTATACAATGAGAATCAGAAAAAGAATTTTCTTTAAAAAAGGGGGAAAAAATTCACTACATTTGCAGTAAAATTCACTACACGACGTAGTAATATTTCACCATACTGATAGTGAATTTTATTGTATGTATGGTGAATTTAACTGCATTTGTAGTGATTTCCCAAGAATTTTCTTTAAAAAAGGCGGAAAAAAATTCACTACATTTGCAGTAAAATTCACTACACGACGTAGTAGATTTCACCATACTGATAGTGAATTTTATTGTATGTATGGTGAATTTAACTACATTTGTAGTGATTTCCCAAGAATTTTCTTTAAAAAAAGGCGGAAAAAATTCACTACATTTGCAGTAAAATTCACTACACGACGTAGTAATATTTCACCATACTGATAGTGAATTTTATTGTATGTATGGTGAATTTATCTGCATTTGTAGTGATTTCCCAAGAATTTTCTTAAAAAAGCGGACAAAATTTCACTACATTGGCAGTAAAATTCACTGCACGACGTTGTTGATATCACTATACTGATAGTGAATTTTATTGTATGTATAATGAACTTATCTGCATATGTAGTGATTTTCACAAGCGTATTCTGAAACGAAATATGGTGAATGATTACTACCATTGGCAGTGAATTTAACCAATGATCGTTGTAAATTTCATTACCCCTATAGTCAATTTCACTGCACTGATAGTGAATTTTATGTTTTAATGCAGTAAATTTTATTGTTTTCTGTAGTGAATGTTATTACATTCAATGTAGTTAATATCACTACAGGTGCAATGATTTTCATTACATATTTTTTTTATCTGTAGTGAAATTTACTACAAGTACTACAATTTCGTGGTTTTTGTAGTGAATTTTACTATTTTTCAGTTTAGTAAAAATCACCACACGTTTTAGTGAATTTTACTACAGAAATTTCTCTGTGTGCAGCTAGCACTTGGTTTCCATGACTGCAGAACAATATGTTAACATTAGGATAAGTAATGTTAATATTTTGAATACTTAATGACATCACATTCACAATATATCAGAAGGCTTCCCTTTCTTACCATTTCGAATTATAATAAGAAACCTTAGTGTTAGTGGATTTAAACATAACATGAATTAAACATAGTTCTGTTGAAGTCAGTTTCAAAAACTTGAAAAACGATAAGTAAACCAATTTTTTAGAAACATTATGTTTCAAGCGCAAGGTCCATAAAAATTAAGCTAGATCAAATGAATGCTGTGCAAGCAATGAGGAATGAAAGGCACAAATGTGAGGGATGTCAATAATTCTTAACTTGCAGAGTCTTCTTTTTCTTTCAAGCTTGCTACATCAACTAAAAACTTGTACAAAATCCCTCTCCAAGAGAACCATTGGTGGAAGTCCAGGCTGGTCTTGAATTGAAGAAGAATGAAGTCAACCACCAAGAGCAAGGGCTGAAATAAATTGCACTCCTGGTGCATTTAATTACATAACATTCAACATTCAAGGAACTTAAAGCCAGGTAAAGAGTATGTCTGTCTGTTTGTATTTCATCAAAAACTTTTTTTTTTATTTCTGTTCACTGTTTGTAAAGTTGGCACGTTAGGCAAGGAAGAGCTGGATGAAATAAAACATACATATGGCTGGTGCTCTGAGCTCTGAGGTAGATGTGAAGTGCACTTTAAGCAATTTTATTTAATTGTTCTTTCTTTTCATTATTTGTTTAAGACTTCATTCATCCCTCTGGAGCTGGGAGACTTATTGTATAGTTTCTTTTGTTCACTCTTACATCCGGTGAATGTTATTTTTATTTGGTTTTGTTTTACTGCAATTGCTGAACCATTGTGTTAAGTTGTTAAGTGAAATGTGAGCCAGGATGTTTCAAACAGTTTAATTTACAGCACAGAGAAAATAGTGGCTTTTAGGGCGACTTTATAGCCAATTGCTTACCGACAAAGCAGGAAGGTTTATTTTTATTTCTATTACTTTCCGTGTGAAAAAAAAGTACTTATGTGAAGTGTCAATAGCTTGGTAACTCTTACCAGTATATAAACATAATGGCGCAAAATTATAGTCCGCTAATGAACAACTTTAGTGTGATACTAAGCTTAAAATGACGTTTGAGTCATGTCTGAAACGTAATTTTAAGCTAGTATCACACTAAAGTTGTTCATTAGCGGACTATAATTTTGCGCCAATGTTTTTTTCCATTATCTGAGCTTTTCTCTTTCCTGATCATCCTTCATCCATCCTAAGTTCAAACAATCTTACTTACCTACTTAAGGTGGCGCTACAGTCCGGGGTGGACTTGGGCCTCAACCAACAAACCTCTCCAGCCAGCTCGGTCCCTAGCTCGCTGTCTCCAGTTTCGCACGCCGAGTTGGTTGAGGTCGTGTTCAACTTGCGCGCGCCACCTGAGCCTTGGTCTTCCTCTACTGCGTCTTCCCTCTGGGGTGGATTCGAAGACTTTACGGGCCGGAGTATTGGTGTCCATCCTCTCCACGTGACCGAGCCATCTGAGTCTTTGGACCTTCACTCTTTTAGCTAAGTCAGTGTCGCTGTACAGCCCGTACAGTTAGTCGTTAAATCTTCTCCTCCATTCACCGTTTATGCAGACAGGACCATAGATCTTACGTAGAATCTTTCTCTCGAAACGGCCAAGTGCGCTCTCATCCGTTTTTGACAAGGTCCATGCTTCTGCACCATATAGCAGGACGGGGATGATGAGGGTCTTATAGAGCGTCACCTTAGTTTTTCGGGAGAGGGCTTTACTACTCAATTGCTTTCTTAGCCCGAAGAAACAGCGATTAGCAAGAGTTATTCTTCGTCTGATCTCGGCGCTGATGTCGTTGTCCGTGTTGATAGCGGAGCCAAGGTATACAAAGTCCTTAACTACCTCGAAATAATATGCGTCTATCGTGACGTTTTGTCCAAGACGTCGGTGTTGGGTGTCCTTTCTAGATGACAGCATATACTTTGTTTTGCCCTCATTGACCGCTAAACCCATTTTTTCAGCCTCTGTCTGTATACTCGCAAAAGCACTGTTGACATCACGCTGTGTTCTCCCAATGATATCAATGTCATCAGCGTACGAGAGTAGTTGCACAGACTTCTGGAAGATAGTGCCTCTAGTGTTGACGTGGGAGTTCTGCACTATTCGTTCCAATATGATTTTGAAGAAATCGCATGACAGTGCATCACCTTGTCTAAAGCCTTTTTTGCAGCGTTGCCAGACACCCAGATTTATCGTATTTCTCCAGATTTTTAGAGCTGTTTACGATTGCCCGATTTTGTGTTTCAAAATTGGGTTTTTTCCAGATTTTCAACTCAGCAAAGTATGTGCATACCTTTACCTTAACATTGTCACTTTTTTCATAGAAAAATTTAAAATTTTATTTACAAGCTGGCAGCACTTCACTTAAATTTCCCTTTTGAAATAACCCGTTGCACAAGAAAAATATCCAGGCCGAAAAAGTCGGTGAAAATTTATTAAGCAACAAGGATTCTGTTCCTTTAGAAACCACTCCCAAGGTTTGTATCTACATAAATATCTTTAAGCGATCTATCTATTTTACCATTTTTTTATTAGATAAAGCATGTGCCAAAATATTCGAAGCTGTGGGAAGTGGAGCAGGAATTAAAAGGCTGGCTTAAACCTTCTGAAAACCCAGCGTACTTGGCCGTCTGCAAAGTATGCGGGGTTTTCTTGAAAGCTTCTGGAGGACGTAACGATTTGATAAAACACTCGTTAACAAGCGTACACATCAGAAATTGTGCTTCTGTGCAAGTTCAGCCAGCAGCATATAATTCGCTTGCTTTTACTTCCCAAAAAAAACAAACCATGACAGCAGAGTTGCAAATAGCTGCTTTAGTTGTTGAACACAACCTGTCATTTTTGCTATCGGATCATTTGGTTAAAATGATTAAATTTGCCTACTCGGATTCCAGCACAGCAAAATCTATAACATACAATCGGACAAAAACAACATCGCTTGTAAAAAACGTAATCGGGGCTCAACAATTGAACGAACTGTCCGAACTGATGAAGACAAATAGTTTTTCGATTTGCATTGACGAATCCACGGATATACATAACATCAACTAAGATTCTGAGCATTGTCGTAAGAATTGGTATTAATTTTAAGATCTACGATTTTTGTTTTTCTTTGTGTAAAGTTGTAACTGCCGATGCAAAAACTTTGCATTCAACAATCGTTCAGAAATTTATCGACAAAGACATCGATTATAGAAAACACTTACTCGGGTTTGCGGCAGAAGGGGCAAATAATATGACATTCAATAAAAATTCCGTTGCATCATTATTAAAGAGCGAATGCCCGAATCTTGTAGTTTATTATTATAACTATGTAAAAGAAACATTAATGATTTCAATAAAAATAATTTGAAATTATAAAGTTCTTTTTCTTAAATTAAAACTCAACCGGGTCGTGCGGTGCTTGATCAAAAAAATCATTTTTCGTTTCCAATGTTCATTTTGTATGTCAGCTAAAATTTTGCGTGCTGGGCTTAACCAATATTTAAATTCACAGGACAACGATAGTTGGAAGTAAAAACTTACAAATGTTTGTTTTCACCATTTTATAACCTACTCTACAGCAGAATATATTTGAACCTACTTAATTCTCGAAATTTAAACGCAATTCAGACAAGGGGGCTTCTTTTCCGAATTTATGTGAGTTTGAAGCTGGGAAGTATAACTTCAATCGCATGTACTGTTTACACACACACGTTTTTTTCTTTTAACTGATTCCCAGATTTTTCCAGATTTTTTATGTGGAATTTCCAGATTTCAAAAAATATTTTATGGCAACACTGCTTTTTTGACATCGAAGGCGTCGGTGAGGTCGTTACCGACTTTGATGGAGCAGCGCGAGTTCTCCATTGTCATCCTGCTCAGGCGAATGAGTTTTGTAGGGATGCCAAAACTGGACATGGCTTTATACAGTTCTTCTCTATAGACGCTGTCATACGCGGCCTTGAAATCGATAAACAGATGGTAGGTGTCGATTTGGAGTTCTTGAGTTTTTTCCAGGATCTGTCGTAATATGAAAATTTGATCGATGGTGGACTTTCCTGGTCTAAAGCCACACTGATATGGACCTATCAGATTGTTGACAAACGGCTTCAGACGTTCACATAGTACTGCAGAAAAGATCTTATAGGCGATGTTTAGGAGGCTGATGCCTCTGTAGTTGGTGCAGTTTAGAGGGTCTCCCTTCTTCAGGATCGGGCAAACAATACTGAGGTTCCATTCATCGGGCATGCTTTCTTCCGACCATATTCTGCAGATGAGTTGGTGCATGCTCCTAACCAAGTCATCGCCGGCTGCTTTGAAGAGTTCGGCAGTGATGCCGTCAGCTCCCGCAGCTTTGTTGTTCTTAAGCTTAGATATTGCTATCTTCACTTCTTCAAGGTCGGGTAGACGGAAATTTTGGCTTGCGTCGTCTTCATTGAATGGTTCATTCTGCCTGACAGCGGAATTTGATTCGTCATCGCCATTGTACAGTCTGCAGAAGTGGTCCTTCCATATCCTCAGCATTGACTGTGACTCTACTACGATATTACCCTGTTGGTCTTTACAGGCCTCAGTTCGTGCTCGGTAACCTTGAGTCTTTCGTTTTACTTCTTGGTAAAACTTCCGAACCTCATTCCTGTTTTTTAGTCTCTCAATATCCTCGAAAGATCGCTTTTCATGCTCTCTCTTTTTCTTTCTGAAAAGCTTGTGTTCTTCTCTCCTCTTCTGCTCGTAGAGCTCCCGAGCTGATCTCGTCCTCCTGTGCAGCGCTGCTTTGTATGCTTCTTGCTTGGCTGCATGCACCTGCCTGCATTCTTCATCAAACCAGGGGTTTCGTTTTGGTGGCCGTGTGAAACCCAGCACATCAGAGGCAGCATCCCTAATGGCTTTCTGGCAATTCTGCCACTGGTTCTCAATACTCGATGCTGGCTGTAGCGGACTTCTCCTGAGGTTACTTGACACTCGGTCGGAAAAGGATCTGGCGATCTCTTGCGATAGTAGCCGTCCGACGCACAGTGTGACATTTCGCTCATCTAGCGGAATAAAATTAATAGCGCTTACAAATTATTTTTTTTTTAGTGATTCCTTCGCAAGATTCAACAAATATATTCAGAGAATGACATTTAACTAGAACTATTTATTAAAATAGCCAAATTTTTAATTTGCAGAGATCGGAATGTACATGTTTTTTGCCTATGTTAGACCCATACTAAAGAGTGAATTAAGGTTGTATTTTTTCTGCTTCTTTTAAATTTTATGTATCAGATTCATAACAAATATGTACAAAAATAAGTTAAACTGCAATTTTTGTACATATCGACACACGTTTTTGACTTAAAGAGCTTTAAACTCACGTGTTTTTTGCACTTTGGCAGACCTTTACTAAAAATTAAATTTTTCTCCCCAAACAGTTTTTTTCTTTAGTTTTCACAATGAATATGTATTAAAATGTAACTGAATTACAAAGATTTGTATAGTTACCAAATTTTTGGAACAAACGGCCCTGTGAAAGCGCCTGTCTAGTGCACATACAAATGCCCATTCTGTACAGATAAAAAATTCTGACCAAAAATCCTGCTGTTTCTTTTTTGTTTAGATTTTTAAAAAATAATTACATATAAAAACATAATAATAGACAACACTTAATAACATTTTTAACAAAAATTTACTCCGAATTCCTCAAGCAGCTTAGATTTCTTATATTGTTACATTTAAAAGTTCCAGGACAAGAATATAACTTTTACTTACTAAAAATGGATCTGATGCAATTGAAAATCTGTTATTGACTCCTAAAAATTATTGATTATTAGATAAATTAACCAAAAATTTTATAAAATTAGTTCAAATTCAATTTAATTCATATTTTGGCAAAATCATTTTTTTTTTTTGGTAAATTTTGAAAAACATTGCTTATTTACCCTATGAAAAAATGTTATTTAAATACCAAACAGTAAGTTTTTCATCTCTTTGTTGTTGCATTATATATATATAAACTTATAACATAAAATTCCTTTTGAATCGATTTGAGTTTTGCTAGGACAGCAACGACACATATATATTGCATAAAACACATAATTTCTCAAATTTGTATTTATATAGAAGCATATATATGTGTATTAATGCATTTATTTATGTAATTAAATGTGTTTATGCATTTATTTTATAGTTTTTCTTGTTTTGTGGTCTTGGTTTTATTTTTAAATATAATATCTTTATCATTTTGTAAGAAATTATTTTGGAAGCAACTTCGAAAATTTAAAAAAAATGTATGGGTGTCGCACCTTTGCAACTTAAAACGTAGAATGAAAGCTTATATATTGAGCTTTAAAAAACTTATAGTTTCCCATCGGAATAATGCGGAATATTACTAAATTTTCTCCACTTAATGTAAAAATTGACACAAAAAACTCAATTTTTCAACTTTTGAGCTCAATAACAAAATTTGAGCATCATATGAAATAAGGTTTTACTTGTATTTACATTCTCTTATATTATATTTAAGAAAAATAAAACAAAGTCCCCAATAACAAATCAAAAAACCCGTATTAATTCATATTAACCAAAGCGCCTTTAAACCTCGATTTTATTTAAAATGATCACAAAATCTGACTTTAAGATCAATTTTTGTTTTTTTGCTTAACCATAACCCAAAAATTTATATATAATTATTTAGTAGAAGATATTAGCTGCACATAAAACCGGTTTTTGCATTGATTCTTGAAAGTGATTTTTGTAATTAAATTCCGCTAGATTAGTGAATTGTCACACTGTGCGACGTTATACTTTCTTCTAACACTTCCTGTTTTTGGCTTTGGTTGAGATATCCGCTGCACTACCTTGGCTACAACGAGGTAGTGGTCCGAGTCGATGTTGGCCCCTCGGAAGGTTCGGACATCAATAATGTTTGAAGAGTGTCTTGCGTCGATCGCAATATGATCAATCTGGTTGACAGTTGATTGGTCTGGAGACCTCCAGCTTCCTTTGTGGATGTTGAGATGTGGGAATCGTGTGCTTGCTACTACTACTCAAACAATCTGGGGGCTGATTTTTGATAGTTAGATAACAGTGAAATTCGGGAAAAAAAAGAAAATTGACTGTCAACTATCAACTATCAGCTTACACGATTCCACCTGCTGTGGTTTTGTATATTATAGAGAATTCTAGGAAGTAGATTTTAATTTCAGCCTGCAGAAGGTATTTTGTTATAAAATCATCCTTGATGGGTTCAACAAAACAAATTTATAGAAAGTTTGCACAAGAACACTGATGACAATAGAGTACGAGCAAAACAACTTGGTAGTTTTAAATACTATGTTCCTGATTTGGTATATAGGTATAGCTACTAACAAAGTCACCACACTGCACTGGTTACACGAAAGTCCAAATATCAATTGTGTACAATATTAAAAATTGATCTTAAAGTCCTTTAAAAGTAGTTTTTTTATTACCTACACATTGTACCTATAGGAAAACATTTTAAGCATTTCGGCAGCGAATACATTTTTAAATGAATAATAAATTCAAAATAACAATATCTGTTAATTAGGAGACTTAAAATTAATAGCTCGTCGCCCGAGAATTGGTTTGTTCCATACGCCACTTTTGTAGGTTTTGAGTTAGGAATGGATTCTATGGTAATTTTGTATGCTCTTTCTAAATCCGTGATCAGATTTGCGCTACGTCTTTTCAATCCCGAGATATCCAACATCAATTTTGTTCCATATCCACCAAAATCAACATTTTCTAGAATTGTTTTGTGCCATAAACCATTTTTTGGCGTTTGGGACATTTTTTCCATATAAAATTTGTCAAGTTTTTTGTCAGAATTGTTTTGTTCCACGTGCATATTACGGTGACAAGGGATAGAAAAAATCCTAAGAATGTTGGGAATTGGTTTGTCCTACGTGCACTTGTGTTAAAGAAATGCTATGTTTATGGGACAATCATCGCAAACAAAATTTTAGTATTGGTTTGTGCCATATCCATTACAATTGTATGAAATCAGTTAGTCGTGGCTTGGCTTGGCAACTACTTGACTCTTCAAGCGATGAAGATGGTAATGAATTCAATTTTGAACACTTTTTTCAAAGATGGTTAAGTTCAAATGACTCTGCCCTTGATTTGCAAGATAGTCACTCAAAAGTGGAAAACTTCATTGAAACTATAGATGCATACAGTGAAGAAGATTTCAAGTCGCATCTGCGGCTGAACCGCTTGACTATAAATCAGTTAACAAGTACATTACTTCCTTAAAAATTGCTGTACCTTCTATTTTTATTTAACTGCGTTTTTTTTAGTTGAATATTCACATTCGGAGTTCATCTCAAATCCATCAACTTCGTTTTATGCTGGAAAACCTAGTATTGGCGCAAAAAATAGAGGTACTAATCTATGTATGGTACATAAGCAACACTTTCACTTTTAGGCAATTGGGGAATCTATTCGGTGTATCAAAATCTTTAGCCTCGGATGTTGTGGGTCGAGTAAGCAGCTGGCTTGTTTCCAAAGCAGATGTGTATATAAAGTGGCCACAAGGGCAAAGTATCTCTGAAAACTGCCGTCAGTACGAAGCAAAAAAGAAACTACGAGGTGTAATCGGTGCCATTGATTGCACGCATATTACGATTGCTGCACCAAAATTAAACAAAGAGTGCTATTACAAGCGTAAGCAAAACTTTACCATTGTTTTGCAAGGGGTCGTCGATGCTGAAAAAAAAAATTCAACACATTTGTGTTGGCGAGCCAGGATCCTTACACGATAGTCGTGGTTTGCGAAGATCGGCTTTGTTTAGAAGAGCTCACTCTTACTTTGCCCAATTGTTGTCCAACAATACATTTCTGTTGGGTGATTCAGCCTACCCTGCTTCAAAATAGTTCCACGACTACGGCCAACTTACGGACCAACATCTAGTATTTAACTACCTGCATTCAGCTACAAGAATGGTAGTTGAAAATGCATTCGGCTTGTTGAAAGGACGATTTAGACGCCTAAACTTTGTGATAGCGCAGTAGAACTGCTTTAATTTTTTTTTTTTTAAGAAAATTTTTTTTTTTTTTTAATAAAGACTTTATTGAAAACAAAGATATAATCGATTTTCTTTTAAAATTTTAGCATCCAACTACATGCTTTCTTGCCTTTCACATTATGTATTGATGAGAATTGGTTTGCGCCATATCCATTTTTGTGTGTCCCACGTGTATGGAAAAACAAATCATTTTCAAAATGTATGAGGTGGGACACAAGCCAAAAAAGTAGACTTTTGTGCTGATAAAGGTATCTTGTTAACGGTAAGGCCAAACACTTTGAAAATTGGTAGGTGAAGTCTTAATAAGACTAACTTCAATTTAAAAAAATAAAAAAAAAAATCCTATTGCACAGTTTCGGAGTACTAAGCAGGCGAACCTTTAAATGCGTTTTTCTCGAAAAAGTGCCAATGGCGTATGGAACAAACCAATTCTCGGGCGACGAGTTACGTCATTTGAAAATAAAACCTTTTACGCACCATAATAAAGTTTCCAAACGCAATTATTTATTTAACGATTTGACAGTCAATTAAATAAGATCAATAAAAAACGGAAACTGAATCTGGAAAACACAATATTTGTTTTGCAGTTTGATTTCAATAATAGATAGCCCTGAGTAAATAAATCATAATTCGCTTTTAATGACCATAGAAAGGGTTTTCCCAATTTTTATAATGCAAAACTGGATTATATTTTGCAATTAGTTTCTTCTCCTTTCACAAAATAGTTACAAATTTAATATTCTTAGCGAATTTTAACCAAAAAGAGATAAAATTAAAATTTCAAACACACTACCCTACCCTTGGCTTTGTGACATTGAATCCAAAAATTAGCGAGCTGTTTTTTCTATGGATGCTACAACCATACACAGACAGCTTTCAGTGTAACTAACTTTGCCAAGAGTTAATTAAATGAAAAGTCTAGCTGACTGAGGCCACAAAAAAGTTAAGTCGTCAAGCTGGGACAATTAAATGGAAGTTTTCGGTAGCCGCAAAACGATGAAGTTTCCAAATGTCGTTGTCAGGCGAACGGACATTATTTGAATATGAATTACAGAGGAGTTCCAAATGGATAGACTTCTGGATTATGAAGTTTAACATTCTGAATGCTGAAGGTCTTTTAGGCAAAGAAAATATGCATTCTGAATGAAGTAACGAATGAAGTCTGAGTATGTAATAAAATGAAATAAAATCCAAATGGATTGTATTTTGAGCTTGGCATTTCATGCAGTGCCGTCGATGATCTTGTGATGAGCACGAACGATGAAAATTCTATGTCCCAGCAAGGACGCTGAATGAACGTTCGGCACTAGCTACGGTTACAGGTATGGTGCAAAACATATGGAGAGCAACACAAATGTTGGAGAAAATCGTCTCCAAGTGTTTTTATCTCAGTTTCGTCTATTGTTGAAAACTGCGAATTGAACAATTTTCAAAATTAAATAAATTTGAAATTTACTTTAAATTACATAGGTAAATGGTTTTTAATGGTCGCAAAAAAAAGCGAAACGATTTGTTATATAGATATATAACTATCTTTCTATAGGTAGTTCAGAGTTGATAAATTTTTTTATTAAATAATAACAAAAATATACGCCAATAATGACTGATAACATGAAATCAAGGGCCCTATTGCGAAAGCATAAATGATCTTAAATTTTCGGGACCCTAAAAAACGTGGGTATGATAATGATGCATAATATAAGGTCTATTAAAAAAAATAATCACTCTTCTTATTGCTTCCTATTTTGCGGGCCCCTAGAGGGATTCCCCCTCCCCCTCTCGACAGGGCTGTTCATGTACTTTACATTTCCAAAAAAACGTATATTCGACGACGACACTTCATTACAATGACAATCTCTTTCTCTTTTTCTTCGGACTGGGGTCAGATGGCTTAGGCTATTATGTCGAAAGCCTTGGATTGCAATACGGGATAAAAGAAGGTATGTGGGATTTTCCAGCAAATAAAATAAAAAAAAAGAATTGTAATTGACTTCACTTTATTACACGGTTAAAAATTTTGGGTTAGATTTTAATATTTTGAGGGTTACATATATGACAACACCAGAAAAATATTAAAATCTAATAAACTGCAAATATTAAAAGCAGAGAAGTAATAAAGCAAATATTAAAAGTTAATACTGATGAGATATTAAAAATTAATACTTTTTGTATTAAAAAGTAATACGCCTTTTATTAAAATTTAAATAAAGGTTGTATTAGATTTTAATAAAAGTTTATTAGAATTGTTAATATTAGAGTATTAAAAGTTAATCAAAGCGGTATTTAATATTAATACAATTTTGTATAAAAAATTAATACAATTTTGTATTAAAAATTAATAGAATTTTGTATTAAAAATTAATACAATTTTATATTAAAAATTAATACAATTTATTATTAAATATTAATAAAATTCTGTTGTAAAATTTAATACAATTTTATGGATTTGTATTATCAGCTGAAAAATATGGAAATTCAGATGAATTCGAAAAATATCGAAAAGAAATACTTTCTGTATTACTTTTTGTTTTGGAATACAAAATTTAAGATACTTATGAATACATCAAATTAAAAGCTGTACAAACCATTTTCATCGACCCACCAATAGATAAGGAAATGGTTGGCCATACTCTAAGAAGCTGTGAAACAAACGATGTACATAATAAAACTCACAATTTTTATTTTTTTTCAAATATTTATTATATGTATCCTTTATTAATTTTAAATTAATTTACATAATGCAAACAATATCTCAATACGAATAGATTTCGAGAAAACACTATTAACAAACTATTCTTTTAATGCATTTATGATGACAAACCTGGAATGTATGAGTCGCTTTTGATTGTGATTACCAGGGGGCCTAAATTCCGCAGATGTTTAAAAACAAATATCCCTTCCCTAGGATCGAATAAAATCTAAAAAAAAAATGTTTTCTTTAAAATGAATGGTTTTTTTATTTAAATATTACTTACCAAATCTGTATGACCCGAACTTTTCACAAGCGTTCTACATAGTACATGACGCTACGCTACAGGCAGATGTCAAACACCAAAATGTATAGCAAGTGATTTTTTTAATAAAATTTTCTTAAATTGCAATACGAGCGTATTAAAATGTAATACAAGAGGGTTTGTTTTTAATAAAATGGGATTACTTTTTAATACATAGGTATAAGAATATAATACAAACGAGTATTACATCTTAATACGAATGAAATGTAATACAAACGGGTATTACATTTTAATGCAAGGATATTAAAATGTAATACAAACCGTTATTATATTTTAATGCTAGCGTACTAACCTGTAATACAAAAGGGTTTGTTTTTAATAAAAATGTATTACTTTTTAATACATGGTTATAAGAATGTAATACATCTTAATACAGTTGAAATGTAATACAAACGGGTATTACATATAAATGCAAGGATATTAAAATTTAATACAAACGGGTATTACATTTTAATGCAAGGGTATTAAAATGTAATACACGAGGGTTTGTTTTTAATAAAATTGTATTGTTTTTCAATAGATACCCTTATTAAAATGTAGCGCCAACGGGTATTAAATTTTGGTTTTAATTCCAAATGTATTAAATTCAAATCTTTTTGTATTATAAATAGTAACTTTAAGAGAAAAATATTAAAATTTAATACAAAATAAATCAAAAATGAAAAAATTAATACCAAAATGTTAAAATATAATACAAAATATATTAAAATTAAATTTAATAATTTGAGAATATTAAAAAGTAATATTTTGTGTATTGTATACAGTTGTAATACAAGAGCTGTATTAAAAAATATCCCAAAATTTTTAACCGTGTAAGAATATAATTAAATAAAAGTAAGACAGGCAAGACGGTTCGAATACGAGTGACAGTGAGTTGAAACTTGAAACTTGAAATCATGTCGTTCTTCTTCATTCTTCTTGTTTCTCTTCTCGTTCATTTCGTTGATGTGGTGAGTTTATAGGGTGATCCTACATGTATCTATTATGTAATGTATTACTAAGTCTGTTCAATGAGTCTGTGTTGGACTGTATTGGACAGAAAAGTACAAGGTTTCCTGTTCAATGACAAATTTTCTGTGCTAGACTGTTCTAGTTTGCTGTTCAATGACTTTTTCTAGAACAGTTTAGCGTAGATTAGCGTAAAAAAGAACAGGATTTTCTGTACTTGCTTTTGAGGAAGAGTAACCTAGAACAGAATCATGACAACTGTCAAAGTGTTGTTTTTTGTCTTTGTTATTGTTTTGTGTTTTGAGGTTAAGTAAAATAATTCACTTAAGGCATTAATGAAAGATTTTTCGTTTTTGCTTATAAAATAGTAAGGATTTATTTGTTTGATTTTTTTTAAAGATCTAATTCCTTAAATAAATTACATTTTCAGACATGTGTTGAAGAAAACAATGCAGGAAGCAGCGTTGCCAGACGTCCCGCTTTTGGCGGGACGTCCCGATTTTTAAATAAAAAATTCAGTGTCCCGCGCGCGACAGGCTCAGTCCCGCTTTTCGGGGAAAACTCGACCTGAATCTTCAGACCATGCTGAACACGCTCTGAACAAAATTAGCTTTGAAAATTTTCTGAACTCTGATTTAATTATGAAATGCAATTAAGCACTTAGTAAGTATTCAGGAATTTGATATTTGTATATTTGTTTTAATTTACTTGACTATTTCTTACTAGAAATTAAAATTCTCTGCCATATAAATATGCTTCTTTCGCTTTGAAGCTACTTTGATAAGCGCGAACCATCTGCGAAAGCCATTCAAAAATTTTTTTGCTCTGAAGCAGAGGAAACTTAAACTTTAGCCTACTTGCATTTCGTTTATAATGTGGTGAGTGCTTTTGGTGCATTAAACAAAAAGTCTCAGGGAAACGATTGTGCAATAACAGAAATGCATGAGTCATTCTGCCTTTTCCGCTCAAAGTTGACTCAAAGGCTTAAGGATGGGTTTTCCGACTACCAGGCCAAACAGATTTTAAATAAATTGGTTGAATCTGAGCGGACCAAAGTCATCAAAATTTTCTTACGAATTGACAACTATTTTGACAACTATTTCTTCTAGACTTAAATTTTTAAAACTGGAAAATGAAGCTAGTTTTGACATGATTGAAACGCTGTATCTTTAGTAAAATTGAAGAGCGATATTTCGGTAGATGCTAGATAACTTGTATGAAGAATTTAACTTGTTCAAATTATCTTTGGACGTACTAGCATAGCTGGGCATTAACGGGCATTTTTTCGTTAATCCGTTAATCGTTAATTAACGAAGTTAACATTCCCATTAACGGATTAACTTTTCAGTTAACTTCAAAAAAATGTTAACGATCGTTACATTTTCCAAAGTCCGTTAATCGTTAATCGAACACAATTACCATACAGATACACATTCAAATTAGATTATTGTAGTCGGGGATGCGACCGTAAGATTACCTACCTCATCAGCAGAGTGGAAAACTAGCCACCATCTAATAGTAGGGGAGAGTGGGTATGTTTGGGACACTTTTCGAATACATTAAATTTGCCGAGATCTTATAGATCGTATCTGAGCAAAATTGATTTCTAAAGATAAAATAACATTTTGGCAACCTATTTTTAGTTAAAAAGAAGGCGAAACTCCGACAGAAGAAAAGCAAAAAATTAATTTCATGAACCAACTCACTTTGTCCCATTCCTCCTACGAGCAGGAGGATTGGGACAACTATGGGGTGGAATGGGACACTTTTCGAATACATTACATTTGCCGAGATCTTATAGATCGCATCTGAGCAAAATTAATTTCTAAAGATAAAATAACATTTTGGCAACCTATTTTCAGCTATAAAGAAGGCGAAAGTCCGACAGAAGAAAAGCAAAAAATCATTTCATGAACCAACTCACTTTGTCCCATTCCTCCTGCGAGGAGGAGGATTGGGTTTGTCCCATTCCTCCTGCGATCAATAGGATTGGGACAACTATAGGGTGGAATAGTGATGTCCCAATCATCCTGCGTGGCACTTTATATAAATAATTTATAATATCACTTTTCGTGTGGCAATAATTAAACAAAACAACGATGAATTCACTTAAAAAATGGTGTTGCTACCTAATTATTACACTCTTTTGTGCAGTAAGTTCACACATTAAAAAAAAAATTCACTCAAAGTTTACACAGATGTTTTACTTTTTATGCACAAATTACCTTTTTTTAATCTCCACTCCGTAATTTTTTTCCTAGACACAACTTGTTTTGTTGAGGGATGGGGACAGACTGAAGACAGAATCTGTCATACAAGGAAAGAGAAAAAAAAGGTAGGAATTGAGAAAATGCCTAAGTCCCATTCCTCCTGTGTCCCAAACATACCCACTCTCCCCTAAATGACATGAAATTTTCAAAACCAGTGGTCGGACAGACTTTTCCTGGGCCTTTTGGTGGCTAAATTGCACTTCCGGTTGCGTTTTTTGGTGTCAGCTTATACCATGGGGAAATTGGAAAAAGTAAGTAGAAGTCAATAGACATTTCGTCGAAGATACCAAATCATATGGTCGGACAGAAATAACCCTTTGTCCGCCCATCTTAAAAACGGTATTTTTGGTGTCGTCCTACTTCATCGGGAAAATGGGGTATCAAATGAAAGCTTAGAATGTCTACATTAAGAATCTACTGGTCGTCAGTCAAAGGACGTAGAGAGTGTAAGTGGCGGAGGCAGCAACGCGAGTAACAACGACGATGATGAGGATGACTTTTTCAACTCTGTTACTCAATCTTCAGAAAACCCTAAGAACGACAAATCATTAAGAAGCAAATCTCAAAGTCTCGTAAAAACGTGGCTAGATTTGAAGTCAAAAGACTCGTTAAATGAAGCGGCATTCGGGGAACAAGTATTGACAAATCTGTTTCTCCAATACAATACTGCCATGGGATCATGACGAAATCTAGAATGCCAAAAATCTCGAAAATAAAAAAAAAATTATCTAGAACGCAAAAATCTAGAATCTACAAAAATCCAGAATTAACAAAAATCTCGAAAGACTCTATCTAGAAAAAAATCTCGAAAAAAAATAAAAATTCGAGATTTTTTTTTTTTGTATTTTTAACAGTTAAAACTCAATAAAACACAAATACATCAGTTTACCCAATATTTTATTTTCTGAGCAAGAAAAATAGTTGCAATTAATAAGAAAATCAAAACAATAAACAAAAAAAGAAAACAAAAACAAATTAAATATGTATGTATTTAAAAAAAAAACAAAAAAAACAAAACAAAACAAATACTTAATACAAGTTTTATAAATTTGTGGTAGCCGCAAGACTTCTTAGGAACCCAACATAACTTTTCTCTTCCTTTTCGCCGAGGACTTTCAAGATACGTTTTACTTTTTGTAAGTACTCTCGTCTAACTCGAGTCTCCTCTCCCATCTGAAGTTTTTCAACAAGGCACCTAACATGAACAGATTCATTCGACAAAATTTCAATTAATTTGTACAGGCCAATGTGAGGCCTTCCACCTAAAACCTTAAGCCTTCTGTGCCAGGACTCAACTTTGTTTTGAGTTCTGGGGAGGCTCTGCTTTACTTGCAAAAATCTAGAATGTATGTTTGAATTTTTGAGACAATGTTTAAAATTCGCGGCGAATTTTAAATATTGTCTCAAAAATTCAAACATACATTCTAGATTTTTGCATTCGAGATTTTTTTTTTTCTAGATTTTGGCATTTCGAGATTTTATTTTCTAGATTTTTGTTTTCGAGATTTTTTCCATTCTAGATTTTTGTTTTCGAGATTTTCATATTCGAGATTTTTACTCTCTAGATAATTGATTTCTAGATATCGTGGTAGACCCTGCGAATTTTAAACATTGTCTCAAAAATTCAAACTTACATTCTAGATTTTTGCATTCGAGATTTTTTTTTTCTAGATTTTGGCATTTCGAGATTTTATTTTCTACATTTTTGTTTTCGAGATTTTTTCCATTCTAGATTTTTGTTTTCGGGGTTTTCATATTCGAGATTTTTACTTTCTAGATAATGATTTCTAGATATCGTGGTAGACCCTACTGCCATACCCTTAAGTGCTGCTGTTGAACGTCTCCTGTCCACGGGCAAGGATATACTTCAGCCGAAAAGCGCCTCGCTTTCCGACGAGAATTTCAACATGCTGATGTTCATGAAGGGGAACAATCACATTCATGTACATGACTGAATAAATTGTTGTTTTAACACTTAAACTCTTATAAAATATAATTTACTATATTAAAAACAAAAATTTACTTGTCTTTTCTTGTTTCCAACTTCCAATTTTTATTAGAAAATAAAATTTTTATGGCGTGTTAACGGATTAACGATTAACGTTAACTTGCGTTAATTTTTCTAAAATTTAACGTTTTAACTGTTAACGAAGTTAAATTTTTAATTAACGGATTAGCGATTAACGAAGTTAACTTTTTGATTAACGGTGCCCAGCTATGCGTACTAGTGAGAAACTGCAAAGACACCACTGCTACTACCGCACAGAAATGGCACCAGCTTTTTCAACAGTATCCAAAAAAAGATACCAGGCATAATGTTAAGACTAATGTCTTTCATATTAAGTATTCCAACATCGAACTGCTTTCCTAAACGCGTTTTTTCCAAGATGAATTTAAAATGGTCGGATGCCAGAAATAAATGCTCCGTAGATTTAATGAAGTCAGAATTACTCATCCAGTTTAATCTACAGCTATCCTGTGAAGGGTTCTTCATCTCTATTAAAAAGAAAAAGGAAATTTTAAAAGAAGTAAAATCTTCGCTGAAATATAACGAATAAGTTACTCTCTTGTAAATAAATTATTTGCAATTGGTAACATTGACTCTTATGAAAAAGACTTTTTTTGATTTTGATTTGTATTTTTTTTTTTCTGAAGACGAATAAGGCTCAACTATTTATATGATTTTAAATATTTTACTTTAATTAAAATACATTTTCTATGGCTATTTTTGCTGTTTTTTCACGAAAACCTAATTTTAATTATGTACATTGGTCCGCTTTCGACGAAAGAATCCCGCCGTTTTCACTCAAAAAGATCCAAAATCCCGACTTGGTACAAACAAAATCTGGCAACGCTGGCAGGAAGTTTTTTTTTCTGATTTTATTTTTCACAGATGACGTTTCGATGACTGTTCTAACTTGTCTGACATTTCTGTGCTGATCTGTTCTGTTCTAAACATTTCTGTACTGTTCTAACCTACACTTTTTCTTATTGAACAAACTTACTGATAGGAAGAATGCAATAAGTAGTATTCAATTTCGTAAAAAAAAGCCTTTAGATTTAAACAGTAGGGGTATTCATGCAACGTCGTATATCCCTCGCAAACTTCGTATAAGGCGTAAGTTTACAGCCTCGTGTTTCAAATGTCAAAATTTATATGGAATTTTTTTTACACAGGGCTGATAAATTAGCGCGACGATTTTGTGGCGCAAACGGGGTCGTAAACATACACAAATTTAAAATTTAAAATCTAGTTGTCATTTAATTCTTTTTCTACAAAAATCGCCAGCTTATCTGAGGCCACCTGTGCGATGATATGAGACAATTAAAATCTGTGATGTGTCTCCTCCTCTGTGCCACGTAGGTTTATGTTATGTGTTCTTCCCTTCTATGTATGAATCTATCTGTTTCTCTCCGTTGTATTAATGTCTTGTTCTGTCCCAGCCGATGGCCTCAGTCGCCAGTGCTGCCTGCTGCTATGTGTCTGTAGTTCGTTACATTTATGTGCGAAGTACTGTGAAGTCAATGTCAAATATTTTATGTTATTTTGCTTTGTCAAAAAAATTCAAATTTGATATCAAGTTCTCATTTTATTTTATGTTATTTTTATTATTATTTGAAGTTTCGTTTCAAGAGTTATGTAGTTTACACAGCTTGCCTTATGAGTGTGTTTATGCAAAGCGGAGCGTAAAGTTACGCAAATACGTAATCGACAGATTTATCTTATTGCATGAATATGAATACCTACCCCTAGTATTTTCCGTGTTTTTACCTTTTCTCAACTCAAATTCCAGAGTAAAGTAATAAACCTCGGTTAAAGAATTTCTATTATTCTGACGGAATCTTCTTCTCATGAACGCTTTTAGAGTTATGGTGACCATGTTTCTCAGGGCAAAATCCGGGACACAAGAAAATAAATAAAAATACTGATGGTTTAATATTCAATCTCTTAACCAAGCATTTGTGATTTTATTTTAAGTTAATAATTGACAAATGTAATTTAAAATATGCAACAAATCGGATAGCTCAGCGAAGAGATGAATGGATGCATTCAGCCATCATTTTAATAAGATTTTGGGAAAGGTGCAATAATAATAGACTTTTTCTTAACTTTGACAATTGTAAAGTTATGAGCTTTACGCGCAAAAAAACGACTATAACATATAACTACACATTTAGCTCGGACCCTTTGAATAGAGTTTCACTCTTCTCTGACCTAGGAATTATTTTAGACTTTAGGCTTGTTTTCATAAATCTTCTATCATTAGAAAATCATAGAATATTTCTGTCGAAATAATGAGTTTTTCGCGATTTTCAGCAAAACGGTAAGTTTTATCATAAAGTGACCTGGACAAAAATTGTAGGTCATAAAATTATCAATAAAATATGTACGAACGGGCGAACTAAGGTTTCTGAGATATAACGATTCAAGTTTCGATATTGTAATGTGTATACATTTTTATTTATCTCATACGCTCTGTATCTCCTTCTATTGTAATGTCTAATGTGTATACTTTATTTTCTCTTACGCTCTGTATCTCTTTCTATATTTAATGTACACACTTTTCTTACTCTCTTTACTTTTTCCTTATCTCTATAACTCTAATATCGTTTAATTGTAGATTGTAGTAGTAAACTCTTGTGAGGGGCAATACCTAGTGATTAAGAGAAACTTTTTGTTTAGCATTAAGAACGTTAGCCCCAACAAAAAGTAATCCTAGTATTTTTATTTGTAAGTGGAGAACACTCAGCTTCTCCAAGAACAAATAGGAACAGTAGTATTTTCTAGAACCCATCATTTTTATATAAATAGATGTTTGGCTGCGAAGGAAATTAATTGATTGTGAACTGCGATAAAGTAAAGATACTGTGTTTGAAAAGTAATTGAAAGTGTTGAATAAATAAGTTTGTGAGTTATTTGAATAAAGTGAACTTGTGTTTTATTTAAAAAGTGAATAAGTTTTAACTGTCGGACCAAGCCGAATATTGGTGTCAGAATAAGGGATTAAAACTTATTGAGAATAAAACAGTGAACAGTGATAATATTTTGTGTGAAATAGTGAAGTTCAAAATAACAAAAAAAAAAAAACAAGAAAAAAAAATGAGTAAAGTTTTGAAAGACTTAACTGTCTTTGAGCTAAAGGCCGAACTAAGTAATCGTGGCTTAAGTGGGGCAGGATATAAAAACGAACTCGTAAAACGGCTACAGGAATATCTGGAAGAACAAAATGAAGACCCAGATACGTTTGCTTTCGAAGTGGAAGCAAAATCGGAAGAGGTAAATGCAAATGCCGACTTATCTAACATGATGTCACTTCTTATAGCCAAATTCGAGAAGAATGTTCTGGAACAACTACAAACACAAAAGAATGATGTTGTCGAACAACTACAAACTCAAAAGAATGATGTTCTGGAGCAACTACAAACTCAAAAGAATGATGTTCTGGAGCAACTACAAACTCAAAGAAACGAGCAGAAGAACGAGCAAGAGCATGTTCTCAAACAACTAGAAGCTCAAAGAAATGATGTTCGGGAGCAACTAGAAACTCAAAACAAGAATGTTCTGGAGCAACTACAAACTCAAAGAAACGAGCAAAAGAACGAACAAGAGAATGTTCTCAAACAACTTGAAGCTCAAAGAAACCTTTTAGAAGGCAGGTTTACGGACTTCGAAGAGAAAATCAATACTCTCGACGAGCGCGTCGAAAAACAAGATGCACGTTTCGAGAAAATGGACGAACAAATCGAAACCATCACAAATGAACTAGAAAAAGTGCGAAAGATGAAAGCTCGAGAACCTTCTGGTGAGTGCTCAAGAAAGAGAGAAGTGAATCCTCCAAGCTTTGATGGTCAGATTCCGTGGTCAATCTACAAGAAGCAGTTTGAAGCAGCAGCATTAACAAACGGCTGGGACGATGACGAAAAATACATTGCTCTTACGCTTGCCTTGAGAGGAGCAGCTGCTGAACTGCTACAAACCATCCCAGCAGAGAAGAGTGGTGACTTCAAAGTTCTGGTAAACGCCATTGAACAGCGGTTTGGGGATAGCCACATGGCAGAAGTCTTCCGAGTTCAACTAAACAACAGGGCACAGAAAAGAGGTGAAACTCTGCAGCAGCTTCAGGCAGATATCGAGCGATTGGTTCACATGGCATACCCAACAGCTGGCAACGAGATAATAAATCTACTTGCTGTTGAAGCTTTTGTGAGAGCTGTGGGCGATATAAACCTCCAAAGGGCTATTCGCACTGCCGGAAAGCAAACACTACCAGAAGCATTGGCTTTCGCGCTAACAATGGAAGCCGCAGAACAAGCTTCCCAAAACGTGCATCGCGTGAGAGAATTGGAAGTCCAAGAATGCTCTTGTCAGAAGGCTACTCTGGAAAGGAGTCAGCGAGACGGACCAGCACGATGCTGGAACTGCAACAAGACTGGGCATCTTCAACGACAGTGCAGATTACCGCGAAGACGAACCTCATGTCAACACTGTGGAAACAGAACTTACGCAACAAGTCAAAGTAACACCAACAACGTTGCTTCCGAAGTTGTTTCCCACCCGGGAAACGAATAAGAACCAACTTCGAGGGGCAGAAGCTGGTTTCTGGTATCGATGGCCCCAGAAACACTATACAGGTTTCTCAAACGAAACGTGACAACAAGAGCCTGACCGTGGAAGCAAGTATAAACGGCAACAAATGTGTGGCTACCATCGACACCGGTGCCACGGCGTCCATTGTACGGCAGGACCTCGTTAAGAAGACATGGCTCCATAACACCAACAGCTATCGTCTAAGGACTGCAACTGGAGAGGCCGCAAAAGTTTAGGTATGGTGAGGTACGCCTAAAGATCCGGATGGCAGAGTTGGAATTCTCTCACCTGTTCCTGGTAGCAGATATATGCGACGAGTGCATTGTCGGCGTCGATTTCATGAAAGATCACGGAGTGATATTGGACATCGGGAACCAAGTTCTGAAATATCGAAACATCGAGATTCCGATGATCTATGGGATCCACTCGTATGAGACCTCGTTATCTGTGAAAACCGTCATCAAAGAAGATCTGACTTTGCCTGCTTCTTCAAAAGTATTCGTGTGGACGAAATTGAAGGGTAAGCCTGGCAGCCATCGATACCTCATGGTCGAACCAGCATCTGTAAAGTCCTCCCAAAACGTCACCATTGGGAAGACTCTTGTTAGAACTGTAAAGAATATGGTTCCCGTAAGAATACTGAACATCAAGCCGTACGAAGTTAAGCTTAGAAAAGGTGAGATTGTCGGACAATGCGAATCTGTATCAGCGATAACAAGGATCAACGAAGAAGAGCCAAGGCAAACCTTGAAGTTAGAAGAGCTTAACATCTAATCTTGGTCACCAACAACGAAGAACTGCAGAAGGCCTCCTCGAAGAATTTGCAGATACCTTTTCGTCATCGCAAGGAAAATATGGCAGAACACAACTGGTTCAACATCGAATCAACACCGGAGATGCAAAGCCGAACCGTCAACCTGCAAGACGCCTTCCACTAGCCAAACAAAGTGAGGTTGAAGAACTGATAACCACGATGAAAGAAGAGGGTCTGATCGAAAACTCTAAAAGCCCTTGGGCGTCACCAGTGGTCCTGGTAAAGAAGAAAGACGGATCAACCCGCTTTTGCGTAGACTATCGAAGGTTGAATGATGTGACCAAGAAGAATAGCTACCCTCTGCCTAGGATCAGTGATACTCTGGACGCAATGGAAGGAGCACAATGGTTCTCAACGTTGGACTTGAAAAGTGGATACTGGCAAGTAGAAATCCATCCTGAAGACAAAGAGAAAACAGCGTTCTCGACAGGAAACTGATTGTGGCAGTTCAAAGTGATGCCATTTGGACTGTGCAATGCTCCAGCGACTTTTGAGCGCCTTATGGAATGCGTCCTGCAAGGACTCACTTGGAAATCTTGCCTGGTCTATTTGGATGACGTCATCGTATACGGGAAAACATTTGACGAACATTCTACAAATCTGAGAGCCGTGTTTCAAAGACTTCGAAAAGCCCACCTCAAGCTCAATCCAGAAAAGTGTTCACTCTTCAAAACCGAAGTGAAATACCTGGGACATATCATCTCATCCCAAGGAGTTAAGACGGATCCTGATAAGGTTGACACCGTGAAGAATTGGCCAACACCACAGGACAAACATCAACTCCGAAGCTTTCTGGGGCTAGCCACCTATTATAAGCGCTTTGTCAAGGACTTTGCTGAGATCGCCAAGAGTCTACATCAGCTAACGGAAAAGGGAAAGCAGTTTAAATGGTCAGGTGAGTGCGAGCGCAGCTTTCAAGAGCTCAAGCAACGCTTGTGTAATGCACCAGTGCTGACCTACCCGACTCCAGGAAAACCGTTCATCATTGATGCTGATGCCAGCAATGTCGGGATTGGTGCTGTATTGTCACAGGTACATGATGGCGAAGAAAAGATGGTTGCCTATTACAGCAAGGTACTCTCGAAGTCGGAAAGAAACTATTGTGTGACCAGACGAGAACTTCTTGCACTGATTTTGGCAACAAAGCACTTCCATAAGTATCTCTATGGACAGAAGTTTCTTCTGCGAACCGACCATGGAGCACTAAACTGGCTTTTGAATTTCAAGAATCCAGAGGGTCAAGTGGCGAGATGGATTGAGAGGCTGCAGACGTACGATTATGAAATTCAACATCGGAAGGGGAAGCTTCACTCAAATGCTGATGCACTGTCTCGGAGACCATGTAAGCAAGACTGTAAGCATTGCAGACGCCAAGAAGAAAAAGAAGTGGTCACTGTCCTACGAACCAGAACCGATCCTATTTATGGCTGGAGCAACGACGAGTTGAGGAAGGCTCAAC
Organism: Sphaerophoria taeniata; assembly: GCA_943590905.1. Lineage (NCBI taxonomy): Eukaryota > Metazoa > Arthropoda > Insecta > Diptera > Syrphidae > Sphaerophoria > Sphaerophoria taeniata. The sequence goes on from OX016541.1 coordinate 109,749,668, forward strand.
AAGAGGACCCAGATATTGAACCCAGCATCCTCGCATGCAAGGAACACCAGAAAAAACCAGAATGGGCTGATATCTCCGACAGAAGTCCGGCTTTGAAGGCCTATTGGGCACAGTGGGACTCGTTGCATGTCCAAGACGGGGTCCTTCGACGTAAGTGGGAATCAGCGGATGGAAAGTCCTATGTAATGCAGCTAGTCTTACCGAGATCGAAGATTATGGACGTTCTGCGAGAGATGCATGATGGAGTTTCGGGAGGCCATCTAGGAGTAAACAAGACGCTAGAAAAGGTTCGACAACGATTCTATTGGCTACATGCAAGGGAAGATGTCGAGAAGTGGTGCCGAAAATGTGATACCTGTGCTGCTGCCAAAGGCCCGAACAAAAAGAATCACAGCCAAATGCAGCAGTATAATGTCGGATCACCCTTTGAAAGGATTGCAGTAGACGTGGCGGGTCCATTTCCGGAAACAAATAATGGAAATCGTTATATTCTGGTCGTCATGGATTACTTCAGCAAGTGGCCTGAAGCATACGCCATTCCGAATCAAGAAGCCAAAACAGTCGCAGACCAAATTGTGTTCAACTGGGTGAGCAGATTCGGTGTTCCATTAGAACTGCATTCCGACCAGGGAAGGAATTTTGAATCAAACATATTCCAGGAAGTTTGTGGGCTTCTTCACATCAAGAAGACAAGAACAACACTACTTCACCCACAATCTGATGGCATGGTCGAACGGTTCAACCGAACCCTTAAGGAACATCTTTGCAAAGTTGTGGATGACAACCAGCGGGATTGGGATCGACACATTCCACTGTTTTTGATGGCGTATCGAAGTGCAAGACATAGCTCAACTGCCCATACACCGTCTGAGATTTTGATGGGAAGGAACATCAGATTACCGAGCGAAATAAAATTTGGATGTCCCACGTCGGAACCGCAAGCCGAGGATGACTACTTGGATGACCTCAGAGAAAGGCTCCTTCAGATCCACGACGATACCAGGTCAAAAATAAAGATGTTCAGTGACCGAATGAAGACACGCTACGATATACGAGCGACAACAACAGAGTTCCAGCAGGAGATCGAGTGTGGCTTTACAATCCCCATCGACAAAAAGGGTTGTCACCGAAACTTCAACGGGACTGGGAAGGTCCATATACAGTGATTAGCAAAATCAACGACGTCGTGTACCGGATACAAAAAGGAGTCAGAGGTAAACTTAAAGTCGTACATCGCGACCGACTACATCGCTACAGTGGTGATGAGAATGATGGATTTGTTCGGGACGATCAATCCTAAGGAGGGGGCAATGTAATGTGTATACATTTTTATTTATCTCATACGTTCTGTATCTCCTTCTATTGTAATGTCTAATGTGTATACTTTATTTTCTCTTACGCTCTGTATCTCTTTCTATATTTAATGTACACACTTTTCTTACTCTCTTTACTTTTTCCGTATCTCTATAACTCTAATATCGTATAATTGTAGTAGTAAACACTTGTGAGGGGCAATAGCTAGTGATTAAGAGAAACTTTTTGTTTAGCATTAAGAACGTTAGCCCCTACAAAAAGTAATCCCAGTATTTTTATTTGTAGGTGGAGAACATTCAGCTTCTCCAAGAACCACTAGGAACAGTAGAATTTTCTAGAACCCATCATTTTTATATAAATAGACGTTTGGCGGCGGAGGAAATTAATTGATTGTGAACTGCGATAAAGTAAAGATACTCAGCCGTATTTATAAACCGAATATAGCCTTATTATAAGACTTATAATGCCTGTATAGGGAAAATCCTTATTTATAAAGTTTTAGCTACACTACATAGGGATTGAATAAGCTATACAAACGTTTAGGGTGTATAAAGCTTATTATAAGGTACTATAATACGTATGTGTCAGACATCACACGTCAATAAAACAAAAATTTGAACCAATGAGCTTTTATTTTTATTTTTATTTTCGAATTTTTAGTCAAAAACAACAACCTGTTGTTTCCCATCGACAGGAAACAACAACCTGTTGTTTCCTGTTGACAGGAAATAATACTTTTTTTTATTCAAATGACTGTCGAATGTAGTAGATCATCGTTTTGGTACTTTTTTTTGACAGAGATCTAATATAATTATGCTATGTTGAACAAATTTTTATAAATAAGAATTTATTCAACGTAACATAAGAGCCTATTCATAGAATAGCTATAATATTGTATAGAGATGTATAAGGAGAATCTAATAAATACGGCTGACTGTGTTTGAAAAGTAATTGAAAGTTTGTGAGTGATTTGAATAAAGTGAACTTGTGTTTTATTTAAAAAGTGAATAAGTTTTAATTGTCGGACCAAGCCGAATATTACAATATGCTGGTTTCAATAAAAATATTCGAAATAAAAAACAAGTTCAATAAGCTTGTCTTCCTACAACCTCAGTTGCTGCTCATCAACATCTTTTTCGGGTATAGTAGGTACTTGGTTTAAATGTGGCTTGGTTATCAGCTAGACCTTACAGACTGGGGTTGGAAGTTGGCGACAGTAAACTAGAACCAGTTCCAACTTTACTTCTACCTGCGCCGGAAAAATTCATGAATACAATTTTTGGGAACTGCAAAAAAGGATGCAGTGCTAAATGTGGTTGCAAAAAAGTTGGACTGTTATCTGCGTTGACATGTACAAATTTATTGTCAAGGCCGGTTGTGCTCTAATGTTGAATCATCAACAATAGAGAATTCGTTATTGATTCCAGAAAGGTGACATACGATACATCGCTATTGACACAATTTAATTACACTCTGAATGAAGATGGAGAAAAAGAAGAAGAAGAAGATCAGGAAGAAGAATTTGAATTCGAATAAACTTCACAACTTTTTTAAAATTTGTACCGCTTTTGTCATTTCCAACCTTTTCTAATATAGGTGGTTATTTTGTTATAGTGTCAAATTAAAATTAAATAGAACCACAACAGACCGGTGGGATAGGCCTACCAGGGAAACTCAGCTTGTTGGGAATTAATGTAAACTTGAATGTCTAAATTGACCGGACTATGTTTGTTTTTTGTTTTTTTAATAAGCCCTTCTGGACGCTTTGTTAAGGGCACAGCATAATTAAAAAAGAAATAGTGTATAGGATTCGGATTCCTAAAAATATTGACCATCCAATAATGATAACGGAATGTCTATAGGGAAATACATGACGAATGGTCACCCTATTTTTATTGCAAGTAATGAATTCAGAAAATATTGTTAAAATTCAAACAAGAGAAATCTGCAAATAATGTTTAATGCATGCTGACAAGACTTGCACTTACTCAATATCAAATTTTAATATCCCGACAAGTATTTGATTGTTGATGGGGTATAGTCTTACTCCACATACAAAAACTTCATTCTTTTCAATTTATCTTGTTTCACGCAAGTATTTCCTATTTGATATATGCAAATTCCCTCAACTCGAAAACTAGGTTACCACTACAAATGATATCAACGAATGAATGCAAATTTCCATCCACGTACAACGTACATCATATTTCATTTTGAAGTATTTTAAATTTCTGGAAATCTATTTGAGCTCTGTGGATTGTGGTAGAACTTAGAGGATGTACTGAGTTTATAGTCCTGGGTTGTGGATTGTTTTGCGTATACGTACTTTGTCATTGTCGAATTCCTGCACTACAAGCACATTGAGTTCCCGAGAGAATCAAGGATATCAAATGAACATTGCGTTCCCGTATAATTTGTAATAAAGCTTGCGTCACGCAGGATAACATTGCTTTGGGTTTGAATTTTGAGAGTGCCAGTTACACCCAGCTTGGCAGCTTCAGGCAGTGAAGCGGGTGGATGGATAAACCGTATTACATAGGTTTCTTTCCCGATATAACACTTATACATTAAACGAAATGGCATGTCAAACTGATGAGTGAGAGGGTGGCATTGAGTCCGTGACCCTATTGGAAATGTCCTTAGTATGAAGTGCGGTAATAAAATTACTAAAACACGTTTTTGGCATCCTGTCAGCCATGCGATACGATCTGCCTGCATGGAGTGAGTGAAAATGGGATTTTAGCAACGAAAAATGCTTTTTCTTGTTGAGGTGGTGTTGAAGCGGGGGATATTGAGAGTGCACTCACTTTGATGCCCAGTCAACCCCAGAAAATATTAATAAGGCCTGCCAATTCTAGGAGTAGGCACTAAGTGAAGGAAGCTATTGTTTTATTTAAGTACATGCCAGTAAATTGTTTTTTTTTTATTATATCTTAGAAAAATGTTATGTTACGCAAGTCAATTAAATGTCAACTCTCTGAGAATTATAATCAACTCGTAGGAATATCAAAATCGCGAAATAAAGAAACGAACATTTATTATTTTGTTTTTCAAGGTTAATGCGGTAACGTATATGAATGAATTATCTTTTGCTCCAGTTTGTATTGTACCGATACACGAACAGTTAGTTTAGCTTGGTCTTGGTTTCGCTTATGAAATCGAAAAAGAAATTGTTGGTCAAAATGAGGCATAAATCAATACAAGAAAATATAACCAAAAGTTCAAAAGTTCAATTTTTGTTGTCCTCGGATTTTCATGAGTCATCTCAATTCTGTTTCGCCATCATTCTCAAATGCGCTTAAAAAGAGATATTCCCTTCAATGCGTTTAAATGCCACTCCACTCTTGAATGCGAATAGTTTAAGCCGCCCACAGCCACCCTTGGCACCGCACTCGCTGCCGCTGCTCATTCCACTTGAACGATATTGAAAAATTTATTGCTCTCTATTCAAAAACAACATTAACAGTTAAGTACATGAATAACAACATCGACCCAACCAGAAGCAGAACCCTTAGAAGAATAAGGATATCAGCCACGGGCGAACGCAGAAAAAAATTTCGGAGGGGGTTTCAAAACATATACCTGTTGTGAATTTTTGTTGGATTTTTTTTCTTTTGAACAAAAATGGATATTTGTTTACTGCACATATTCTCATATTTAGGGGGGTGTTTCAACACCCAACCCCTCCCCCCCCTGCGTTCGCCCCTGATATCAGCAGCTGCAGCACTATTTATTGGAATCAACGCCCATCACATCAATTGCGGGTCGTTTTAGTCGTTATCGCTTCGTCATGCTTAAAATATGCATTTTTTATCGAGGATACAATATATGCGAGTTGTATTACATATCTTTTGTAAATCATGCAGTGGTACAAGAGCAACCCAACTGCCGATAGCGGTGGAGGGTGGTAGCTTGTGAATGATGAGCTAAGCGCCAGGAAACACGAGTGTCTTATCAAACTTTTATCGAATACATATTTAACACATGAATGGATACCCATAAATCTAGAAGATATTGGAGTAAGGAGAGTTATGATGCAGGACGACGAGGTGTGGCTAATTGGCTATACACTCACAACATTGGGTAAACATTAAAATCGAATCGAATATTCCTTGACATAATTTGTGTATTGTAAGTGGTAAACATGAAGAAAATATAATTTATTTTTCTGAAGAGATTCGAAATTCAAACAGTTACTTGAAGTTCCAGTTTATTTTATACACACAGAAAAATTTCTGTAGTAAAATTCACTAAAACGTGTGGTGATTTTTACTAAACTGAAAAATAGTAAAATTCACTACAAAAACCACGAAAGTGTGGGACTTGTAGTAAATTTCACTACAGATAAAAAAAATATGTAATGAAAATCATTGCACCTGTAGTGATATTAACTAAATTGAATGTAATAAAATTCACTACACAAAACAATAAAATTTACTTCATTAAAACATAAAATTCACTATCAGTGCAGTGAAATTGACTATAGGTGTAATGAAATTTACAACGATCATTGGTTAAATTCACTGCCAATGGTAGTAATCATTCACCATATTTCGTTTCAGAATACGCTTGTGAAAATCACCACATATGCAGTTAAATTCATTATACATACAATAAAATTCACTATCAGGGGCCCTACTCTGTAATGCGTTTCGAAAGCAAATATTTTCGAAAACGAATATTTGGTACTCTCTATTTCTAATTCGGATAAGAAATATAGTACTTACGGATTGACAAATCCGCATTCGGATTTTTCGTACCTGGCAATCCGTTTCCGAAAGTCATTAGCGTTCGAAAACGGAAATTTTCTTTCTACACCAAGAGAGGTAACGGATTGCAATTCGAATGCCGTTTTTAAAGGACACAAAAGGAAAATTGTGTTTAGTTGTGTGAAATAGATAAAATATAAGTAAGGAAATAATAATTTTATTCAAAATTTAAGCAAATGAATTTCATAACAGGGAATCATCAGCCAAAAATGTGCTCATCCGGATCTGGCCAAGGGACGTTTGAACGCTTCGGACGCGAGAAACACTTCCAACAATTTGGGACAGGCTATCGGCATCTTTTAATGCAGAAGGACCACCAATGAGAGACGGTGTTCTTCTCTATTTTCTTCATCCATTCATAGAGCAACCGAGTTTTTAAGTTTTTATGGAATTATATATTTTTTCTTTAAAAATTAATTTGAACATTCTCGCCTTGTTTGTGTTTTGTTTTATTTTGATTTTTTTTCCTTTTGATTTTTTTTTTTGACAAATCTAATAAGAATTACTTCGAGACTCAGCAAATCTAATAAGAAATACTTCGAGACTCCGCAAATCTATTCTATAAATAGAAATAGTACTAGATGATTTTTTTATTCGATTCGAACTTTTTAGAGAGTACGAATTCATAAACAAATCGAATATCAGGGGCCGAATTATCGCTTCCGCTATCGAGTGAGTGAGTTTCATCCGATATCGAACGAACGAGTAACCCCATTGGGATTAAGGCACTCGATAGGTCACGTATCGTTTGAGAATGTAAAATTGTAGTAGTTTTTATCGAGTCTCGATTATTTTGAAGGAATTTTGAGAGGTTTGAGTTGACTAATAAAAAACAAAACTTGAGTGAAAAAGTGAAGGCAAAAATATTAATTTTGTTTCATGAAATTTATTTTTTGAAAAAAACAAAGTTTGAATGTTAAGAAGATGAGATTGATGAAGGTTTGGAGCAGAATAACTCGACCTAAATAGATTATTGGCAAAGAATGTTATAATACAATAACTCAAGTTCTCTAAATAAGTAAACTTTAATTTTTTTCTTAGAAATTTCCTCCCATCAGTGAGCTGTTTGTGTGTCGAATGAAATTAAGCTCGATAGCTGAGCAGAGAATTTAAAATTTTTGTACTAGAAGCTCGATACTGAACTCGATAACGTGAGAGGTAATGCCAAAAGCACACAAACACTCACAATTCAGTATCGTATAATTCGATAACGGATGCCGTAATTCGGCCCCTGTCTTCTGTGCTGCGACGCGATTCAATTTTTCAATCAAAAACTATAAAATAAAACATAAAAGTAAACAAAAGAAAAAAAAGAAAGAAAAAGTCCAAAATGAGACAGTTGCTGCCGATCTAAAGAAAATGTGGGAGCTTCCAGAGCTCTGTGAATTGTTTTACGGTAAATTATAATACATATTATATGTATGTTCTCCTTTACATTTTCTTTACATTATTCTATATAATGATGGTTTAGAAAGAAACATCGATTTATATTGCCTGGAACACATAACAGAGTCTGACATAGACCGTTTGATTCCTGGAGAATTCATGGGATTGCGAATAAAGTTTAAAGGTTAACTCAATGGAGATCTTTGAAGGTAAGATCTTTATAAAAAAGGAAGCACATTTTAAAAGTAAAAATTTATGTACATATATCTGACAAAACATATTTCAAAGACCTTCAAGCACTAGGGCTTGATGGCAGCCAAACAATTTCAGAAAACATATATTTTATGGGAACTTCATACACTTCTGGTTTTTATTTATTTCATAAGCGAAGTAATTTTATTTATAAGATTTCCGAAATAGTGGTTACCAAAAAATTAGTATATATTGTTTCCACTAAATATCTATTTAAATACCAATTCTGATAGTGCAAATATGATATAAATAATATCAATGCTTTTATTATAACAGATAACACAAATGTTTTAAGCATTAAATCAATAACAGACTTTGAATATTATCCTGCTTTGCCACACAATCTCTCTGATGGTAGATTGGCACTTAAATTTAATAAAAATATTTGAATTTTAATTTCTAAGACATAAAAAAGAAGATTATAAATGTACATGCTTTTCGTTTATTATTTCAAAGTTGGATTTTATTTCAGAATTTTATTTGAATTTCTGTAAGTATATTACTTTTTTTTAAACCGAGACATTCATATAAAATCTAGATTATTAATTAAAAATGAATTCTAATGATAAAAATTTAAAATCTATTGCAGATGAAGCAAAAAGTATTCTAAAAACTTTGGAGTCTGCTGATACTATAGCAAAATCTGCTTCAAAAATGCAATACCTACAAATTATTGCATCAAAAACTGAAATCTACAATATATTGGGGTGTTCGTTATTTGGGGTCAAAATTGACGAACACCCTAATATATATGTAGAAGATTTCACTTTTAGCTGTAGTAATTGTATTGAATTTGAAGTGGATTTTACTACAACTGAAGTACAACCGCAGTAGTGGATTTCACTACCGCTGTAGTGGATTTCACTACCGCCGTAGTGGATTTCACTACCGCTGTAGTGGATTTCACTACCGTTATAGTGGATTTCACTACAGCTGTAGTGGATTTCAACACCGCTGTAATGGATTTCACTACCGCTGTAGTGAATTTCACTACCGCTGTAGTGGATTTCACTACCGTTGTAGTGGATTTCACTACAGCTGTAAATAATCTCACTGCCACTGTAGTGGATTTCACTACTTCTGTAGTGGATTTCACTACCGCTGTAGTGGATTTTACTACAACTGTGTTGCTTTTCACTGTGGTGTGAAATTTATTTCACTACCGCTGTAGAGGATTTAGCTACAATTGCAGTAAATTTCACTGCATTGTGTAATACATTTTACTACTGATACTGTTTACGGCAGAATGTAATAGAATACCTAGCAAAATGTTCCATACTAAGTTCTTTAATCGATACAAAGATGTCGCTCATAATTATAGTTTATACTCACCACACCTTAAATTTTTGCTTCCTGTCAAAGATCTTTAAGTCTATCGATCTCTTCTTGCACCAATCTTCATTCAAGTAAGTTCAATAAAGAAATTATAAAACCTTAAGACTAGCCACGTTTTTTTTCTATCGACTACGTCGGAACCATAATTACACACCAGCGCCTGGGTCATTTCTACAAGCACCCGAACATTTGGTCCTTCGAGCCGGATTAAAAGAAGAAACCATGTTTCATCTCTAATATCAATTCGAGATTCCTACAGCAAGAAGAAATTATCATCCTTCACACGATTATCAACGACAATCAAAGGTGATCTACAAGCGTCTTAAGAAATCTAAGCGAAAATTGATTTATCAACGATAAAATCAACGAAAATCTACGATTCAGTATTCGCAAACCCATCACGAGAATCTACGATTCATTATTCGCAAAATTTCCTAAACTAACCAAAATCAAAGATTAATTTGGTTAATCAAGAATAAATCATCATCTACGATACGAGAGATTCATCTATATAAAAAAAAATATATAGAATATATTGCATTACAAGGAGTAAAAAAAAACTCCCGCGCAAATTCTAATCAATCAAACGTCAGTTCCAGTGGTAAATGGTAATCCGTACATAAGCACACCACATAATTAATCATTCGCTTCGCGAGAGGATCATCAAGCCAACATCATAAACACCTACACAGACACACACTTCCTTACCATCCACGAATTCGCCGCTGCACAAAGAAAACCAAAAGAGAAACCATAAAATCGCCTGTCCTTGAACGCATCAAAGCTGCTGACCTAATTCCCGATTATTCAGTTCAACTTTACTATCAGGTGCGTGCATACATATATTTTTCTAAAGTAAGTGCAAGTAAAGTTCTTCTCTTTAATATTATTTTTTTCCTTGTTTAAAATAAATAAATTTCTAAAAAATTGCAAGAATTTATAATATTCATATACAGTGCTTTGCAAAAGTATAATCGCACCATGTAAAAATGGTTTTGTGTAAAACCGAAGACTGCAGCAATACTAAACTATTTTTTTTTAAAGACCCTCATTAGATGAGAAAATTGAGAGAAAAAAAAATTACCGTTACTTTCGCCTCTAATGTTTAGAAAAGAAAACAAGTTTTTTTCTTTGTTGCATAAGTATAATCGCATTCTCTTATTTTTTCAACATTTTTTTATTTTTTTTTTATTTTTTGAAAGATTAGTGTGGATTCTTACTACGCCGATTTTCAATCAAGTTAAAATACTCGATTTGGATTACTCTCGACCAGTTTTTTTAATTAGGAATTGTCCAACGAGTTCCATTCGTGCAGTTTTGTCTCTTGGAGCTCAGAAACACTACCAAACTGCCTGTTATTTTATATGGTGCGATTATACTTTTGCAAAGCACTGTATATATGTTCAGATCGAGAGGTGCTGAAAGATCATTCTAAAGGTTTTTTCGTCAATATAAGTTGCACAGAATTCGAATTTCAAGTACAACGTGAAAGTTTTCTAATTTTGGAAGTCAGTAAATCCAACAGTAAAAATCATATAGGTAACGGTATCATATACGGGCTTGTGTTTTAACATTGTGCTGTGAAAAGTGTACAGTAAATTTAAAACGTGCTTAGTACTGGCTACTGGGGTTTACCGTTCAGGGTAAGCTTGCAAAGTAACGTTAAATTAAAAAGAAAAAAGAAATACATCATTTAAAACGGTCTTGTTTACAAAAGACTCTGGTGCCATTCTTGGGATTATTTATTATTTAAAATTCTGGGTGAGTCTCACTTCTTTTTTTTCCCATTTTTTGAAATTTCATTTGTCATCCTACGATAAAATAACTTAAATCATAATGACAGTCTTGGACGATTTTATAATTTCAACCGATGAGTTGACATTATTTCATACTAATTATCAAGAATTAGTATTGACCGATCAAACGGAAAGCTCGTTAGAAGCAAATAAAATTGAACTAAACAATTTGTGGTTTCAAGTTAAACAGTGCTACGCATTATGCCTCCAGCCTATTGCAAACGAGGACGAAAGCCAAGCACAATATTTAGATACCCTTAAAGCTAAATACAGGTCTTCATCTTCAACCTACATTAATTGTTTGACAAACATAATAGAGAACATCAAAACTAAATATTATTAAAAATGAGAGTTCCTCATCTTCTTTAGACCTCAATGCATCTCAATGCATTAAAGTTCCAGCATGCGACACTGAAACTTTTTCGGGCGATTATTTGACCTGGCCGTCCTTTAGGGACATGTTTACGGCCGTATACATTAAACATCCAAAACTCTGCTCCGTGCAAAAGCTTTTACACCTTCGTGCGAAAACAACAGGTAGTGCCTTAAATATTGTTTCGAAGTTTCCACTTACAGCGTACAATTTTGAATTGGCTTGGGTTGCTTTGGCAGACCAATATGAAAACAAACGAATATTAGTTAATAACCAACTCAAAACCCTGTTTAATTTACCCTTCATCACCAATGAATCGAGCAAACAAATTAAAGACATCCAACGTCAAATTAACGACGCATTGTCAAATCTTAACAGCCATAAAATATTAACCGAATCCTGGGACCCAATACTAGTTTATTTGTGTTGTAGTAGACCACCAGAAGTAACCTTATCTTTGTGGGAACAATCAGTTGAAAAACCATGTGATATTCCGACCTGGAAAGACCTCGATACATTCCTAACTCATCGTTATCGTATTTTAGAGACGGTGTCAGATATAAAATACGGAAAGGTTCCTCCTCCCACCATCGCTAAACCGGCCAAGTTTATACCATCGAAAAAACAACAACATCGAGCATTTCACGTGAAATCGAACAGCAATTCACAATGTAAACTCTGCAAAGGCTTTCATCATTTACGATTTTGTCCAAAGTTTACAAAAATGTCCGTTGATGAAAGATCAACTACGGTTAAATCTTCAAATTACTGCGAAAATTGTCTGTCTCCGAGCCATTTATCGCATGATTGTCGAAGTAAATATTCCTGCATGCATTGTTCAAAAAGAGATCACACCCTGTTGCATGTAACCAATTCCCTAGTTTCTATCCCTAACTCTAATCAGCATGCAAATAACTTTTCGAATCCTTCATCCACTAATTATAATCCGCGTTCAACCGAAATTTCCCAACCCTCAACTTCTTCTCAACAAAACGCAAATACTTCTATACAGTCCACTCCTGCTAACCCTGTGCAAATTCAAACTTACGTTTCTCGACACAATAGCAGAATACTTTTGGCAACTGCTCTTGTGAATGTTCATCACTTAGGCGATCAGTTTACGCTCAGAGCCTTAGTTGACCCTGCTTCGGAAGTGACATTTATAACTGAACATGGCCAACGACGATTGAATCTTTCAGTGAAGCCAATTCAAGCTTCGATATCTGGTATGAGTAATGTGGTTACAGCTATATCCTCCAAAATGTGTTTCTTTGTTCTAGGCTTAAAATACGAAGATATAACTTTAACGGTAACAGCTTACGTTCTAAAAAGCCTTACAGGTAATCTGCCTTCATGTGAGATAAATGCTACTGAGATTAGTCCTATAGATTTTAGGCTTGCGGATCCATTCTTTTACGAGAGCTCGCAATTGACCTGGTTATTGGTGCTGACATTTACCCCTCTATTATAAGAGAAGGTGTAAAACATCAAGTTTTTGGTTCCTTGCTAGGTCAGAATACCATTTTTGGTTGGATCCTTTCAGGACCCGTACAACCTAAAGATATAAAAAGTTTTTCGACAGTTATATCAAGTCTCAACGAGACTTCGTTAGATAAACAACTTTCAGAGTTTTGGAAAGTCGAAGAAGTACCAAACTCTAGAAATCTCTCTGTATCTGAGCAATATTGCGAAGACTACTATTCTGCTACTACTAGCAGAGATGTCAGCGGTCGTTACATGGTTAAACTACCTTTTAAACAACCAACGCCAATACTTGGCCGATCGAGAAACATCGCACTTAGTCAATTCAAACGAAACGAAATTTCCCTATCTAAGAATTCTGACCTTCAATCGCAATACAATGATGTGCTTCAAGAGTACATCGAACTTCAACACATGCATAGAGTCAAACCATATGACGATCATCAAACTAACTGTTTTTATTTGCCACACCATGCTGTGTTAAAACCCGATAGCATTAGTACTAAATTACGAGTGGTTTTTAATGCATCTAATGCAACGAGTAATGGAACCAGTCTCAATGACATTTTACACCCCGGTCCGGTGCTACAATCAGATTTGATGACACTTATTTTGCGATGGCGTTTCTTTCGATATGTCTTCAATGCGGACATTGAGAAAATGTATCGCCAAGTAAAGGTCCATCCTGAGCATACTCCCTTCCAACGTATATTGTTTCGTGAATCCCAAAATGATGAAATCCATGACTATGAGCTCGACACGGTCACTTTTGGGTTGAATTGCGCTCCATACCTGGCTTTAAAAACTTTAAAAAGACTCGCTGATGACGTCAACGAAACCTATCCACTCGCCTCATCAGTCTTGCACGACGACTTTTACGTTGATGATGTGTTGTCAGTAGCACATGACCTCGACGTCGCCTTAAAAACACAAAATGAGCTTATAAGCGCTTTAAGTTCAGCAGGATTCTCCCTCCGTAAATGGACAGCGAACTGTACTGAACTTATAGACAATTTTCCGTTACGTGATCTTTATAATCAAGAACTTCTTAAATTTGAAGATAAAAGTAACACGAAAACCCTTGGCATTCAATGGAATGCTAAAACCGATTCCTTTTCTTTTTTCGCTCAAAGGTTTGAGTGTCAAACAACGAAAAGGGCGGTGCTCTCTGCTATAGCTCGGTTATTTGACCCGGCAGGATGGATATCACCGGTAATCATCACTGCAAAAATTATCATGCAGCAAGTCTGGCAAGATGGGACGTCTTGGGACGAAAATCTTTCGCCTCTAACGTGTCATCGCTGGCAGGAATTTTTCAATAATTTTTTTGAAATTGAGCTCATCAAAGTTCCGAGATGGATTCAATATTCTCCGAACTCTAAATCCATCCAAATTCATGGATTTTGTGACGCGTCTGAGAGTGCCTACGCTGCCACTCTATATTTACGTATTCAAACAGACACCCACACGTTTTCGTGTCATCTTCTCTGTGCAAAAAAAAGGTAGCCCCAGTCAAAAAACTCTCACTTCCTCGGTTGGAACTGTGCGGCGCTGTGCTTCTTGCCAACCTAGTTAAAAGAACTGTTCCTCAACTCAACTGTCAAGACTTTAAACTTTTCTTGTGGACAGATAGCTCCATTGTTTTATGCTGGCTAGAAAAACCTTCTAGCACTTGGGCTACATTCGTCGCCAACAGAGTGTCTCTCATACAAGAAAATACTTCTGATACACAATGGATGCATGTGCGTTCAGCTGACAACCCAGCTGACCTTGCTACTCGAGGGTTGACCCCTTCTCAACTAAATGCAAGTAGCCTATGGTGGACAGGTCCATCGTGGCTTAGTAGGTCTGAACAGTTATGGCCAAGATCACCTTTTGAATGCCCAAAGGAGAATGACTTAGAAAAACGGACAATTAAGTCAAATCACACAAACGTGAACTTTTCCAACATTGAGAATATAATTCAAAAATTCTCTTCTTTGACAAAAGCAATAAATGTTGTATCTTATATACTTCGTTTTTATCACCGAACACATCCAAAATTGAAATCCAATTTCAATCATAATTCTACGAATTTAACATATGAAGAACATATTTTTTTCAAAAAATCTTATTATAAGATTAACCCATTCGTTATATTATCCCATCGAGTATTCAGCACTTTCTAAAGGAGAGTCACCTTCGGCTAAAAGCGTTTTAGCAAATCTTAATCCGCGGATAGACTCCAATAAAATGCTTCGCGTCAATGGTAGATTAGCTCATTCATCGCTTTCCTTTAACGAAAGATACCCGATAATATTGCCTTATCAAGCTCACATTTCAACACTTATAATTGAATTCATTCACAAGATTTCTCTTCATGGTGAAAATCAGCTTGTATTGCGTTTAACAAGATGTGAATATTTTATTCCGAGACTGAAAAATCTGGTTAAGAAACTTATTCGTTTTTGCAAAGTTTGCACCATTCATAGAAAGAAAATGAAACATCAAATAATGGCAGCGCTGCCGATTGAACGAACACAGATTTCACTCCCATTCACTAATACCGGGTTGGACTTTGCAGGTCCATTTATGTTGAAAACATTTTCAGGTCGGAACTGTCGCTTATCCAAAGGATATGTGTGCTTATTCATAAGCTTTTCCACCAAAGCTATTCACTTAGAGGCTACAAGTGACCTCTCAAGTCATTCATTCTTAGGTGCTTTAAGTCGGTTTATTGCACGACGAGGTGTGCCTCAAACCATTTTCTCCGACAATGGTACAAATTTAGTCGGTGCTAGCAAAATCATTGCTGATGATTTCAAAGCTTTTAAGCGATCTCTTCCCGCAGTGGCTGCTGAGCTGTATAATGACCGTAAATTGGAATGGAAGTTCATACCACCTGGCGCTCCCCATATGGGAGGTTTGTGGGAAGCTGGGGTCAAAAGCTTTAAAAAACATTTTCGGAAAATTGCGGCTGATCACAAATATACGTTTGAAGAATTCACTACACTAATAGTTAGAATTGAGGCATGTCTCAACTCTCGGCCAATTTCTTCAATGTCAGACAATCCTGAAGACATTCTGCCTCTGACTCCAGGCCACTTCCTTCGCGGTGGACCTCTTCTAGCTCCACCCGAACCAGATTATTCCGATCTGTCTCTGAGCTGTCTTAACAGATGGACAAAATTAAAAATTGTCTACCAACAATTTTGCTTACGCTGGAAAAATGAATATTTATTAGAGCTTCAAAAGCGTCACAAAAGGAAACATCCGCAAGAAAATGTAAAGGAAAATGATTTGGTGGTTATAAAAAATGAAAACCTACCTCCAAATGAATGGCGCCTAGGTCGTGTCATCAAAATTTATTCGGGAATAGATAAACACGTTCGCGTTGCCGATGTTAGAACACAACATGGCATTATGACCCGGCCAATCGTAAAGCTCTGCGTGCTAACCACCAATTAGAAGGTCTTTTCGTATGATTTTTCATTCAGCCTCTAGATCTTTATTCAGATTCTGACATTTAAATTTTGAACTCAATTTTCTTGCACAGACTTAAGATTAAGTATATTATGCTCGCTTACTCAAATAGTTTGTTCTTATTTTGTATAAATTTCATATTGAACCATGTATTTTCTACTATTGATAACTTAATTATTTTATTTAAGAATATTATTTAAATTTGAATTATTGTATCTATGTGTGGTGAGATTGATATAATGACAGGATCGTATTTGCATCATACGTTGCTGCAAGGGGGCCGGAATGTTTACGGCAGAATGTAATAGAATACCTAGCAAAATGTTCCATACTAAGTTCTTTAATCGATACAAAGATGTCGCTCATAATTATAGTTTATACTCACCACACCTTAAATTTTTGCTTCCTGTCAAAGATCTTTAAGTATATCGATCTCTTCTTGCACCAATCTTCATCGAAGTAAGTTCAATAAAGAAATTATAAAACCTTAAGACTAGCCACGTTTTTTTTCTATCGACTACGTCGGAACCATAATTACACACCAGCGCCTGGGTCATTTCTACAAGCACCCGAACAGATACAGTGAATTACACTACATCGGCAGTAGATTTTACAACCATATTTAAAAAATCTGTAGTGAATTTCACTACATTGGCAATAGATTTCACTAATTTTGTGTAATGAAATTTACTACATCTGTAGAATCAATTGAAATACTACAGGTGTAGTGAATTTCATTACAGCTGTAGTAGGTTGAAAAATCACTACATTTTTAGTGAATTTCACTACAGTTTTTAGTTAATTTCACTACAAATTTCTCTGTGTGTATCCTGCATGAAATTTCGGGTGTGAGAAAGCTCTAGGCACGATGAGGCCGCGTTTGCACTGAAAAATTTTATTAGTAAAATTGCTACGAATACCATTCGTACGAGAAAAATTCATACATTGAACGAATATTCTAACTAACTAATGCTTTTGGTAAATCTACGAATCGAGAGTAAATAGTACGAAGTATTAGTAGAATGTACTAATGCTCTCTGTTGATTTACAAATTGAGGGTAAATAGTACGAAATATTAGTAGAATGTACTAACGCTCTTTGTTAATGTACCAAAGGAAACGTAAATATTGTCATTCCATTCGTACAATGTACAAAGATCTTTTTAAATATATACGAATATGAGTACATTGTACGAATTTATTCGTAGCTGAAAACTACGAAAAAAAATTCGTACGATGCACTCATATTTTCGTACTATTTATGCATGAAAATTTTTCAGTGTGCTTTGATTACTCCGGACAAGTATGCAACCGAAGGAACACTTCAGAGCAGTGTTTGACGCTATTTATAGAAAATCCAAGGGAGTTTCTGCGTCGCGTCGTTTCGTGACTTTGGACGAAACATGCTACCTACATACTAGATGTTATGGAAAAGTCAAAACAGTGGACCTCAGACAACGATCGTGCCCTGAAGGCTGTCCTATCGGCTGGAACGGTCACATCGGCTACTTGGAGAAGGACAAAACGTTCACAGGGCTGTACTATGCCCAATTGAAGAAAAAAACTGCCCAAGAAAAAGAACAAAAAAGTGATATTCCACCATGTTAGCACACACGCTAATACCTCCGCCATCGACATCGACGCTAATCGAATTGGGCTACGAACTATTTCTGTGACTTCTAGTTCATTATCATTAGTACCTATTCTTATGGAAAATATGAAATCCAATTCATTGCCTGAATACTGTCTCTCGACCTGTTTTTGAATTGCTCAGTAGCCTCATGCAAGGGATTAGCCAAATCATCAGGATTTTTGGGAGGCTATGGTTATACTTCTACCAATACGATGTAGACTCTACCTGTTAGAGAAAGTGTTGATTCTTTATCTATTCGGCAGACAACTGACCGCCTCCTGAAGCTCAGCAATGATAATTTACCTAGTTATTTTCTTAGAGTTTTATTAACTAGTTAAACTTAAACGGTTAAGGTTTCAGAAAAACATTTTATCAAATTTGGTGCAATAGATAAAGTAAAAATTTTGTGTTCTTAGACACATGGCATATTTTATGTCCCACCTTTAATAATAATAATAAGGTATACAAATTTCAAAGAACAACAAAAACAATTCCCATAAAATGAAATTCTCATTAGGCGTTTTTCTTTTTTACATCTGAACAGAGCTTGAACTGTCAAACGAAAAATTGTGTTTCTTTTTTAGTTCAGGGTGTTCAGAGCATCAAAGTTGTGTTACTTTTTTCGTTCAGAGCACTGATTCTGAGTGTTCAGAGTTCGACCGACGCGCTCAGAAAAAAGAGACCGAGCATAATGAACGAAATGCTGAGCGCAAGCGTGTTTTTCTCAAAACAATTGAAATGCAGAGGAAACAAGTCGCTCAGGCAAAGATGGTTAGTTTTATTTTGTATAATTAATTAAATATTTTATTTATTAATAAAAAAATGTTAATTTCAGCTTTCAAAAATACGAAGTGTCGATGTCTGAACTAAAAATGCTCAATTGCATTTCAAAATGAAATCTGAGCGTTCAGAAAATGTTCAGAGCTTCATTTGTTCAGAGCGTGTTGAGCAAGCTCTGAACACTCAGAGTTCGGAGCTCTGAACTAAAAAAGAAAAACGCCTATTGACTGCTCTTTTGCTTCATTTCGAGTCGTCTGCCCTCTGGTCCAGCAAATTCCCTTTTCTCCATCTGACTGCCCTCAAATATTCAGAAAAATATCTACATATTATTTTTTGGGGATGAAATGAATTATGTTTCATTAGAAACGAATAAGTATCATCCACTTAATTTTAACAGAAAGCACAGAGACACCCTAATGATAATGAATAAAAGAACTCTTATTCCGCTACCAATCACTTTGGTCCTTGGCTTCGTGATGATATGAAATTAGGTAGGTACAATCCAGTTAGCTTGAATGCTTTCTGTATCATTGTGCTGTCTAGTCGGTGCCTGGTCGCAATTTTTCTCAATTTATGGTGAGCTAAAGCTTTTAGTGACGCATATAAATGAAATTTGTTTCTTTTTCTGTTATATCTATACGTATTTGGAATGTACACACAAGTTATAAATGGCAAGGAAGACGGAAGTTTGCAATTTTCTGGCTGAATTATCCGTCAGGCAACACACGTAGCCATAAATAAAAAAAGTGTAGGAAGGTACACCGGCAATTTTTTTTTTCTCATACTGGTTTACGGATGCCATGAACTCGGAAGTACAAACAAAAACATTTTGTCGAAAAAAATACCTACATACAAGGAAAGCAGAGGAGGGTGGAACAGAGGGAGTATACAGCTTCACCATTAGTCATCTTGTCAAGTTCGTCTAGTGTTAATCTTTTGTTATTTGATTTTTTGACTTTTTTTAAGGTTGAATGCAGAAACACTTTCTGGTTTCCTTTTTGTCTGTTTTTAATTCTTGATTTGTCCAGCTTGAATTCCTCCCCACAAAAGCCATGCACCTAGGTACAATAGTTACCTATTCAAACAACAGGGAGCTGAATTCTATAGACCTGATTGAGGCAAAACAAAATTTACTGATCCAAGTTCATTCGCCGCCTCTTTCTAGTATAGAAAGAAAGTCATGCAAAAAAAAAAATCACGGAACACTCTTATTCGCCAAAAGAACGCCTTGGGGGATTAAATATAACCAATTCATTTTCAAATTTAAGAAAATGCAAAGTGATGCGCTATTCTCTTTTGCTTCTGCTTTAATTTTACCCGTTTTGCTCGCAAACAAGTTCTGATGATTATGAAGATAAATGCAAGCTAAATGCTTTCTTAAATCGGCCCATAGTCCATACCTGAAATTTGAAAGTTTTGCACAAGTTTTCCGTCGCCGCGTCTTCATTTTTAGTTTCATTGTATGCCTTGAAAGCTGCTGACGTTGGAAGAGAACGATGGACAATCTTGGTTGACTTGAATTTTTGATGTCAATTTAATAAAGACCTCTGAGAATTCTTTGGAGCTAGGGAATTTGTTTCTCTTTTCTTTTCTTTATTTTGTCCTGAAGCAAAAGATGACGAGAATGACTACGACCAACGGATAACTCACGGCAGAAGAGTAAATTTGTTATGACTTTAATGTAAATTTGATCCCCGCGAGGGCAGTATTGATCCGCTGAATGAAGTTATTTTAACTTATGTCCGACTGGGGTAAGGTTCTGATACTTATTTTTTGCTATAAGGATTTTGAACTCTTATAGACACATTCATAAATTGTTTAAACTTTTTCTAGAACTAAATTAAAGTCAACGTTCTGAGAGTAAATTTAAAAATTCATTTTAAACTGAAAATTAAATTAATTTACTCTTTCTGTTTGATACTATTTTAAAATGTCTATAAATGTATATTGCTTGTTTTGGTTTCTAGCCAAGTAATTTGATCGAACCAGTTAAAAATCCAAAATGTTTGAAGCCGAAATGGAACTTATGTTAACGGCTTTGTTTGTTGGTAGCTATGTTCCTCAGCTTGTTTACAGTGTTGTAATAATAGTGGTGGCAACTCAAGGAACTCAAGGTTTGAAGATCAAATCATATTCTGTACCTCATCTTACTGCGAAGCAATTACAACTAAGAAAAAGAAAGGATTCATTCTATGGTAATATTGTTTAGTTTCTCATTCAAATCCTTTTCTATAATGCTGTCATTAAATTCATCCAGACCTACCACAGAAGGAATGTTTAAATTTCTAAATAAAAGGGATCTATAATTCGTTTACATAATAGGCGTGTTTTTTTGGCATCGCTATCTGCAGCCAAATTCGATTTCCCAAAAAAACGCATCCGCAGTTGCCCATCCGCAGCTGTTTTATTTTATTTTTTAAGTTGGTAGACTTGTCTAGCTGTCAGATAATTTGTTATTTTGGTTTTGCTTCCGGATAAGTTTTTGGGTATGTTCGTAGATTTGGTCAGTCGTCGTTCAATAAACAAATAAATACAAAAATAACAAATGTTCAGACAAATGTCAAACAGAGAAGTGTGTTTGAACGTGCGTGTGCTTGTCCCTGTGTCTGAATTTTGATAAAAATCAGATTCAGATTTTTGAATCTCAAATCCATTTTTTTGAATCTCAAGTCTCAAATAGATCATGAAATCTGAGATTTTTCTAATTTTCCCTCACTTCACCAACTCGTTTAGCTGCCAGATTCACAAATTTTACTTGACTCTAAAGATATGACTACAACGAGCACTTCTTGTAAAAAGCCAAAA
The DNA here is from genome assembly GCA_943590905.1 of Sphaerophoria taeniata. Taxonomy (NCBI): domain Eukaryota; kingdom Metazoa; phylum Arthropoda; class Insecta; order Diptera; family Syrphidae; genus Sphaerophoria; species Sphaerophoria taeniata. Next base: position 109,771,054 of record OX016541.1, read on the forward strand.
AGTGAAAATTTTCAAACTCATTTTGTGACAGTTTGACAAAATTAAAAGTAAAGGGGCTGACCCATATAATCCGTCAATCCCGCAGCGTCGACGTATACCTTGTTGCCAACGTATTTGCCGGAGGGAACCGTCCCATAGAATACGTTGTATACTTTGACAGTTTCATTTGCTTGTTGTGAAACTTATTCACAAAACCTCAAATCCGAACAAAAAAAATTAAATTAAAACATTAATACTGTTTAATGAAGAAAAACCAAATCAGAACAGCACAGAACAGCACAAGTAAATGAAAACTGTCAGAACAAGTAAGAACAGAAAAGATCAGCTCCATGTTTAATCTTTTTGACAGAATAAAATCAGCTGTTAAAAAAATATACCAAATCAAATCTAATAAAATTTTCATTTGTTGGGAACAAGGTTCTGAATAGCTTGTTTGAATTTTGTGAGAAATTTTTGCATCGGAGTATAATAGTAGTATTTTTGATTCCTCGGACAACTCGTCAATTAGATAATTTCAAAAAATTGTTTGATTGGAAAAAAATAAAAATAAATTGGCATTTGAAATTTTGATATTTGATAGTTTTCACAAAGCTGCACTATCAAAAAAGTAGTGGCAGAAAAAATTATACTAAACTGAGATGGACAACTTCATGGAACACAAAATGACAATGACAGATTGTAGAACAGTTTGGGGCAAGGTTTTTACTCATGGAACACACAAACGTGTACTTTTTGGATCTTTTCAGTTCTTTTCTGTGCGGAACAGATTCATTAAACAGACCTATTAAAATTGTGTCAAAATGATACTTTTGCACAAAGTTTTGATCATTCATTGCTTTTCCTTGCTGCTGTGGAAACATAATATTGTGTGAAAGAACGACCTTAAAGTCAGCCCAGCCATGCAAACGCACCTTAAAGTCAACAGTCAACATATTACCGTCCTTCTCTCGCAGTTTGCACTCTTCATCAGTAATTCCATTATCATTCTAAATTTGTCAGTCAGATCGAGAGGTGCAAACTGCGGTGAGTATATAATATTATTTGTTTGTTCATTGTAATACTTATTATTATTTCCTTAGAAATAAAATTGCTTTGCTTTGTTTTCCTACAATTATTCAAATTGCCATATTTGTTTTGATTGATTTTGATTTGATTTATTCCGCAAATTTCCGTTCCTATGCCGAGAACCAAATTGCAAGTAATTGCCGCCGCCGTCATTTTGAGAATTCTACATCTCCGCCATTTGTGTGAAACGCTGTAAATTCGCTGTGTTCTTGGAAGAAGATGCTTAATCGCAACGAAAAAGCCCACGCCTAAATTCGAACGAACAAGCGAATATGCAGTACGAAAATAAAACTCTACCGCCAGCGCACGAGTCCGCTTCATCCAAAAAACCTCCATCTGAAAAAGCCCAGCCAGCCGATGTTCATGCTGCCTCATCCGACCAAGCAAATCTGCTCGCAGACATGCAGAGATGGCTTTTAGCAATGGAAATTGAGTTGAAGAATACGAAAGTGAAATTAGATGAAAAAAATTTGCAGTGTCAGTCTTTGAACGAGACGCTGCAGACGCAGAATAGAATTATGCCCACCGTTACTTCTTCAATGTGTTCTGTTACGGCTCAGCCGTCATCCAACACCGTAACATATGTTTCATCGCCAACGGCAGCATTGTCCTATCCGCTATCCAGCGCAAATTGCTCACAGCCAGGAGGAATAGTGAATAACAGTCACATTACATTCGCTAGCATTCCAAGCAATTTTAGTGCGCAAGAATCACCGCTCACATGGGGTTACACAAGTCAGCCCATCACGCATACTACTCCAACTTACTCTGGTTGCTACAACAGCGCATCACAACAACAGTTTGCCGCATCTCGAAAGCTGCAAGATTTGCCTCAATTTAGTGGCGATCCAGAAGACTGGCCTATGTTTTCGAGTGCTTATGCTGAGTCAACAGCAGTATACAATTATAGTAATTTGGAGAATAGTATGCGCCTACAAAAGGCTTTGAAGGGTGAAGCACGTGATGCGGTGAAATGCATGATGATTCACGCCCAGAATGTGAACATGGTTATGGACCAACTGCGTTCCAGTTTTGGTCGTCCTGAACAGTTGATTGAAAGCCAACTTCAACAAGTTAGACAGATTCCTCCGATCCCCGAATCTTCGATGGAGAAGTTAATCCCGTTTGCAACGAAAGCGAAGAACCTTGCAGTGTTTTTGTCGTCCATCAATGGCCAACATCATTTAGCAAACCCAACTCTACTGAAGGAGCTCGTGTATAAGCTTCCTATGGGACAAAGAATTCAGTGGGCTGGGTATGTAGCTCAGATTCAGCCGTACCCGACCATTGCTGATTTTAACAACTGGTTGAGTGGAGTCGAAAGTCTGATTTCTGGAATACAAGATGGCAGGAGCAACGGGAATCGAACAACATCAGAACCAAAACGTCGTCCAATTCTTTATGCAACCGAAGGTAAGCCAGTGAATGTACTCAAGTGTCTTGTTTGCCAAAAAAGCCATTAAACCCATGAATGTAAACAATTCTTGGAACTCACCGTGAGTGAAAGGTGGGTTCAAGCCAAAAGATGTCGATTGTGCTTTACATGTCTGGAAGTGGGACATTCTACGAGAAACTGCCGCCGACGACGAAGACCTTGTGGCGTTTATGGTTGCCAAAGGAGTCACCATCAGTTGTTGCACGAGCCAATTAAGAAATCTACCCTCGGAAGTGAACAAGTGCCATGTACACAAAAACATCGTGACGTCAACCAAACGAAAGAAGCTGTTCTCAGTTGTGTTAGCAGTCCAGACAACAAGACGAAACTATTGTTCCGAGTGCTTCCAGTCACGCTTCACGGACCCTTGAAGCGGGTCGACACCTTTGCTCTCATGGATGAAGGCTCTTCAATTACGATGATGGATAGCAGCCTGGTCTTGATGGTGTTGAACACAATCTGGATCTGCAATGGTTTGGAGGCAGAGCTGCTCAAGAACCAGCAACAGTAGTCAACGTTCAGATCAGTTCGGAAGGTTTATGGTGTTTCTAACCTTCGTTTGCTTATGCAAAGTCTAAGAAAAGAGGACCTGAACAGGGACTCGGAATGGATTGATAAGGTGCCACTCTATACGTATGACGAACGTCACGCCGAAAGTTCTTATCGGTTTGGACCACTGTCACCTGGGTCTTCCAAGTGAGACAATTCAACTTCAAGACGGAGGGCCATATGCTGCCCACACCGAACTAGGCTGGGTAGTATTTGGTCCAACGAAGTCAAACACGCCACCAAAGATGTCATGCCTGCTTATCGATCAACGTGAAGATGCCCTCCACGAACTGATAATGGACTACTTCGAGACCGAAAGCTTTGGAGTACGGCCAGCACCATTGGTAGACAGTGATGAAGATGTACGTGCCCGAAGTATACTGAAGTCAACCACAGTCAAAGTAGATGGACGATTCCAAACTGGACTACTTTGTAAGCACGACGATATTAGGCTTCCGGATTCCTATGCCATGGCGAAGAAAAGGTTAGTTAGCATTGAACGTAAGATGAAGAGGGATGATGCATTTGCCGCCGCCTACAACGACATGATCAGTTCTTATATACGGAAGGGGTATGCCCAACAACTGCGGCCAGCAGAAGCAGCAAAGATCGGTCCAAGAACGTGGTACCTTCCACATTTTGCCGTAGTGAATCCCAACAAGCCAGGCAAATTTCGCTTGGTATATGATGCAGCCGCGAAAGTTAATGGGATATCACTCAACTCTTGTTTGCTGAAGGGACCAGAAGAGTACCAGCCGATGCCATCAGTTCTGTTCAACTTCCGAGTGGGTGCCGTTGCAGTGTGTGGAGACATTCGTGAAATGTTTCACCAAATGCTGATTCGACCGGAAGATAGAGACTCCCAAAGATTTCTATGGCGCTTTGGAGACCCTGACATAGACCCACCTTATGTTTTTGAGATGCGAGTCATGACGTTTGGTGCTGCTTGTTCGCCATGTGCAGCCTAACACATCAAGTCTACGAATGCATTGGAACATCGAGAAACTAAGGCCAGAGCTGTGAAATCTATCTTGGAGCACCACTACGTTGATGACTTCGTAGATAGTTTCGAATCCATCGAAGAAGCCATCACCATCGCTAAGACAGTTCGTCAGATACCTACATAAGAACGCCGGATTCGAGTTACGAAGCTTCACCTCAAATTCTCCAGAAGTATTGAGTGCCCTCCAGGATGAGCCAGTATCAGACACCGCTACAGTGCCGAAACACCAAACGAGTGATGGAAACCTGAATACTGAGAAGGTGCTTGGCATGTTTTGGCAGCCCTTTAGTGACACCTTTCGATTTGAACTGAAGTTCCATCGACTAGATCCTGACATCATCACTGGACGAAGATGCGCGAGCAAGAGAGAGCTGCTTAGCGTCATAGTGTCGGTCTTTGACCCTCTTGGATTTTTGGCAAACTTTCTGATCTGTGCTAAAACAACTGATGCGTGAAGTCTGGAGGTTCAAGTTACTTTGGGATGAAGCACTGCCCACCACCATCAATGTAGCCTGGGATAATTGGTCGGCTAATTTAAAGAAGGTTGTCCATATACAAATTCCTCGTTACTACTTCCTCAAGACGTTGCCAAAGGAACTGCACATCTTCGTTGATGCTAGCGAGGAAGCATTTGCCGCCGTTGCGTACTGGAGATCTGAGATGTCTGAGGAAGAAGCCAATATCGCATTTGTTTGTGCCAAAACCAAGTGCGCGCCTTTGAAACCGATGACGATTCCAAGGCTTGAACTCCAGTATCCATGTTCTGTAACTTGGTCGAAAAGTTTCCCATTCGATTCAAGGTGGAACACAATATTCCAACGTTTCTCTATTTTGGAAAATAAACTGTGTCTATAACTTGATGCGAAAACAGCCTGTGTGAAAATTACAATTTCCAGTTTTCCAGTCACAGTGACAGTTAAAGGGCGATTTTGTTCACTCAAATTTGAATTCAATTTTGTGACTTTCATTTTCAACTTTTGAAAAAATAGAGACAATCTTTGTTTTTCTCTCTCAGCTTCTTCTATTTTTGAAAATTGAATAAATGTAAAGTTGATTAACTCAAGAGTTCACAATTAAAAGTCGAAAACTAACCTTTGACTGAATAAAAAGAAATTCAAAAGTCCCAAAGTTGACTTCAACTTTGAGTGAACTAAACCGCCCTAAGAAAATCAAAATTGATGATTATAAAATTATCCTCAAAACACACAGGCAACAAAAATTTATGCAAACAAGACGGAAAAGTAAAAAAAATGCAATTATAATTCTCAAAAAGTTTATTTCCTCCTCAAAAAATAAATAAAGAATTTATAGCTCGAGTAAAAACAATAAACGAGCTTGAATTCAGCTTCAAAATATTATCTCACTTGCTTGAGAGTGGTCGAGTTATTTTGACTGATAAGTCGAATAATTATTTCGACTTCAGAGTTATAGACACAGTTTTACTCAAATTTTTCCAGGATTTCCAATAATTTCATTTCATTATATTCCTGATCGAGTGAAAACAAGTTACAGAAACAGTTGAATGCGAAAAAGAGATTTTCGACCCATTCCGTCGTAGTTTTGTTCTGATTCGCACTGTTTATGCGAAAACTTATTCGATGTGAGAGTTACAGAACATGGACCCAGGCTGCCGTTTTGGGAACTCGTTTGAAGCAGATGATAATAGAAGAACACAAGAATATTCAAGTCAACCGTAACGTTCTTTGGACGGATTCCAAAACAGTCATCAAATGGATTGGCTCGCAAAACCGTCGCTACAAGCCCTTCGTAGCTCACAGGGTAGCCGAAATCCTTGCGGCTTCTGATGTGTCCAACTGGAGATGGCTTCCTACAAAGGACAACGTCGCTGATGAAGCAACTCGATCGAACTGCCAGGTCGAATTCAGCTCTTCGTCGAGATGGTTGACTGGACCAAGCTTCCTGAAACAAAAAGAAGTATTTTGGCCCTCTGACCTTACCGATGTTAGCTATGAAGACAATGAAGTTGAGGAACTTCCATCAAAGTTCGCTCTCCTTGTTGTAAGTAAAAATTTAATTAATTTTTAGAGATTTTCTTCTTTTTCAAAGATAAAAAGAACGATTGCTTATGTCATACGATACGTTCGCCTACTACGTCAGTTTGTCGTCGACCTCAAGCAAGTGAAAGGAAGTCAACTCCTTTCCAAAACATCCATTCCTTTGTCGCCTGGACGTAAGTTTGATCAGCTGTTCGTAGATCATATGAAGCCAACCCATAGCCTGACAGTGGACGAACTCAATTCAGCTGAACGTGTACTTTGTCGTCAAACACAATATGAAGTCTATGCTGCCGATATCAACCGAGTCAAAAAAGGTGAATCTCTGACTGCCGAGAGTCCTTTGCACAACCTGATGCCGTACGTCGATGAGGATGATGTGTTACGTGTGAGCGGTCGGATTGATGCTGCAAGTTGGCTCCCATAGGTACTCTGCCCGAAGACCTATTATTCTGCCAGCTGAACATAGATTCACTGAACTTGTCGTGAACCACTTCCACTGCCAGATGAAACACCAAAATGTCGAAGCTACTATCTGTGAAGTCCGGCGTCAATATTGGTCCAAGTGGTGTCAAATATCAGAGCCCATCAAACCAGGAGACCTAGTTTTCATTTGTGACAGAGACATGCCTAGAAGACAGTGGTAACGAGGAAGAGTCGAACAAGTGTTTGAAGGTGCAGATGGAATAGCAAGACGAGCCAATGTTCGCACGAAATCTGGAGTTCTACGCCGTCCCGTATCCAAATTGGCCGTTCTTAAAGTGGATAGTGAATCGATTTGATTCACGGGGCAGAACGTGTGAAAGAACGACCTTAAAGCCAGCCCAGCCATGCAAACGCACCTTAAAGTCAACAGTCAACATATTACCGTCCTTCTCTCGCAGTTTGCACTCTTCATCAATAATTCCATTATCTTTGGTTTTGGTATTCTTCTTTTCATGATCTCAGATCTTTCTAAATTTGTCAGTCAGATCGAGAGGTGCAAACTGCGGTGAGTATATAATATTATTTGTTTGTTCATTGTAATACTTATTATTATTTCCTTAGAAATAAAATTGCTTTGCTTTGTTTTCCTACAATTATTCAAATTGCCATATTTGTTTTGATTGCCTGCCTGCCTGCAATTGTTTTCGGGCTTCTCGATCCGAGAATCAATATATTGATTTGACTGTTCGTCAAATTTATTTGTCAACGGATCAACGGACGCAAAAAGTAGAAAGTAAACCAACTTTATCCGTCGTGTCCGTCACATGCGTTGCTTATGGGACGAGTTCCATAAGAACATGTATATTCTATTGTGCTGTCAGTTGAAAACGTCAACGCTAACGGACTGACGGATTCTATGGGTTGTTTTTTTATGTCAAAAACAATTTTTGTGGTTTTTTTTAAATTCAAATGGTGCTACAAAGAAACAAAAATTTTACTTTTGTAAATTTCCCACTTTTTGCAAAAAGTGGGCGTTGTAGTTAGATATACCTTAAATCTCGCAAATAGAAAACGTCATTACAGAAGAAAAATATTAAACACCATAGAGCAACTATGTGTGACTCGTTCCTTGATTTGTGCGTTCTAATTTTAATTCAAAATAAACTTAAATAAAAGAACGCACTTAAAGTGCGTTGCACTCTGCGAACACAGCCTTCGAGACTCTATGAGTTATCCGATTATCCGAGTTACCAACCTAAGAAATTCAATTTTTCTACGATCTAGTATCGATACTCGAAAAAATGTCAATTTTTTATCCGCAGCCAGATTTAAGTTTAAGTTTTACCCGCAGCTGCGTGTTGTATGTGTAATACATGGAAGCTATCACTGCAGATACGGATATAGCTATGCCAAAAAACACGCCTAATAATATTGTTCCGAGCATTCTTGAAATTTGTTAGAATGAATAATTTGTGTATAGGTTATGTGTATATACTGTATGTAAATTGATGCAGATTTTTATATTTCTGTTTTGGAATCTCCCTTCAACAACCTTTTTGTGTTGGCATGTTTCAATAGAATTATTTTAAAAGTTTCTTTAGAACTGTGTTCAAATGCCTCGCCTTCTTCGAACATAAGGAAACTGAAATTTTTCTTTGAATACACTCGTACCTATTCGCTTTCATTTCTTTGCGTTCTATCAGCTTTCTACCTATAATGTCTCCTCTATCATTTGAAGTTAAAAATCTTTTATAAGAAGGAAAAAAAAAACATAATGAGTTTGTCACCACCAGTCACATCTTCTTGGCATGTACCTATCCTTTCACTTCCTTCTTTTCATCGGAACACAGAAAAAAATTAATGAAGTTCAAGTGCACCACTTTGTATGACTGCATCTTATTCGTCTCTTGCCCTATGCCTTTTGTATTCGAAGTAAATGTGTTTCCTTTTGTGGCTTGAATTTTATTTTCAGAGGTGGCAATTCGTTAACATTGTGTGAATCAAGTCAACTTGGAAAATTCCAGGATTCATGTAGCCTTTAGCCCTATTCATAACTCATAACTCGTAACCATGAAATATGGCAGTGGCATATTATCCTAAAGGCAAACTAGGCACGTGCCTAGGGGCGCGACGACAAAGGGGCACTTGGGCGCAGTAATTCTTACAAGTGGCAAATAATGTGAGTTCATACGTGGTTGTTAAAGTAACAAACTTGTGAACTCGAATTGCACTTGCATCTTCAGTGCGATACATGGGTGGGAAAGCCTCCGAGGGTCATCCCCATCTACGACCCTCCCCCTCTACAGAAACACCCATCATTCCCCTCAATTCAACATAGGGCCCCAGGATCTTTGAACCCCAATTTTAAATTCTATGGCATGAAGAATGACGTAACACCGTCCAGTGCTGCGGCAGCAAGAACCCCCCCCACCGACGAGCTAAGCCCAATAGCCAGCATGCCGCAAAGCCGTAGCCTGGACACCCTCTCCAACCTGCTGCCTGGACCGGCCTTCTAGTGGCCTGTAGACTTAAGGTCGTAAAGGTGGTATAGGTTGGAGAGGGCCGAACACCGGTTCCGTTACATCTGTTAAAATAAAAATCGGTCCTGAGCAATTACTCTTACAGTAGGTACAGAGTCAACTCGGTTTGCCAACTCGGAAATGGACTTAGAGCCGTTTTCTTCACTCGAAGTTGAAGTCAAGTTGAGGATTTTTTTCTCAACTCCTGATTTTACATTTCTTCACTCAAAGTTGAACATTTCAACTTTTGATTTTCAACTCTCAAGTTACTCAACTTCCGATTTTCTCAACTTCCGAAAAAAGTAGAAGTTGAGAGGCAAACTTGAGACTTTTCTCTCAAATTCAAATTTTCAAAAAACGTTGATGATTATCCCCTGTCAAAATTTCATACTGAATAGAAATTATTTGCAGCTTAGAATTTTTCGGGAAAACTACACTAAGAAAAAAAACGTGCGAAAATCAAGATTATCGGTCTCAAATCAAGCCGATTCGTTGGCGAAAGTCTGTTAAGCTCGAAAATTCTTAATTCAAGACCAAAACTCTTATTTTAAGCTTGTTTTTTTATAAGCCTAAAATTCTTGTTTTAAGATTTTGAAATCTTAATCTAAGTTCTAAGAATAAAAAAGCTTAATTTCAGATTATTCCAACCTCAAATTAAGATTTTTGTCTTACCCTTGAGTTCTTATTTCAAGATTGTGAAATCCTAATTTTAAGAATATAAAAGCTTAAAAGATCATTTCAAACTCAAATTAAGATCACATATTCTAAATTTTATCAGACTTAAGAACAATACATACTTAAAGCAAGATTTTTTATTCTTATAATAAGAGCAAATAACCTTGTATTTAAGTTCAATTTTTTTCCGGATTGTATCTCGATTATTCTTGATTTAAGCTGAATTTTAGGAAAACAAAATGAAATTCATGTTTGATTATTTAATTGAATTAATTTTTTTTTATTTAGTATTTTTACCCTTTCAGGCTAAATCTTTAACCAATATTACCAACTAGTTGATACAATAGCATCATTTGGTAGTAGTAGTAGAGGCGATCTTATCACTATCGTTCTAATAATCCTATAATATTTTCCGAAGGGATTGAGTGTGAATTGATGAATTGAAGTTCAATTCTGTATGAAAAAGTATTTTATATGAAAAAAGCATGTGACTTCGTTCCAAGACTTAATTTGAGAACAAAGCGGCTCAAATAAAGATTTTTGTTCTTTATTTTTGAAAACGAATGTCAGATCGTTTCGACTTGCTTAAAGAATGTTAAAACTTAATTTGAGAACGAAGCAGCTCAAATTAAAAGGTTTGTTCTTAATTTCAGACTGCAAATCTGTTTTAAGAACAAAGTTCTTGATTTAAGATTGCTTCGGTTTGTTTTGAGAATGTAATAACTTAATTTAAGAACGTGGCAGCTCAAATCAAAATGTTTGTTCTTAATTTAAGAATAAATTCTTATTTTAAGAATAAAAGGTGTCATTTTTAGGATAAAAAAAATAAGAATATAAAAATCTTGAAATAAGCCTACTCGTACTTGAATTTAGCCTCCTTTTTTTCTTGCGTCTTCCATATACACGTACAAACAAATTATAAATTAATGACAATTACTCCTGATATGTACATTTTTTTGGACATAAACTCAAATCGAAAGTTGAAACAAACGTAATTGTCAAAAATATCCCAGGGAAATTTTGAAAAAATTAGAGAATCCAACTTTTGAATTTAAACTTTCGAGTTGTTTAAAGTAGTGAAGAAAAACGATTTTCAACTTGTCCCTCAACTCTTAAGTTTCTCTCAACTCTAGAGTTTGCCAACTTGAGAGTTTTCTACAAGTTGAGAAATAGTGAAGAAAATGGCTCTTAGCTTTCTTCTATTTTTGTATGCGTTGTTGAATAGGTAGATTAATTTTACTTATTGTAGGGGCAAATAACCAAATGGTCGAAGAAGACGAATGTAAAACCTAATTTTTCTGCTTTTTAAGTTCTTTCTAGATTGATTTTGAGGGCAATCCGATTTGAGAACCGAGTTGCCACTCGGTTTGCATAACAACCAACTCGAGTTAACTTGGTTTACAAAATTTACGTTGGGGCAGATCATTAATTAACCAAATTCGTAATCTTTCGGACAATACTAATAGATATCATGTTAACTAAGTCTCTTTTTCCTTGGCCCCTATTTCAACGCCTTTTAGGCGCGATGCAGCGATTTCGGTCAAACTATAGTACGAGATATTTCCATATAGGGGCGCCAGTGAGATGCTGCCTATGGCACCCTCAACCCTTAATCCGCCACTGAAATATGGTATCGTTATTTTAAAAGGTGTTTGATGGTAGCTAGTTCATATCTGATGAAGTGAACACCCTTTCACCGAAACACTTATGACAATTGCATTTCAACCTTATGGTTTAAGTTTCTTTGAATCTAAATGTTAAAGAGAAGAATGAGGAGAGAGAAAATTTCGACATTCTGTAACTGTTCTCTGTTACACCAGCGCTGATTTGAAAAGATTTGTAAAGCGACCTAATAAGCAAAATTAAATGTATGTATGTCATTCTTTACACATATGTAGAACTAAATCTTCAAATTATTATTCATCCAAACTTTATCTAATTGTTTTCATTCCCCTTGCTATAATTACGTGTAATTTTATTGGACCGAAGGTTCTTTACCAGGCTTGTGGATAGGACGGGCGGTAGCAATCACAAATCAATATTTCAAAATAATTTGAAAAAAGCTTTTAACGTCAAAAATCTCACAGCTTTTTTATAACCTTTGAATGCGAAGCTGCTGCCCGTGGCTCAGTGGTTAGGTGCGTTGGCTGCTAAACAGAACGTCGTGGGTTCGAGGCCATCTTTCACGGGTGCTGCCTCTTGCGAAGAACTGACAAAACTCCCAAGAGTATCAATCTGCCATGAAAAAGTGCTTCTCAACTCTGCCGTTCGGAATCGGCGTTAAACTGTAGGTCCCCTCAATTCTTCACACGCACCCAGAGAATTGTTGATGAGAGTAAGCCACTTAGGCCTTAGCTCTTCAAGAGCTGTCGCGCCACTCTTTGTTTTTATTTTTTTGAATGCGAAGAGCATAGTGTGTGCATTAGGAAATGGGGAGAGGACACTGGACAGTGAAGACAGAATGTGCTTAAGTGTTCCACATTCGCGTAGTTCATAAAAAAAAGAACGTCGCTCGGAGTCATATTTATGAACAATACCTATTTAAAGTTAAAGGTTCAAGCCATCTAGACAGTAGTGTAGTGTGCAGAGAATGTACATATATACAGACCAGACCGGAAGTTTTCAATGGTCGTTGGGCCAGGGACATCTGACTAAACCTGTAGTGTATGAGCAACTTTATTTTTGAATCTTGAACTCGCTAGTATTTGGTCTTGTATCCCCTAAAGCAGTAGCTGAAGTATTCAAGAAGCGTTACACGGTGATGTGAAAAAGTAGGTTGTTAAAAAGGGCAAAACTGTTTTGATTTCTGAGAATGAGAAAGAGTTAAAATTGCGTAAAAAAAAAAACAATCCGGAAACTGAAGTTTGTTCATGTTGAGTAAGTTAATAAAAGTGTTTTCAAACTGAATTTCAAATGCTGGAGATGGAAAGTAAATAAAAACATTGGTTGGTAAAATATCGATCTTGAATTTGGACAGGAGACTTTAAAAGAAACCTGACTTTCAGCCTCAATGGAAGTGATGTGACGTTTTGATTCCTTAATAATAATCTGTGCTTTAAAACCCCACACCTTTTCACTCTTATCCTGTTTCGTTTTTTCTCCGATAAATTGTATCAAAAACAAAAGAAATCCCCTGCATATCCTTGCATCTACTTCGAGCATGTTTAAACGAACATTGCACCCGGCAATGAAGCTGTAAGTATACCCTTTTTTTGTTGTTAAAAAGTTTTGGTTTTGAGATTATAGAGCCATCCACATCGTTTCTCAAAGGATTCTTTGATATAGGATAGTACCTTAAGAAAAGCTTGTATGTGTTCCTCTTTTCATGTAGTACTACTATACTACTACTTATTTGTCTTACTCCTGTCCCGTTCGGAAAACGTTTGCTAGTACCTATTCGTCCGTCGACTCACATTGTCTTTTTGGGAAATAAACTTTGCATGTAGGTTAGATTCAACTTAATTCTATACTCGCATACTTATACATGAACATGTGAAAGAAAAAGGTTTTTCTAAGGTGGTTCTTGCACTGTACCTACTATAATTGTTTTCGGGTCTTTAAAGACCTTGAAGTACATCTGAGTTACTTTTTCTGGTGCACACAATGTGAATATTTTGGGACTTATTGCTAGGAGTGTTGAATTCAGGTTCTAAATAGAATGTGATAAGCTCGAAAAAAAAAACAGTGAAAATAGTCGAAATATGCATTTGGTGATGATTGTAACTTCTATTTTGATTCGTAGGTAAGGCTATTTGTTTTTGGATGTTGGTGATCAAATGGAAATATTTTTTCTCTCATAAATCTGGCCCCAACGTCTATTAAGAATCAGTCTTAAATTTATCACTTAATTGCAGCTAATTAATGTTAACACTTGATGAATTCATGAAAAGCTTAATCCAGTTCCTATTACTATTTAGAAGAAATCAACAGATACAAGGATATAATTTGTATTATTTACACAAAAACAAGTCAGAATGACCGCAAAGCAAATTGTAGGTTTTTTGAAAATATAATTTAAGGGGATTATTTCATTTCAATGGTATTATGTTTCCCTAATAAACAAGTAGGCTTTCAGTCTTCGACATGAATGTGCGATTTGCGAACCTACTTACAAATATTAAACACAATTTAATATGGAACACTTAATTACAAAAGATTACAGAGAATTACGTTCAAACACTCAAATATAAATAGATATTTAAGGGCACGCAAAAGAAGTGGCTCATCAAACAATATTAATATCAATATAAGAAAAATAATACATGTTAATATACTAGGTAGAGTTTTCTCTGCACAAAGTTATCTTGATTTATACATTAAGGAGTACGGCAGTAAGGAGTGACCTCAATTCTTTGCTTTTATTTTCAAGAACATACAATCCCTTACGATCTTTTTCACGGAACACCCTGTATTGCAATTTTAAATTAACTTTTATAATGCCTACTCCAAAATGAAACCGCCTTGTGAGTCAATCTTTAACCACAAAAAAAAAATAATAATAATAATACATACTTACCTACAAACGTCTTTGAGTTCATTTCAGATTAAATTATTAAATTACTTTCACTGAGATCAACGCCCTATTACAAAACTTCGAAAGCAAAATCCATCTTAACTCTACCTCTACCACGTCCTTGATTACACCCAGTTTCAAACCGTTACCATGGTAATTTTTTACTAAGGCCGTGTGCGAATTGGATGAATTGTGGTTAAAAAATAAAAATGGATGAATTTTTAACCACTACTGTCATTTTTTAACCTGCTCAGCAGCTAGTCAAATAATGCGAAGTGTCAAAATTTAACCAAACGTCAATTTTTAACCCATTTTTAACTGAATTCGCACACGGCCTAAGGCACAAAAGTACTGCCATAATCGATTAAGTATGTGTTATTCACCCGATAGCGAATCAGTTGTAGGTTCAAGTTTCAACACTCGACCTTCATAGTGTGCTAGTGAATATTCTAAAGGAGTAACATACATCGGCTTCCTTGACATCATCGCCATCCTCTTCGCCAGTTCAAGTAGACATGTGTATGACGTGGTGTGGTAATGCCTCCACTTAATTTTTTTTTTTTTTTTCAATCGTGCTGATTGAAAAACTTGTTCACCTCACAAATGTTGCCTGGTTTTACAAAGCAAAAACCCAACTTCCTACTTCTTGTTCTTGGCTCTGTTCTACCACACAACTGTATGGGCATGTTTGATGCAATGATGATGGCTCCTGACGTTTGTTATTAAATCTAGAAGAAAGGCACGAACGAGATGCATTCCATTGATATTTCACTTTTTCACATCCGGTGTACCTACTCGTATGCTGTGTCGTGAAAGCGAGTGAAAAGGGTGAAATTTCTGCGCTAGCACTCGAAATTTTTTTTGTCCCTAACACACTTGAGTGCTTAACCATGTTCAAGTCGAAAAATTGGAATAAAACGAACGCGAATGAAGCTGACAAACTTTGCCAGATTTTCGCCGGTTACATTACCCTAAAAAGGACACTTTTCAATTGGCCAGGTGTACCATTTTCGCTTTAATCTACAACAGAACCTTCAATTAAAAGTTCGGACCAATATCGGACTTTTTAAAGCTTAAGTGGAAAGAAACGATGTCCTTTTTCTAATATCTCCAGGCTAGAACATGAGATTGAAGTGGCAAACTTTCAAAGAGGGATTTAGAAGAGAACACAATCCTTGTTGGAAAGTAGCACGTGGATAACTTAAAGGTAATTAAATTAAAGTGGGTTGCAAAGCATTATGTTTGACGAGGTCTATTCATTTATGTAGGAAATACATCGTAAGGCTTTTAAAGTTCTTACTTGTGCCGTGGTAATCCCAAATATTGCAATATTGAAAATTTTAAATCTTAGAGTATTATTAAAGTGAACTTTTATAAATATCTAAAAAAAATAGTACCTAGTCAGAATGCATTTATTCACATTAAATATGCAATATAAATGTCTTATATTATGAGAAAAAGTTAGAAAACTTCTGAATGTAAGTAACAGTGAGTTAGAAGCCCAATTATGCAAGATGAAAGAAGAAGAAATAAGAAAAGAATGCCGGACATTTGGGGAGGAAAAACAGTCTCTAGTAGAAATTTGGGGGCATTTATGGCATTAAGACGTATTGTATTATTTATGCCACTAAAAAGTTGACTAAGATGATCTAAGTAGGTGACTCACCGACTCTTTTTTCAAAAATATTAAAATTTACATAACATACAAACATTTCCACTAAAGATCCAGGTCCGCCCGTTGATTTGCTACGTTCGACTATTGATTTGCCGGCTTCGTCCGTCGTTTTGCCAGGTTCGTGTTGAACGACAGTTGATTTGCCGGATTCGACCGTGATTCGCCGAGTTATCCGGTTCATAAATCAGGTCCTCCTGTTGATTTTCCGGATTCATCGCATTTTTGCCTGTAGATTGCCAGATTCTTCCGTGATTCTCCAGGTTCAGCCATTGATTCGCATGTTCGCCTGATGATTTGCAGGATCTATTCGTGTTTCCAGGTCCGCCTGTTGATTTCTCAGATTCGCTTGTTTATTGCCGTATTCTTCCGTGATTTTCCGGGTTTGTCCGTTGATTTGCCTGATTCGTGCATGATTCTTCAAGTTCGAACATTGTTTTGCCAGGTACACCTGTTGATTTGCGGATTCCACCGTGGTTTGCCGGGCTTAGCCGTTGACTTGCCAGATCCGACTACCTTAGACCCAAGTACATCACACCATTTAAGGGTCCAGTTATTTTATAACATCTCATGCTCATATGCATGTTGAATTTAAGCTGTTTATAATTTAAATTCAGAAACCAATTAAAGAGATAGCGCCCACATACCCCCTATTTCCATGGCCATATTTATCTTTAAAGTAAACCTCTAACAAAGATTGCATTTCTATAGAATTTGCAATTTTGTACACAATGTACTTCAATTTGTCTTAGGACTTAAATCAATTGCTATTCACGAGAATAGGATGACTTAAATATTTCTATGATTTATTTTTTTTTATTACATTTGGGGTTTCCTTCAAAGCTTCTGCAACAATTATTCTTTATAAGAATGGGTGGCGTTGTGAAGGTTACAGTATATTGATTTTTGTGTTCATGTCAGTGTTTATTTTGATGTAGGTTATTGGTATGGTCTATGAGTGCCGGTGCCCCACTTCGTTCGAATGCTTTTCCAATGTCTATATGGGATTTTCTTGGAATTTGTTCGATTTCTCTCTTGGCAGCTCTAAATTCGTTCTTCTCTCAACTATTGGTAACTTTGGACTAACTTTTGAATATATTTAAAACGAGATTATTGAGAAAAGTTTAAGAATTTTGCTTGATTCAGAAAGCCTTTGGGAGATCTGAAAAATATTCGGCAAGTTTAAATTGAGATTTGTTGTGAAATGTTGCATAGCAGGCAAGCAAATCAATACAGTGTTTATATTTTAATAGAGTTGAAATTGGGGTTTCCGTCGGCTATTTTGGTCACTAAGTTTTTTCAAAGAAACGAAAAGTTGAAACTTTGGCTTTTTTGTTGTCTTCTTCAGTTGAACTTTTATAACATAAAACAAATATATTAAAAGACAGTACAATAATGTGCACAATCATTGCAAAGACTTACTTACAAAATACAAAATTAAAAATTAAAGAATTATAAATTAAATGAACATAAAATGCGAATTGCACTTCGTTAAGCGAAGACGAGTTATTGTAAAGTAATAAAATACAGTTTACTGTTGAAATGCAACATCACTGCTCGATATCATTTCTAGATTTCAACACTTTCGGACTTGATAATCACCTCTATTTCGATTGGTTGCAAAAAGAGAAACCTTCAGGACGACTGATCAACTTCCGGTTCAACCACCCCAAAAACATAATTATAAACACAGCTTCAAACTTAAGTAAAAAAGTTTTCACAATAAGTGATACCTACCTTACCTAAAATATAATGGCCATCGTATTCCGGGATTTAAAAAGTGTGTTACATATCGACTGCTTGGGTAATTATTGGTCCGATTCGAATTGACAAAACACTTCCACATTGCGAAAAAAGAGTACTCTTCCGCCATAAAAAAAAAAACAATAAAAGACACCGAAACTAATTTTGTAGAATAAGGCTACGAATTGCTGCCACGTTTGCCTTTTATCTAGATTTTGCTCAGTTCTACTCCTTTTTTTTATCAAAGTCACTCGCCGCTCGCCGGGCAGAAATTGCAGTTGAGTGAGGAGCAGCGTTTGCTCAAGTATATCGAGTTAAAAAACAGTCCAATACCCAAAATTTAAGCCTACGTGTCTCTGTCAGTTAAAGTCTTCATTCATCCACAATATTTTTCTAGTTGGAATTTCAGTCCGTTTAGGTACATATTTCACTTCCATTGCCCACGCAACCGGTTTTAGTCCGGATGAAATAACCTCATAACGTCATAACTCATAAGTCATAACCCATTAAGGCATTGAGTGGTAGTCAAACTCATCATCCCGGTTCTTTGGATTTGCATAAATTTAGAGGACGAAGAAGATTATTCAGGCAGCTTACGAAGAATCCTGAAGAACGATTTGTCAACATTGCTTTATCCCAGAAAAGTTCCGGATCTCATCTTGGGAGACGTCACAGAGAAGAATAATGCACATAAGATTGAAGTCGCAGTTGATAGAAGTACCCAACTATCTTGATTCTAAATGAGAAAATCATTTAAAACACTAAAAGATCGAAACTAAATTCAATAAGTGCTTCCATTTTGAATACATCGAGTAAAAACAACACCTACTTTTTTATCACCATAGAAAAATGATATGTACTATAAAGCAGTAATTTTCCCTCTAAACAATACTTTCCCATAAACCTTGATCATCTCTTAAGGTCTTAAGCGCTGCCCAAAATGTCTGTTTAAGGTAGACGTCTGTCCTTACAGAATAAAATTAGAATAAACGTAATTATGAGAAAAAATTTTCTGTCTCCAATCTCAATATCAAATCCAAATCCTCTTCTTTAACTCTTATCGAAAAAATACACGAAAACATTCCTTTACCTTTATCTCAAATTACTATCGCAATGGTGTTCTTATTTCGAAAAGAAACCTGGTAACCTAGATTCCATGTTCTCTTTGTATACGAGTAAACAGAATGAGGTGAAAAAACGACATCTTATCAGTCTCATTTGCATATTGGCCATTCAAACTACAAACAAAAAAATATTTCATTCTTAAACACCTCAGAGCTATCCTGTGTAAGGAAACCATGTGCCAATCTTTGTAGGGACTTCCTTGTTACTATGTTCTTTTATAGCCAGGAGTGAGTAGCGTCCTTGGAATACAACATTACCGATAAACAAGAAGGTAAACACAAACAACGTAATCCAGAAAAGCTTTCGCGTTTTGCTTTCTTTCTTTTTACATTTTTTCATTTTTGTATTCCGTTTCCGTAACAAATTGGAAATCTTAAGCACCTAATCCTATTAGCTACCAACAATTTTGCTCGGATTATTCGAACAAACACAAACATCTCGTTGAGGGCCTGAGGCCTCGAATTTGTTTTGGGGCTTACATAATACATAGATGAATATGAAAGTATATATTTATTTATTATTTGAATATGAAGTTAAATTTCTTATTTCATTTAATACCTAAATAAAACGGATGTTGCAAGGATTATCATATTTAAGAGGCATAGATTGAATCCCGGTTGATTCCTATTGGTGATCTCGATACAATTTGCAACAGAGGTCCTCTCTTTCGACTTCTCTTCGACTACATTGTTGCTTGTCGAAAAAGTTGTCCGGCCCTTTTGTTCGTCTTAAATATTTGTAAGCACCACATGCCGTACAATCTGTTCACTGTCGTTGGTGCCAACCAATTCGAACTCAGGCGAGAGGTCAGAGTACTAAGGTACCTTTGGATAAGCAAAAAAGTCTCGAGTTCTCAACTTTTTTTTATGAATCGACACGTTTTTAAGTTTCATCTCGGATGAATTGCCCAATTTATTTTAATGTACCTACAAAATTGGTATCCTTCAAGTTTCATCAACACACTTGTACAGCAACCTCACTTTACAATCTGCACACTAATCTCTCAGTAAATAAAAGATTTCATTCTTTTATTTGTTTAACACCACTCCAGATTTTCCTCCTTCGAGAACTTTAGATTGTCAATTCTTGATAAAGACATTCCATCCAGGAAATCGTATCACAACGATAACGGGGACACTTTAACTTCGATGGAATATCTCTTTCAAGTGGTAAATGTGTTGTTGTCATTGCCAAGGTGACAAAGCATGGTTATCATTTTATCAGTATTCATTATCGTTTATGGATGCGAAAAAGGAAATGAGAAAATATCGATTCTTCAATATGGCTTGGTTATACGGAAGAAGGCAAATGATATCGGATAACCCTGGGACATACCTTAATGGCTCCAGCTGAGAACGTTAAACAACTTGACGTAAGAGAATGTCGAAACAGGAGAAGAAAATAATTTTTGTATAGGTATTTACCAACGGCTTTAAATTCTATCAGTGCTGAGGATATAGAAAAAAAACACTTCCCAAAGGTTTATAACAGCGATGTTGAATTAAATTCCGTCAGCTGCTTAGTGCTTATACAGAACCATTCTACTTAAAGCACAGATAAGAAAATATACAGATGTCTCATCTCCATACAAAAAAATGAAGTCAGTTTTTTTAAATTCACGATCGACTATGAACAGGCAGTTGCCTGCTCATCGTCAAGCTCTTTAAGTTCATATGAAAGCTGTGCCTGTTCATATGAAAGCTGTGCCTGTTCATATGAAAGCTCTCATAAGCAATTTTGTTTTTTTGTTTTGGTAGTTTTTTCTTTCATTTCTTTTTTCGTTTTCTTTTCCAATATTGTGTGTGAGCATCAGCGTTACCACTTTACTCCTTTCGAAGTAGATCTACCGATTTTTGAAAAAATGTTGAAAATTTACATCTTAAATCGAACCATCTCTAATTTCTTGAAATCTACTTCACTCAGAAAAAAACTTATATGGCCGAATACTACATATGCCTGCATGAAGATTGCTGTCTCTGTGCAAGCAAACTACGAGTGTATGGGGTAGAATCAACTTCGGTTTTTTTTTGGTAAGTGGTAACGCCGGTGAGCATGGGTTGCGTATTGCGTTGGCTTGTTGATCGTTGACTTCGTATCGGTATCACTGCTGTCGTTTTTGCTACTATAGTAGTATTTTACTCCTTTCGAGAGTCAAATGCTACTCTACTACTCTTAGACGAAATATACTCCCCAAACTTAGTGAACAAAATCTATCTTTATTCCATGCAGTATGAGATAAAACAAAAATCGAAAATCAATATTCTCACATTTCTTAGCTCATTTATGTTCAATCGGGGAGATAGTCGGCCTAAATTTAAATTTAAGTACCCAATTTACGAAATTTGCCAAACATTTTAACGTAAATTTTAAAGTTCCCAAAGGTACACACCTACATAATTCCACACCTTATTTACTCGAAAATGTTGAAAAAATGAGCCTGTATTTTTTAAAAACGTGTTTATGGATCATTTAAGTCTATATTTGTAGGTACGTTAGTGATTTTGGATCACTACAACCTTGAACCTACACTGAAGATTCAGAAACGAAATTATAAGCATTAACAGAAAGGTAAAAGTTGAAAACTAGATTAAACATAATGAAATAAATAAAATTCAACTGGTGGAATTACTATAAATAGAACTGTAAGAAAACCTTACCTTTTTAATCACAAAACCTTCGTCGCATGACAGCATTAAACTTTTTCAAATCTGAAGTGAATATTTCTGTGCAGTTCCGTTGTTAAATTTATAATTAAGGGACAACTTGGGGAACTTTTAAATATCAATTCGTCAGAAAAGTGGGAAACTAGCGAAAAAGAATTATAGGCAAAAACAATTGATTTGGAGCCGTTTTCTTCATTTATTTAAACTTGTGAGCCTTTGCAGTTGACAAACTCAAGAGTTGAATTGTAAAGTCAAGCTGAGGATTGTTTTTCTTTACTTGCGTAACTCTTAATTCAGAGTTTTGAATTTGAAAGTAGTATCCCCTGGGAAACTCATAATAATTTGGAGTAGTTATGTTAAAAACCTGATTTTTTTTTTGCTTTTGGAGACGGTAAAAGCAGCTGCACGATGAAATTCTGAATCAAGAAGAAAAAAGACGACAGATACCACTTCATAATGACATAATAGTCTCCTCCGTAAAAAATGTACCAGGCCAAAATGACGATACTGGAAACTACTTTTGTGTTCGAAGACCCTCCAAACGAATAAATCTCTTGGGAAAGAGTATAAAGATAAACCCTTAAAAATAAACGCAACACATAATTGTGTGCATACAGATAGTACATAGTCACTAGTTCACTAGTGAGATTTTCAAACTTTTTCTTTCCCTACTCTATTCATACATTCAAAGCCCGAGTCTTCACCATTTTCTCTTCGATTTATGATAATAACTTTAATATTTGTTTAATTTAAAAAATCGTTTTACTAAATGCAGAAAACAAACAAGATCTGACAAAAAATTGTTTTTTTTTTAATGGTCTAATTAAGTTTTTTGGCAGTTGAGAAAAACTAAACTTGTTAATTTGAGAATGACAACCTCTAATGAAGACAACTTACCTAAATCCTCTATTTGATATCAACTTCGAGTGAATAAAAGGCTCCTAGTATCCGACAAGCACACAATTTGAGTTTTATAAGTCCCAAGATTTGATAAGAAACTATCGTTTTCTAAGAAACTTCAATTTCAAAACAGTCTGCAAAACCCATTATACGTTCCTTTAGTTAAAAAATTATACTACCCAAATATAGAAAATACTCCTCAAAATAATTCAAAAATACTCCCCATTACATATTTGAAACGACAGCACTGATCGGTATACATCAGAGATTAAAATGAGTATGTTTGAACAGTTCGAACACATCCAAATTTTTCTTGTGTGCTTGTTCATACTCGTTCGATTGCAACCCTTATTTATGAATAATTTGACTCATAAATAAAAAGGCTTGTAAGTCAAACCAAGCAAGCAGAGGAAACTCGTAAATATTTTTCGTTTTCGATCATTTCAAGTCAAATTGATTCACAAGCAATTCGCTTGCTTGTACTTACTCAAACATGTTTGAGTTTTCGGGTAAAATTGATTGGATGTTTCAATTTTTTTTTTCTCTACGAAGGAAAAATAGAAAGATGCAGGCTTTGTATGGGTTGTAATTTAACGAATAGAAATATTTATAAATGAGTTAGGTGGCTGGATTTGCATTCATAAATATAATAATCCGCACTGGAAACATAATTTTTCACATTAATTAAAGAAAGGATTTATTAATGAATGCATACTATACCTCAATGTGGGTTAGGTTTGTATACCTAAATAGAAAATAGTGATTGACGAAGATTATGTCGTGGGAATACCTGCTTCCGGTTGGTAGAGAATGCAGTTTTGTTAAGATATTTTAAATATTGTTAATCTTTTTATAACATATCTGACCTTCCTATTACCAAGCTACCTACTACTTTCTGGATAATATGTAATCCTTTTCTAGGGTGGGATGTTGGCTTTTTGTTATTAGAGTAATAAAACAAAAAAAGAGGTATGAATGAACATTTTGAGGTCAAGCTATGAATGAATTAGTTTCAGTAATAATTTTTGGTTTTTACGCATCTTTTTTTTATAAAAAAAGGGTTTTTTTGTTTCAATGAGTACATTTTTAAATACTAAGAAAATAAAATCATGAAATAAAACTTTGAATATTATATATGTTACAAACGTTTCTTTTTAATCAAAATATGTAGATTTCCTTATTTCCATTTTGTTCGAAATTTTTTACATTGATTCTACTCAGCACACAAATCTCAAGGAAACCAAGCATTATTTTTCGATTTACTTACAAGCCCCATGAAGAATGGAGTGGTGATTGTAAGCGATTTTACTTTCAATCAGTAAACTTGTTTGAAGATATTACGAATCCATAATCATTAATTTTTTTGCTGGAGAAAATTCAACTGACAACGCGGATTCATTTGCTCATGGAATCCTAATGTATATTGAAAATTTGAAACCCATACACAAGGTCCTGTTTATATTTTACAATGGTGTTTCAATCACAAAAAATCAAAATAATCAAAATATGTGGATTTATTTATTTCTATTCGTACCTATCTGATTTATTCGACACAGCGATACAAAAATTTGAGAATGAAACAAATCAACGATAAAAATAAACCTCCTTGCCATAGATTACCTACATTTCCACACAGCACACAAATCTCAAACAAACCAAACAATATTTTTCGATTTACTTACAAGCGCCATGAATAATTGAGTGGTGATTGCAAGCGATCTTACTTTCAACCAGTTTCGTTTGAACTCGTTTGAAATGAGGGATGATTTGTAAATAATTTTACTCATAAATAAAAAGACTCGAAATTACTTGCTTGTGCGTTGACTCAGTTTGTTCAAACTCGTTTTTTTTGAGTAAATACCCGAAACTTACAAACAATACTTGACTCATTTTAATCTCTGGTACACATACAATCATACCTAACATGTAGGCAATTAGACATGCACTTGCCCTTTTTTTTTTTGATTGGGGACAGAAGTAGATTCAGGAACTTAAGTGAATACTACTTATGTACTTAATTTACCTACTTTTTTAAATTCGGGTTACAGAATAAAAACACGCATATGGCACAGTGGTAATAAAAGACTCAATAAACATAAACATGTACGAGCCGATTTGATTTGATTTGATTTTTGATTTTTGATTTTTTTAGAATTTCAATGTAGAATTTGCATAATTATTTATTGTGTACATTAGGGTGGTTCTTATTCCATCTGCTCATTCGTCTCCAAATAAATTTAAAAAAAATCCTCTAATTTTTTCAGATTTTTATCTATACCCCCTCCTGCCCCTGTATTGAAGTGAAATTCTAATACTAGGGACTTTGCGGCTGATTTTTTTTATTATTCCCGTATATCTGAATTTAGGCTTTAAAATCAAAATATTGCACAATTATACTTAACATTATCCTTTTTCTTAATTTCCCTGATTTTTTTTACAAGGAAATTAAAACACTTATGAAATTTTTTGGTATGCAACATTATTAAGACATTACACATGAACGTGTTGACGAAATTTCGAAAAAAATGGTTGAGCCGTTTTTGAGAAATCTAGAAAAGAGTGTTATAAACTCAAAAGGTACTTCAAAAATGGATCTCTTTTCCGATTGTTTTGTTATTGAAGAATATATTTTAAAGAATATCTTGGAATGCAATTTCACTAAAGATAATGTTTAGTATAATTGTGCAAAATTTTAACAAAGTCGGTAAAGCCGACTAGTAAAATTAATTTTTTATATATAAAATTTTTCGAAAGTGTCTAAAAATTAATTTGGGTATGCAGTATTCAAATATATGTAACTATACATTTTATGAATATATTTCGATTTTTAATATTGATTCGTTTTCGAGATACAGAACTTTGAAAAAAAAAATATTATTTGGGCAATATATACGTACTTTCAGAAAAAAAATATGCTGATCGCATTTTCATTTTTAGAAAAAATCTTATAACAATAAAACGTTCTATGAGAGGTACGGTTTTGGAGCAGTACAAAAATATTTTTTTTTTGCATCATCAATGCTTTGAAAAAAAAATTTCGGGGAAGTTTAAAAAAATCGTAGGAGCCGTTTTTAAAAAAATTAAAACTTTTGGTTTTTTGTAAAAAAAAAAAATTGTCTTTTGGCACCCTAAATTTTGGTCTTAAAAAAAACAAAAAGATAAGCTATGCGTTTTTGCTCAAACCTCTAATTTTCAAGTTTGAAGTCAATCGGACTAGTGGTAAAGGCGCTGTAAGTGCGTTTACAGACAGACGGCGGAATCTCCGCACCCACTTTTTTCGATTTGAGATGATGATGAGATATGAAATTACGATGATAGAGAAACGTAATGTCATATCTCATCATCATCTCAATTTTTTTTTACGAATTCAATAATGGCAGGTATATTCTATGTGTCGCAAGTAAAAAGCATTAAATTGTTTGACAAAAAAAAGTTCACAAAGTACTGTGAACCTTCATAATAATTGAAGTTAACATTTACAAATAAACGTAATCAACCAAAATCAATGCTATTCGTTTTTTCGAAAAAAAGTAAATCTACTTAATTTTTTTTTCCTTAAGAGTAAGAATAATTTAAAAAAACCACTGTCTCAAATATGCCTTAACTATTCAATCCAGGTCCCAGGACAATTCAACTATGTACATAGGTATAGGTACCTATCCTGTAATCGGTACACCCAGAAGGCAGATAGCCGATCAAAATTCATTTTTTTTTTTAGGTTTTTGTTTAAATATCTTCAAGAGATCAGAATTGATCAAAATTAAAACATTCAATTTCATTCTTCGTTAACGCTTTAACGACCATCGAGATTTTTAATACTTTTTACTACTAATCGTTAATACAATCACAGGTATTCAAGTGTATAGGTGCAAAAACTTAATAAAAGCAAATAGAAACGCAATAACTTCATTGCATACATATCCAAATCCAAAATCGTATCATTACGAAAAAAAACACAAATACAATTGAATAATTTTAAGGATGTGTTAACGTAAAACGAAAAAAAAAGTTGTTTTTGAATTTTTGTTTTCTTTCCATATCAAAGACAAAGAGGTCAATTGAGGTGACAAAATAGGGGATGAAAAGAGAAAACATAACAAAAACAAATCTTATTCTCCGTGTTTGAGTTTTGAGAGTTTAAAAGAAAAAAGACGAAAACTAACAAAAAAGATTTGGGAAGGAAAAAAAAAGCTTTTTTTGATAAAATTCGTTTTCATAGAACACTTTTTCCCATATGGATGAGACATCTGTATAGTTTCTTATCTGTGCTTAAAGGCGACGAAGACAACCACTTTCACCCACCTTACAGTGCTAAAGTTAAGAAAACGATGTCTAAATAAAGTCCAATAAAACTACTGGAGCATTCGGGCTAGCTGCCTAAATGCACAGAACAGAATCTTTTAAAAGTACGTCAAACTATAGTTGGAATATATATGGAAGAATACAGTGCGATGTTAATGGAATGTTTGGCAGCCTTGAGATGGAGGCTATGAAGATGGGTCTCCCGGTTAATGAAGGCAAAATTAAGTAATGCCGTCAACAAGGAAGAACAACCAACATTGATGTCTTAGAGCAAATGTCAGTATAGAATGATTTAACTTCGAGGTAGTTTAGGACTTTTTCTATCTGGGATCCGCTAAAAATTCAGAGAGCAACACCAGCGGTGAATTAAAACGAAGAAACACTTGCCAATCACTGCTGCTTTGGAGTTAGAGACCATTGAGAAGTTAACTCCTCTCTCGAGCAACTAAAGTGTCAATATATAAAACTTTTATCATTACGGTCTCATGTATGGTGCAGTGACATGGAGCTTGAAAACATCGGATGAAAACGACTTGGGCTGCTTTGAGGGAAAAATTCTTCGAGTGGTTTCTGGTCCCGTCTGCGTCTGCATAAATGGAGTATGGCGATGAAGATTCAAACAAGAACAGTTGTACGAGCTATTCAGCGACACTGACCTATCCAGAAAAGTATAAAAGTCGAAGACTTAGAGGGTTATGCAGAACGAACGGAAAATAATGGCAGTCGAAGACGAGGAAGGCCACGGCTCAGGTGGAGCACACAAAAGATCCTCTAACCTCAACCAACTAACTGGGGACATCCACGATCCACCTAGAGACCGAGCTAGCTGAAAATACTTGTTGGATGAGGCACGGGCTGAACTTGAATGTAGCGCCATCTAAGGCAAGTAAGTAGTTTATGAATTCTGGAATACTTAAATTTGAGCATGTTTCGACGCTTCCTTCCATCGAGTATTCTTTTAGTTTTTATTAATTAAAAAAGGTTAAAAATTAGCTCAAAAAATAAAATAGATATATAAAATTCTTCCGAAATGATACTTTGAAGTCATAAGCCCATTTGAATTTTGAATACCTACATTAAAAAACAAAAACCAAAAAATACTGAAAAGTCCTTTATTAGATTAAATTTAATTTCAAAAGCACGAATCAAAATTTCAATGAATTTCATAAAGAGCCAGAGGACAATAAATAATATTCCTTCGGCCTTTCAAATTTAATTTAATCGCAATTATAATTCCAGTACAACTCAATTCCCATAATATCTCCCCACACGCAGCCCAAACATGCCAAATTCCCAAATGGAATTTTTGGCAGAATTCGGAATGCCTACGCGTGCTGTGGACCGCGAAGGCAGTCTTGTCTGCCAAACACAATATGAGGGGATCGAATGAGTGCCTTCGGTATGCTCGTTTGAATTTGTTTAATGTTTTGGAAAATATACATTTTGTATTCAAAACTGTTGGCGTCATGGCTTTAATTGTTTTTGTGTTTCCACTGGACATGTGGCCACCGAAACGAGGATGAGTTGTTGTTTTTTTCCCCTGAAGTCCTTTAAAAATCATATTTATAATCCAAAATGCTCATTAAATCGCCTTGTAATTTTTAGACCCTCAATAGACCCCCTGAAAAGACAAAAAAACAAAAGCAACCACGACATCGATGCCAACGGGCGTTTAAATAAATGACCTCGATTCTCAAATGCTTTCTCCCGCTGGCTAACACGGTCCTTTAGAAAAAGAAAAAATATTTATCATATTTTCGGAGACACAAATTCAGAGATAGGGCGGGCAACAACACTGCTCTACCAAGGCACACAAGAAAATGTCTTTTTAAGCTTTCTTTATGGGAATGAAAAGTAGTTGGATTGTTATCCCCTTTTTCGAGAATCGAGAAAAAAATAAAATACTTTGAAAGTTTGCAAAAATATAATTTATCGACAACAATCGAAGGGGTGTTTGAGGGCATATTTCATTCCTGTTATGGTTCCGTTCCGTATTGTGTTGTTCAGCGAGCGAGTCTAAAGTTTAAAATTTATTACCACTGTATAGCTAGAAAGTGTAAAAACTTCTACTACGCGCTGATATGAGGTATGGGCATTCAGGCATTTCTATTTAATTACGAAAACTTGGGCATGCATAAGGGCATTGAGTTTTTTATGTTTCTTCATGATTCATTTTAAAGCAAAGCAATGATGAAACAGTGATAATTTAACTTCTTTCAAAATAGGATTGAAATGTAATTGCTTAAGGGTTGTTGGGTTTTCAATATTAGGGTGTTTATGATTCATGGAAGCTGTTATTGTTGTGGACAAAGATTTTAATTTATAAGATTACAAAGGAATCGATGGAAATAAAAAGAGATATGGGGAAAACAACACTGTGTTCTTTTCTAATGTCTAATTGAATGCATCCTTATCCGTTTTGCCGTTTCTTGTTAGTGTGTCGGAATTAGCGTTTTATGTATCAATTTAGGAACTCACCTCGACTGAAAGATTCGAACTGTTCCGAGAAACACGCCACATGAGGGCCGAATAATAACTTCCCAATCATTCTTTTCTAAATGTTACCGTTTCAAACAGGTTTCTTGAAAACCGACTCCCAAAATGTTATGCAAAACTGTGAAAGTTTCTTAACAAACTTTCTACCAACTTTTTATTTTCCAGCAAGTTTTTTTGTCAAACGTCCTTGGCAGATCAAAACTTTGAGAAGTACTCGTAATGGTTTACTCACATGAAACTAATTATGAGTTCTCAACACAAATCTTGCGTTTCAAAAATTAATATTTCTCAGATTCTTGAATAAGTATAAATAGTTTTAAGTTTTCAGGTACCTTCTTTTCCCAAACATCATGAAAAGTTATTTTCTGAGTATTTTTTTGAAGTTCTTTTTTCCAAATAAACTTTGCTTGAAAGCACCTGAATTAGTCAAAGTTTGACACAACATCTGCATTCATACTGTTTACAACGTAGGCTTTATTTCTGAGGAGGAGTCGATTATATGTACTTATAAGACAGTGGATACATAGCATTCACATGGAGTCAAGTCCTAAATAACACGAGGGTGGACCGATTAAACGCCATAGTCTGATTCTGACACCATTACCACAAAAGCAGACGTATAGTATATTCTGATAGACGGCTACTTTCAGCAAGATTTCAACGCGTGTGGAAGTGGGAGCGAGAATGTTTTCAGAGTTTAGATAATTTTATAAAGAGCAATATCAGCTAAGAGAGTTTAAACCACAGAGGAGGTATACCTAGAGTCGCAACTCAAGGCATTTTACTCTCTTTCGACTAAAAAAATTAAATTTGATAAAATATACTACCCAATGCAAATGTATTGGTTTTTCAATGCATTTCAAATGGGAGGCCAAACCAATACATTTGCAATGGGTAGTATATTTTTCTCTTATCCCAAAATTTTTTGGACAGTGAATTTTTAAAAAAGAGAACGAGTTGCGACTCTAGTTAAATAGGTTCTCTATGGTTTAAACCTTAACTTCAATCTAATGATTTCCTTTGCTTCCATTTTCAATCCTTTATATGAGAAATCTATGACCATTGTAAAAACGTACATTTTCTATTTTATTACATAGAATCCCATATTTGGTTGACTGCTCTTAAGTTAATACACACAACATTATTTTCTTAAGAAAGTTTACTTCCTCGATATACCTACCAGTAATTTACTTAAAAAACATACATTGTAGTTGATGGAGAGTAAATAAGAGAAGTATTGATCAATCACACAAATATGCAAACTTGACAAAAATACTAGGACCCTAAAAATTGGTGACTTGCAATCTTTTAAGGGGGGGTTTCCCATGTAAAAAAATGTTGGGCTTTTGCGCGAAACTGTGTAGCGTTCGCAATTTTTCGAATATTTTAATAAAACAAACGGTTTTCGATTGATATTAAATAGGGTCAAATGTTTGTGTAATTAAAAAAAATAAATAAAAATTCGATGTACCTCAAAACCGACAAGCAAACGGAAAAAACTATAAAATTTTGAAAGACGCTTGCGCTAACTAATGGGAAATGGGTTAAATATTACATTTTTATTTATTTTATATTTTTTTTATAATGACAATATATCATGTTACTTAACGTCGTTGTTTTTTTTTCGATTATCGTTATAATTTTTTCCACACAAAATTCGAAAAACAATGAAAAATACAGCAAATTACGTAAAAAGTATGAATTTATTTTTTAGTATAACTTCTAAAATATAAAAGGTAGTGAAGTCAAATCAACTTTTTTCAAAGTTTTAAATATGTAATTTCAACGGAGTAATTTTTTTTATTTTTGTTTTTATGTTTGTCAAATGTTTTTGTTAACACAAACATAAAAAATACCTATTTTTTGTCTAGCATTTTGCGCGTTTGCCCGGGAAATTGATTAATATATTCTTGAATTTTTTTAAATATTTTTTTTATGAAAGATTAATATATGTATTACTAAACGTCGTTGTTTTTTTTTTTTTTTAATTTTTCACCTGTAACATATTTAAAAATAAACTTCAAAATGTCAATATTTGTAAGGTCATTGTAAGTGAAATATGGGCAATAAAACTAGCAAATATTTTTTTTATTTTTTTCTGTTATTTTTTTATTCAATTCAAATAACAAAACAATTTGTTTGCTAATGGTCTTTTTAATTTGAATTTTTGAAAAATCGTCTATTTTGCGTTTTTTGTCAAAAAATAAAGGTCGATCACACACACAAAGAAGCTGGGTTCAAGGGAATGTCACTAGGTGGTGCTGCAATTTGTTTTGCTTTCTCTTCCCTTTCTTACAAAAGACGTTGTTTTTTCTCCTCAACAGAAAATGTACTTTTTGTTCTTCAATTCATAGAAGTGTGAAGAAAACTCGATATTGCTTTACATAGAAGTAGAAGAAAGATGCAAGATGAGAAAATAGATATGTGCAGATGACATAATTATAGAAGAAGGGTTAGAGCGGGAGATAGAGAAAGCGCATAAAAAGAATGCGGTAAGTAAGTGGCTTCTTTTTGTTTTTTGTTGTTGGACATTACAAAATAAGAAAATGAATGAGGTACAAAGAATATCGCACATGTGCGATAATTTCTTATCATATCTTTTTGTTTTGGTGGTTGCGAGAGAGATTTGCGATTTATTAGAATATATGACAAGTGCAAGTGCAATATGTATTATTTTTTTGCGACACCTTGTATAGCTCAAAAATGTTGTGTAGGTAGGTAGGTATAGGTAGTAAGAAGTAAGGTCGTAGGTACTACAAATAAATGGGAGAACCCAATTAATTTTTTAATTCGTTTGGAACAAATAAGTATAGGGTGCCTCAGTAAGAGTGCACTTTTTCATTTAAAAATAAAGACAAGTATTTTATGACAGAGTTGTGATATTTTTATTGTATTGTAAGAGGCCAGTTATAGCTAGCATTGAAATGGATCCGGAAAATCTTTGAATGGATATTGAACTATGTGTTGTTTTGAAAAGAAATTATATACCAATCGATCGGAAATCACTCCAAGAATTTTTATTGACATAAAAAAGTTCAATTACACACTCATTTTTCATTAAAATGTGTTTTCCTATTTTCCGGGTTTTTTTTTTTTATAATTAGCACACACTCAAGGGGTTTTTTTATGCCCTTATTATGCCAGAGACACAGTGAGTGCTTTAGGAAGGAGGAAAGGGGTGGGAGAGGAGGTGCCGGTGTACATTGGTCTTAAATTCCTGAACACTGCAATGATTTGGAAAGACAGAGTGTGGAAGGGAGTTCCACATTCGCGTAGTACGGCTAAAGAACGATTCTCTATACTTAACAGTACGTCCGAAGTTGGGCTCGAGGGTAAATTGATGGGCATTCCTGGAGGCGCGGGTATTACGGTTGAATATCTTTAGGGGAGGAATGCAACTGGCTATTTCACTAGAGCAAATACCGTTGAAGTAACGGTAAAATAGGGTGAGGCATGAGACATTACGGCGATGTTCGAGAGATGTAAATGACTCAACGATGGTACGATCACCAATCATCTTGAATGCTCTTTTTTGGATACTGTCCAGAACACTTAAGTATGTCACTGGAGCACCAGCCCAGACATGGGAGTTATACTCAAGCTTTGGACGTATGTAGGTTTTGTAGATGGTAGCGAGATCAGAAGGGGAACAAAATTTCTTGCAACGCCTTAAGAAACCTAAACATCTTGCGGCATTTTTGGCGACATCGCATATGTGCTCGTTCCACAAAAGGTGGTCAGTGATGCACATACCGAGAATCTCGAGATGTTCGGTCTCATTGATGCAAGTGCCACTCATGGACAGTGGCAAGGGGGGTATGTCTCGCTTTGACGATACAAGACAGCATTGTGTTTTCGAAGCATTAAACTCTACGCGATTTTGTGTTCCCCATTGTACAATGCTGTTTAGGTCAGAGTTTAATGAGCTTATCATATTTTGCCGTTGCAGTTCCACATCCGAAGAGGAAGGATGTGAGTCTGGAAACGAATAAGAAAAGCTAAGGGTACTATCGTCAGCGAAACAATTTATTGGATTAGAAGTAACAGACAAGAGATCATTAATGAAAATGAGGAAGAGGGTCGGAGACAAAACGGAGCCCTGGGGCACACCAGCATTTATGTTGTGGGTTTCAGACTTGAATCCGTCCAATACAACTTGTATTGAACGGTTCGAGAGAAAATTTCTAATCCAACGAAGGAGGGATTCGTCGATACCGAAAGCACGCATTTTCGATAAAAGAGCAAGATGCCAGACTTTATCAAATGCCTTTGAAATATCAAGTGCAACAATCTTACTTTCTCCAAAACGATGTAAAGATTTGTTCCACTGTTCGGTGAGATAAACCATCAGATCACCAGTGGACCTGTTGCTACGAAAGCCGTACTGCCGGTCATTAAGAAGCTTTCGGTCTTCGAGATATTTCTTGAGCTGGTAGTTTATCAGCGTTTCCATGACCATAGAAAGAAGGGACGTAAGTGCAATCGGTCGATAATTGGAGGGAGAAGAAGAGTCGCCTTTTTTTGGGATTGGCTGGACAAATGCTGTTTTCCAACTGCTCGGAACGAGCCCAGAAGAATAGGATAGATGGAAAAGCTTACGCAAGGGTTTTGCCAGCGTGGAAGAACACCTCTTCAGAATAATAGCGGGGATACCATCCGGACCAGCGGATTTATGTATGTTGAGATCCTTTAGGACTCTCGCCACGGCACTAGTGCGGAAGAAGATTTGTCCCATGGAATCATTGACGCGCTCGAGAACAGGCGGAGTCATGGCACTCTCTGGCAGTGAAGAGTTGGCGGCGAACTGCCTAGCAAAAAGGTTAGCTTTCGCGAGAGAGATAACTAGCACTAAGCTATACCCGTGAATGTGAAATTCAGTAGGATCAGAATTCTCACCTACTTGGGTTTCACTTAGCTGGCCTGTTTGAAACAGTGTGGATGTACGTAGCAAGAAAATTCGTACGTAGCACACGAACATTACAGTAGACTACCCTGAAATTTTCACTCATTGCAAGTTAGAAAAAATAAAATGAAATTAAGTTGAAGGGATTCTTTACGATTGTATTATGTCGTTTCAATTTTGTACAATTTTAATGATCTATGTATGTATGTTTCAACTTCTCACAGTTCCAATGATAGAATTACGGCAGGGAAAAAATTCCTGACAGAAATTTTCAATTATTGCTATAACCGACCTATCAGAAACATTCCAATGATATGTTTCAATGATGAAAACCAATTAAAGCTGTAACTGGCCTCTAAAGAAAATATATTCCGATTAAGTATGGAATAAAATATCTGTAAATGACCCCCCGACTCCAATGACAGGCCATTACTCTTTTCATGAAATTTTCCATAACTTTTGCGTAGAGATGTGGCTGTATCTCACCGATGACACTTTGGATTTCCGATTTGAGCTCAGGAATTGTTTCCGGTTTATTTGCATACACCCGAGATTTCACCTAAAGCCAGTTGACATCAGAATTTCATGAGAAAATGTGTTTTGGAAATAGTTGCTGCAATCAGGGCTATCGTGAATCGCATTTCCCGAGAAATTTTTCCCTTATTCGAAAAATAGGTATCGTGAACTAATTTCGAAATTAGGGAAAAATTCCGCCAGAAATATCTACCTATCGTGAACTATTTTTTTATGGGAAATTTTCTTCTCTTTCTCGTGGAATATTCCGTCACAATTATGCAAGGGAATCCCAAAAGTTATTAAGAATGTAAGTTATCTCTAGAACAAAAATAAATAAATAAATAAACATAGCTATTAAAACTAACTAAAATGATTGATTTTGTAAGGTCTAATTCTGCAAATTCCAAGCAAGTCGAAAATTTAATTTCCAATGGAAAAAACCTAGGACATTGAAAAAGGTTTTATAAATAAATAAATAAATAGAGTGGCGCGACAGCTTCTGAAGAGCCAAGGCCTAAGTGGTTTACTCTCATCAACAGTTCTCTGAGTGCGTGTGAAGAATTGAGGGGACCTACAATTTAATGCCTATTCCGAACGGCAAAGTTGAGAAGCACTTTTTCATGACAGATTGATACTCTTGGAAGTTTTGTCAGATCTTCGCAAGGGGCAGTGCCCGTGAAAGATTAAATAAAACTATGGTCACGAGTAGGACTCGAACCCACGACGTTCTGCTTAGCAGCCATCGCACCTTACCACTAAGCCACGGACACTAAACATTTTTGTCACAAATAAAAGTAAGGATGATGTCCAAAAATTTCAACTTTAACCAACTCTGTTATGATTGTGAAATCTGTGGATCAAAGCATAAACTCATAAAAATGTGATGATTCAAACGAATAACTATGTATTTCAACATACAGTGTTTGTGGTAAATCCAAGGGATTTGAATGATCCTTAAACCACGTAATATGGCTCTCGGCTCATTTCACCTTCTTCTTCTAATAAGAATAACACTGATAATCTTTGCATTTTTATTAATTAAAACTTTTAACACAAACTAACTTCTTTGTTTTTTCTTTAAAATGAAATGTGAATGCTATGTTCGAATGTTTTTTCTCATTTTTATGTTGGTAAAACTTGTTCCCAGGGAAAAGCATTCCGCGAGGAATTCCCGATAGGAGGAATGTGTTCTCGAGAAGAGAAAAATTCCGTGGGAGAAATATTTCCCAAGGAATTGCCGATAGAGCTGAATAAGTCGATTGTTTCATGCGCGGTGTGGAAGGTTGCGCTGTCTTGCTGAAACTATATGTTGTCCAGATTCATGCCGTCCAGTTGAGGCCACAAGAAGTCCGTTATGGTATTCCTGTAACGAATGAGATTTGTTTTCGGGTTTTCGGCAACACTCTCGTTTACAGCAGAAACGTTTTCAAGACACCGACCGGTACGTTGACGCAAAGAATTCTTATTATCCGTAATTGATCCCGTTTTTTCAAATTTCTCGGCAGAAAATTTTCCGAAGTTTGCGAGAGTATTCACAATTATAACGCGTTGTTCTTTCGAAAAACACTCCATTTTTAATAATCAGAATAAACAGAGGTGGCAGCTGTCAAATTTCAGAGTTGACACTTGCATAAAAATCCAATTTTAAAAAGAGCACTCTTACTGAGACACCCTCTACTTGCATCGTTTTATTGCGTAAAGTCAAAAATTTCAATAATAGGTTCATGACTCTTTTGAATAAACTGTTCATCTGTCTAAAAGATGAAAGGTACCTGCCTGTTACAAACGCAATCATCGCCCAATAAAAGAATTTCCATTTCATATAAAATAGTTATCCTGCCTCTTCAAAAATTATTTATTTACACCTCGCAAGAGGAAACATAAATAAATAATCTTCTCATAAAGGTTCATCTTTTTTATATTTCTTCAACTAGACAAACACAAAAAGAAATAAAAACCTAACCGTTTATCACATCGCGATGTCTCGTGCTGCAAGTGCAACAACAATATATATGATACCACTTTTCTTGTACCTACTTACATGCATTTTTTTTTTTGTAATTCATTTTTTTATTCATTTAAACTTAACTCTACTTACATGCTAGACAAAATGGGAAACTAGCCTAATTAATTCTACTTATATATAACTTACTGGCCCTAATCGGGCGCTCTAAGTAATTCATGGTTCTTAAAATTAATGCCTTTCGGCCTACGAACTAATTTTAATTTTTTCCTAAGAAGGAAAAAACCTAGGACATTGAAAAAGGTTTTATAAATAAATAAATAAATAGAGTGGCGCGACAGCTTCTGAAGAGCCAAGGCCTAAGTGGTTTACTCTCATCAACAGTTCTCTGAGTGCGTGTGAAGAATTGAGGGGACCTACAATTTAATGCCTATTCCGAACGGCAAAGTTGAGAAGCACTTTTTCATGACAGATTGATACTCTTGGAAGTTTTGTCAGATCTTCGCAAGGGGCAGTGCCCGTGAAAGATTAAATAAAACTATGGTCACGAGTAGGACTCGAACCCACGACGTTCTGCTTAGCAGCCATCGCACCTTACCACTAAGCCACGGACACTAAACATTTTTGTCACAAATAAAAGTAAGGATGATGTCCAAAAATTTCAACTTTAACCAACTCTGTTATGATTGTGAAATCTGTGGATCAAAGCATAAACTCATAAAAATGTGATGATTCAAACGAATAACTATGTATTTCAACATACAGTGTTTGTGGTAAATCCAAGGGATTTGAATGATCCTTAAACCACGTAATATGGCTCTCGGCTCATTTCACCTTCTTCTTCTAATAAGAATAACACTGATAATCTTTGCATTTTTATTAATTAAAACTTTTAACACAAACTAACTTCTTTGTTTTTTCTTTAAAATGAAATGTGAATGCTATGTTCGAATGTTTTTTCTCATTTTTATGTTGGTAAAACTTGTTCCCAGGGAAAAGCATTCCGCGAGGAATTCCCGATAGGAGGAATGTGTTCTCGAGAAGAGAAAAATTCCGTGGGAGAAATATTTCCCAAGGAATTGCCGATAGAGCTGAATAAGTCGATTGTTTCATGCGCGGTGTGGAAGGTTGCGCTGTCTTGCTGAAACTATATGTTGTCCAGATTCATGCCGTCCAGTTGAGGCCACAAGAAGTCCGTTATGGTATTCCTGTAACGAATGAGATTTGTTTTCGGGTTTTCGGCAACACTCTCGTTTACAGCAGAAACGTTTTCAAGACACCGACCGGTACGTTGACGCAAAGAATTCTTATTATCCGTAATTGATCCCGTTTTTTCAAATTTCTCGGCAGAAAATTTTCCGAAGTTTGCGAGAGTATTCACAATTATAACGCGTTGTTCTTTCGAAAAACACTCCATTTTTAATAATCAGAATAAACAGAGGTGGCAGCTGTCAAATTTCAGAGTTGACACTTGCATAAAAATCCAATTTTAAAAAGAGCACTCTTACTGAGACACCCTCTACTTGCATCGTTTTATTGCGTAAAGTCAAAAATTTCAATAATAGGTTCATGACTCTTTTGAATAAACTGTTCATCTGTCTAAAAGATGAAAGGTACCTGCCTGTTACAAACGCAATCATCGCCCAATAAAAGAATTTCCATTTCATATAAAATAGTTATCCTGCCTCTTCAAAAATTATTTATTTACACCTCGCAAGAGGAAACATAAATAAATAATCTTCTCATAAAGGTTCATCTTTTTTATATTTCTTCAACTAGACAAACACAAAAAGAAATAAAAACCTAACCGTTTATCACATCGCGATGTCTCGTGCTGCAAGTGCAACAACAATATACAGGGTGATTCACGAGCGTTGTGCCAAAAAGCTAGAGCGTGTAGGTTGAGTTGAGACAAGAAAAAAATCGTATGAGAGGGGGGGGTCTATTCCCCCCCGTTTAGCCGGGAGGGGCAATTTTCTGAAAAATTGACTTATTTTGTTTAAAAAAATATTAAAAATCAACGGCTTCGTTTACAACGCCGTGCTATACCTTTCTGAAAAGCCAAAAACTTCTTCTTTCACTTTGTTTTTAAATTAAATTGTTTTAACGAATAGTTTTAAGAAAATAAATTTTCAAACTCAAAATTTTCAAAAAAAAAGCAAAAAAAAAATTTTTGAACTCATTTTTTTCAAAATTTTATGTAATTAAGTACTAATTTTGTTTTAAAAATTCAACATGTTTTTTAATTTTTAGTCAAAAACAGAAAACCGGATGCAAAAATGTCTTTTCGTTTTTGAGAAATTAAGAAAAAACCGAAACCACTTTTTTCTAAAAAAATGTTTGTTTTTATTTTTACCTATCTGGACTTTTAGTTTAATTTATTAATTTAATTTATAAATTTAATTTTTTGTGATTGGAGTTTTATGAGGACTCAATAAAGTAGAAAAGTATTGGATTTTCCCTGGATTAATCATTTTGTTCATTGAAAACGTCTGCCATTGACCTTTCACTTCTAGCTCTCCGTGCTCTCGTCGGCGGATTCTTGAAAACATGCTACGACTTGGGCGCCATCTATTGGGATATCTTTCAGCGTAGAGTCTTTCGGCTTCTCGATCTCGACAACAAGTTAAAACGTAGCAGAAGGTCCTGTCCGCTAACTATTCTCAAGCGTATGAGTTTGTTATTGTTATGTGTTGATGAGTCAATATTTTAATTGTAAATGGTGGTTTAGTAAATATGCGATGCCTTTTATTAACCTTTAGGTTGTTAATTGTTTTTTCATTCAAGAAAAAATGCGGTTTAATTATCTTAAGCCCCTAGCAGGTAGAACTCTTCGCCGGCGAGTGGCCGCGGCCCCAGGAAAGTAAGAAAAAATTACAGTTCAGTTTTCAGACGATATCAATGAACAAAATGGTTAATCCAGAGATAATGTAATACTTTTCTACTTTATTGAGTCCTCATAAAACTCCAATTACAAAAAATTAAATTTATAAATTAAATTAATAAATTAAACTAAAAGTCCAGATAGGTAAAAATAAAAACAAACATTTTTTTAGAAAAAAGTGGTTTCGGTTTTTTCTTAATTTCTCAAAAACGAAAAGACATTTTTGCATCCAGTTTTCTGTTTTCGACTAAAAATTAACAAACATGTTGAATTTTTAAAACAAAATTAGTACTTAATTACATAAAATTTTGAAAAAAATGAGTTCAAAAATTTTTTTTTTGCTTTTTTTTTTGAAAATTTTGAGTTTGAAAATTTATTTTCTTAAAACTATTCGTTAAAACAATTTAATTTAAAAACAAAGTGAAAGAAGAAGTTTTTGGCTTTTCAGAAAGGTATAGCACGGCGTTGTAAACGAAGCCGTTGATTTTTAATATTTTTTTAAACAAAATAAGTCAATTTTTCAGAAAATTGCCCCTCCCGGCTAAACGGGGGGGAATAGACCCCCCCCTCTCATACGATTTTTTTCTTGTCTCAACTCAACCTACACGCTCAAGCTTTTTGGCACAACGCTCGTGAATCACCCTGTATATGATACCACTTTTCTTGTACCTACTTACATGCATTTTTTTTTTGTAATTCATTTTTTTATTCATTTAAACTTAACTCTACTTACATGCTAGACAAAATGGGAAACTAGCCTAATTAATTCTACTTATATATAACTTACTGGCCCTAATCGGGCGCTCTAAGTAATTCATGGTTCTTAAAATTAATGCCTTTCGGCCTACGAACTAATTTTTAATTTTATTTCAATTTATTTTTGATTCATTAGAAAATTTGAAAAAACTAATTCCAATAACTTTTTTGTGTTTTAACTTACATACTAGGGTCCTTAAAATAAAACTTAAAATTACCTAATCTACCTACAAACTACTTAAAACTAGAACAACCACAGCGGCAAAACAACTATGTCCTTTTCTGAACTGTTGTGGGTTTTTGTATTTGTCGTTTTCTTTATTTCGTATAATTTCAATAATTTTTTTTTCTTTTTTTATATATTTTATTTTTTTTTTGTATTTTTTTTATTTTTTATTTTTTGTATATTCTTTAGTGCCACCATACCACCTACTCTGCTTAAACCTAAAACCTAAGACTAAAACAAGTATGTAAGCCGGCCAAGGCAAAAATACCCCACCCCGGATTACCCATTTTCAGATACAGTTTGAAGCCACCAAAACTGGTTCTCCTGCTTCACCCTATCAATGCGGTCCTTTTCGGACACAGCCCTACTGAACCGAAGCAGCTCCGCTCCATCACGAGCGAGGATGCCTCGTTCATACAGAAGCCGCCGGTCTACGGTTCTTCGCCTGACGTGGTAGATAAGCGGTACTGCCAATCTATCCTGTATCATGCCGCACTGGTCTAAATAGAGGAATGCCTC
Organism: Sphaerophoria taeniata; assembly: GCA_943590905.1. Classification (NCBI taxonomy): domain Eukaryota; kingdom Metazoa; phylum Arthropoda; class Insecta; order Diptera; family Syrphidae; genus Sphaerophoria; species Sphaerophoria taeniata. Next base: position 109,811,922 of record OX016541.1, read on the forward strand.
TGGTGGGATGAAGCCGCTCAAGCGTGCATTGTCGAAGTAGTTGTCGTTCGGATAGAACGGCCCGAAAATCAAATTGTTGGTCGAAGTCATAGCTCTCGCAATGTGGCCCCGAACAAGTTTTATCACGAAATTGTCAATTCTATTGATTCGAGCCCCGTTGTATAGAATCTCGTTTGAATAATAATGCAGATAAGAAGATTCCGGTGTCCGATACCAACCGAGACAGCGCCGAAGACACTGCCTCTCGAACACCCGAAACTTCTCCATTTGGGAAGGGGCAATGTTGAACCACACTGGACAACCATAAACAATCATTGGCCGTATGAGGGCCATGTAGCAAATTACCTTCACTCTGGGGTCAAGCCGACTGCTATAAAACAGCCGTTTTGTCAGAGCGAAGGCTCCTCTGGCCTTAGTCAGAGCAGCATCCATATGTCTGTCGAAATATAGAAACTGGTCCAACCAGATACCGAGGTACTTCACTACACTTTTGCTCGTCAATGCCTGTCCGTGAGGATCAACAATGACCATCTTGCGCCAATTCTTGCACGTATCTCGCGAGGCTTTAGCCAACGGAGTCCGGAACAAAATTGTTTCCGACTTTTGGACATTTATTTTCAGTTTCCAATCGTCGCAGTATCGCTGAATCTTCTCGAAGTCACGCTGCAAGAGAATTCTAATAACTTCAACCTTTCGAGCCGTTCTGTACGCAATCAGGTCGTCGGCATACGCAATTGCGTTAGTTAAGCTACCTATCAGATCGCTGGTGTAAATGCTGAAGAGGATCGGCGAGTTCACCGCTCCCTGTTGAAGACCGTTTTTAATTTCAAAGGTGGTGGTAGAAGTTACATTGCCACTTTTGACAACAAACTTTCTACCGTTGAGCATATCATAAAGCATATACAATAATGGTTTACTGATGCCTAGTCTGGTGAGTTTTAGGTACAAACCTTCTAACCATACGGTGTCGAAGGCCTTCTCTAAATCAACCAGAACAGCACCCGTGCATTGTTTCTTGGACTTGTTCCATTGGATATCAGAAACGAGCTTAGACGCGGCATGAATGGTGTCATGTCCCGCCTTGAACCCGAACTGGTTATCCGGAATTATACTGTTGTCCGCAGCCCACTCAGCCAGAGCCCTATTGATTACCTTTTCGAATACCTTGCTGATGCTTGGAAGAAGACTTATTGACCGGAGATTTGAAGGATTGGAGTTGTCCTTTCCCTTTTTCGGGAGAGGATGAACCACAGCTGTCTTCCAACGCACTGGATAATATGCATTATTCAGCGCGTTATTGAACAGTGTGGTATAAATGTCGATGGCTTCAATCGGTAAGTGTCTTAGTACAATGTTGGATATACCGTCGACACCTGCTGACTTCTTGTTCTTTATTGAATTGAAGATGAGCTGGAGTTCTACCTTCGTGATGAGCAAGGGACTTGGCCCCGTTCGCTCGGCGATTATAGCGTTTGCTAAGAAATCGTCATCAAACCGGGTAAAGCCACGGTTCTCGGATCGCCAATGCGAAATATCATTCCTCAGGTAGAAGTGATGAAGTAAGGCTCTGTTCTCCAGGTCGTGGTTCGGGCGAGTGCAAGCATTCACCTTATACACTTGCTGGAAAGCAGCACCAACTGTCTCCACTTTCTCTTGCGGATCTTCAATCACAAAGAAGTCATCGTCCAAGACGGCTTCTTCAGGATCAATTTGCGCTGTCAGGAGTACGTCTCTGTTCTCTGTATTTCTCTGGAGCTTAAGACACGGAAGGTCGTTCTGATTCTTGGACCTAAATATCTTATTAATCTTAGGGAACATACTCGGGTCGCTAGCATTAACGGCCCGAATTTTCTTGTCCCAATACAAGTTAATAGATAACCTGTAGTTTTCCTTGATCAGGGTGTTGACGTTTTTTATCGACGACTTCAGTGTCCTAATCTCCAGGTCGTTCGGGTCTGTAAATCGTCTGTACAAGTTTTTCAGTCTTGTCAGTAGTCCGCTTTTCTGTCTGTGTAGTGCGTCTATCGTTGCGTTACTGTAGACGTTGTTTTGGTCGCGTTCCTTGTACTTTGGTATTGTCCGTTCCATAGTTCGTTTTATTATGTTGTCCATCTGTTCAAGGTGTTGGTCGATTTCTGTATTTGTCAAGTTTCTGTTGTTTGGTGGGGCTATGTCACTCGAACGAAGTTCTCTTGCAAGGACTTGGGTGAAACGCGGCCATCGCATCTTACTATAATTGTAAGAATGCGTTGGAACGAATTCATCCAATTCCACAAGCTCGTTCGAAATCTGTATTACAGCGGCCAAGCCACAGTGATCACTGTCGTACTCGACTGTCTGTAAACAGTTTCGAGGGCGATTACCCACTTTGTCCGTAATTGTCAGTCTGGTATCGTACAGCAAAAGGTCCAGGAAGGAACCGCTCCTTGGGAACGATGGCCTTTCAGTAGCCAGCAAGTCGACACCATATTCAACACTGTGAAGATTCATCAAATTAAAAAGATGATTACCTCTTGGATTATGAGTTTGATTTCCCCAATCTTCATGTTTGGCGTTCAAATCTCCGGCCATAACGAAGTAGTTTTCTTCCAAGCTCAGTTTAAGTACTCTGAAAAGAACCTCGAGCTCTGAAATAAAGATATTAGCCTGCGGAGCTTCAGCCGCATAAGCCGCAATCATATACATCCGCTTCCCTTGAGTGAGAGAGATGCATACGACGCAAACTTCTAGCGTCCTGAGCTTTCGCAAATCATTATTGTATATGACTTTATAATTAATGCCCTTACGTATGAAGATGGCGACACCGCCTCCTTGAGTAGAGCCGGGTCGATCTCTTCTTACGATATTGTAATTGTTGTTAGTCAGTTTATGTTTCTGGTTTAGCTTGGTTTCGCTAGCCATAAACACATCAGGACTGTGGTCTTTTAACAGCTGGAACAAATTGGCTCTACGTTCGATCCTAATCAATGAATTCACATTCAAACCTAGGATCCTAAGGCGCGTCTTCGGCAGCGCGCCCTTAACCCTGAATTTGCGCTGGGCCAGCCATCATAGAGTAGAGTTTATCTACTCTTCCGGCTTGCTCCACGATCTGACTTTGCAGTCCTGCCAACTGGCTTTGAATGCTCAGCAGCAAGGACAGAATGTCTGGCTGCCCCTCCGTCGCCTTAGGCACTTGGGCCTGTGGGGCGACCGGTGGTGGAGCCTGTCTCGCTTTACCCATTCCTTTCGCAGATCTTGCGTAAGAAACACCGGGTCTCACGAGTGAATTTGTTGTCGGAGCTTGTCGTACGGGTCGACTTTCTGCGGCTTTTTGGCTGGCCTGTTTGTCCCGTATCTCTTGGACCTTAGGACAGCCCCGATAATTTGCGGGGTGCCCCTCGTTCCCGCATATAACACACTTGAGCTGGGTCATGTCTTCGACCCGCTCAGTCCCTAGCCTGCATTCACCCCTATTGTGGGTTTCGGCGCATTTCACACAGCGCAACTGCATTTCGCAATTGGCTGCAGCGTGACCGAACCTTTGGCAGCGCATGCATTGCAGCATGTCGTCGTGCCTCATTAATTTTTCCCAGTGTATGACCTGGTAGTCTAGGATAGTAATATTCCTGAGACTCTCCAGTCTACTTTGGGGCGACAGAGTTACAATGAATATTGACAGTTTATGCCCCTCCCGTCTGGACCTTACCGTAGAAAAAGGCTTGACTCCGATGAATTCGAGGTCATCGCTGGCATTCTGACGGAGCTCAGCTAGGAGCTCTTCTGGTTCCGTGCAGGAACTGATGCCCTTCAAAAGGACCGTCTTCGGTTTTTCACTCCTAGGAGTGAAGCTGAAGAATTCAGCAGTGGCAACTTTTAGATACTCTTTAACTAAATTGTATTCGGCCAATGTGAAGCATTGGACCGAATACCGTTTCTGCTTTTCATTTATAATTTTAATACTAAATTTATTATCCGTGGCCGACTTACATACCTCTTTTAAGTCCTTAAGGTCGACCTTGTACGTCCTTATTGGTGGCACTTTGTCGGACTTTTGCCGTGGTTGTTGCTGGTGTTGCTGTTGTTGTTGCCTCGCTGCTGTTGACGTTGACGCTACTGGTGGCGCTTCTTGTGGTACTGCTGCTGATGCTGCCGCTGGAGCTGGTGCTGGTGCAGCGGTTGGTTCTTTAGATGGTGCTGCGGCGCGCTGTGGTACTGCTGCCGCCATTTGTTTTGGGGCCCCCGATGTGCTGGGGTCTGACTGTGCCGCCCCTGTGTTTGTTCCTTGCGGCTGCTTTTGCTGTTGCTTATTATTGTTAGCAACTTGTTTTTGTTGTTTCTGCTGCTGTGGTTGTTGTTGTTTTTGCTGCTGTGGTTGTTGTTGTTGGCTTTGCTGCTGCTGCCTCTGCAGTTGCTTCTTTTTTAATACCGCTGCCTCTTCTTGCCGGCGCGTCTCCTGCTTTTGCTTAAGGCGTAGAAGAAGGGGCTTAATTTCCTCCTTAAGCGTGTTAAGCATTTTCTCGCATTTGTCTATGCTGGATTGCTTTGTAAGGAGGGCTTCTTCTACCTCCTCATCGGTGTACTCCGTGGACAGATCAGCGAACTTATTGCTGCCGGACCTGTACAGTCCCTCCCCTTCTCCGGACATGTACTCAACAGAATCGTCCGAGTCTTCTTCCAATTGCCTTTGGTTTTTTTTTGTTGCCGTTGTCTTTGCTGCTTTGTTAATGTCATCCACCTCAGCTTGCAGCTTGTCTGAGGTGGTGGCTAGCCTTTTGTTGTCCAAATTCGGCTTACGTTTTTGACTACGTCTCCTCTTTTTACCTCCTTCATTACTTGCGGTGTTTTCTACCGCTAATCTCGCATCGGATGATTTAACAGAAGCATCTTTCGATGCCCCTGTCGGCTTATTATTCATTTTAATTAAGTTAATCATAACCAAGAATGGTTATGAAAAAAAAAATGTTCACTCCCTAGTGGGGATTGAACCCACAACCTCTCACTTTGCAAGCCGATACGCTAACCTCTGCGCTATCGGACACTTATAGATAACACTGGCTTTAATTAGATCACTATAGGTATAACTTGGTTTTTTTTATTTCACTGCTAAGGCTTAATACGCACGTCTATCCACCACTGAAGTCAAAGATCGACTGAACTACTTACATGCATTGTTTTCATAATACATATTCCTAGCTCAAAGAAAAAAAGGAAAAAATGTGCACATTTCTTCACTTGATACCTATTTTTTTGAGTCTTTTTTATTGCATTGCATGTATGCATATGAATTTGCTTCCTTTTCTACCTAGACGTGCGTGTCGTCTGCGTATATTGCCTTTTTTCTCCGTCATGTGCCTGATCGTGATCGTGGAAACTGGTTCTTGCAAATTCTCGTCTGAGATAAAAAAAAGTAATCGGTGAAGAGTAGAGGCCACTAACACATATAAATTCATTTACATGAAATCTGAGTTCGCTATTCTGGGACACATACCCTTAAAACATATAAGTTTTGGTAATACCTAACGAAAAATATGACCTCATATGAGCAAACCTCTCGTTCCAGTACGCTCTGCAATTGAACTTTTTTTTTAACTTTTTAAGATTTTTAGCAATTTACTTGAATTTGCAAAAACAAAAAAAAAATTGAATTTGAAATCCCTTTTACTGTATTGAAAGGGCCAAAAACTCCTCGTTGAATCTTGAAGTCATGTGCTTGACTAGTCAATAGCGTTGGACTGCAGTGAGTTGATTTTGTAAAAAAAACGCCTTACATGCCTTTGTATAAGAACCGAAAATTCGTATGTTTGACTTGGTTTCATTGAACCAGAATGATAACCGAAGTAAAATTCTACAATCCATGGTGAGTGGGTTTGGTTTGCATCTGCAATGAGCCAATCGGTTCGCAATGAATTTTAGCCAACAAGAGCGGCAAATTGTTGGATATTTGAATTTGAAATATGTGTTCTCAAATTCAAATCAAGGTACTTAAATTATACCAGGGTTGTACTTACACAATACACAGTCTTATTTAATAGAAAAACGCGATTTAAATTATTAAAATCATTAATAAACGAGCTAAACTGGAAAAGAATTATTGCTTTCTTTTTAATTTAAATAATGGAGAGAAATCAACATGACATTTACGAAATAATAGGTCCGTTCTCTTACTGTTAGAAAGTTAAACTGACAAGTGAAATTATCATACAACACAAATAAATCGTATTGCTTTTGATTTGCTTCATCACAATGAAATAGTGTTTTCTCAAGGCCCCGACCCATAGAATCCGTTTCATCCGTTGCGTCGACGTATTGCACTGACAGCTGGATTAAACACACACGTTGTTATGGGATGCTGCCCATAAGCAACGCATGCGGTGAACGCAACGGACAAAGTAGCCGAACTTTTAACTTTTCCCCTCCGGCAGATGCGTTGAAAGGCACAGATTGAAAACAAAATATAAAAACAAAAACAAAATATAATAAACTTCAACGCATTCATTGTAGAGATGTTCTTAAGAGTGATTTTTAATGAGGATCAACAATGACCATCTTGCGCCAATTCTTGCACGTATCTCGCGAGGCTTTAGCCAACGGAGTCCGGAACAAAATTGTTTCCGACTTTTGGACATTTATTTTCAGTTTCCAATCGTCGCAGTATCGCTGAATCTTCTCGAAGTCACGCTGCAAGAGAATTCTAATAACTTCAACCTTTCGAGCCGTTCTGTACGCAATCAGGTCGTCGGCATACGCAATTGCGTTAGTTAAGCTACCTATCAGATCGCTGGTGTAAATGCTGAAGAGGATCGGCGAGTTCACCGCTCCCTGTTGAAGACCGTTTTTAATTTCAAAGGTGGTGGTAGAAGTTACATTGCCACTTTTGACAACAAACTTTCTACCGTTGAGCATATCATAAAGCATATACAATAATGGTTTACTGATGCCTAGTCTGGTGAGTTTTAGGTACAAACCTTCTAACCATACGGTGTCGAAGGCCTTCTCTAAATCAACCAGAACAGCACCCGTGCATTGTTTCTTGGACTTGTTCCATTGGATATCAGAAACGAGCTTAGACGCGGCATGAATGGTGTCATGTCCCGCCTTGAACCCGAACTGGTTATCCGGAATTATACTGTTGTCCGCAGCCCACTCAGCCAGAGCCCTATTGATTACCTTTTCGAATACCTTGCTGATGCTTGGAAGAAGACTTATTGACCGGAGATTTGAAGGATTGGAGTTGTCCTTTCCCTTTTTCGGGAGAGGATGAACCACAGCTGTCTTCCAACGCACTGGATAATATGCATTATTCAGCGCGTTATTGAACAGTGTGGTATAAATGTCGATGGCTTCAATCGGTAAGTGTCTTAGTACAATGTTGGATATACCGTCGACACCTGCTGACTTCTTGTTCTTTATTGAATTGAAGATGAGCTGGAGTTCTACCTTCGTGATGAGCAAGGGACTTGGCCCCGTTCGCTCGGCGATTATAGCGTTTGCTAAGAAATCGTCATCAAACCGGGTAAAGCCACGGTTCTCGGATCGCCAATGCGAAATATCATTCCTCAGGTAGAAGTGATGAAGTAAGGCTCTGTTCTCCAGGTCGTGGTTCGGGCGAGTGCAAGCATTCACCTTATACACTTGCTGGAAAGCAGCACCAACTGTCTCCACTTTCTCTTGCGGATCTTCAATCACAAAGAAGTCATCGTCCAAGACGGCTTCTTCAGGATCAATTTGCGCTGTCAGGAGTACGTCTCTGTTCTCTGTATTTCTCTGGAGCTTAAGACACGGAAGGTCGTTCTGATTCTTGGACCTAAATATCTTATTAATCTTAGGGAACATACTCGGGTCGCTAGCATTAACGGCCCGAATTTTCTTGTCCCAATACAAGTTAATAGATAACCTGTAGTTTTCCTTGATCAGGGTGTTGACGTTTTTTATCGACGACTTCAGTGTCCTAATCTCCAGGTCGTTCGGGTCTGTAAATCGTCTGTACAAGTTTTTCAGTCTTGTCAGTAGTCCGCTTTTCTGTCTGTGTAGTGCGTCTATCGTTGCGTTACTGTAGACGTTGTTTTGGTCGCGTTCCTTGTACTTTGGTATTGTCCGTTCCATAGTTCGTTTTATTATGTTGTCCATCTGTTCAAGGTGTTGGTCGATTTCTGTATTTGTCAAGTTTCTGTTGTTTGGTGGGGCTATGTCACTCGAACGAAGTTCTCTTGCAAGGACTTGGGTGAAACGCGGCCATCGCATCTTACTATAATTGTAAGAATGCGTTGGAACGAATTCATCCAATTCCACAAGCTCGTTCGGAATCTGTATTACAGCGGCCAAGCCACAGTGATCACTGTCGTACTCGACTGTCTGTAAACAGTTTCGAGGGCGATTACCCACTTTGTCCGTAATTGTCAGTCTGGTATCGTACAGCAAAAGGTCCAGGAAGGAACCGCTCCTTGGGAACGATGGCCTTTCAGTAGCCAGCAAGTCGACACCATATTCAACACTGTGAAGATTCATCAAATTAAAAAGATGATTACCTCTTGGATTATGAGTTTGATTTCCCCAATCTTCATGTTTGGCGTTCAAATCTCCGGCCATAACGAAGTAGTTTTCTTCCAAGCTCAGTTTAAGTACTCTGAAAAGAACCTCGAGCTCTGAAATAAAGATATTAGCCTGCGGAGCTTCAGCCGCATAAGCCGCAATCATATACATCCGCTTCCCTTGAGTGAGAGAGATGCATACGACGCAAACTTCTAGCGTCCTGAGCTTTCGCAAATCATTATTGTATATGACTTTATAATTAATGCCCTTACGTATGAAGATGGCGACACCGCCTCCTTGAGTAGAGCCGGGTCGATCTCTTCTTACGATATTGTAATTGTTGTTAGTCAGTTTATGTTTCTGGTTTAGCTTGGTTTCGCTAGCCATAAACACATCAGGACTGTGGTCTTTTAACAGCTGGAACAAATTGGCTCTACGTTCGATCCTAATCAATGAATTCACATTCAAACCTAGGATCCTAAGGCGCGTCTTCGGCAGCGCGCCCTTAACCCTGAATTTGCGCTGGGCCAGCCATCATAGAGTAGAGTTTATCTACTCTTCCGGCTTGCTCCACGATCTGACTTTGCAGTCCTGCCAACTGGCTTTGAATGCTCAGCAGCAAGGACAGAATGTCTGGCTGCCCCTCCGTCGCCTTAGGCACTTGGGCCTGTGGGGCGACCGGTGGTGGAGCCTGTCTCGCTTTACCCATTCCTTTCGCAGATCTTGCGTAAGAAACACCGGGTCTCACGAGTGAATTTGTTGTCGGAGCTTGTCGTACGGGTCGACTTTCTGCGGCTTTTTGGCTGGCCTGTTTGTCCCGTATCTCTTGGACCTTAGGACAGCCCCGATAATTTGCGGGGTGCCCCTCGTTCCCGCATATAACACACTTGAGCTGGGTCATGTCTTCGACCCGCTCAGTCCCTAGCCTGCATTCACCCCTATTGTGGGTTTCGGCGCATTTCACACAGCGCAACTGCATTTCGCAATTGGCTGCAGCGTGACCGAACCTTTGGCAGCGCATGCATTGCAGCATGTCGTCGTGCCTCATTAATTTTTCCCAGTGTAGGACCTGGTAGTCTAGGATAGTAATATTCCTGAGACTCTCCAGTCTACTTTGGGGCGACAGAGTTACAATGAATATTGACAGTTTATGCCCCTCCCGTCTGGACCTTACCGTAGAAAAAGGCTTGACTCCGATGAATTCGAGGTCATCGCTGGCATTCTGACGGAGCTCAGCTAGGAGCTCTTCTGGTTCCGTGCAGGAACTGATGCCCTTCAAAAGGACCGTCTTCGGTTTTTCACTCCTAGGAGTGAAGCTGAAGAATTCAGCAGTGGCAACTTTTAGATACTCTTTAACTAAATTGTATTCGGCCAATGTGAAGCATTGGACCGAATACCGTTTCTGCTTTTCATTTATAATTTTAATACTAAATTTATTATCCGTGGCCGACTTACATACCTCTTTTAAGTCCTTAAGGTCGACCTTGTACGTCCTTATTGGTGGCACTTTGTCGGACTTTTGCCGTGGTTGTTGCTGGTGTTGCTGTTGTTGTTGCCTCGCTGCTGTTGACGTTGACGCTACTGGTGGCGCTTCTTGTGGTACTGCTGCTGATGCTGCCGCTGGAGCTGTTGCTGGTGCAGCGGTTGGTTCTTTAGATGGTGCTGCGGCGCGCTGTGGTACTGCTGCCGCCATTTGTTTTGGGGCCCCCGATGTGCTGGGGTCTGACTGTGCCGCCCCTGTGTTTGTTCCTTGCGGCTGCTTTTGCTGTTGCTTATTATTGTTAGCAACTTGTTTTTGTTGTTTCTGCTGCTGTGGTTGTTGTTGTTTTTGCTGCTGTGGTTGTTGTTGTTGGCTTTGCTGCTGCTGCCTCTGCAGTTGCTTCTTTTTTAATACCGCTGCCTCTTCTTGCCGGCGCGTCTCCTGCTTTTGCTTAAGGCGTAGAAGAAGGGGCTTAATTTCCTCCTTAAGCGTGTTAAGCATTTTCTCGCATTTGTCTATGCTGGATTGCTTTGTAAGGAGGGCTTCTTCTACCTCCTCATCGGTGTACTCCGTGGACAGATCAGCGAACTTATTGCTGCCGGACCTGTACAGTCCCTCCCCTTCTCCGGACATGTACTCAACAGAATCGTCCGAGTCTTCTTCCAATTGCCTTTGGTTTTTTTTTGTTGCCGTTGTCTTTGCTGCTTTGTTAATGTCATCCACCTCAGCTTGCAGCTTGTCTGAGGTGGTGGCTAGCCTTTTGTTGTCCAAATTCGGCTTACGTTTTTGACTACGTCTCCTCTTTTTACCTCCTTCATTACTTGCGGTGTTTTCTACCGCTAATCTCGCATCGGATGATTTAACAGAAGCATCTTTCGATGCCCCTGTCGGCTTATTATTCATTTTAATTAAGTTAATCATAACCAAGAATGGTTATGAAAAAAAAAATGTTCACTCCCTAGTGGGGATTGAACCCACAACCTCTCACTTTGCAAGCCGATACGCTAACCTCTGCGCTATCGGACACTTATAGATAACACTGGCTTTAATTAGATCACTATAGGTATAACTTGGTTTTTTTTATTTCACTGCTAAGGCTTAATACGCACGTCTATCCACCACTGAAGTCAAAGATCGACTGAACTACTTACATGCATTGTTTTCATAATACATATTCCTAGCTCAAAGAAAAAAAGGAAAAAATGTGCACATTTCTTCACTTGATACCTATTTTTTTGAGTCTTTTTTATTGCATTGCATGTATGCATATGAATTTGCTTCCTTTTCTACCTAGACGTGCGTGTCGTCTGCGTATATTGCCTTTTTTCTCCGTCATGTGCCTGATCGTGATCGTGGAAACTGGTTCTTGCAAATTCTCGTCTGAGATAAAAAAAAGTAATCGGTGAAGAGTAGAGGCCACTAACACATATAAATTCATTTACATGAAATCTGAGTTCGCTATTCTGGGACACATACCCTTAAAACATATAAGTTTTGGTAATACCTAACGAAAAATATGACCTCATATGAGCAAACCTCTCGTTCCAGTACGCTCTGCAATTGAACTTTTTTTTTTAACTTTTTAAGATTTTTAGCAATTTACTTGAATTTGCAAAAACAAAAAAAAAATTGAATTTGAAATCCCTTTTACTGTATTGAAAGGGCCAAAAACTCCTCGTTGAATCTTGAAGTCATGTGCTTGACTAGTCAATAGTGTTGGACTGCAGTGAGTTGATTTTGTAAAAAAAACGCCTTACATGCCTTTGTATAAGAACCGAAAATTCGTATGTTTGACTTGGTTTCATTGAACCAGAATGATAACCGAAGTAAAATTCTACAATCCATGGTGAGTGGGTTTGGTTTGCATCTGCAATGAGCCAATCGGTTCGCAATGAATTTTAGCCAACAAGAGCGGCAAATTGTTGGATATTTGAATTTGAAATATGTGTTCTCAAATTCAAATCAAGGTACTTAAATTATACCAGGGTTGTACTTACACAATACACAGTCTTATTTAATAGAAAAACGCGATTTAAATTATTAAAATCATTAATAAACGAGCTAAACTGGAAAAGAATTATTGCTTTCTTTTTAATTTAAATAATGGAGAGAAATCAACATGACATTTACGAAATAATAGGTCCGTTCTCTTACTGTTAGAAAGTTAAACTGACAAGTGAAATTATCATACAACACAAATAAATCGTATTGCTTTTGATTTGCTTCATCACAATGAAATAGTGTTTTCTCAAGGCCGCGACCCATAGAATCCGTTTCATCCGTTGCGTCGACGTATTGCACTGACAGCTGGATTAAACACACACGTTGTTATGGGATGCTGCCCATAAGCAACGCATGCGGTGAACGCAACGGACAAAGTAGCCGAACTTTTAACTTTTCCCCTCCGGCAGATGCGTTGAAAGGCACAGATTGAAAACAAAATATAAAAACAAAAACAAAATATAATAAACTTCAACGCATTCATTGTAGAGATGTTCTTAAGAGTGATTTTTAATGAGCAGTGATCACTGTGAGCAGTTTAAAAAAAGAGCAGTATAAAGTAGCAGCTATTTGATCACTCTTTAATGAGCAGTTTATGATGAAAACCACAGTACACAGAATAAAATGTATTATATTGCGCATCTCTCAGAGACCAAGATGACAGAAGTAAGAAAAGGCACAAAAAGAAATGCCGATAACACAACAACAACTTTTGTTGTATTTTGACATTTTGGTCTCTGAAATGTGACATATGCGCGAAGTTTAGAAGAAGAAAATCGGGAATATAATACCTTGTATTCTGTGTACTGTGTTTGAAAACCACTACCACACAACACACAATAAAACAATTACTTGTATCAAATATTCAAATTCAACTGCTCAAGCGCTCAGTGGTCACTGCCTCTTGTCTCTCGCTTTCTGCTCACTGCTTTTCTGCTCATTTATCAATGCTTATTATCTAACAGCTTTTCTGCTCTATTTTCTACTCTTATGAATGAGCAGTGAGTAGATGAACACAAAAGCATTGAGCAGAAAAACAGTGAGCAGAATAGCAATGAGCAGATAAGCAGTGAGCAAAAAAGCAGTGAGCATTGAACAAAATAGCAATGGCAGTGCGCCGCCGCGCCGTTGAGTAATGGTGTTTGTTTTAAGGGAAGGGAAAAGTGAAGTTTTTCTAAAAAAAAAAACAAAAAAAAACACAATTCAGAGAAATAAATCTTCACTCTACCTACTCTCCACTTAAAAGCAATACCGAATATGGATCATTCAATTAAGCATTGAGGAATTATTCCAGTACTCTACTGCTCACTGCCATCCTTCTCACTACTTTTCTGTTCATTGCTATTCTGCTCACTGCTTTTTTGCTCACTGCTTATCTGTTCATTGCTATTCTGCTCACTGCTTTTCTGCTCACTGCTATTCTGCTCACTGCTCATTTAATCACTGAGCATTTTAAAGAGCAGTGAGCAGAATAGCAGTAACATTGAAGAGCAATCACTCCTGCTCACTGCTCAGTGGAATAGCAGAGTGATTAATAGCAGCTATCGCAATAGCTGTCTCACCACTAATTCATTGGGTCACCTCAAATCCATCGCATCCGGCAACGTACACGGATGCGTTGCCGGAACGGATGAAACGGATTCTATGGGTCGGGGCCTTCATTCTTCTCATTTTGTACATATGTAAAGAATTTAGCATTAGCACATTGTATTAATACTTTCAATACTTTAAGGCCCCGACCCATAGAATCCGTTTCATCCGTTCCGGCAACGCATCCGTGTACGTTGCCGGATGGGATGAATTTGAGGTGACCCAATGAATGCGTTGACGTTTTTGACAGTTGTTGTGAAAACAAGTTGCAGATTTGTGAATTATCAAGTTGAGTGGACACATTCTTATAATTTTGTGAAGTAAAAGTACTTTTATTCTTGTGTTTGATTTGCAACTTAATAAAAAAAAAGCAAAAAATGTTTATTATATTTTGTTTATTACATTTTGTTTTCAATCTGTCACTTTCATCGCATCTGCCGGAGGGGAAAGTTAAAAGTTTGTCCGTTGCGTTCACCGCATGCGTTGCTTATGGGCAGCATCCCATAACAACGTGTGTGTTTAATCCAGCTGTCAGTGCAATACGTCGACGCAACGGATGAAACGGATTCTATGGGTCGGGGCCTTTAGGCTTTAATAAACTGTCACATGAATTGGACTTGTCCGTGAATTTTACTCAACAACAGGTTATGGGCCCAGGCACCCATCGTTAGAAAAATTGTTTTTTTCGTATCAAATTTAATTAATAAATATTTTGTATATTTTTTTTAAATTAGTCTGGATTTGAGTACAATTTGTTGATTAACGAGAATGAGTTCTCTCTATCAAATTGAGAAGCTGGACGAAAAAAATTTTGATTCATGGAATGTCCAAATGCAGAGCATCCTTATCCATTCAGAATTATGGAATTTTGTGAACGGAAAGACTCCGAAAGTAGAAACGATGACTCCTGAAGAATCGGCAAGATGGGACACGTCAAATGAAAAGGCTTTGGCGACGATCATGTTAAGTATTAAACCATCGCAAATTAATCATATAAAATATTGTAAGACGGCAGCAGCCGCATGGTTGACACTTCGAGAAATATATCAGCCGGCAGGGCCTGCCCGAAGAGTATCATTGTTCAAGCAATTAATTCATCTAAATATGGCAGAAGTTTGCAACGTATCACAGCACATTAATGCGTTCTCGAACATCGTAGAGAAATTAGCACAAATTGATATTGCCATGAATGATGAATTTCTTGGAATTATATTGCTCTCAAGTCTACCAAAATCATTTGAACCATTCGTCGTTGCAATAGAAGCACGTGATAATTTGCCAAAATTCAACGAGCTCAAATTAAAATTATGGAAGAAGGAGACAGAAGATCCCAAATAAACCAACCAACAGTCCGTCTGTATGAGTAGCGAACAAGCATTTTTAGCTCGCAGTAATACCAATAATCATGCGAAAGTAAAAGGAGATCACAATAAGAGACGTTATGTTAAGTTTAACGGAAAGTGTTATAACTGTGGCCATAAGGGTCATATAGCGGCAAAATGTACGGCATCAAAACGGCAACATCATTCTTCTATTTCTCCGGAATATGCCTATTCTATTCTAGCAGCAGTGGATCTTCATGGTTTTAATTCATCGAGTTGGTGTATTGACAGTGGTGCAACGTCACATATGTGCAAAGAGCGAAGTATGTTCAACACGTTTGAAGAGACTCACGAAAAAATTTATCTTGCTGGACAGAACTACATAGAGGCAGTGGGCAAAGGTAACGTTATTATCCGAACTGGTGTGTGCGAAATAACATTAAAAGAAGTTCTATATGTTCCTGAATTACAAGGTAATTTTATGTCGGTTAGTAAGGCTGTAGAAAATGGATTATTTGTGACATTTAGTAAAAGCTTTGCCAAAATTAAAGACAAGAGTGGCCGTTGCGTGGTTAAAGCCTTGAAACAAAATAAATTATTTTTGTTTCAGAACGTAGAAAATGCATGTTTTTCATCATCCGTTGATTATACACTGAGATGTCATGATAGGTTCGGTTCGGACACCTCAATTTTACAAGTTTGCATGAATTAGTTAATAAGAAATTGGTGCATGGAATTAAGAATATTAGTTATTCGAACGAAATTGCATGTAAAACGTGCATGAAATGTAAGATTTGCGTAAAACCATTTCCAAAAGCAAGCCAAAATCGTTCAATTAATTTACTAGACGTAATTCATACGGATGTATGTGGCCCCCCCATCAGCAAGGCATCCTATGGAGGATCCAAATATTTTATCACATTTATAGATGATATGTCGCGGCACGTTGTCGTTTATTTTATGAAAACAAAGAACGAAGCTCTTGATAAATTTAAGTTATTTAAAGCAATGGTTGAGTGTCAAACTGGTAGAAAAATTAAAGTATTACGAAGCGATAATGGCACTGAGT